>OX371223.1:160686249-161902651 GCA_947310385.1 Nephrotoma appendiculata | reverse complement strand
TCATGGACTGAGATTGGTTTATAACCAATCTGGCATTTCAGATTATAGGTGATAAATAAAGAGTTCCAAATTACGAAGAAATCCATGAAAATGGAAACATAAGTATTTAGACTACAATGATTTTCTTGTCTTTCCTCTTTTTGAGTTCATTCAATCATTATAAATATGTTTGTGGAAACAAAATTCATTGTTTTTTGAAGGCTTCATTGACCATTTGCCATACAAACCCAGCTGTTGTGTACCATTTTTAATTGGGTGCTGGGGACTTTAGTTAGGAATGCTCATTCACCACTTGTAAATGTCAACGCTCGCTCAGCCAACTGAGTTCTTCAGATAGCACAGCATTCTATCGTGTATAGTAGTTGATGGATGGTGATGGAGGACACCTCGCCCCAGCCATACATTCATGGTCTAATGAAATACTTGGGTATATATTTGTGGAATATGATGCGACTCAGACATAAGTTATAACTTTTAACGTTATTAAGGAATTCTAGACAGCCAATTCTACGTTGATAATCTTACTGACACATTTCTAGTAATGAGTAACTATTTACTCCCCGGTACCCGCCTGTTTCAATCCCAAAAAGTTTTTACCACTATAATTGATAACTTAAAATATAAAATTCGCATAGAAAACGAATACATTTTACAAATCAGGTCAAAAAATTCCTAGAAGTTGATAAGCCAAAAATTGAATCGATTTAAAACCAATACACACACACACACACACGAAATATAAATTTTCGTTAAATTATTGATACTCGAGTAAAATTAAATTTAATTAGTTTTTCTAAATTCTAAATTTATCTAATCAAATAAATTTAAGCGCATTAATAAAAATAACTTTAAGTTTCAATAAAAAATCAATCATTCGTTATCATTAAATAAGCACATATCAAACAACAACAACAACGTTAAAACTTATAATTTTCTAATGAAGTCGAATTTAAACATAACTCAATTAGTGAATTATTTATATCGGAATTACCTAAATATCGTTACCTCGTGATTTTTATATTATCACACACATTAACCAATGCCGTCTCCGTCCGGAAATGGGGGTGGCGCAGATAATGCTTAAAGTTAGTGTTCGTTTTATTTAATTTAGTCTGAACCGGGATAATATAATCAGTAATCACATTCCACAATATCGATACGTATACGTCGTACACACTACACGATCGTATAATAAGTACAAAAAATCACCGCGCATAAATACCTAATAACCGAGTTATGAATTAATTTTGTGATAAGAGTTTTCATATATGTTTTGTATGACACTCGGTATGTCTAATAAAAATTGCTGCGTGACGAATTTTATTTTTTTATTGATACTTTATGTCACTTCATGTCTCTTTATCCACTCGAAAAATTCAATCGCATAACCTAATTTGGTTAAATGTGTAGCAAATGTTGTCTGTATACACATACGAGTAGTGCGAGCGATAATAAGCATTATTATATTGTATTATCGGAAAAGGCACGTTTCTGATATTTTTATTTACGTCAATTATTGTACAAATTCGGAGGGGCTTAGTAGTTTGGTAAGACGTTAACCATAGAACAGAATTATATTTTTTATCGTTGTACGTGTTCATAACATTTTTATTCCGCTAAAACCTTGGGATATGGAAAAGCTATATTTAAGTTAAGATTTTTGAGGTTTTATGAATTAAGCAAGTGTTTAAGTGCTCACGGTCTATTTATTATAAATATAGAAAATGTTTTTATTGCAATCATGTTAGAACGTGGCCAAACAAATCATTGTCAACATAAAACTGCTTATGGATAGAATAGACTTTGAACCATAGTTATTCAACATTCACATAATAATTAGAAGTCGTGCCTCATTTATAGTCGCTTTAAGTTTTTTAGTAGCTTTAGATCTACAGGCTGGTCATCGAAGAGATATTGCCAAAATTTGCATTTATCTAAAGCTGATTAGATGGAAAAATTAATCCTTATCTTGTCCCCATATAGCGATCGAGATAAATGGCCAACAAGCCAAAATTCTTTTATTCTAAAAGTATGCTTTGTTAAGTATATTGAAAATACTAAACTTCAACGCAAACTTATTAGAATTGTATTAAGAAGAGCCAAATATTTTAAAATTAGATTCGCGTGAAGTCCTAAATTTGTCCTAAAAAAAAGGAAAAAAAAAATTAAGATTCGGTTAGATCTATCCTAAAAAACAACAATAACAAAATATGTGGATATGTGTTTGTATAATGTCTCGATAGAACGAATTTTATAATAAATAGTTACATAAAAACATTTTTTTAAATTTTTTTATTTTTCTCAATGTTTTTGGGAATCTCCTATAAAACAGCAAAATAAGTGAAGTAAATATTGAGATGCTACTAGGTCCTAAGTCTTAACTAATAGAAAAACTTGTTTATATTGATAAAATTGGGAGTATAGGGTATTGAGGACAGTGAAATTGACATCGACTCTCTTTATATCACTTCTACAGATTGTCTAAGTTTTCACGGAAAATCCTAGAAACCCAACACCCACATGACTTATATTTTAAGAATCTTCTAGGTCACATTAAACATAAAAACAATTCAATTTTGACCAAATTGGGGATTAGGGTGTTTAGGACAGCGAAGTTGGCATCTATAATATCTATAAATCACTTGTAAGGTTTTCCTAAGTTTCCTCGGAAAATTCTGGGAACCCAACACCCACATGACTTATATTTTAAGAATCTTCTAGGTAACATTAAACATAAAAACAGCTCAATTTTGATCAAATTGGGGGATTAGGGTGTTTAGGACAGCGAAGTTGGCATCTATTCTCTATAAATCACTTGTACAGTTTTCCTAAGTTTCCTCGGAAAATCCAAGGAACCCAACACCTACATGACTTATATTTTAAGAATCTTCTAGGCCACGTTAGGAAAACCTTATAAGTGATTTACAGAGATTAGATGCCAACTTCGCTGTCCTAAACACCGTAATCCTCCCACTTTGGTCAAAATTGAGCTGCTTTTATGTTTAATGTGACCTAGAAGATATACAATTTTTAAAATACAAGTCATTTTGGTGTTGGGTTTCTAGGATTTTCCGAGAAAATTTAGGAAAACCATACAAGTGATTTAAAGAGAATCAATGTCAATTACGCTGTCCTAAAAACCCTATAACCCCAATTTGAACAAAACAAACGTGTTTTTCTATTAGATAGGACCTAATAACATCTCACTATATACGTCGCTTAGATTGCTGGTTTATAGAAAATTAACCGAAAAATTCATAAAAGTTTACATTTTTGTTAAAAAATATTTGTATATAACTATTTATTGTAAAGTTCGTTCTATCGAGACATTATACAAAGACATCTACACATATTTTGTTGTTGTTGCTTTTTAGGACAGATTTAGGATAAACTTCACCAACGTAAAATTAGTTACATGCAGAGATTCAAACCAAAAAAATTTCGACATTGTTCGGTTTTTTGTTCAATTATAATTTTTTCGAAATTGGTTTGGTTTTGGTTTTGATTCCAGTTTCAAAATCTCTTAATTTTGGTTTTGGCTTGGTTTAAGAAATAAGAAGAGACTAAATTATTGGTTTGGTTTTGGTTCGGTTTTATTTCAGAAAAAAAAAAATGTAACAAAAAAGATATATTTTTATTTTTTAGTCAGTTCAGTGTCCCTTTATGGAAAAACCAAAACACAGTTTTCCCAGAATTGTATTGCATCGAAATTCGTGTCGGAAACAGAAACTCGTTTAGCATTTTCAAAAGAGTTTATTTTACAAACCATATTCTAAGATTTATTATTAGTACTAGGATTTCTATTGTCTTGATTTATTTCTGGAAGATCTTTCTGTTTCTCTTTCTGAATACTTTTAATCATTTCTTCCAGCACATTGACCTTGATGTCAGAATTGTCATTTATGCTAGAACTTTTAGGTACAGCTACAATATCACTAGTTTCATTAGCTCCGTCTTCATCACCAAAATATTGCGACGCGTATAAATAAATTTTAAGCCGATGGGATTTCGCTTTTGACCTTTGAAAATCATTAAGAAGAATTTGGTATCTCGGATCCAAATACATACACGCCAGCATTGGAACACTGTTCATAATTTTTTCACTTCGTTTATCCAGCGCAATTATAAACATTTTCGATAATTCATTTTTGATTTTTTTGCCTTTCAGCTTACAAGTAGTCCAGGTACCGTAAAAATCACCCATTGTCAATTTTTTGTTTTGAAGAGCCTTATAAGTTTCGTTTACTGGCTTCAGAACATTCACTATTTTTTATATATTGCTCCAAATATCGGGACTCAAGTGTAATTCCTCGAAATCACTTGGAAATGTTCTACAAAATGACTGTAACTCAATTAACCTCAAACACATTGCGAAGGAAGAGTTCCACCTGGTAGCATAATCCAAGGTTTCGTCGGTTCCGTCTTCATCTTCTTCGTCCAATATAATTAAATTCTCATTATTTTGATTATGAATGCTTTGATCTTCGCCTGTCAATGCACCTGCTTTTAACATGTTGGCACCTTATCAGACGTAATTGTATAAACTTGATTTAAACTTAACTCATATGATTTTAACATATCCATTACAATTTTGGCAATGTTGACACTCGAATGCTTTTCTTTAACCTCTCTCTCATAGCTAAAGTGTTAACTTGAATTTTCCCATTTTCAATAAATTGGACGTTGATTCCCAAAATTGATCCAACAAGTCCAGACGCACTATCAATTTTTATTGAAAATAGCTTATTTTTAATTTTTTCTGAGATCTGTTGTCGGCATGAGATGTTGACGACAACCAGTTGATATAAAAGTCGCGTTTTTTCTTCGGACAACTGTCCAGGACAGCGATTTTTTTATTCATATTTTTTCGTTCAAATTAAAATTATTTCAATTTTGATTGCTTACACGTGAAGTATTTATCGTTTACCCACACATTTTAATTAATCTCTTGAAAATCAATTGTCAAATTAAATTTATTTTTACCAGTTCGCAACAAATCTATGGTTTTATCGAGAGCAGTTCAGAATTGTAGCGAGTAGGTGAGAGAAATAAACAATGGGACATTTTTAGTACTATTTTTAGAATTAACACTATCTTCATGTATGTTTATTTTTAGATGTCAAATACATTACATATGTATAGAAAACAAAAAATCTAAATTAATTTGTTTTTTATATTTTAAAACAAATAAAAATATCTACATATCTAAATGGCGAAAGAGGCCAACTTGGGGTAAAATCCTGATGCAAATAAGCATCAACCGGTTGTAGATTATCAACAAAAAACTGCGATACCCGAACTACAACATTCCATGGTGTTGATTTCGCCACCCCAAAGAGGTTACCAAGCTGCCGAAATGTTATTGTATTACCTACTTATATACCATAAAAATATATAAATGTCTAATTTAGGGTCTAACTTAAAACTATGTGGATCTGTAACTCCTTTGTATTTGACTAAAAGAAAAGAACAGCACATTAATATGTTAAATTTTTATGTTATAAATGCAATGAAAAAATTACCAACCAAATCTAACACAGTTGATCTGTTTAATCTGAAATGCGATAAAGTCCATCTCACTGCAGCTTTCTATAGAATCAATAAAGTTGGAAACTTTATAATGCGATTCATGCTCATCGTTTGATGAATCTGTATCTGATTCTGACGTGAACAGCATATCTACATCTTCCATGTCCTCATTATCGCTCGTAAAGTGATCTACAAAATACTACAAACATTTTATTTATTAACTGTATAATACATTGTATACTATTATCTGTAGTATGATACACAAAATTACCTCTACGTTCTTTTTTATTGTTCGAATTTCGTCGTATAAATATAAAATGTATTGCTCTTCATGAAATAAACAAATATAACACAAGCGTAAACAAACAATACTGGCGATGTCAAAATATTGACTTGAAGTTAGCTACAAGTTAGTTCTAAAAAATTTCCCAGTAAGTATTTTACCAATGTTTTTCTTTGTTCCGGACAGCTAGTTCGAAGAAAAAACGCGACTAATACCGGGTTTCCATCGTCATAGTATACAAGTATAATAGTATTATAATATTAAAGTATTACGATGGAAAACCAAAGTTGATAGTATAATAGTTTATTAAAATATTTCAGTATACTAGCTATCAAAATATAATACCTAGCAAATATTATTTTTAACGTTATAAATTTAACAGTGTAAAACTAAATTTAATTTTCATAGCTTATCCATTACCATTTTTAATATTTTCTCGCCGCAATGAGAAATAATTTGTTGGCTGATTATCGTTATATATTATTCTTATATAGTATGTGTCAAATAAATTAATAATATCCTTTTTATCAAATGATCAATTCGAGCAGGCTTAATCCAAACCGTACGATGGAAAACCAGCTAGGCTTGATAGTATAATAGTATTATACTGTTATTCTATTATGCTATCGACGATGGAAACCTGGTATTAAACTAACAAAAACATAAACGTCATATCAAACCCGACTAACCAGAAATAGTGATGACTTTTAAAACATACCCGACTAAACAAAAATTGTTATGCCTTTTTGCGACCGGAATGTGAATAAGAAACTTTTTTTTTGAAAATTTTAAATTAATTTAAAACATGAACCAAACCATAAACAACCATATAATTTGTTGTTTGTGGTTCGGTTTCAGAATTATTTTAAGAAATGGTTCGGTTTTGGTTTGGTTCAACCTACGCATTTTAAAAGTGGGGTTTTGTGGTTCGGTTCGCGAACCGGTTTGCATCTCTGATCATATGATAGCTTATGAGTAGGGCAACCAAAAATATGCTCTTAAAAATAGGTTTTAGGGGTATATCCTCTATCCGGTCGCAAATTATTTAATTGCGATGCGAAATATGGTTACTAGATTTATGTTGCCATGCCAATTAACACATTTTTTAAAATTTAAATTTGTTTTTCGATTATAAAGTTATAAAGTAGAAATACACGAAAAGACTGCGACGCGTAAGAGTCATTTCGTGTATTTCTACTTTACAATCGCAAAACAAATTAAAATTAAAAAAAAAGTGTTAATTGGCATGGCAACATAAATCTAGTAACCATACTTCGCATCGCAATTAAATAATTTGCGACCGGATAGAGGATATACCCCTAAAACCTATTTTAAGAGCATATTTTTGGTTGCCCTACTTATGAGGTAGCTCGAATACAAACCGCTACTTCTGAGTTTAAAATTCTCATTAAAGTCTAAGAGAAAACCTTTGTTAAGTTTATAGGGGGAGAGCTAATTAATATCAGGTTGCCTGAAGTGTAAAGTAACTAGTGAGAATAGTTCCTCAGACCGTTTCAGATAACCATTTAAAGATCGCCTCTTTATTTATTTAACCCTATTCCAACCAAGGTGTGCCTTTTTGGCACATTTGATTTTCAAACTCCTGCTGTTATGTATTTTATTACGGATCATTTCTATACATTTTAAATTATTTAGTTTCAATTTTCAATTAATTTTATTATACTATTCAATTAGAATTTGAATTTAGCGATATATCCAAGCTGTGCTAAAAAGACACCTACTAGCACATCAAAGTATTTTAGCTTTGTTTTGTTTTTCTTTATTAACGAATTATTTAGATGCGCTTTTGTTTTTTCCCATTTGCTTTTTTTCGTTTCGAACTGTTTTTAGCACAGTTGTGTAAATCGTGCTGTACGAGCGTGTGGTATTTTGTAATTGCATAGCGTTTACTTTAGTTCTGTGTAAAATACATAATAGGGATAAGCCTTTATATAATTTAGTTAGTAATTTATAAGTGTAAATATAATATTCGGCGTGTTCAGTCCGACCAAAATGATAAAAATTATCATGATATTTTTTGTGACGCTAACTTCACTCCTTATAATTTTATGTCAAACCCGAGTGAACAACCAAATCGAAAAAATAATTATAAATTGATTCTGCACGTCAAAACATTGTTGACGCTGTCATAACAAAAATTTACTATTTACTAATGCTTAAGTGCCTTTCACAATAATTACACTTCACATCTTTTCTTAGCTAATAAAACAAACCCGCGCAGTACATATAGTAATTGTAATTCACTCATTTAAACATGCATTCAATTATAATTCACGTAGCGGAGATTTACAGATACATATTTGATTGCGCTAAAAACTTTCACAAATCGTTTTAGGCTACATTTATAAGTGTAAAGAAAATCACATTCTTCGTGTGAATACACGAATAATTTTAACCACACAACGTCACCTAATCAATCATTCAGAGAAAATGAAATAGACATTGGACAAGAACAGTGATCACAAAAAAGAAACTATACATACAAATCATACACAAACAATATTTGTTGTTGATTTTATTCACACTGATTTGATCCATTCATTGCTTTTAATGTGTTATTGTGTAATATAACATTAAAGAAAATAGAACATTAAAGTTGAACAAAATGTTGCTCCTGTCCGTATAAAAACCTAACGCAAAAATATTAGAAATAAAATGTACACAAATTTTGACAGCCAGAATCGAAAATATTCTTGGTTTTTTTTGTGATAAATGAGTGCGTTTAATGGCAAAAGCTGATAAAAAATATCATGATATTTTTTATCATTTTTGCCCGACTGAACACTAGGATTATATAAAGTGCTGCTTGAATTACCATTCAATATACAAACATATATAGATAGATAATGGCAAGAAGATATTTGACTGAAATTATACAAGCATTATATGAGAGTTCTGGCGAAGAAATGCCAGATATGAATGCTGGAGAAGAGGAAGTAGATGTGAATTCCGACAGTGATATTGGTATCGTGGAAGAAAATTCAGACCACCATCATGAGAAAAGTGCAAGTTATGATGAACTTACTGCTGAAACAAATAGCGAGTTCATTGGAAAAGATGGATTAATTTGGAATTCAGTTCCTCATCAATCTCGACGTACACCGAGTCATAATATACTTAGGCGCTATGAATAAATTAATTCTTTCAGCTGGTATGAGAATCGATTCCACAGATGAAGCTTTTAACTTGTTTTTTTGACAAAGCAATAATTGATATAATTGTGAAGTACAGAAATAGACTGAATTGAAATACGTGGGCTGTTGATAACAGCTGGAGTAAATAAACATGGAATCATCGATTATATTGAATTTTGGTGCCCGCTTTTTGGAAGCTCAATATTCTGTGCTTGTATCCGTGCTACGATTTGACGGCAAAGGAACCAGATCGTTACCTAGAGCAAAAGATAAATTAGCCCCAATTCTGACTATTTCGGAACTAATCAATAAAAATTTATTAAAACATTATGCTCCGGGTGAAAATTTTACCATTGATGAGCAGTTAGTCGTTCTCGTCATTTCGCCAGTATTTGCCTAGCAAACAAAATAAATATAGGATTAAACTATGGTGGATTTGTGATAGCGCTACAAGCTATCCTTTACAAAGTATACCATATTTAGGAAAAGAAGGACTACAAAGAGCTGAAAATCTGGCTCAGACCGTGAAGAATTATGCAAACCATTTATACGAACGAATCACAATATAACTTTCGAAAATTATTTTACCAGTTACGAGTTAGTGAGTAGTTTATTATCGAAAGGTTTGACCATTGTCGGTACACTGCGCAAGAATAAAAGGTGCATACTACCAAATATTTTACCGAAATACAAAACGTGAGGTGCAGTCAAATATATTTGGATTCCGAAAAACCATACATTGGTTTCTTCTTTCCACTATGCATCACAACAAAAATATAGATTCTACAAATAAGAATAAATCAGAAATAAATTTATTTTACAATGAAACAATCCGCGGGATTTTGTAACATCACAATTTTCGATAATTTATCGAGATTATGTCTCGCTTCTCTAGAATAAAATGTAATACTATTTCATATTTTATATGATTTTCAAGCCTACTAGATTAAAAAATTGTGGTATATCTACTCGATTTCTACCACCAAATAATTTGTTTACGATACTTCAACAAAGAAAGAAAGAAAGAGAAAATTGTCACTTTTATTCTAGTAGGTTGTGATAGCAACAGAAAAGAAATAATTTATAAACGAAACAGACGCCAATTTCAGTTTAGAAAAACGAGACATAAATTTCGATAAAGTATCGAAAATGTGATGTTACAAAATCGCCCCTGATTGGAATAAAAATAAAAGTAATCAGAGACACAAACTATTCCTGAAAAATTTAGCACGTCACTTACTACTACAATACAAGTGGAAACATATTACTACAAGTGAAAACATACCCAACGTTCCACGTAAAAGATGTCATATGTGTCCATCTAAAATGTCTAGATTTTCGCCACAATGTTGCAGTAATTGTGGACTAAATATATACAAGGAGCACTCGACGAAACCCGTTACCTGTATTAAGGCCCTTTCCCAAACACTGACGCCATTTTGAATAAGTCGATCAAGTCGTTCCAATTCATTGTACCGACTTATTTGTGACGTAATAACAAAACAAAACAAAAAAAAAACAAAACGCAATTTCTATTATATGGAAGAAATTTTTTTTGACATGTTGGTCGTTGCCACTATATTTGAAAAAAAAAAATCATTACATCATCGTATTACATCATCGAGCAATAAATATATAAGAGAAATCAAGTAGTGCAAATTTTATAAGTAGGTTTTTCCGAGGTTAATCTTATTTTATAATTTTAATATATTTATATACACAAATTTAATTTTTTTTTCTATATTTAATCCATATATACGTATCTTATAAACATATCGGCATAGTTATTTTATAGTTCATTGTTCTTGTTAGGCTTATATCTTATAAACATATCGGCATAGTTATTTTATAGTTCATTGTTCTTGTTAGGCTTATATAGGTTGCCAAAAGTAAAATAGATTAACCTCGGAATCTCTACATGATTCCTCTTATGTATATTTTGCTTTATGATTACATTTAGTCAAGACACATTTTTGGAGAAATTTATGTGTAGACATACTTATTCAAATAAATCTGCTCGTGAGGTGACTTATTTGAATAAGTCGGTGTTTGGGGAACAGCCTAAGTGCAATAAGGAAAATAATGTATAAAAATGAAAAGACATCTTGCACACCTTGGTTGGATGTATTAAAAACTTAACTTGCTTGTATTAAAGGGGCAATAAAAAAATTATTGTAGAATGGTTTATATAATTTAAATGAAAAAATAAGAAAATATATTTTTTTGGAATAAAATAACAAAAAAAGTTTTATTACAAAATTGTAAGTTACATCAAAAGTCCATATGTGCCTAAAAGACATATCTTGGTTGGATATGTATCAAAATTAGCTTGATTAGGGTTAAAGAAATTTATTCTTTAACCCTAATCAAATCAAGCAACATGTATGATTTCAGATTATTTAATTTAAAACAAAAAAAAAAAAAAAAAATAAAAATCATTTAACATTTAAAAATTTAAAAAATAGTTCTTCAGGATATCTTTGAAGTTGTTCTTTGATAAATTAAAGTCAAATAGGTCGTCGATGATGTTGCATGATTTAGACATCCTATTAATGGGGTTGTTTTCTCTATAGTTTGTAGAATGGTGTTCTGTAGAACTCATGCTGCTAAATGCGTGCTAAAAACTCATGGTTTCGAAATGTTCTGCATGGTAAAACGTTATCAATAAAAGCCGCGCCCAAGAGAAGTTGTCTATTTTCAAGGGTGCATATTTTGTAATCTGTGCATCTTGTTGAGTACGGCCGAGCCACATTTTCATGGAATGATAACTTGTGGTCGTAATACCAGTCACTTTTCTTTAACAAGAAAATAAGTAACTTCTTTTGAATGCTTTCAATTCTTTTTATGTGCACAGTATAGTATGGATTTCAGTCTTTAAATTCACCTGTCCATCTTTAAAAAAATCCAAACATGGTATTCGCTTTCGCAATACAATTTTCAAGTCTATAATCTCATTGAATCTTTGCAATACCTCGTTGTTGACTTTGTATGAAGTAAGTAATTAACGGATTTCTTTTACGATGGAACGTCATGTGTTTGTATTTCTTAATATTTAAGTAAAGCGAGTTTCGATCACACTTCTCTTAAACCTTGCCGTAATAAGAAGCTAACAAATTGGGAATCATTTCTTTAGAACATGAACCTCCGCTGATTTAACTCGGCGAGATACGTGTGAGTTTTGACATTAAATTGTTAGCATCGTCGTTGAGCAAAGCAAATAGCTTGTTTCGAGAAATTTTCCCCTTTTAATTGGGGGCAAACCGTTTTGGTGTTCTGACCTTACAAAACTTAGGAAAGTTGCAGTAAGAGTAAAGTATAAACGCGGAGCTTCTGAATTAATTTCTGTGAAGAAATTACGAGTCTTTCTGATATCGCTCTTCCAATAAAAAAATTGCTGAGTTACAGCTTTTTTTTTATTTTATTTATTTTTAATCTGTTCTTAGGCAAGTTACAACTTTCTGTGCACTTTACCGGCTGTGATATTAGAATCAAGTTTGTTCGAAGTCGGTAAATCTTCTCTACATGGGGATTGCTAAGTATTAAATAGTTCCTTGTGAACACTTTCCTGGATATTATAGAGATGCCTTTGATGACATTTCGTTTTGTACAATCCACGATTTTCTCTCTTTCTCTGCCTAGATTTCACATCCCAAAAATGGATTATGTCGCTTGCATGGTGGGGTTCCTACTGTTTTCGGTTCATCGCCCGCTCCCTCCAACGTGATCCAGCTATCTGACTCCAGCTATCTGACTCCAGCTTTCTCTCAAATGTTAATAATAATCTCAGTTGTTGGTGGTCAATGTCCAATTTTCACTTTCGAAAGTTACCACAGGTCTTATAAGTGCTTTCTAAAGTTCGAGATTACACGACTGCGAAAGGTATTTTGATCACAACAAGATTTGCTGTAGGGGTGCTCCTAGGTGTTGATAACAGTTTTGCTTTGTTGCTGTAAATTTTCTAACCAAGCCATTCTGCATGTCAGTTAAGCAAACAGCTAAATAGTCCTTGATATTGTTTGGTCTTCGGCCAAGAAGCACGATCTCTCTCTCTCTCTCTCTGGCACTATATCCCATCAAGGGATTTGGCCGCCTCAAATGAGGTTTCACAATCATATTTTTATTTCAGATAATGAGTGATTAATTTATTGATCCTAAACCAGCCGTGAATTTTTTTTATTGTCACCACCGAGAATCAAACCCGGAACCTCCGGTTGCTGGAACAAGCATGCTGACCACTTTGCAACCGGGGCGGCACGATCATCTGCATATCCAAAAATTTGAAATACGACCTACCATCTTTCTGTCGCACACCAGATGTTATTTCGAAGGGATCAGATACTGTTTCTTCCATTACGGTTCTACATAGCGAGCTAGATGTCAGTTCGATTTAGTATATTTTGGAAGTAAATTTGTCGTACTAAGAGTAAGTACTTAGTAATATTTTTGGCTTTGGCAAAAGTGTCTCGAGTTTCCATTTTCCGCTTGGAAGCTGATGTTTTCGATACAGGTCCTCGTACATTCGTGCTTGACCACCAACCTGCTTACGTAATTCTCATTTATACTGCTGGAATGTCTCTTCGAGATCATGACTTGATCTATTTGATTTTCCATTCTTTCATCATTCGATCGCCACGTTACCTTAAGGATTTTCTTATGTTGAAAAAACGTATTCGATACGACTACTCGATCGGCATGTGATGGAGCTCCAGCGCTCCTACTGATTTTTGCATTATATTTTTTTTGCATTGAGGGATGTTACCGATGATGTCTTTCAGCCCACCCGTATGTCTTCGGTGAGCATTCACAATCATGATATTAAACTTTTTTGTGCGTGAGCTTGCCGGTGGATTAGAAGGCCAACTCCAAATTATCTTCCATTCTTATGGTCGCTGCAGTGTATCCATTTGTGGTGTTATGAATTCCACTCCTAGACCAGTTAATCTCTTGTTGTGCAAATACGTCCAATATGCGAATGTTCACCTTGTTCGAAATGTTCTGGAGATCTCAAGGTCTCATAAGGCTTAGCACGTTCCATGTGCCCATTTTTATAGCGTTGTCCGCATACATTTTCCGAGGTCGTTGTGATGAACCCATCAAAGCCTTTGTTTAGGTTTCATAACTTAAAGATTTTTGTGAAAGTAGTTAGTAGGCCCGCTGCTCAACCCACTTTTTGCGTGTGTGCATTACGTACTGGTGATAGATCTTATAAGGTACCCAGTAATAGGTGGCCCTAATCTGGAAAACAGACGCTGATGGAGATCGCCTTGACATGTAGTCTCCATGACTATATATAGAATTTCCTTTGCGCGCTTCACTACACTGGCTGATTCATTTAGAATAACGCCAAGGAGCACCCAAGCCGGTATGAATCTAGGACTTTGCCCCCAGGTACGAGTCATGAGTTTGGTGTCAATATTAATAGTTCTAAATGCGCTTTTCTTTCGAACTCTCTCGATTTCCTCCGTCACACGATTACGCCGAATGGTATGCTGCAATAAAAAGAACGAATTAATGCCATTACGGAATTCAAAATCGTAATATACTGTGAAATATCGATAGGTGCGAATCGCCCATCTATTGCAGAGCCACACAACATTTCACATCTCGGTATCCGCGCTACAAGTAAATTGATTGTCGATCGATATTTCTGACCAAGACGTAGGTAATTGGACACAAGCTTCTTTATCTTACCAGCGATTGAGAGTCGAACGGCATACAAGGGCGCCGATTGGACGATTCGAACACATCCATTTGAATATAGTTGGTTTGCTTCCACCGTCCAATGAATACACTTATCTTGTTATTTAACAACCGGTACGCAATTCGAATCAAAATAGTTCGCTGAATTAACGGAACTCGCTGGTTCTAATCGAATACGTACTTACGACTGCATATTATCCACAAGCGGCATGGTCGAACGATTTCATCGCTCTCAAGGCCCGAGGCTGCTCTCAAGGCCCGAGAAAATACGATTCATTGAATCTCCGAAATTTCCATCGTATTACTTGAAATTCGAGCTACGGTTAAATGGTCTACGCTGAAATGGTCTACGAGCAGACACTCAAACTAATCCCGAACGGATAAGATTCGCATCGGACTGCAACACCCATACAAAGTCATTCGCCGGTTACGTAGATACTTTATTATCTCGATTAATAACAAAGAGCAATCAGTATGTATCGATCGATTGAAACCGGCCTACGGAATACTTTGCTCTGCGGAACGAATTCCTGCATTGAGAACACGAAAATCCGTGCATCCGAATCATAGCCTAAACAATCAGCTCCTAAACTCTTAATCGGTTTCCAAACTAGTAGGGGGGTTTGGTACTGTAGCAACTCAATTATTCGCAAACTAATCGAATTGAAATAATTAAATCGATATTTAATACCGACACCTAATAATCAACTTCCACAATCGACCGCGCACTCATAAATTGGCCACCTACACTGGCATTATTGACGAATGAGTTCACTGAAGTTGATTTCTCGATTTTGAAATGACAGAAGAAAAAAATTGTGATTTTCTGTACATCGACTGTCGAGACGTGCAAATTTAAGTATTGGCGTGATAATCTTGCCACGAGTCTAATTTGTAATCATAAATAAAATAAATATGAAACGGTGCATATGTTTAATGCACCTCCAAATAATATCGTATGTATTAAATTATTTGTGAGTGACAGACACCAAATAACATTCGATACAATCATTAATTTGAATATTAAAATTGATTACATACCCTTGGAAATGAGGTGGCTAAATCCCTCATGAGATGTAGCGTCAGCAATATAAATAAAAACAGGCTTAATATATAATTTCGGTTTGCCTAATGGTAGTCCAGGTCATCATTAGTCAATTCATTCAATCACATCAATTTCCAAAGGAGATTTCTAACTACTATCTTTTTACCTAAATTAGCCAGCCAAATTATAAACCTGGTTTGGCCATACTCAAATTATAATTTACTTAATACTCGCTACCGAACCACCAGTGAAGTTAACTGTTTAATCAGGAATAGATCTATAAAATTTAAAGTGTTGAATAAGTTTTCGTTATTATAATATAATGCATATCATAAACTGTTCCCACAAGATCCACGTCAATTTTTATAAAAATTATAATTTTAAAATTAAGATTGAAAATGTGCAATTCCTAATAAACAATTCAAATGATATTATTGGTTCCTCATCCTAGATTCCCCTTTCCCACACTACGCCAATTCACCCATTGCCAAGTCCAACGAGAGTCTCCATTCTCCAAAGGAACCACAACCCGCCCAAAACTCCTCCATCGCAAATACTACACCTATACATATAACACTAGCCCGTTTCTTCTAAAAACTAACAACACAACATCGAAAGTTATTTGCTGAAAGGGTTTGAAAATTTTTATTTGAGGTTTAACAACCGAAAGCAATCAACACAATATGGTTTCCTTGGTAATCTGTTATGTCTATACTTCACAAATATGATACCGCTTGGGTGATTGTTAAGTCACGTAAAATATCCTATGTTTACAGTTTCCCTTACAAACAATTTGAAAATTAGATTTGAATTTAAAAGATTCAACTATAATAACTTTTCAAAATATTACTTGATTTTCTCTACTGTCACTCACACGCAAACATACAGAGATTTTTTAAAAATTCCCTTTTTTTGTCTAATTCTCGATGTCAAAATTTTTCTCGATTCAATATGTAGTTTGTTTTACTACGTAAAGAAAGTAATACGAAAAATCGACATTTTCAAGCTCCACAAAATATGGGTTAGCCCATTATAATTTCTATTATTTATTTTGATCGCATTTTATGAAAATTCGAGTAAATTTTTATTTTATTGTAACTAACTTTAAAAATTTCGTATATGCTTAAAAACAGGTACGTACTACCTGAACTTCAGTTATTTATAATTATTGAACCTCGAGACTAACTATGAGCTGTAAAAATCATTTTTTTCCTAAAAATCATAATAAAAATTTCCGAAACAACTGTTATTTAGATTGCCAAGTACTAAAATTGATAAAAATGGTTTTTAAAAATTAACATTTTTGCGAAAACCAATTAAAGGTGTTTGTCCCCGCTAAAAGTACAGTACGCCAACCTATCGTCACACAGACAACATTTTTCCCTCTTTAGTTTGATAAAAATCGAAGAGGAGAATCCGGTCAGAACACGACCGAATAATATCACAATAAATTTTCAAATTAAAATTTAGTCCCTCAGGGCTTTTCAACATTTTCATCAACGATATCTATAAACAAAATTTCAAGGAGTCAATGCTGGTGCTCAATTATAGAAACATATATTTGTAAGTTTTTTTTGTTGAAGATTTGCAATTAGATTTTGATTTGCTAAATATATGTGGCTCAATGAGTACAAATTTCAGTTAAATGAATGGACAACCAAATTCACAATATACCATTAAAAAATTATCAGCAACAACTATCAGCGAGTATGCGAAAAATAAAGTGGATAAATTATTGTTGTTTTATTTTGACATATACGAGTAAACTGCAAATCGAGAATTAAACCAAATTCTGCACTTTCCAAAATTATTTGTTTTACAATACAATGTTAACTCGAAAAACATTATTTTATCGTGCATTTTTATATTTCTTTAGATTTTAACCATTTTTAACTTTGAATAAATTATACGCAAATCATTATTTATTAATAACAAGTTAAAATATTGAATGAAGGTGTGTGTGTGTGTGTGTATTAAATTTAGTATGGATTGTATTGCTGTATTGTTGAACATACTTGGTGCAAGTAAATAATGCAATCGAACGAAGCGACTGGTCTTTGTGTTTCAAGATTGCTATAATGCAGGTTAAGGCAAATGATTTGATGGCCAATTTTTTATGTTGCAAAATGTTTACAAGAACTTATGTTGCCAATAAGGAACTCACACTTTAAAGGATTGAAAACTATCATCAGCTGTGTTCTAGTTAGTGCCCACTACGACAAAATTTCTTATAAATTGATATTTGAGTACCTGAACATGCTCTCTTATACTAGAGCACACCTAATAAAAATCAATGTCACTATATCCAGTTTTATCTGTCTATACTTAAATACTAATCAATAAATTAAATCACTATAAAAAATACAACCGAAGTAGAATTATATATTTCTGTGTTGACTAATTAATTTGCTCAATGATATCATTTTCTTGCAAAAAAAAAACATCTCAATATAAAATCATTTAAAAAAAAAATACCAAAACTAAACCATCATCGTTGTAAAACCATACGGCGATAGATCGTCATCACACTACACAACATCCACAAAGTGGATAAACATGAAACATGTACCGTCATCATAATCAATCTTCTGTTCGATTGGTTTATTGTTGTTGTATTTCTGTGTTATGTACATACTTGTATGATTAGCCAAGAACTTTTTTTTTCCATTTTTGTTTTACCATGAAAACTTATCAAATTAAACTGATAAATTGAAATTGATAAGATAAAATACCCGAAGTATACAAACAAAATAAAAAATCAACGAGAAAATGCTATTGTGTGCGAATACGGTGTGATGGTTATTTCTATCGATAAACTATAAAATGTCAAGTGCGCCACGTGATGATTCTTAAGCTTAGAATAATGTAATTTTATTTTTAATTAATTTAAGATTTAAGATTACTCTGTAAAAATAAAGGTTTGATTAATGATATACCTACACCACCCGCATAGAAGTGGATGAGCACGTACAAAATTATAAAACATCTACGGCCTTCCAGTGTCACGTGAATTATTTTACATAACCATACATTATTATCTTTGCATTGGTAAATAATCAAAAATTCATTTCGTGTGGTACAAACAACGAAATTAGCATATCACCATCAATTTTCGTCTCCTTTTTGCATCAGCTATATCGAGGCCGTATACCGGCAATAACGGTAATAAATGTTTCCCACAAATAATAATCGTAAGTTGTTAATTCGCACGCCCTTGGAGGTCAAGTTTGAGGTGTGCGCTGTACATGTTCCGCCGTCTTGTTGAAAGCTCGACTGTTCCATGTTAAGATCGTTCAATTTGGGATCGGCAAAGCCAGTAATAATAAGACTAATGCAGTTTCTAATGATTATAACGTTATAATTTTTGAATAACTATAGACTATTGATTTGACCAGCCCATGAAGCACACCAAACAGTAAATTTTTCTAGATGGTATGGCGTGTCTATAATGTCACCATTTAACCAAAAATGAGCCTCGTTATATTCTTCCGTTATAATAACCCTGTAAGGTGGTCAGCCCTTTTTCAATGATTTTAACGTCTAGGCTTTGTAACTTGATAAATTTTTTGTTCGAGCGATTCTTTTATCCAACGCTCTAAAATGATCCACGGTTATTCGAATCCCTTACTCGTATAGACGATTATGTCGACTTTCAAAATGGATGGAGCGCGGTATGATAAGTTTCACGAACTTAACTAAGATTTTCGAAATAAATCTCTTCAATTTGCTAGCATTGCTCTATTCATGGTGCTAGCATGTAAATCTATTCATGGTGAAATGCCAAACCAAACCGAACACAAACTAGCTATCAAATTGGAAAAGGTATTGCTAATTCGAAATTTATGCATGTCTTGATGTATAGGCCTACTAAGCATCATAATAATATTTAGCTTTTCTGATGAAACAATCAAAAGTAATGGGGGCCTCGACATCCTGCTACTTATTTTTCATTAAATCTATTTAATTCGGTCGGGTGTATTAATAATGATGCTGTATAAGATAGCAGAAATTTGACAGCAGAAAATAAGAGATTGCGTTACTCGCCGCAAGTGGCAGCACTATCGCAATACTACAGCAATAATTTTTTCTAAAATTTTGTCAAATACCGACAAAACTGAAATTTTACGATAATTATTAACTATTTTGGGATGGCACCACATTACGAATGTTATCATGACCACCACCCTTTGTATTACCGAGAGCTGAAATTAAATTTGATATTTCGGTGCAGGAAGTGGGCGAAAAGAAACATGAATTAATACTAAAAATTTATTTAAATCATCTGAAATCAACTACTTGCTGATACAGAAGAATCAACAAAGTTAACAAAACTACGATTGAATATATTAACAATAGTAATAAAATCATGATACTCAACACCCTATTAAAGTTAGCCGACTCATAAAAATAAATAGATACAAATGAAAGGTCTTATTGATGTGAGCACCTGGAAAAAATTTTGATATATTCGATATATTCAATCGAGTTTTCCCGGACTTCCAACATAGAAATCGACCCGAAATTTTTTCCAGGTGTGAGTATCAATAAGACCTTTTTTTTGAATCTATTTCAGCCATGACACTTTAAACGGTCAATTTTTAGAAATTTTCAAATTTTGTGTGTGCGATTTATTTATCGCAATTTTTGGACTATTCACATGGAAATTGTCCTGAAATTTGTTTCGCAAGTTTTGCTTGGTATATACCATTGAGTTTTCTCCTTATTAAAATAGTTTTTTAATTATAGTTTTAATACATTTAATTTTGAATAGTATACTTTGATGAACCGAAATAAACAATTTCGATTTAAAAAGTAATTACTGTTTAACACCAAAATTGTGAATCTGCCTTACCGACCTTTACAAGCGAATACTACAAGTTGTTTTGGATCTGCATTGTCGACCTTTTCGGCTGATATTTTTGTTATTACAACCGAATCTGCATTATTGACATTTTTCTGCTGATACATTTTAGTTGTTACAACCGATTATGCATTATCGACATTTTTCGGCTGGAGAGAGTCGGCTTGCTTTAACAGTATTACAAACAAATCTGCATTATCGACATTTTTTCATATACTCATCATATATACTCAACATCATTACAAATAACGGAATGGATACTATTATTAGAGTTATTTTCCATGAAATGATTTAACTGTTTCCAGATCTCTTTTTGGCTTCAATTATTAAATAAATTGTTAAAATAACACTTCTTTGCAAAATATTTTCCGTTTTTGATCTTCCTATTTAGCAAATCCAATTCATGTTTCAGTTCTAAATTAGTACTGTCCCTTTTAAGACGCTTCAATGTACGGTTTTTAACTTTAATAAAATCCCAGAGATCAAGCGTCATCCAAGAACAAACACTTGCATTTTTAATTTTTTACATTTACTTCCTTCAATACGGAAAACTGCAAAACAAGTTTATTAAAATATTTAGGTTTGTTGAGTAAAATATTTAGGTTTGAAGCGAAAATTTGAGAGTTACGCCGACTTCAATGGTAAAATTCCAAACTTGCTCAATATTATAAAAACTACTAACAGAGTGGTCTAAAATATTACGGCTCACAGGTCTGGTAAAGAAAGTATTTGTTACAATCATTCCATGAGAGAGCAAAGTTGCGTTATATTCTGAGATTAAGTTAAAATTTTTATTAACAGGTATGTTAATATCACCAACTAAATTAAAATCGTGAGTAGATTTATAGTTTCGGAGAAGTCGTTCTCGAAAATCTAGAAACGATGCAGGGTCAGAATTCGGAGACCTATATATTCCGCACATCTTCGTTAGGTTAAACTGCAAAAGTACAATGCATATGTATTGGAATGTTAAAGAACCGTCATCTATACTTTTCATGGTGTATGGAATGTCATTCCTTATGAACATAACAATACCACCCCCAGTTCTATCATCCCTACAAGAGAAAATACTTACGTAATCTCTAATGTTATAAGAAAATTTATTAGAAGTTTGGCCAAATGTTTCCGAAACAACTACAATATGTATGTCAGTCTTAAGACTCTCGATAAAAAGTAGTAACTTATCGAACTTAGCTAGTTCGTTCATACCCCAAATAGTGATTTGAAGTTTATTTAGATTAACATAATTTGAACGCGTTACATCAATATTTGCGGAATAATCATTAACACTTTCTAAGTAAAGGTTATGGCATTTAGATTTTAATGATTTAAAGCTCATAACCACAATAATAAACATTTAAACTTTGAACCATAAGACAAGTGAAAGCAAGAGATATAAAACAAGAAAGTAATGATAAAAAAACATAGAACCATTATCAGAAGATTAATACTAATAAAACCATTACACAAATAACACTGTGCTTGAATTGCAAACTTTTTTTTCTTGACAAGCTGGGCACCCGGGGGTTAAACCTAATTCGAGTATGCTGAATTCAACGGTGCTAGTCCCATTTTAAAGTTAGTCCCCATTTTTGAGATATCGGTTTCGACATGTTTTGGCCCTCAGTCAAAATATACCCTCATTTTCACGTTGATAGCTCTTGAACCATTAAGATTTTTGTTACACTTTCTTCTGCAAAGTTGTTACGCAGATCAAGACCAACAACTTTGCCGAACATATCAAGACTGAAAAACCACATCTAATTTTTTTTTGCTTTTCATTTCGACGAAAAATACTGTTTTTATCATTTTGTTGAATTTAAATCGAGTAGGTTCGATCGAATAAACATCGCATCGACAAATATAGATACAATAGAAACTACTTAAGAGAAAGTTAAATCGATTCAATTGATTTTATGGTAATTTTTCCTAAAAAAAAAAATTCCTAAAAAATTAACATTTTTCTTCTCTTTGACAAAACAACGACGTGCCGTTGGAGGAGTGGATTAAAATCCTGGATTTTTCCATCCCATCGTTTTAACCAATTACATCACGTAAATTATACACGTAAATTAAGAAACATCTGCATCAATATATCAACCATCAAATGTTGTCACTACGCCATTCAATCACAGAAACACACGAAGGATAAAAATCTCGGATTTTTCTATCCTAGATTATTTTTCAATTTTTTTCAACTTTTTTGTATGGAAAGTGGCGTGTCTGTTGTACGAGGTAAATGTTCGAGTGATAAAAGCCGAATTCAATTCACAAAATTTCTGATATCAAATTTGTACCGAAAAAAAAACAGTTGCATTCGATTTGTCAACGATTTTTCGGAATGTTAGTGCATTCAGCGCGTTGTTGTTGAACATTCCGAAAAATCGTTGACAAATTGTTGTTTTTGACAGCTAGAAAGCAAAATGTAAACAAACGCGACGAATGCACTAACATTCTGAAAAATGGTTGACAAATCGAATGCAATTGTTTTTTTCTTCACAAATTTGATATCAGAAATTTTGTGAAAATGAGTTCGGCTTTCGTCACTCGAACATTTACCTCGTTAAGAGGTTTTTTATTCGATATCAATGATTTTGGCACGGCAAATTGAAAATGAATTGAATTGCGATTCGTTTTATTGTTGTCAGTCAAAATAGTTCACACACACTCGATAGCAATTCATGTTTGATTCCTTAAACAATACAACAACATATACATATTTTAGTGTGTTAGTTGGAAACAAAAATTAATAGTAGCTACCCTCTCGCTGATATTCATGATATTCATGCGATGGGAGGGAAGATAACATCTACTGTATAAAGAAATCATCATAAAGATTAAAAAAATATCGATTTTATGCAAGGAGACTGTCAAATGTTCAATGTTTTTGGTGATTTTTTCGATCACATCAATTTGTCAGTTTTTTCATTTTTATTTTGTTATGAAAAAAGGGTCACTGGTAAAAATTCTCTTAGCAATGATAATAATATGATGTATTTATATTTGTTTCATTGTAATACGTTGATTCACTATCATTATGAACCGCAACGGACCGATATTAGGGTGCATTTGAGCCAAAAAATGAAATTTTGCAAAAAATTAGGTTGGCTTTTAAGTTATGGAGGTCAATATCTAAACTATACGAGTTTTCTGGGACAAACGGTTGATGTCATATTGTAGGTGAGGTTTGTGGCTAACAATCCTGAAAATATGAACCAAAAGTTTTGGGCTAATTTTTTAGCAGTTTGGTCGAATGTGGCCGGCCGATTTGGCGTTTTTCAGTTTTTTGACCAAAATGACCCTCCACCCTAATTTTTTGAAATTTTTTTATATGCTATTTGATAGCTGTTAATACCTTTCTAACGATAAGCCTATGTCCGGTGAAGTTAGATGACATGCTATGGTATGATTGTTGGAGTATCTGCTGCTGCAACGGATGAGTCATTGGCTTTATGTAGACGGTTGATGTCGTTGAAAGAATAAATATGCACCATTAAAACCTCCGCACCAAGCCGATACTTTCTCTTTCGAAATGTGTTTAATATTGTATTTTTTACATCAACGTCATTTAATTTAACTATGTATGAATGTTTCAGTTGTGATGCCGAATCATTGTTATGGGCCATTGGTTTCACAGAAATTATATCGTCACTGGATATACGAGTTTCGGCTGTACCAATAACCTTAAGAATTAAATTTTGGCCATCATCAGTCTTTGTTGGAATTCAGCAAACCACAATGTTGAAACTATTTAATTCTTGGTAACTAATGTCCAGCTGTGCCTCAATTATATTAAGTTTATTTTCATGGACATCCACTTTATTTTCCAGAATAGCGATTCTTCGGGTACAGCTGTCGGAATCCTTGGTTAACTTCTCAATTGAAATATTCATGTCAACCAGTACTTTGCAGCAAAAACTTACTGATGCTTCAAGTGCGTCTAACTGGTTTTTCATCGCTTGAAGTATAATAACCACATCGCTTAAAGCTGGGGTATAGTTATTAAATACATTTAGATTGTGAGTGCTGTCGCCAATAACATCTAAGATGGAACTGTTTGATTTACTGCGACAATCAGGGCACAGCCATGAAGTAGAACCACTATTAAGCTGTCTAAGCACCTCGTCAGCTATGCCTGCACATTTAATATGGAACACACTCGCGCAAACACCACATTTAACACCAGGAAGCCGTGCTTTGGATATTCCCCTGAGACACTTCTCACAATTGGAAGTCATGTTGAATTCGCGCGAAGAAATACGTCAACAAAAAAAAACTAAAATAAACTTGTCCTGCCTTGTTATAATTAAGAAAACCTGTCCGATGCATATGCATTAGTTTTAAGTGGACATTTTCATCGTCCATGGCTCTTAAATGTTGCAAGCGCAAAATCATAAAATTATAGTGAAAATTCTATTTCATGAATTTTCCCTAAATTTCCCATATAGTCTTAGTATGACCTAAGCTAATAGAAAAACAACCGAAAGTATTGGTTACTAGTGAAAGTTTTTGAGATATTGGCCAAAAACGGAAAATAACTTATATGGCCGCAGAACATCAAAAAATTCTAGTGAAAATTCTAGTCCATGAATTTTCCCTAAATTTCAGATATAGTAGTGAAAGTATTGATTACTAGTGGAAGAAATGCCGGAAAGACGGAATATTGTTAAGTTTCAAGATTTTATATACCGAGTACCTTTACTTCGGAGATCAATCAATTTGCCATTTTAAGGATCACTTTTAATATTTTTTCGACTGAAATGTTTTATTTAGTGAAAACAGTGATACATAATGAATAAAAAATTTCCGCTGGTAATTACATAACAAAATAAATTATCTTTAGTGAAAGTGCTGGCACTTGCGGCGAGTAGCGCAATCTCTTATTTTCCGCTGTCAAATTTCCTTTTCTCAACACATTACGTCTGCTCTCAAGCTGTGGAGTGTCATTATTTAACATGCTAATATATTTTGTATTTAATATTTTCTATTATCATAAATTAATTTTATATCTATTAATAAAATTTTATAAGTAAATTTATTTTAAATTTCATAAATTTTTTAAATTTCATAAATAAAATGTTAATTATAAAAAAATCGAAAATACGTAAACAACACAAAACCCTTTCAATGCCAAAAAGTGCAATCGTGCTCCTAAATACACTAGCCGAAATCATGTTGGCACTCAAAGAGTTAATATGAATAAACAAAAAAAATGACACGTGAATTGCATATGCAGTAAAAAAAATCATACGCACGAATCTAACACAAACACAAATGCTACTAGTATATCTTTCCGGTTACACTCATTTCGTTTCACACATTTTGAGACAAAATCGATTTACAGGAAATTTAAAGAAATAGATATGTTCATGTGAGACTCGTTTACTCTGGAATGGGCCATTAAAAATGAGGAATTAAACTTTCTGGGCACGTGATAGTAGTGTTTTGTAAAAGTCCTACCTACGTAACGAAATAAATTCTGAAGTTGACAAATGAAACGTTGGACTACGTGCACCATTAGTACAGTTAGCACATAAAATAATCTTAGTGATTAATAGAGAAATTATTATATGAAGCCCGGTTTACTATAGAAATATCTATTAAGCCTGACAAAAGCATAGACAACACGTTGAAAATAATTTTTTGGTAGACAAATAATTGGATAAATTCATTTGGAAGCGACATTTACTGTAAAATAGGTTCAACAAGGATACTGGAGTTGACTGTGGTAAAGGCTGAACCAAACGTGAACTTTTAATACACTACAATCCATTTCTCATTATACACAAAAATTCTTAGAACCGTTTTTGTCGTTGATAATATTAAATCATATCAAACCATTTCATATCATATCAAATCGTATCAAATCATATCAAATCATATCAACTCATATCAACTCATATCAAATCATATCATATGAAATATTATCAAATCATATCAAATCATATCAGATCATATCAAATGATATCAAATCATATCCGATCATATAAAATCATAACAAATCATTATCAAATCATATCAAATCATATCAAATCATGTCAGATCATATCAAATCATATCATATGGTATCAAATCGTATCAAATAAGATCATATAAAATCATATTAAACGAAATCATATCTGTGGTATAAAGGTAAAACATCTTATCTAAATTTTAAACAGTGTTCAAGAGAGCAAAAAACGTTTTTTTAAATTAAATAATTAATTTTGAAATAATTTTTTTCCAATAATTTTTCACTAATTATTACGAATATTATATCGTAATAATTATCGAAAAAAATCGTTATTTTTGCTCGTTTGAAAATTGTTTAAAATTGAGATAAGATGTTTTACCTTTTTACCACAGATATTAAATCAGTTCAAATCATATCAAATCATATCAAATCATATCAAATCATATCAAATCATATCAAATCATATCAAATCATATCAAATCAAATCATATCACATCATATCAAATATTATCAAATCATATCAAATCATATAAGATCATATCAAATCATATTAATTCATATCAAATCATATCAAATCGTATCAAATCATATAAAAACATACCAAATCATATCTATTCATATCCAATCATATCAAATGATATCAAATCATATCAGATCATATCAAATCATATCAAATAATATCAAATCATATTAAATCATATCAACTCATATCAAATCATACCAAATCATATCAGATCATATCAAAAAATATCAGATCATATCAAATCATATCAACTCATATCAACTCATATCAAATCATATCAAATCATATAAAAACATACCAAATCATATCAAATCATATCAACTCATGTCAAATCATATCAAATCATATAAAATCATATCAAATCGAATCAAATCTATAAAACATACCAAACCATATCTATTGATATCCAATCATATCAAATCATACATACAACACACAAATCGTACATATAATTTATTAAAAAAAAAAATAGTTAGATAATGACTTTTCCGCGTAGCACCATATAAAAACATACCAAATCATATCTATTCATATCCAATCATATCAAATGATATCAAATCATATCAGATCATATCAAATCATATCAAATAATATCAAATCATATTAAATCATATCAACTCATATCAAATCATATCAAATCATATCAAATCATATCAGATCATATCAAAAAATATCAGATCATATCAAATCATATCAAATCATATCAAATCATATCAACTCATATCAAATCATATCAAATCATATAAAAACATACCAAATCATATCAAATCATATCAACTCATGTCAAATCATATCAAATCATATAAAATCATATCAAATCGAATCAAATCTATAAAACATACCAAACCATATCTATTGATATCCAATCATATGAAATCATACATACAACACACAAATCGTACATATAATTTATTAAAAAAATAGTTAGATAATGACTTTTCCGCGTAGCACCATAGTCGTTTATGTAACTAGTTAATCCTTTCCTTATACTACCTTTAATGTGAGAATACAGGCAGGACCTGGGCCCGCATAATTCTGGAGTACGATTCGTTTTTCAAATATGCTTTTGATATTGGACTACGCTTACTCCAGAAATTTGTTGTACATACCTATGATTGCCATGATGGTTGGCCTGTAAGTCTCTTTTCATGTCATATCATATCATATTTTTATGTTACCTCAGCAAAACGAAGGAATAACCTCACTCATATCTACTTCTGAACAATGTCAAACACATTCAATAACGTAATAAGTTTCAACTCCATTGTTTACAGAAGTTGCATATCTCACATTCATTTATTCATTCATTCATCTCTCAAAATATAAAACAATATTTTTGACAACAGGTTTTAAAAACTACTTATAGGCTTCAGTTCATTGTACATTCCAACTAAAAATCTGACATCATCTTAATGCCTTTATATACATACATCATATTGATAGATGTCTATTCTGCAGTTATTTATACACGAGTATAGCCGGTTCAGAAAATATATCTACCAACGAGTTACATCATTCGTATCGTATCGCATCTACATATTTTACTTATACATTGTTGCAATCGACTCGCATACGATATCAAAACTAGGGAAGAATAAATTTGAATATTAAAAAGATCATCATCGTTTGAACATCTCACATCAAAACCTAACTAATTAAAATATTATTTAAATAATAATTCGCTGCTTTAAGATAAACACATAGAGACACAATTATCCAAAAATAACCTATTCAGTCATTCAATTAAAATGGGCAACACAACAGAATCAAATAACTGGCTTCATAGTTGATTCCAATAAATTACCACACATTTTCGCGAAACAGAGACATAAAAGAAAATCCAATTTGCATTAAATTGAAAACTCTACGATATGTAAATTGGAATGAATATTATTTTTTTTTTTAATTTAAAAATTTAAATCGGAATAAGAAAATTCATTTTCATTCATGTTTGTATTACTACGAGTACACCATCCCGCTACACATACATAATTTCATACTTCAGATGCACTACTCGTATGTACCACATGCATTTCAATTTGTTATTACAATATTGCAATAAAATATTCTCGTACTTACTAAAAAACATATCGAAGAAGAAGAAAAAAAAATGTTATTTCCGTTACACAGAAAAATTGATGATCGAGAAAATGTAATTGGAAAATGTTTTAAAGATGATTCAAATTTTTCCAAACGAGAACCGATTTTCTAAAAGGATTTAAATTCGATGTGAATTTACATGTCGTCTGTTTCGGGTTGGGTCAAAATTCTATAAAATTGCTTTTTGGATAAATTTATGATATATACTTTCTAGGAATTATTTCCGGATGATTTACCATACTTTTCAATTTTCTTTTACTTTTTGTAAACTTAGAACAGATACTGTGCTTGGATCTTTAACCTTTTGGCCCATTCGAATATTTTCAGTATACTGGTGTAGTGTATTGGGAATTAAATAATTCTTGAAAAAGGTATTTATTTAATTTAGATAATTGGTTTTAGCTCATATAAGGATTGTTATATATTAGGCGACCGAGTTTTTTGTAACTTAGTTCTAGGAAACTACGGAACCCATTTAAATGGTTTTTGTTATGTATACTAAAGTGTTTCGGGCGTTAAGTGGAGAGCAGTTTAAACGAATTATTAAAAAACCATTTTTTTATGTTTCAATATTGTACGTTTTGATTTTTTTTCTAATTTATTGTAATATTAAGGCCTCTATTCCCTTAGTCGTATCACTTCATGCGACGTGACTATGGATCTTCTTGGTTATCTACGAGTATATATATATAAAAATGAATTCCCGTTTGTATATTCCGAATGGGCGTCTCAGCCGCTCAACTGATCGCCATGAAATTTTTACAAACAAGTTGCATATCCAGAACCAACCTTACGATATTTTGGAAGGGGCTGGACCCCGGGGTCTAGGGGCTGCGGTACAATTGTTTCGAAAATTTTAATTTTCTTTAAATTTTTCCACGAAAATTGGTTTATGGCACTGGTTATGTGAAACTAATGACATGTTCGAATCCGAGGGGCCCAGCCCTGGATCAAAAAATAATTTTTACATGTATATAGATACAAATATTTGTTGTTAAATGTTTACCATGCAAATGTTGTATGTTCAGGATCAATCTTACGATATTGTGAAAGGGGATGGACCCCGGGGTCTAGGGGCCATGGTACAAATTTTTTTACGAGAATGAGTTTTGGAAAGGAGTTATATGAAATATGAGACATGTTCGAATTCGGGGGTCCGCCCCTGGATCAAAAATTCATTTTTACATGTAAAGATACAATTATTTGATTGTTCTGAAATAACGCCTTAGCCGCTTTACCAATCGCCATGAAATTTTTACCATGTATATGTTGCATGTTCAGGACCAAGCCCACGATACTTTTGAAGGGGCTGGACCCCGGGGTCTAGGGGCTGTCCTACAAATTTTTTCTCAAATTTCAATTTTTTTAAGATTTTTTGACGGGAATGACTTTAGAAAAGGGGTTATATGATATTAGTGACATGCTCCAATCCGGAAGTCTGCCCTGGATCAAGAATTCATTTTTACATGTATAGATATAATTATTTAAATGTTCTAAAATAGCGTCTTAGCCGCAAATTTAGACACCAAAAAGGATATCTAGCATGCGATTGTTATACACAAATTATGCCTCTACTATAATTGATTTAATTATTCAAATTAATTTTATTAATTTAAATTTAAGACAATCTTTCATCACTTTAACTGAAGACAAATCTCTGAACACTTATATTATCCATACTAATAATCCAAAGAAAGTCATTTCTCAACGTGGGTTGCCAGCACCGACACGCCATTGTTTTATAAGCGAAAGTTCGAATTTATTTTATATTAATTATATTATCCTTATATAACTGATCGATTTGATTCGGTCAATTATAATTTGCGTTAATCTTTCCCTGAAGCAATAACCACCATGTATCGGGTCATGTATCAGCTATGCACATCTATTGCAGCTGGGATAGATTAACGGGATAATTTATTGGTTTCGTTGTGTTTTATTATTATTATTATTATATGTCGTTGTCCGTTTTCTGTTGTGCTTACGGCGATTTAACACCTTGGTTAGTAAGTATAGGGTTTTCTCGAACTTGTTATGTCAACTCACTACCCTTGGCTTGGGTAAACGGACTTAAAGGTCTAGTCCGGCGAGTACAGACGTGTATGTGATAATATTATACTTACACTTAATGTTGAAATCTCTTCTTCACTTTACTTCAAAAGTTAACTTTATTTTTGTATTTAAAAATTTATTTAATCGAATAACGAGTTTACAGTTCTGGATATTACTTTAATAATTTTAATAACTTTGACAATACAACTAATTTACGACTTGGTAACAACTCTCTGACGACAACTTTCAACTAACAACTGACAACTGACTTAATGTAATAATTTCGCGGTTTATATAGTATTTGGTTTTCGTTAATAATTAGTTTTAATTTTATAAAAGGCGGGACTGAAAGATCCTTATTTTCTGTAATTCTAATTAAACTTATTTCTGGTTGGCTCGATTTTGTGATCTCTATATTTTAATCGGGGCCTTCATTTATTACGAGACTATTTATTTTTTATGTGACAATGATATCTTGCATATGGATTTCTAGTGGTCTCTTGGATCTTTGTTTACATTCAAATTTTTGTAATTAAAATTTCACATCTCGGGATAATGTGTTCACATTATACTCATGTGGTTTAAATCAATTCATGTGTTTATTTTAAGTCAACATATGTATCTTACTTTTTTATCGTTACAGTATTTATGTATTGGGGATCTTTCTAATGGTTTTTATTGCTATCTTTCATTCTATATAATTTAAAAGTTGTAATACATTTTGTCTGTGTTTTTTATGCATAATATTTGTTGTTGTGTCGAAAATATGTTTCGGGATCTGAATTGAATATTTATTTTTGCTATCTTATGTGCTATATACTTAATTATATAATTTATATGTAATCAATTTCTTATCATTAATGATTTATGCTATTATTGTATTTTGTGTGACCTGGACTGTGCTTTAACGTGTTTTGTATACGGGACACTGTCCTGGAAACACAACACCATGAAAACATTGTTCGTGATCTATTACGAGAACAAAATTACGACGTTGGTCAGTTACGAGTTTTCGCTGAGACTCAAAAAAGTCTCTTAGTCGATGATCAAAGACAGGCATACACTAAAATGATGCAATAGATAGCAAACCGTAACGGAGGAATTATTTTTTTTGATGCACCTGGAGGCACTGGAAAAACATTTCTTCTTAATTTGATACTTGCTGAAGTAAGACAGCAGAATACAATCGGCCTCGCTGTTGCATCATCTGGAATTGCATCCACTTAACTCGATGGAGGACGCATAGCACATTCAACGTTTAAACTACCATTGAATTTGAATCAAGCGGATAATTTTTCTTGCAATATAATACGAAATTCAGGAATTCCCACGTGATTAAAAACATGTAAAATCATTATTTGGGATGATTGTACCATGGCTTCAAAAGCATTTGAAGCGGTTGATCGTACTTTGCGCGATTTGCGATAAAATAACCGAACCATGGGAGGAGCTCTAACTCTACTAGCATTTTCGTCAAACTTTGCCAGTCATTCCACGATCAACACCTGCTGATGAACTTAATGCCTGAGTAAAGGCGTCTCATCTTTGGAAACACGTTACGAAAATCACACTATCTACAAACATGCGTGTGAATTTACATCACGATGGTACAGCTAAAACATTTGCCAGGCAGCTTTTGGACATGGGTAACGGGAAATTGCCAAATGATCCTGTAACCTGTGAGTGAATAATGAAATTCAATCGCAATTACCCGGGCCGATAATGAAATACAAATCTATCGACACGGTTACTGATGTGGATCAATCCGTCAATTATCCAATAGAGTTTTTTAATTCTTTGGAGCCACCTCTCCAGTTCACCAATAATACTGCTCCGAAATTTAGATCCACCGAAATTGTGCAACGGAACACGGCTTTGTGTGAAGAAATTGATGCCGAAAGTGATTGAAGCAACGATTATTAACGGTAAAAGTAAAGGAGAAGAAGTGCTAATTCCGCACATTCCTTTGATTCCCACCGATTTGCCGTTTGAATTCAAGCGACTACAACTCCCATTACATCTTGCTTTTGCAATGACAATCAACAAAGCCCAGGGGGCAATTATTGAAAATAGCTGGTGTTATTTTGGAAAATTCATGCTTTTCACATGGCGAACTGTATGTAGCTTGCTCCAGAGTGGGAACGCAAAAAAATTTATTTATTTACACACCAAATGGAAAAACCAAAAATATTGTTTATCAAAAGGCTTTATATTAAAAATTATTAACTAAAATATCTTTATATTTATTATTCACTTTGATCTGGTTGAAGGTTTGTAAAAATGGAGTATAATTATTTGGCAATTGGTAACAAATACCAAACCAAAATTAATTAACTATCCTCACAAACATAATGTCCAATAATATCATTACAAAAGTTCGCCTGGATGTATTGACGGAGGTACTCGTTACTGAATTCCGCTACTTATAATTTTCTTTTCATATGTGATTGCAACTACAGCGATGTAAAGAAAGAATTCTTGCATAACAATCAAGGTATTTGCAAAATTTACTAAGTAATTTTGTACAAAACTCACAGTGAATATTTTTTTAAATCTTAGTTGGCGGTCTTAGTTTGAAAAAATTAAGTCAAAATTTCAAGTAGAGAAATACTTATAAAGCAGCATACTAAGATTTAAAAAACAGCCACAGCGATATTTGTAAATACATAGTAATTTTGTTAGTTTAGATTATGGTTAATACAAATATCAACCTTTTATCTGCTTCAAGAGCTGGTAAAATTTTTATATCGCAAACAGCTTACACAAAATAGTTGTTTGTAAACAGAAGTTTGCTATGTACAACATTTGACACAAATCGTACACCCGTATTCCCCTAGTCGCATCACTTCAAGTGATGTGACAACTCACTCATCTTCTTGGTTACTAGATTATTAAATCGAAACTTACAAAACAATTGTTCAATAAAGTCGTTCTGGCTGTTTTTTAAATCTTAGTATGCTGCTTTATAAATATATCTTTGCGACTGCTATCACTTCAAATGACAATTTCTATCACTTGAAATTTAGACGTGACAAATAAATAATAAAAATTTCAAACTAATGCAGCCAACTAAGATTTAAAAAAATTTCATTAAGAGTTTTGCACAAAATTATTTAGTAAATTTTGATTTTAAAATCTAGTAACCTGGAAGATCTATAGTCACGTCGCATGAAGTGATACGTCTAAGGGAATTGAGGACTTGAGAATTTTAGCTATTTTCCATTTTTCAACTTTTATACGTCATAATTACTTACGTTAAATAAGCAACCAAACAATTGTCAAACAATTTTAACCAGTTGAAACAGATAAAAAGTATAAAAAAATACCACGAATAAATTTTTAGCTTTTAACTTTTTATATGGCATTTAAACCAATTGAAACATACATAATAATCTAGTAACCAAAGGAGATGAGTAGCCACATTACATGAAGTGATACGACTAAGGGAATAGAGGTGTTAATTAATGTTATTTCTCTATGACATTTGAATTAAAATTTGTTTTTGTCAAATAATTATCCCCTGAACTTATGCTGCCAGTAATACTTGAATGCACAGTTTATTTTAATTTTATATTTTCTAACTATTTTCAATTACATTGGCACAGAAACCGGAATATTCATTAAATTGTTAGCGTAATCAGTATTATCAAATTATGACAACAATTCATATAAATTCATTTATCATTTAATTACATATTACGCCACACAATAAATCCCGAGGCTGACAAATAGATGGCACAACGGTTTGTGTAACAATTTTATGACACACCGACCAGAACCTTATACAAGTTACAGTTGTTTTAGTAACGCTGCTTTTGTTATTTTCAAAAAAATAGAAAAAATAAATTTCGTGTGTCTGCGAATAGATAATAGTCGCTGGGGGGCTTGATCCGGAGAATACTGTAGTTGGGGAAACTAATCGACTCTATGCAATTGTTTTATGGTTCTATGATCTTCTCTAAATACAAACTGGTGATCCGGTGTAACTCTTTTGCTGTTGCAGAATTTGTTTAAGTTTATTAGGAAGCTTTTTTACGAGTTCACTTGTGTTTCAGCTTTTAGGTTTATGGATCATGATGATCTCGAAAATTTTCCAAATTTCCGAAAAATAGCCAGTTTGGAAGTGTGTGATTAAAACATTTTTGACAAACCACGTGCGTTTTCCACAAATTAGGTCATAACCAGGTGCCTTTATAAGGGTTGTTTGTTCGCTAATCATTGATTTTATTTCACGCCAACGTTGAAATTCTGAAGCTTCGACTTCTTCAGAAAGCAATTCCATGTGTCTAACTCTAGGAGGACATTGATTGTATAAACCATTTCAGCTTACTTGTAGCTGTCCAGCTTAGTAGCGCTACTGCTAGATAGTAGCATCCTTCGCTGCTTGCTCTACTGTATTCGTTAGGTTTGTTTTAACTGAGATGCTCAATGGGCACCCTTTTGTTAAGAATATATTTGATTCCGAATTTAAGACTCGTGTGCTCAATTTTATTAAAACCGGCGAGTGACATAAGTTCTAGCAATACTTGTTGTTACACAGAAGTCGGTTAAGACGGAAATTTTTGGTCTATCGGTTGGCCAATATGTTTTTCTAGAATTTATATCCCAAGGTTTTGAAATAATTTGCAAATTGATACATTTTATTTAAATGTTTCGTTGGAGAGTAGACTGCGGATATGCTAGTAGCCTGTTCATCGTGTCTTATTCTCTCTCTCTCTTGGATATCGTAAATTAACGGATCCAACATTGAGTTGAAAAAGCTGAGAAATTTTTGTATATCCCAACGAGGTAATAAGAGAATCGACCAATTCTTGTAAGATTATACGATGCACCTTGAATGCAGGAAACCAAATCCGAAATTTAACCATTTTCAAACCGATGTCAATCTTTATTTGAAGAATTGTGCGGTTAGTTACAGCTTTGACGTTTAGAATAGATTACCTAGCTAGGAAATCTGAAATTTTTATACAATTTTTTGTCGATTTAGACTCGTTTGCCTTTATTCTCGATTTGGAATTGAACTCAAAAGATGGTTGGCTCTTAGGAAAAAATTCTTAGCAAACTTTACATAATAAATTGCTATTACACTGGCAAATTCTAAAACCTGTGTGGACTCACGGGCTCCAAAGCAAATTCCTCCTATGTCAGTGAAGAAAAAACGGATGAGAAAAACCCCTACTGGGTTTTTCGGCTGTGAAGGCAGAAACCACTTAATCTACTAAATCCCATTCTGGATCGACTAATAAAACTGTAAAGGGGACTTGCTAAACGAAAATTTATATTATGAAAGATAGATTACTAAAAATCCTCGATTAACCACACTCATTACGGATTTAATTGTGATTCATACAGCGATCATAAAATTTTGGTGTACTTGATAAAATATTACGCCATTTCGGATTTTTTTTATCGACAACAAGAATTTATTTATGCAAATATCAACTAGCTTAGAATTTGATAATAATATTTTTTTAATGGGCCGTATTCAATTTTGAAAAATCACTGATGATGGATGAGGCAACATATTATGGATTTTGTTATAATATTTATTTCCTTATTTTTGGATGTTAATACAAATCTGTCACAAATTAAACAACACAACAATCGACTTTCAACTGAATTTATGAATCATAGCCAGCTCATTAACAACATTTATTGTCGTACTCGAAGTTTAGCGCAGAGCTCTGCTGTAAATTCAATAGTTTCAGCTGCACTCTCAGTGATGGCAAAATACCAACATTAGCATCTCAACTTAATACCATGAAAGGCACCTGTAACGAGTTGATGAATTGCATGTTAACTAATCAGCCTACAGCAACAGAAGCTCTTCCAAATGTCGTCTCCCTTCAACACGATGTTTTATCAACGAATCCCGCATGTATTTACAGATCATACAAATAATCTGAATCTTCATCAAGAACTTTTTCCTGCAACTGCTATCAATAATCCAAATAACAGCCAAGCCCCCTCATCTCAAAAAATTCCTGCTAACATTGACACCAACATTCAACACAATAGCAGCAGTAATGTTAATCTTCCATGCATCCTCAGGGCAGTCCCTAAACCAAAAATTATATTTGTATTCAAGTTGTGTAACAATACAAGTAATGCCGATGTTATAACACACATTAATTTTATATTAAATAGGCGCAACATCCAAGGTCAAAATGTCAAATGTAAAAATATATCCCGCTTCAATGTCAAGTTGCGTCATTTAAATTAACGATTCCTGAAGCTATATTTGACCTATTACTTTCCCCAGAATCATGGCCCGAAACAACTTTTCTTAAATAATTTGTCGATTTCCGAAATAGTAGCAATAACATAGCAGTACTAAAAACTTAAACGCTTATCCCTCTACTACCAGAACGTAAGGGGACTAAGAACCAAATCTTGCAACGATTTCGCTTCAATTCAAAAATTTCCATTTGATATTTTTGCATTCACTGAGACTACGTTAAATAGTGATTTCAACAGGAACGAGTTTTACCGTTTCAATGAGTTCAAAAATTCTTTGGATTTCAGTAGTTTGTCTGACGAATTTTACGGGAAGTATATCGAATTTTACGGGAATTACTCATGCAATCCCATATAATCGCTGATCGTAAGAGTTTCTTCACAAACAGCGATTTTGAACCAGATGAAGGTTACTTTACATACACGAATAACTTTATTCAAACAACTTTAACTTCCATTCAAGTCGATTATGAATCCGTGGTACACAAAATTTCGAAACTTAAAGACGATTTTTCATCTGGTCCTGACGGTCTACCATCCATCGTCCTAAAAAACTGCAGTGATATTCTTGCTCAGCCGCTGACGGCACTTTTTCAAAAGTCGCTTTCGCTTGGAATTTTTCCATCTATTTGGAAAAGTTCTTTTTTAGTTCCGATTCATAAGACGGCTGCAAGTTAAACATCTGTAATTACAGACCGATTGCGAAATTATCTTGTATTCCTAAGCTGTTTGAAAGTATTGTATATGTTTCACTGTACTATCATTGCAAACCGTTGTGTTCTGAAAATCAGCATGGTTTTCTCAAAGCACGGTCCACAATCACAAACCTTATTGAATTCACTTCACAAACATTAAATGCGATGGAGGCACGGAACGAGGATGATCCGTTGGGTGGGCTCTTATTTTAAATACCGTATATACCATGTACTGTTCAGGTCATCAGTATCAACCCATTTCTCAGCAACATCTAGAGTGCCTCAAAGGGACTCATCTGGGGCCAATTTTTTCATTTTGTTAATCAACGACGTTGAATGTTTAATTAAACATTCGTCGATATCTATATACGCCGATGACATGTAGATTCACAAACGGATTTCAAACACCACCGACAAGAGCCTATTGCAATCCGACCTCAATAACTTTTCCGCATGGTGTGCAAAGAACCACCTTGATTCGAACATAGGTAAATTTCAAACAATCAAGTACTCCCAAAAACGTGCACAGTCCATTTCTGGCGACTATTATATTAACAATAATGCCGTTACCGTTACCAGAGCCAACTCTGTTCATTGTCTGGGGGTCATTTGTGACATTGAATTTAATTTTAGACATCACATTGATCGTATTATCAACCAAGCCAACTGTGCCTTCGGTTTCATTAAGCGTTGGTCGCAAGTGTTCGACGATCCTTATGTTACGAAGGCCCGCTTATCATGAGGAGGTTCACATAAAGAGGATTGAAGCAGTTCAGCGTAGATTTCTTCGCTTTGCTTTACCCGGGCTACCGTAGGTGGATATGTTCAACCAACCTACAGACTAAAATCGTTTCAAACCAATTGATTTAAAACCACTTAGTAAGCGCCAAGTTGTTGCAGACGTGGTTTTCATTCATCAATTACTAACCGGCGGTATCGGTTCTCCTGTTCTACTAGAAAAAACTAATCAAATATAAATTCACGATATTTAGGAACGGCACCCATCTTTAGGATCAACCCTCATCGAACTGAATGCGGTAAGAATGAGTCCGTCTCTAAAATGCTGTACGAAGCTAATCAGCACTGCAATTTTATCGATTTTAATATGACGAAACGCACGTTGAAAAAACTTTTTTATTTTTCTTGTCTATAGTTTGATATTTTATTTAACTTTTTTGTTTTTTTTTTGTCTCATTTTATTTTGTTTTACTTTATCTCCTTTTATCTATGTTAATTTTATTTAAATCTATCAAATCTGTTTGTATTGAGCAGACTCGATTTCTTTTATCCTTCCGTCTGCACCCCGCGCATCGTCTTGCTTAGCTATTTACTTAATTCGCCTTATTATAATCACATTTGATTTTTACTGATACATATTTTGTCGTTAAGGAATGGTTAAGCAGTTCAATATCCTTGTTTATAAGACGCGGTTGGGAGTGGTAATAGGCCGTTTGGGATTATTATTATTATTATTATTCTAAATAAACCGTGTTGACGTATGTGTCAACAAACACATTATATAACATAATGATAACAATTAAAAAAAATAATGGGCCCACAACCTTCATATACTCATATAAGATACATAAAGAACATGCAACTGTATTATCAGCAAGCAAATATTTTTACAAGTGACTAAACATTTCGTCTCGCACCTTTTAAGCATTTCGTGCACCGCGTATGCTTGTAATATTTATTATAAAGTTAGATACACGGTTCAAAAACCTTGAGTAATTTAAATAATTAAGAAAAATAAAATTAAAGTAAGATAGTATAGGTGTCTGATGAGAGCTACATATATAGATGATAGGCGCTAATCGGCGTTATATTGTAATCAGATTATTTCCTCGTTCGTTACGAGTGAAGCGCTTCAAGCCATTTTATCACAACTTTTTCACTCGAACATTTAATTCGTAATGATTTATAACAAGATCTTAAACTGAACGTGCTATGTTTAAGATAAAAATACAATTAGTTCTCCACAAAGCGTGAAACTAAATATTTTTTATACAAATTTTAATGTATATAATGCTATTCTGGAAAGGGGTCAAGATCATAAACATTACAACTACAGTGGCGTACGCAGCATTTCTATTGGGCGCGGTCTATTTTATTTTCTAAAAAAGCAAGAAATATATTTTAATGAATGTTCAACTTTACGCTAAAACAATCATTCATTTCGATTTTAGCTTTTGCGCTCCGGAAGTGGTCTAAATTATGTAATATTAATTAGCGTATGGATTTAGTGCTATCGAAAATTCCCTTAGTTTTCCCTTAGTTTTAGTGCTATCGAAAATTCCCTCAAATATCCCCCCTATCAAGAATCACTAAAATATAAAAATACAGCACACCTTTACAAAGTATACCTTAATCAGTTACAAGAAAACAAAATTAAGGCCTATCTAGAAATAGATAACTTTCACGCACTCCAAGAATTTAATTTAATTAAATTGATAAAAGTGCGAGGTTGTTTTATTAATAAGTACTAAGTCGAGTTTATTTCGTGATTTGATAGATCCTATCGCATATATCTTGCATCAGAATTGTGTTTAGACACTTGAAATATGTGCAATAAAATTCCAAAAAATTATTCTATCTAAGTACTGTACATGTGATTTCCATTTAAGTTTTTGTCTTATACAAATTTATTTAATTACACGTCATATTTGAATACGGTATTCAGTTACTTTGATATAAGTAATTGGCCAGCAGGAAAGACACTGACGTCACACTAGTCACTCATCAGCGATAGTCGAGCATGACAAGTAGCTATATAGAATTTATCAGCAAATTGGACTATTTTACATCTATTTGGAGTGAATAGTATATGACATGTCTGACATGAATCGTATGTGATATGAGATTTTTGTATGTATGGAAAATACAATAAAAACATTCTTTTTAAATGCTGGCTAATATTTCAAAGTTATTTATCAAAAAGTAATATATAATGTTAAACTGCCCCTAACAACCATCTTCCTTGGCACATGTGTTGATTTTAAAATGGCTGCAGTTGTATTTTTGTTGCACATAAAAAAATTAGAAAATTTTTTTTGATAAAATTTTCCTAATAAAACAATTAAAAAATGTTTACTTACCGATTCGACAAACAAAGTCATAACACCGCAGTTTTTTTTTATTTGATAAATTTATTTATCCAATATTACAACTGATTCAGAGATCATCTAGTAATTTATCTATCTTAAATTAGTTTCTCGGATTAAGATGAGTAACCTATTCATTTTACAAAACTTTCTTATTCTAATTAGAACTGCCCAGCTCTAGCGGTTTCTGCCTTTAGAGTCTCCTCACTCCGTTAGTGGTGTCCAACGTACAACGGATAAATGCAATTTCGTGTAGAGATAAGCGCTGTACGTGTTTCCTTGCTTGGTTCTTTATTTCATCGGTGACGTATTCCATCTTCAAGTCTCTATGTCTCTATGTTGTCGTGTCTAATGTAGCATAGCGCATTCACAATCCCTCGTAGCACTTTATTTTGGAAACATTGTATCATTTGTACATTGGTCTTCTTGGCACAGCCTCAAAGTTCGATACCATAAGTTCATACTGGTTTTAGCATTTGCCTGTATAGAAGCAATTTGTTGTGTATTGAGTGCTCAGAATTACTACCCATGAGCCAGTACATTTTTCTATATTTGATGTTTAACTTTTTTTTTTCTTCTTGATGTAAGTAGAGAACCACTGGAATACAGTTTACATTTTGATTTGAAAAGTTGACGTGTACTGATTTGGCTTCATTTAATAAGATGTGTCATTTTTTCGTCCAGTTGCTCATCGTGTTAACTGCATTTTGAAGTTTGTTTGCTGCTTCCGAAATATATTTTCCAACTGCTATAATAGCTGTATCGTCTGCAAATTTTGCTACTGTAGTACCTTCAATATTTGGTAAGTCTTTCGTAAGTACGCTACCTTGTGGTATATCTGCTGATATTCTTTTTATTTCAGAGAATTCATTTTTAAATTTGACTCTAAAGTGTCGATGTAGGATTTGAGAATTTGATAAAATTGCTTAGACGGGTCTTGATGCAGTTTAAATTCAAGCCCTTGCTGCCAAACTTTGTCAAAAGCTTGAGCTACATCTAAGAAAATACTGAACCGTATTTTCTTATTGTCATGTGCATCCTCAATGACATCCGTTATTCTGTGAACTTGTTCAACTGTTGTAGAGTGATTTTCTCTAATCCCAATTAGGTGTGGTGCAATTAAGCATATCTCTTATACATATTATCGGTTTCAGTCTCTTCAGCAACAGTTTTCAAATATTTTTGTTATGTCTGGAAGTAGTGATATCGGTCTATATGATTTTTTATCGTTTCCTGGTTTACCTGGTTTAGGAATTATTATTACTTGGGCTACCTTCCGTTGTCGTGGAACATATTTCCATCTGAAGGCTGTATTACTTATTTGAATTAATTTACGCAAACCTTTCTCGGGAATGGCTTTCACAATTTACCCAGTAGTTAAGTCATAACTTGGAACTTTTCTGATACTTAATTATTGATTTCAGTTCTAAGTTCCAATAAGGCCACATGTCCAATGTTAAGATCATCTACTTTGTTTACGACAGTTGTATTTTAATTTGGTTGAAATGTCTCTTCGAATTGGGCAACAAAACCATAGAGAAGCTTTAAGTATGCCACTTTTAGCCCAGGATACGTCATCCATTTTGATAGGTGCCCATACGTTTTGGTTCGTTTTAGCCCCTTCGTTGCTTTCCAAAGCGAGTAATCGTCATCCTTGTGGGGTGGTGGGGGTTTAATAAGGGGCATCGGTCTAGAAGGTCAATACACCAGCCCAAATGTTAACCTCACATGCAAGTGGTGCTGCCTGCTAATTAACCAACGAGGCTCTAGTGACCGAGAAAAGGTGTGATAACCGAACACCGAGAACGATTGGTAGTTGTTTCAATAACCAGTCAGTCCTTAATACAATGAGTTTACAACACAAAAATGGAATTTTTACCCCAGGTGGTACACCGAGTGCTCAGTTGGTTGATCCACCCTCTAACGTGGCCGGCTCAAAGGATTCTGGAGTAAGCCAACCATTGCTATACCCATTCGATCGAAGTTCAAAAATAGCTGGATCACCACCTAGATAAATGCAGTTGGCGACTCAGCCGGAAAACGCAAGGTAGCAATGAAGACTAAGACACTACCGCCAATTAATGTGATTGGCATAACTTAGTTTGCGAATATCCAAGCACTATTGAAATCAGTGTCCACAAGCGACTATAGAGTAGTTGCACTAAACAATAATGTTTGGAAGATAAACACAAAATATCCCGATGCATACAGAGCTTTAGCCAGAAACCTCACTAAAGAAGGTAAAGAGTGGTATACCTATGAAGACAAAAATACCCGACAAATTAAGGTTATGGCCAGAGGTCTCCATCGCACGTGCAAGAAGGACGATATAATACAAGATTTAAAACTGAAAGAACTGCAAATTGAAGACGCAGTAAATATCCTTAAACGAGAGAAAGTTGAAAATAGTCAAGGAACCAAGATCGTTAAAAGAGGGCTCCCGCTATTCATGCTCACATTCAACAAAGGCGAAAAAATATTTAATATCAAAGCAATATTTAATATGAGGGTTAAAATAGAACCACTGAAAAAGAACACGAGATTAGAACTTCAATGTAACAAATGCCAAGGTTATAACCACACCCAAAGATATTGCGGGAAAGCTGTTAGGTGCGTAAAATGTGCCGGCAGACACAGCGCGAAATACCGTTCTCATAGTCGAACTGAACCTGTAAAGGTTAAGGAACAAAAAACACGCCAATCTACTTAAAACAGTAATGGAAAGGATATTGCGAAGTATAGAAACGTTAAATGCACACCTAGCAAAACAAGAACGTGATCTGGAAGCTATATTTAAGTGGCTGGATAGACAAGAAGCTACGAATGAGCTTACATCTATACTAATCAAATGATTATATCAATTAGAATTGTTATTTAGAACGCGAATGGATTACCACAGCATGTTCCAGAGCCAGACATTTTGCTTAACTTAGAAAAAACAAATAAATGTCTTGATTCGGAAACTCATTTAACAGAAACTTCATTTGTTAAAATACGTGACTATGAATCCTACCATTCATCCAGGAGGAAACACTAGAGGCGGGTCTACCGTAATTATTAAAAATAATAATATTAAACATTATGAAGTGCCCGGCGTTGAAGAAGAAATTATGCAAGTTAAAACCATAAAAGTAGAATCAATCAATAATAGGGAACTCAGTATCTCCTCTAATTACTGTCTCCTACGCCATCAATTAAAAAAAATAGACTATAGTCGACTTTTTAAACCATTAGGACCTAATTTTATCATAGGCGGTGATTTTAATGCAAAGAATACTTATTGGGGATCTAGACTTACAACCTCTAAAGGGAAAGAGTCATTTAATGCAGCTCGCGAAAACAACTGCGAATTTCTCTCTGGCGATAAACCAACATATTGGCCTGCTGACATACATAAAATTCTAGATCTTCTTGATTTCTTTGTAACAAAAAGAATTTTAGGACTACATACGTGGATTAAAAATTCGGAAGGACTATCATCTCACCTGTGAGCATGAATCTGAGTATAATAATTATAAAATAAGATACTTAATTCACCTAAGTTAACAAACAATAAAACCAATTGGGATCTATTCAAGAAATTAGTGGAAGATCGAACAAATCTCGGCGAACCAATTAGAACGAAGGTGCAGCTGGAAGATGAACTAGAAACATTAAATAACAATATCCAACAAGTAGCTTGGAAAAGTTCACCGATTTCTCATACCAACACTACAATGAAACACAACTATTCTCTTGAAGTCAACGAGCTACTTAAAGAGAAACGGAAAGTTCGCAAAATCTGGCAGCAGTCTCGTGCACCGCAACACGAACTGTTCTTAATTTTTTGAGCAATAAATTAAAACAATTAATAAAGGAAATAAAGAACGAAACCATAACTAAGCGACTTCGAGCTCTTTCTGAACCTAACACCGTATAAAATAATAATAAAATATTAATTGCGATGGCGTGGCGGGCGACAAAGGGTGTTCATGAAATGAAATGCAAATGTGTTCATATCTATCGATTGTTTACTAACAACACCATCAAGTGGTATAATATGAGAAACATCGAAGACTTGTCACTCATGCCGTCGAACATGGACAAGTAATTTGAGAAATTATTGTCACGTGTCATTAATTAGTCAACAAACCATCAAAAACAGAAATAGAAGAAATAGAAACGTATGTCTTTCGTAAAATATAATGCACGAGCATGTTGACAAGTTTACAACTGGGTTTTACCAGTCAAATAGATACTTTCCAAAAGTTTTACATTTATTTTATCACATGTGCTTTTATAAATCTAACATTTGTTTTAGTGCCAGTTATTTGTATACAAATTTTTGTTTTACCAGATTGTTGCCATTGCGGTTGTCGCTATTGAAGTTTGAGTTGCTAGGTAACGATGAAACACTACTCTTGGCTTTCAAATAAAAAAATTGAAATAAATAAACATGAGCACAGTTGATATTTATTCAAACGTTGAACATTATTTTCGTCAGGTGCTGTTTTTTATATTGGGCTTCTTATAAAATGTCGTAGTTCTAAGCAGTCAATATAAAGCCAGAGAAAATAAAGCTAGAACATGAAACTGTTACTTATAATACACCCACGATAATTACTCGATCGTAACTTGATTAGAAGTTGTGCCATATGATTTTGTGACATAACAGTTATTGCATATTGCTATCGCGACATGCAGGAACAATCATTGTGCTCGATTTGAATCATTTAATGGGACGGATATTCTTAATGACAAAGTGGCGTTCAACAGCGTTTTGGAATGATTTGCATTCAAGCATTTAATTTTGTAAATATGTGTTTCATAATTAATTTTTAACATCAATCTTAATTAAATTAAATTAATCCAAATAAAAATGAAATTTTTATTCAAGAAACTTTTCTCGAGTACTTGAAAAGGGAGGGGGACACTACCAACCGAATATCAATTTCGATGCCTAAGAATGACGTTTACTAAATTAAATTTACTATTAACCTCACCTAACCTAAAATTTAAACGGAATGTGTCCATTTATATATTTTTTAATCATTATGGTCCATCTAATCGTAAACTCATACGAAACGAAATTTGGCTCTCTATCGAAAAAAAAATTCAACTTATTTTCATAATTTTTTAGGGTTTTACGCTTTAAACCGGCCAAATGGCACAGTGATTAAAGCTTTTGCAATTATGGGTCGGGAGATAGCGGGTTCGAATCCCGATAGGGTCAGGAAGCGAAAGGGATTTTTCATTATCTGATTACGATCGGTGGTAAAAATGAACCGCACTATGACTCTCTGTAGCCGCTCAAATTGGCTGGGTAAACTTTCCTCATTTGCAATATTCTTTATAAGAATAAAAATGGGTAAAAATTGTATGAGTGTTTGAATAACAAATGAGTGCTTACCTAAAATTATACAGTCGGGGAAGCGACCTTTCACTAATGAGCTGAAAGTCCCATCTTCGATGATAGTCAATTTATCAATTTCCTTGTTGACTTACTATAGTGGAGTTTTATGTTCTAAGGAGAGGGCCTTGTGTGTATATACGGCTATGCCGACGGCATCTTATCGATTTTTTGGTAAAATTGTTTTCAGCGATCCCTGTGTTATATCTGGTGGAACTGTGTTATATCTCGTTTAAGACTGATATTTCCACCAGAGAGGGCTGGTCGAGAGAAACATTTCTGAATACTGGAGGTGTTAGTTTCTCCACTGATGGTCCAAAGACGAATGAGGAGGTTAGGTGGGGCTTTCAGTGAAGAATTAAACATAAATCTCCTGGTTTCCCGTACTAATGTAGCGCTTTTCAAGCTGAACTAATCGCGATAAGGGAAGCCGTTGACTGGTTGAGGTTTAATGTAATATCTGCATGGGATACCGCATTTTTACGGACAGTCAGGTTTGATATCGAAAGTCTTCTGATGTGGGTGCCAGGGCATTTAAATATTGCGGAGAGTGAAAAGACGGATGAACTCGCTTGATATGGCCCATTTCACCAATGTGGATGTTGATATACTGCTCGCTCGCTGTCAAGGCCTAGACAGATGCTATCACTGCTTCGACGGCATGTTAGTGTCGTGGTGGATGCTGTTTCGGGGCACTGTCTTATTGGTAACCATGCGAGCAGAATAGAAATCTTGTCACATAATTACTGTTGTTGCGAAGATCTTAGGAGGAAGAAACGCTTCTTCGTGTGCTTTGCACTTATCCCCGTCTAGCACTTAGCTGAATGAAATTGCAGGGGCTTCCCTCCTAAATTGCTTGATGAATCTCAGGAAAATGGACATCAAGGATATCCCACGCTTCATTGAAAGCTCAAGATGGTTCGATATGTAGGGCCTGATTGTGACTCTGTCAGTCTTTTAGGACAACCACACTAACATATCCTAGCATATATCTAGTGAGAGAAGTTCAATAGGCGGTAGTTCATGCTAAACACTTTATGAATTTCTCTCATGATCTCAAGGTCCTGATTCCACCAGGAAATTGGCGCAAATCAGGACGAAACTTGTATATGGCAGGCGTCCTTTCCTGCCTCTGTATGCTTATTTGCAGTGCTGTGTAGATCTGCAATTGTATCGAGTCGTTTATGAATACCGGTTAAATCATATTGGAATCTGTAGGTATAGATTTGCCGCTTTATGTGTTTTAGGTGGTCTTAATAAGAAGTCCACTCCTGGATGATTTTGGTCGTACCCAGGCTTGACAAGGTAAGATCCAGTACCTCTCACCGTTTTGATAAACAGTATTCAAAAAGTTGCTCTTCTCTTAAGTTGGTGCCGGTGTTTCCCCAGACTATGTAATTTAGTTAGTTTACTTTATAGTTAGAGCCTTTAAGTTCTCTGTTTTTTTGGATGAGGTAAAGCTGGTTAGTTGTAAACACTTTTTTTCTCTATCGTTTCTCGACAATATATTCCACTTCGTATTTAAATTTGTGTTTCGTATTGTTTCAATTTAGGGGCACGGGATTTCATCTTCCCCGACAATTTTTAAACTTGCACCGACCTTGGGCAAATTTTAGTCAGTGATTGCCAACCTAATGCCTGTAACGTATCACTGCAATTAGTTGTAATAGGTTCTCGGTCTCGCCAACTGCTTCATCACTTAAGCCTGATTCTTCTGTAATCTTAGGTACCTCAACCATTTGTAAGAGAGTATAGGATTTGTTATACTCTTCTCATTGAAACTCACAGTTTCTATTTAGGGCGTGCCCGTAAATTCAACATTGTTACAACTGTCATTGTTAGTATGATGTGTATGCTTCACAATTATTTTGTTACAAATGTCAATAAATTTCTATATGACTTAACGAAGTCCAATAATAAATCCCATCATAAAACGTAAAACAGTCTTATCAAACTCGTGTTGAACATACTACTGAAGGAGGTTGTAGTAGATGTGGACATGTTGTTGTTTTGCATTGTTACCTTGCGCTTAAACATCCACGTGATTGTACTAGACGAGACAAAGATGCCATAGTCCTTAATGTCGAGAAGAGCTTGGGGGTATGAAGTAATATTCCTTGACCACCGAGTTCTGTGTGTTAGGAGGAGCATCGCCTTAATAGTTTTTATCGTTAATGCAATCTGTGCAGTAAATTTGCTATGGTAAAGTGAACTTGAACTGAGGGCGCCAAGTGTACCGTTGTTAAAAAAATTGAATAATTTCGGTGAACCTATTTATATCATTGGGAGTGTACATTGTTTAATCGATAAAGTGGAAAGTTTTAGAATAGACAGTAGTCTGTTAGCAATAGAACATATTTTACGGATCGATCTGAAACCAGGGGTTATCAGATATTCCGGATCGAAATTTGTTTTATTCGGATTCATAAATTCCGTACAAATTTAAAATTAAACGTGAGATTAGTATGATATTGTTTCGTTGTTATTACACTTTAAATTATACGCAAATCATAACCAATACAGGAGCAAACATTATTTAAATAAAATTATTCGCTTGTATAGTGTTGCAAAACCATAGTTCAGTAATTTAAAACAAAACACATTGCTGCTTAGTGTGGATCGCTTGCAACTCACTGCGCTGATCTCAGTCGGTTTCACTAGCAACCAGGAAATTACATTCCAAATTCGCAATTTTCAAATCCGAAATAAAATTTTCGATTAGATATACATTGTAATCCTACAGATGCTCGAGACACCTGACTGATGTTTAATGAAAGTTTATGATGGAGCATTACACTTGACATTGACTTCTTCGAACAAATAAAGACGCCGTACCACCTATGTTAAAGCTAGCGGCTACCAAACGGTTTTTGGCCGAAAGGTCCCATCAACGAGCCCTAGGCCAAGATTTTTTTAATAGGAATGTCACAACCGATAGTTTCGGTGGTAATTGCGGAAACCCTTAATATATTGGATGCAAAAATTTAAAATGTTAAATTTTATTCTATATATATTTAGTTGACCTTATAATTTTATAAATATGTATATTAAAATACATTTTTCACAGAAACGAATGATTAACATCTTTCTTCGTAGTGGATTCGGAAAAATCGCTTCAATGTTAATACGGTGAATTTTTTCGATATCGAAAAAAAAATCGAAATCGAAAAATTTCATAATAGCCCCTCAAATTAGTATAAAACGTTTCAAAATGAAAATTGAACTGATTACAAATGATAAAGGAATATTTTATTATTTAGGGTAATTCCCCACCTGCTTTTCCTTAGACTGTTTATATCCGATAAACAAAATCAGATAACACAAAATATTTCCCTCAAAATTAACAATACACTTTTATTTTATTATTAAACAGGCAGACATCAAAATGTGTTTACATTTATAAAATCGTAAACGACCATCGTCGGCAAATTATTTACGTTGTTACACTTTTGTAATTTCGATGAATGAAAAAGATTTTGACAACATAATAAAAAGTCTCGCATAAATCCATCATTCGGTTATTAATTTTCCAGCTTTTGTGGTTGACTACCTTTCAGTTTTATGTACCACCTGTCACACTGGTTAACAATTTTGTTCGTTTTCTTCTAGTTTGCTACTTTGTATCTATGTGTGTATATAGCTTGTATGTATATGGTTAACTGGTCCACATTATTGGAATTGAAAGAAAGAAAGGAAGTTTTCCATTTAAATTACTATCATCATAATCATTAAATTTAATTTTCATCTAGATCTGTACCAGTAGTACAAAATTTAGTTTATTCACATAGACAGTTTTTTTTGTTATACTCCGTAGGTTAAAACGCAGAAGGCTATAAAAACAAAAGAGTATTGGATATTATGCTACACAAGTTGAGGAAAAATAAGATAAAATTTCCTTAAGTGTCCTTTTCCGTATTTTTTGCCCTGCTGAACAGAATAAAATCTTTGCTTTTGTTGTTGTAATAAATATGTTTTAATATAAAAACTGTTAAAATACTGGTACTTGGGCGTTTTTATTATGTTTTGGTACACAATCCACCTCAGCCATTATAATCCTAGATAAATATCCGGAACTCATCATATTTTTGATTTTATGTTTCTATATATGTATGTGTGTGCCTGTGTGTTAAGTTGTCTAATAGTCATCCAGTTGTACATAATTTTGAAGTTTAACGTAAATATTTATATTTTGTTGTTGTTAAATATTTATGTTTTATTAAAATGCAGACAGTAACGTATCTGTTGTTACGTACTTTCAATAAACATAACAACCCCTTTCAGCCATCCATTAAATTTATGTTTCTTATACCGTACATACAAATATTATGTAGTTGGTGGATGCTTATTTAAGGGGAGAAAAATATAATATTTCTGGATAATATGAACAGTTTTTTATGGTATATTTCTGTGCAATTTAACAAGTGCCTTGTTTCCGGTTATCAATTCATATATAGTAAGGTAATTCTTTAGTATTTTACTACGTCCGTCAAGTATTTTTCACATTATTGCGAGATGGCGCAATAAGGATGGGATGCTTGCGGTATTACTCATCGTGGAGATTGCACTTTGTGGATAGACGCTGCTTGGTGATATCTTTGGATGAATTAAACCAATCATTTTATCTGTTAACTCGATTATTCAGTATTCACACTACAAATACGGGTGTGAAGTATTCCAGACTTTCCATAGATGTTATGTATGAATGGGTATCACACTGTTAATTCAAATACAAATAGGAAAAAAATGAATCGTATTGGAAATTTTAGTACAATCATTTAAGTATGAGTCTTTTTTAGAAAATAACTCAAACCTCAATTTAAATAAAAAATATATAATATTTTCTAAAATAAAAATTTCTAAACAAACTCAACCATGTAGAAATTATCGAGTTTTTTATTAAAATATATTAGAACTTTAAAACGTTTAGAATAAATCATAGAAAATAAAACTTTGTATCAAAAAAAACCGAAGTCAAGTATTGTAAGCCGAAGCCAAATGGTTTATTTAGGAGACTCAATTACAAACTTCATGTACTAACGACCGGAATGACCGATAATGGCCATCCAGATTTGAGTTATATTGACATCTGAACATCTAGAATATAAAAAATCGTAACAATAAACCCAAGGTTGTGAATTATTATCAGCAGGTGGTTTTGGTTAGGTGACTCAAAGACCAACTTCGTGTACTAGCCGGACCTGAATCATGATTTCAAGGATTGGCTGATAATGGCCATCCAAATTTGAGTAAAAATGACATCTGAACACTTAGAACATCAAAATTCGTAACAATAAACTCGAGGTCGCGCATTATTAACAGTAGGTGGTTTTCGTTAGGTGACTTAATGATCAACTTCGTGTACTAGGCAGACCTGAATCATGATTTCAGGGATTGGCTGATAATGGCCATCCAAATTTGAGTAGAAATGACGTCAGTACACCTAGAACATAAAAACTCGTAGCAGTAAACCGAGGTCGTGCATTATTAGCAGTAGAAGGTTTTGGTTAAGTGACTCACTGATTAACCAGACTTGAATCACGATCTCTGGGAATGGCCGATAAAGGCCATCCAAATTTGAGTAAAAATGACATCTGAACACCTAGGACATCAAAATTCGTAGCAATAAATTCGAGGTTGTGCATTTTTAGCAGTAGGTGGTTTTTGTTAGATGACTCAATGACCTACATCGAGTACAAGCCATTATCGACCATTCCCAGAGATCGTGATTCGGGTCTGACTAGTGCATGAAGTTGGTCATTGAGTCACCTAACCAAAACCACCTACTGCTAATAATGCACGACCTCGGGTTTACTGTTACGAATTTTGATGTTCTAGGTGTTCAGATGTCATTTTTACTCAAGTTTGGATAGCAATCATCGACCATTCCCTGAGATGGTGATTCAGGTCTGGCTAGTACATTATGTTGGTCATTGACTCATCTAACCAAAACCACTTAGTGCTTATAATGCACGACTTCGGATATATTGCTACGAATTTTGATTTTCTCGGTGTACTGATTTAAATTTTACTCAAATTTAGATGGCAATTATTAGCTATTTTTGATGTTTGTGGTTCATTGACGACCATATCTGGAGATTGTGATTCAGTTCCGGCTAACTCGTGAAGTAGTTGATTAAGCACCTACCTAAACCATCTTGATTTAATATTGCACTGCTTCAGGTAGATTGGTACCAATTTTTATTAAGTTTTACTGCTGTAAAAAGACATTCTTATTTGCTTATAAAAGTAAAAAATTCTTATGTTGATTCGGAATATTTTTTTCATCTCTGGAAAAATCTCTGGAATTTTTGTTAATTCATATTAAACTCAAAAAAATCTTATTAGAAATTGATAATTGGTCTGAGCTCAGTATATTTGGTTTGCGTCCCGACTGTTTTAGTACACAATTTTGGTTAAACATTTATGGTTATGTTACAATAATATTTTTTTCTTCGTGATTTATCTATTAAAATTTTAATCTTTACTTTATTTATAAGATACAATCTGCCATTTTAATTAAGAAAATTTGATATACATCTTATAGATATACTGATAAAATTTGCTCGATTTCGTCTAACTTATCTAGATGTGCTTATTTTTTAAATATCGTCAATTCAATTAATATATATATATATATATATATATATATATATATATATATATATATATATATATATATATATATATATCTGTCTCTTGTTTCTATCTCGCTTTTATTTTATTTCAATGATTTGAATTAAAATTATGTACAAATTTTGTAATTTATTTAAAAATTTGTCCTGTGCTTTCTAAACTAATTAAAATAATGTAAAATCAAACATAATATTTTACTTTTTATTGAGAATTTCGCAAATTAAAAATCATAACAGTGTACTCCACACAACTACATAGAAAGGCTTTAAAATTCCAATTACAATTAGCAGAATTCCAATTAGATTTGTATACGCATACGATTTTAATATATGGAAAAATCTATGGAAAAATCTATCTATTTCACGGGCCCACTACAAATTATCACATACATATGTTTTCTTCTAGACTATTCGATTGTAACTAACCCTACATATTTTCTCTTCTTTCTTTTTATATTTTCTCGTATCACGAACGCTTCCAAAACAACCCAGGTAGGTTGACTCACACCTCTCGGTGATGTCGGCTTACCCAGCTTTTCCGATTGCACAGCCAACACTTCCAGTTTCACGGCCGGCCTTAGGTAGATGCCACTAGCAATTTTTAAGGAAGCACATTTCACCTGCCTATTTTGGGCGAGGTTTGTTTCAATTACCAATCCCTTCTACCACAAATTTCATGTTAAATTGTTATCATCAATAATGACCACATTGCCCTTTTCAATCCAATTTTTACAGGCATGAACCATTTTATTTGCTTCGGTAGAGTGGGCCAATACTCGGTTAACGATCGCTTCCAAAATAAGTTCGCTATAAATGTAGGGACTTCCGCCAGCTCTTTCTGAGTGTCAGGTCATTTTCGTTGACTTCGCCTGATGGTTTTGTATACCGCTTGAAGATCTGAGCAAGAAGGTTTCGTGTCAGGGCTTCAGAATGGGCGAAGGGTGTCAGAATGTTTTTAATCTCTACTAACAAGTTTCGAAGCAATTCGTCATAAAGTATTTTTGATTGAGCGCACCAGAAGTTCCCAGCTGCTACCCATATGTAGTGATGCGGGTGTATTATACAGCCATCTGGATTGTAAATTCTGCATGAAGTCGACTCCGATGGGTTTTAGTTAGTGTGCGACGCAACTCGGCTTTCGCTCCATATAAATTCGTTTCATTATCATGGCGTATTTCGTTTTATTGCATACTTGTTCTTCGTACGACGTCCAACCGAAATATTTATCGGCCCAAAGTAGTGTTTGCCGACATAACAGAAGGGTCGAAGCCGATCTATTGGTAATTCTGCTATGTATGGTTGTCGAGGAAGAGCGTTCTTTCTTCTAACTGTTTTACGCCCGGAATTACGTATTGCTGACGGAGTTCGTTATCAACGGTTTCGTGGTTATGGTGTTTTCGATGATATGACATAACTAACAAATAAGTCACCCTATGACCTATCGGCAGCAATATTGGTCGCTTTTGATTCATATAATGCCCCCTAAATATGATGAACTCCTATAAATAGGGTAGCTGTTTGGTACGTCCACTTGTCCATCTATTGGTTGGCTAGCAATATTTCTACCTCCTTTTGATAGGCATCGAGTTCAGTGTTTGCTATAAGTAACTCGGTTACGGCAGTATTTGGACTCTGCTCTGCATCTTGTGTTAATTTACATACCTCAATATAAATGCTTGCACACGAAGAAGACATTCCCTGCTGAAAAATCGCTCCATTCCATTTTGTGTCATCATCCGCTACATTATTTTTAGTGGGAAGCCACCTCCATTCCTTCAATTTCGTGGTTTTCATTATTTCACCGAAACGATGTGCCACGAACTGATGACAATTTGCGATGGTTGGTTTTTAGCCTCCAGAAGACCATCCGTGAATTGAACCAGCATATGTGCTCTTGAATGTGAATGGAGTAGGAATCGCCATTACTGTCAGCTAGTCGGACCCTGAGTACTGCCGCTTGTAAATGAAGTCGAGGAATTGATAATGGTGTAAGTGGTGAGACTCGTTTAAGCTGCAATCAGAGCAGAATAAATGAATTACAATTTTAGCGTTAAAGCAAGTAAAAAACCAAGAGACCCAGAGGATCGAATACGGAAGTTTCGATTATATCTTTTATTTTCAGTTTCTTCTGACAAGTCAACGTGCACGGTTGCACTACAAAATTGGTTTTTTTTCTTTAAAGTGTTGTGTTTCATTATAATGTTTTTCTATTTGTTAAAGTAAATAATTTTAAATTTAAGTGTATAATAATAATTATTAACTTGTTTAATGATCGCAATGTACAAATTTGGAGTAAAAATGTAATAGAGATCTGTGTCACAATGGCGTCGTCTCAAAATACATTTACGTTGTAAATTTTCAATGCATTTTTTTTCAAGTTCTCGATATGCTGAAGATTAATAATCGGGTAGCACGTGGCGGATGCAGTACAATACACAATTTATTAAATTTAAATATATAAATAAATTTTCTATGTATGTTTAATTAAATAAAATATAATAATTACCTTCAAAACAAATCATTATAAAATCTTTTATTTCGAATTCCAGTTTTATGTGAAAAATACTAACCAAATCTGCTCTTGTTCGCACGGAAACTTATTGGGAATCAGTATAGAAAAGTGTATGGAAAAATCCCGAGTTTCCGACGAAATTCCACCTTCTTTCCAATTTAATTTTTTCTCTTTTTAGTCAGGATTCACACCCACACTGGAATTTTTGTGACACTTTTCTTTGGCGAGTAGTACGGTTTTCCGTGTGCATAACATGGTTCTTTCAATATAAAGAGTGTCTTTCTTTGCCTCTGACGTTGTACTGACAATATCCAATGCAATGTTTTGCTTGTTCAATGGTTTCCTCCGGAGTGTCGACACTATCTAACAGTCATCCACATAGTGGTTGTTCTTTATTTCTTCGGAAGCTCGCGTATACTTTATTTTCGAAATTTAGTGCATTCGTTTTATACATAGTGCGCCGAACTGGAGGAGCAAGTCGTCCCAAGCATTATAACCTGCATTACAAAACATCAGATTCTTTACTTGGGTCCTTGGCTCTCCATAGGAACTGTTGTGATTGTTGATCGGGTTCTCGAATGCGTATTTGGTAAAACATTTCCTTTATGTCACCACAGATGGTCACTCTTCTCTCCCTAAATCTTTAAATTACTCCTGGCGATGCTGCAAGTTGATCAGAGCCTTTCATGAGTACTGAATTCAACGATATTTCGTTGACTTTGCAGACTGCGTCCCATACAATGCGAACTTTATTTGGTTTATTCGGATTATTCACCGCAAATATGGGTTGATACCATATTCTTGAAGATGGCTCGAATCAATTCTTGTGGTATCAACATACGCGTATACTGACGAATTTTCTCTTTTAGAATTTCAGCCAAGTCATGGTTTCGTTGCAACTTCTTTTCGAGACGCGCTATAATCGTTTTTGCGCTATAGGTAAACTATATGGGAGCTGTACTTGAGATTCCAGAGCAGTCCTGTTTCAAACTGGTACTCTCGGTGCATCGTAGTTGTCTTTAGTAACTCGCGTGCACGTCTATCCATTCCAGTTTCCAAAATAATGTCAGGGTTCTTTACACCGTAGCTTTCCCTAGCATGTTCCAAAGCTAGTTTGAAAACATGGATAACGTGATGTCTGGAACCGATCTGTTGATATACAGCCAAGTTTAATTTTATGTGAGGCGGTAACAAATCTCTTAAACTCCTGTACCAGCAGTCCGGCGGGTTTGATTGTGGCGCGTAGGTTTTGCATTGACAGCGCGAATGAAATTAAGGTTTCTAGTTTTACTAATTTCGGAGCTGGTTCACCTCTGATTTTCTGGAGTAATGTGTGGATGATCAATTCTGGGCGGCCTTACAGCGTTGACGTTGTTATCACACTCAATACTGAGGATGGCACGTGCTGTGACGATCGAGCTTTTTAAATTGTTTATCGAAATAGTTCACGCTATCCATTATGTATGTCGATTTATAATACGCTGAACTTCACAAAACCAACTCAATCCACGAAAAAATTGGTAAGGTAACGTTGTAGATTACCGTAATTTGCAAATTATTGCGAGATGACGCAATGAGGATGGGATGTTTGCAGTATTTCTCCTCGTGGAGATCGCACTTTGTGGATCGATGCTGCTTGGTGATATCTCTGGATTTATTAAAACAAACACATTGACTGTTAGCTCGAATATGCAGTATTCACAAATTAACTTTTATTTAATTTTTTTTTATAACAAATGTTTCCTTCTAGGCTATTCGATTGTAACACCCTATATGTCATGTTTTTTCTCCTTTCTTTTTATATTATCTCGTATCACGATTCACGAACGCATCCAAAACAGGCTAGTTGATTTAACATTTGACAAAACACATATTTTTCTTACTTTTCTTATTCTAGTTTGACATTTGTTCTAAACTAAATATTAGTTACATATTTAAGTTTTAGTTCTAATATTGATATATTTTTTATTTCAGGACTAATTGGATAATTTTTCGAGATTCCTCTATTCTATTTATTTGGTAAGTTATTTCACATATAAATTTATTTGATTTATTTCAATGAATACCTAATACGTTAAAAGTTTGTTGTGAATTTTAAGGCTACAATAACAAATATACATGGCACACTCGATTAAAAAATTTAAATTTATGTCAGCGATTTCTATAGGAAAAACAGTTTTCAATGACATACTACGAGTAAGAGACGTTTACCTCTTTTTAATTTTACTCCTTTATATCTAGATGAGATCTATATTCGAGTCTCGATGATAGTTGTTGGTTTGAATATACGGAAAACTATTTTATAACGCATAAATAACCAATACTTGCTTTAACAGACCAAAGTTGTAAGTATTTATTCATGTCTCAAAGATTAATGATCAGTCGGCATAGTGAGATAGAACCAAATGAATGTGACGAATAAGCAATGACACAGGTGATCTTGTAGTTTTATTTTTGATAGGCTGGATACTCAAAACCTCAGTGGATGGATGTCAGAGTTTAAATGATAAGCGTTTACAATGTTTCTCAGTACTACTAATTGAATGTATGTAATTTGCGCAGAGTTTGTGGCCTCTAGAACCCCGACGGATTTACTGATCGGGGTGAAACTTCATAGTTAAGCTTTCTCCATAAACTGCGAGATTATGGGAGTATTTATGAGAAAATCAACTGTGGACAGTTTTCCAAAATTTAAACGCAAAATTAAAGTTTTTGACAAAAACTGTTTTTCAACAAAAATTGGCAAGAGATGGCTCTGTACTAAGCTTATTCCATAAATTTGAAGATCTTAGTGATGTGTGATGGAAATCCATTCTCCTGAAGTGGCAGCTCCATAGAAGCTTTTTCGATTTCCTGTAGATATTTTGGAAAGAGTAAGCATGGAAAAATGACATAAATTAAATGATCCTGTGGGAGATTATAGGGAAAGCTTTCTATACTAGAAACTAGTACAAACATATTTTAAACAAAATTGGCTACGAAATTTAAGTGGAAATGTTTTTCAGACGAGTTGACTGATCAATATTAAATTTTACGAGTATACGCCAGATTAGGCTCTTTTTGAGGTACTATCGCTTTTCGATATTGCTATGTAATTTTGGAAACTCTCCTACAAATTGAAATTTTTATTTAACTACTGACTATATTCCTAACATTTGATTTTTGTTTGTTGTTTGACCATGATAATATTTTTTTTTAATTTGTACACTGTTTCACTGATATTCTTTTCAGAGTAAAACTTGAAGAACCGAGTATGCACGGTATAAGCACAGTTGACATTTAAAAATCAAAAATGTAGAGTAAAAATACTCAGGTTGAATAATTAAATAGTTGCTAGAATAAAAACTATATAGTGGGCTTTATAAAACCCTCGATTCGACAGTGGATAAATATTATTTGAGCAATCAGAATATTATTTGTTAAGTGCAGGGGTGACACAATAAACAAAAATCTAGTTTAGTTGGAAAATTTGTCAACATACTCTACCGCTCATAAGGGTTTAGGCACCTCTTTTCATGTATTATTGATACAGTGATATGTTTACGAAACAACATTTGAATAAAATGTAATACTTACCTAAAACTCAGTTCCATTATATAACCACTAATTTTACTACCCTCTATCTGCGCTTGGTCGGATTGTTTATTACGGTTCAATTACAATAATAATCAGTAAACATTTCCAAAAAAATTTATCAGTATGGTTTATTCTAGGTAAATTGATTTTTTGAACAGATTTCAGTGGAATGAGTCCAATACAATCAGTTGCAGTCTGATATTTACACTAACATCGTGTGCGAAATATCTAGTGACAATTATTTAAAATGCCTCCAAGAAAATGACTACGTACTGAAAAACGCACGGTTATAATAGCTTACCATACAGCTGGCATAAGCAATTGACAGATTGCAAAAAAATGAAATTAGACCACATTCTATTCTTCTACGGTCGATTATTATGTTAAAAAATATCTGGAAAGTGGCAATTTTTTTAATAAAAGACGTAGTAGAAGACCAAAAACGAGACGTAGTAGAAGACCAAATTTGCAGGTGATCATAGAATAGTGATGCACTAGCAATATGAATAGACACAAAACAGCCCCGGAAATATTCCGGGATCCTGGCTCATATTTGAATCCCGTAATCCCGGGATTTTTTTAAACGAACCCCTGGATTTCATAAAAGTATAAGTATAATTTAATAATTCCCTTAAATTCATTAATTGACCGCTGACCATTAACAATTTTAGTTTATTCCTTACATTTTATATTCTCTTTAAAAAATATTTATCATTGTGTAATAATTTGACACCATACGAGTATTTTTTTTAATATCGATATTTATCGAGTAATACATCTCTTTCATCGCAAACTAAATTTATCGTTTTCCCATTTTTCAATTACGTTTCTTCTATTGCGGTCTACATATTCGAATAAAACATTATGTCGTTCTACTCTTATTGTAGTACCTTTTTATATAAAGAGTGATACTTTATCGAAAAACCAAAAACAGATAAATAAACAATTTATTCTAGTTGTGTGCGATCGCATTATAGAAAGCAAAATTGAAAAGTGAAATGACAAGCAATTTTATTTTAAGGAAAAAGAGGTATAATATTCGATAAATATCGAAAAAAGCTATTTTACAACATCCCACCCCTGATTAACGAAAAACTACTGGTATAGTGTCAAATTAGTTAAAAATAACGGGGAAACACAGTTTTATTTAGTTTTGTACATTACACAATGATAAATATATTTTAAGCAATTGGCATTCGGGCAATTTGTTCCTCTGATTTTCTGCCTTATGAGATCGAAAAATCGAAAAATGTATATAATCAATTTTTTATGATTTGTTTCAATTAGCTCTGAAAAGAACAATCAACCTTAATCCCAGTAAAATTCTCACTGATTTTGAGAAAACTATTTCGAATGCAGCAAAGGGATATTTTCCATATGCTCAGTACACAGGATGCATATTTCATTTTGGGCAGATTGATTGGAGGCGTGTGCAAAAAGAACGGCTTGCCCAAAAGTATGGTAATAACGAAAAATTTAACATTAACGTCCGCATGCTTAACAGTTTGTTGTTCGTTTCTCCGGAAAATGTGCTTAATTATTATTATAACGAAATTAACACTAACTACGAAGATAGTGATTTAAAAAAAATTAGCATCTGGTTCAAGCAAAATTATATCACTAAAGAAGTCAGTCGAAGGGACCGAAATATAATCCGGAATTCCACAAAATTCTATTGAAGCTTGGCATCGTAGGCTTAAAGTTGTTGTTGGGAAAAAAAATTGTGGCGTCTACGAAATTATTAAAAAGCTTGGAAAAGAAATGATTGTTTTTAAAACGAAATTAGAACAAATGCAGTTAGGTGAAGATATAACTCGTAATAAAACAAGTGTAAAGCGTTATAAAAAGTTAGAAAAGGTATTTAAATATTTTAAAAATATGGGTAAAATTGAATATTTAAAATGCATTGCATACAATATATACCTTTGTAATTAATGATTTTTAATTTTTTTTTATAAATAAATAATTAATAAACTTTATTCAAATATCCATTTTTAAACCAGTGATCTGCGAAAATATGGGCAAAGTGGATTATTTGAAATAAAAATTCCGTTCGAAATCGGTAAATGTCCGAAATTTTAATTTTTTAAGTTTGTTTACACGATTAAAACCGATTGTCCAGAGGGCCGATGGATACGAAATGTTTGTTGACCCTATTAAAGTTAGCCGACTTCAGCCGAAAAATGTCGATAATACAGATTCAAACTGGCAAACGAAAATGACAGCTAATTTTTGTCGGGAACACCGCAGCCGAAAAATGACGATAATGCAGATACAAATTTTATGCCGTAAAGTAATTATTTATATTAGACATTTTTATTTAATTCTTCTTAAAAATCAACTAAAAAATATAAAATAAGAAATTTTCATTCGAAACATTTAAAACTAATATACCAAACCAAATTTCTCTAAGTGCTGTATTAGATGTTTGAGGAGGTAAGACGTAAAATGCATTTATAGTTACATGTTTGGAGAATATGTTAAATGAAGTGCCATCTAATAATTATCATTTAAAAACGTTAGGTCAATTTTCATCTGCAGAGTAGCGGAAAACTCGATTGAATATATCACACACACACACACACAAATTTTAAAAATTTCTACCAATTGGCCGTTTAAAGTGTCGTGGCTGGAAATAGATTCAAATGAAAGATCTTAATGATGCTTGTTGTCTTGCTGCTTAATGCGGTCTTAAACCGGTACCTTAAACCGAAATAAATATTTTTGATTTAAAAAGAAGTTACTGTTTAACACCAAACTTATTTATCTGCTTTATCGACATTTTTCAGCTGACTATTTATACGAATCTGCATTACCGTTTTTTGCAGGCGAGTAATAGAAGTTATTTTTTGAATCTGTGTTATCGACATTTTCTGGTTGATACATTTTATTGCTATTTGCATTATTGACATTTTTCTGCTGGAGCGAGTCGGCTAACTTTAACAGTATTGTTTGTTGACCTTCCGAGCCCGGGAGAGTTAGTAAAGCCGTTAGTTCCCACTATTACAAGGTGAAGGTTGAACCATCTCGTAAAATAGAACTCTCATATCATAGATTTCGAAAAAATTAAACAGTTTTTCCAATATTTATTAGGAAATGTACCAATGTCAAGCTTTTACAGTAACATATGTGCTAATTAATTTAAATTTCTTTGAAACTAATAAAACTCCAAGGCGATGGTATTGACTGTGAAAATTAGGATTAGCCTCATACACAAAAATTTTGATTTACATTGATCGGGTACCTCCATTAATTAATTACAAAATATAAAAGTTAAGTTACCGGCTAGAAGCAAGAGAAATTAATTCACCCAAATTTAAATTTAACAAGTATTCACCAATATTTAATTTTCATCAACAGATTACGATCTGTGATTAAAAGGAACACAACTACGACCCCCTATCGGCGTGCAAAACTCATGGGCTGACCCATCTTCCATGTCCAGTGTTTATAGGCTGGCTTGGAGCTATGCAATGCGCAGACGGTAACGTAAATCGGACCTATAGCTCAAAACAGAATAAGAGCGAAGGCGGCGAGCGAAATCGCCTGTCATATTACAAAACACCGAAATCATGCAAAACAAACACAACCATCGACGCAGGCGACGACGATTTTTTCGTTGAAAAAAATTTAGAGTCTTTTTCTATTTTTGTCGCTGACGAAACAATGTTGCCAACTGTTTTTTATATATGTATAAGTTGGTATCAATTAACCGTCATATTATTAACAATTTTTTTCAATTTAGTAGCCTAACGCCACAACGTAATATGTCAAAAACACAGAAGGTTATGCCGTTTGATTGTTTTTTTATCGCCATACGCTGATGCTTTTGTTCTGTTAGCTACAGCGATATCGCGGTGATATTTTTTATTTATTCGTCGACGCTCGTCGTCGTCGCTCTTGTTCTGTTTCTAGTGAGGTAGGACGGGAAAATGAACTGCGAAAGGGCATGAGGTGCTTCGACCCCAGAACGGATGGCACCGATTAAAAAAAAAAATATTCACCAGTACGATCAAACAAGATCATACCTGTCACCGCACTATTTTACGTTGGACTTAACCAAAATACTACATACAAAAGCCACATGGTGTGATAAGTATACGTTACGTATCTATTGGAAATGCCTCAAAATTTACTTTTACCAATTTTGGATGGTGAAAATCTTTGGTTATTGAGCTACAAGTTTATTGTAACAGGCTTATCGAGAAACTTTAATTGCTTAAAGTACTTGATACAGAAATTGGTGACTAAAGCCTCAGCTACAATGCATCTGCTCCGTTCCGTTCCGTTTTCCTAAAATATTTTCCGGTCCGTCTTTTCCGGTTGCTATAGTTACAATGTATCCGTTCCGCTTGTTAAAATCACATTTAAATCAAAATAAAGAAAACATCATCGCGGATTAGGAAATTTTAAAGTTGCTGTGCGATTTGTATATTTTATACATAAAATATCGAAACCCATTTATAACGAGGCGATGGTGGGTACGCCCTTTAAATTTAGACAGAAAGGGCGCTGGATATTACAACACAACATTTTTACGAATGATGGAATTAGTTGTTGAGGGTATACTTTCCGCTCTTCCATAAAATTTTAATTAAAAGAAACGGTTCGTCTGCTCCGCACCATTGCAACTAGCCTTTCCCTTTTCATTGTAAATTATGTATATACCAAATTTATATTTTTACGGAAAAACGGAGCGGAGTGGATACATTGAACTGAGGCTTACATTTTTAGAATGGTTTACGTTAATTTCTCTTAAATCACGAATATGGCACACCTTTGGGTCCAAAGTGTTGCTGAAAAATATGTATCTTTTTCCGAAGATTTAAACGTTGAAGATATTTCTACTTAATATTTTAGAGTACATGACAACAGTTTTGGTCTTTTGCAAAACTCATCCCGTTTACCGAAAAAATTGTTAATTTCAGTTTACCCATTTTTGAGCATATACGAGCATAAAATATTCTTTTCCAAAATAAGGCACGTAAGCATTTTCTCACCACTGTGCTTTAACCTTTTAATGTTAATTTTATACATTTCATTGCTGTTAAATCAGAATATTGCAAAAACCATCATAGACACGGTAATAGAATTTCGTTTTATAGTCAAAACCTATAAAATAGTTTAACATAAAATTAGTTTCGTCGTTAAACTAAAAACTTATCATAGTTTTTTTTAAACTATATATCATCTCTCGAGCAGAACAAACAAAAAACATATGCAAAACCATCAGCCAACATAGAATATATGCAATAGCGTAACATTAATCGAAATTCTCAAAGTGCTATACATAAAATAAAAAATTCATAACTGTATTCACGTCTACATATTATATTCCGCGTATATAATAAAAAAATATTTTAATTATATGCACTTGAATAACAAACATATACCTTTACTTAATTTATAATATTTTTTGTTTTATGTAACAACATAAATCTTAGAATTATAAATATACATACTACATCTTGATTTTATTGTACATAAAACTTTACGACTATAATGTGTAGAGACGAGAGCTGCGATGAGAAAATTTTAAATTTTCTAACAAAAACAACAACTATGGTAAACTTAACTCTGATTGAATTCATCTCATTAAACATTCTAATTAGTTTATATATTTTACATTTATCTAAAAATTTAATTTTATAAAAAAAAATACAATCATTTCTATTCTATTTAACAATTATTGTACATAAATAAGATGGCACGCGAATAATTAGAAATTCGCTTAATTAAATTATTCGCGAAAATTTTGTGCTTTGTAGCAGCGCCCTGAAGAGTTGAGAACGATAATATATCAGTTGACATATTTAGTTATGAAAATTAATATGGATGCTAATTAATGCGGTAATTAGTTCTTAGAAAATGTTTTATACATTTTGGAAATGCCAGAGGGATTTTTCTTGTTTTTTGTGTGGGGAAAATTTGTGTGTGTGTGTGTTTAGTGAATTTACCATCAAACAATTATGATTTATTAAATTTTTGCTGGGAGCATAAAATTATCCTGGGAAATTAAAATATTTGATTAATTATTGTATTATTTTGTTATGTTGTGTAATGAAGATTTGTATCGTTACGCGAGGTGCACTCTTGAAAAATGATGAACATTAGGCTATTGTAAAATGTAAAGTTAAATGAGCGAAAACGGACCTACAAATTTTGAACAACATTTGTTTATTACGAACAATCAATCAGAGATAAAAAGTTCCTGAAATACGTATAACATCAGGTGTCACTAAAATGAAATTTTTAAGATTTCCAAAGGGTCTATTTTTTAATTTAACCAAATAAATTGTTTTTTACTTTGCACGCAATTCTCACTCTGACAGTCATTTCAGAGTAAAATTTTAGGTGCCGAGTAAACACCGTGTAAGCACAGTTCACAAATAGATCGCAGTGTGCTCGGTAATATTACTCACACGGGGTCTACACTATGCAAAATGGCTAAGATTTACAAATGTATGTGTAAGTATGTTGTACAAATTTTGAAACTCGCAGCAAATTATCAGTAGGCTATTTCACGAAAAATTTATCATGAAGTTTTTACGAAATGTTAAATTAACATAAACTTTTAAGGTTATGTTTTGTCATTTTAATGTACACATGTCTATTCATTTTCTCTTAATTTTAAAATAAAAATTAATAATTAAAATTTTAAAAACCTTAATTATATTTTAATTAAGTCTACAGTATCTTTGCTATACTGTTTTAACATAAAAATCTATAGATTGGTTGACAATATTTACGGATTTTTTGACATTTGAGGAAATTATTGGGCTATTCCACACGGTATGCATTACATCATGTCATTTCCTCGTTTCTTACCTCTTTGCCTACAAACTACGTTTGAGTCAGGATATTTCTGTTGTTAAATTTTTAACAAAAATTATACTGCTGAACGAGTTGTTATTTACTAACACAAATAAAAACCAATATAAAAATTTTTCGGATTTTGCTTTAGTTTTTCGTACACTGGTTCTAATTTGTTTGTTGAAGTGAAAGGAAGAAATTAATCATATACATAATTATGTCGAAAAGTATGACAGAGTCACAAACTGGTTTAGAAAATTGGAGTAGACAGCAAACATTGGCTTTAATTGGAGAACTCCGCAAATGCCACTGTTTGTACAACCCGCTGGATATCACAAATAAATCCAAGCGTAGTGAGAAATTGAATAGCATTTTAAGTGAAATTGAAAAAATTAAACGACGTGTTACGATAAACTTTCGTTTTTAATGCATTGCAATGACTCGGAAGAAAGTTCATCGAATATAGATGTAGAATATGTAAGTTGATCGATCATTATTTTTTGTAGATATAAATTGATGTTCTGTTTTATTTATGTTTTTATATTTTCAAATTGGAATAGTAGATGGCACCGATTCTTCTAAAAAAGTGTTCGAAAAATCTTAATTAAAATTTATGAAATTAAAAGACGATCGATTTTGCTGTATACGAGTATCACAACCCAAAAGCCAAAATCCAAGAGCCAAACCAACTACCAAAATTCAAATGAGATGGTCAATATGCTATGTATTTTCCACTGAGAGCACCAATACAGTATGAAAGATGTCACATAAGTTCTAATCATCAACGATTTTTAACCATTATTGTTCGGTTGCGGAAACTAAAATAAAATGATAACCGTACCATACTAAACACGGAGAGAAAGAAGCAAATATATCATATAATTTTTATTGTTGTTTTATACAATGAAATTGAGATGTAAACTATAAATTAATTTTTTTAATATTTTCAGAAAAGGAAGATTAAAAAATCGCAAAAGCTTCATAGCCAAGCAATAGATGTACTGGCATTTGCAAAGAAAATGATCGAACAGCCACCAAAACAAGCATCAAAAGTGGAAGAATTTTATCGCTACCTTTGCAATGAGCTAAAAAAAATTGAAATCGTACATAATTTCAACGATTTGAAATTAGAAATTTTGCAGCTGGTAGCTAAAAAATTAAAGAAGAGAAAACAATGCTGCAGAAGGAAATTTATTTTAAGCCTTCCCCAATTCCATTTGACGAGCAATTATCTTGCCGCAAATGTTGCAGCTTTTCCAGTTCCATCTCATCACCTTTACATTTATTATCTGAAGTTGAAGGTACCTCAACAAGGTCATCGTTATCATCCTCATTTAACAAATCTGCACCAATTTTGATAAATAGAAAGCACAATATTAACTATGTACATTCAACGTCTGATAATGAAATATATGGCCGTAGAACACCGTTTTCCACTCCGTCATCAAATTCACCACTTTTGTTTTCTTAACAAGAATTTAATAATAATTCAAGATTTCAAGAACAAAGTGATATTGTTTAAATTCATTAGTTATCTAAATAAATCATCCCTGAAATAAATAAATCATCGGTAAAGTTGGCAGCCTGCATTATACCTGAAATACATCAAACTTTAAATTTAATTCCCTATTTAAATAATATAATTTACTTACCTAATCTTAATTAAGCGAAATCAATTGTAATCTAAAATTGTTATTTTATTAATAATATTATAAAAGTTATTTAATATAGAATAATAATACTTATCTAATTGTTTACCGCATCACTTTGACATAAATAATTGCAAATGTCAAATTGAAGAGCGATCATACAATTTACACCTAATTTAGTAGTACCCTATACGAGAATCTCGAATATTATCGATATTTTAGTTCAGTGGTGTTTCGAGAAATATTTTTCTTTTCCTTCTTTAATCTTCCATTTTTTATATTCATTCTGTTTTTGACCACTGTGAAATAAACAACAATACAATTGTAATTAAAGTCATAGAAAATAAAGTGTTTTTCTTGTCACACCATACCTACCGGATAAATACCTATAAAATCCAATAGTGTATTTGCCGTGCATATCATAATTAGTATATGCATAAAGTGTTCGATAGATGCCATCTATTTGAACAATATAGAAGAATGCCAACCGATAGACAGCTAAAATACAAATTTTCAATCTACATCAACGTTTATTCCATTTTCAAATAGTACAATACCTTATTGTTTCTCAGGTCCAACTTATAAAAATAAAATTGAAATATTAGATAATAAAATAATAAAACAAGCTACAAGCTAACATACCTAAAGAAACTACACCATCAAAAATATACTGAGAAATATTTTATCAATGTCGCCTAGTGCATCCAAAAAAAATTTGAATCCGCCTTTTGTCAGCAGTGAGCACTTGTTCATTATTTGCAACAAAAGGGGCAGTATCAACCTGTTGGTCACGTTGAACATCGCTGTAAATAATGTCTGTTGCTGGACGGTTAGGCGCGAGGGCATACCGAAAAGAATGAGTGGCATATTAGAAATGAGAATGCAAATAAGTATCTTCAATTTTTATTAATGCCTCTTTATATATTTGTGGCGGAAAAACGATATTGGGATCTTGATCAGCGATCCAAATGTGACGCAAAAGAGTAGGTTAGATTGATTGTCACCGAATGTACGTACATGTATATAATTGAAATTCATAGACGATCATATACGGTATTCAATTCAACATTGCACCTTATACATTTTTTTTTCAATGTAAGTGTTTAAGTACACTTCATTTGCGATTTTAAACGTTGTTTCAATATGTTTTGTCGATGAATAATACATTCAATATGCACGTAAACAGAAATTGAAATATGAACACTACGCCAATCTACGACGCAAGTGGCTTGCTCATGTATTGATGCGTACGTCAAACAACATAGAATTCGACATCAGCGCCGCCTGTGCTACACAAACATAACTATGAATTATTCTCAAAAAGTCAATTATTCACTACGTTTTTTTTCATTTAATAAAATATTGGTGGGCGGTGGGGGTGAAATTTTGGGGTTATATGTTTTGATATGTGAAAAATATAAAAAAAAAAAATTAAAAATTCCTAGAGCCCGATTGCAGTGCCACCTACCGGGTCCAATTGTGAATCTTAACCATCCAGGTACCCACTCAAACACATGCACAAAGTTTCATTACAATCGGTTCAGCCGTTTAGCAGGAGTTCAATTACGTACACACGTACAGAAGAATTATATATATATATATATATAAAGATTATTTTTATTGTTATTGTCTTATATACGTATAAATAATAAGTAAGAATTATATGGCCCTTCATTATTAAAATACTCCATTAAATTATATTAGACAGCTTCGCCAGTTTCGTACAGCGAAACAGCGTGATCCAACTGTTATAATCTGAAACTTTTAGCTTCTTCGGCGTACTCACGGCTTCTGGTTATTAAAAAATTGTGCAGTACGCAACAACACTGCACAATTTTTTTAACTTTCTCCTGGTGTAATTTTATTGGTGCTTGAAAAATTTGGTTTTTGTTGCTCAATATTTCGAAAGCTCGTTCAATATTATGCCAAGCTCTGCTTAATCGGCTATTGTATGTTTTTTTACATTCGTCCATAGTTGTGAATGGGTATGGTATTAACATATTTTTTTTTTGAGGCGAAGGTATTATCAACAACGAACATATGTGGCAATAACCTTGAATTTCCAATTAATTTTTTCGGCGGCAAGGTTGATTTTAAATATACATGAAATTTGAGCATTGCAACACACCACCATCACTAATCCTACCATTGCAGCCAACGTCAATAAAAATAAATCTGGCATAGGCATCTGCAAGGGCAAGTAATACAATACTATGATACCCCTTATTATTATAAAATAATGGCGCAACTTTTTTTGCTGGTCGGAATGCTATGTGCTTCCTATCGAGGGTGTCTTAGCAGTTTGGGAATTGCCATTTCAAGCTGTAATCGCGCTGTCAGCAATGCTGTCAACTGAAACGAAATATTATTTTCTGTTAATTTATTTAATATTGAATAATTAAAATTTAATTTACCTTTAAAAATGTGTTTTAAAAATTTTTAAATATAACGTTACATGCTTCTATAATTGTTTCGCGCCAGGAATGATTTGGACAATGTAGAATTATCGTCCAATTCAATAAATTTTTCTCCCGTTGCTAAAAATCGCAAGGTAGCCGACAATTTTTCCTCCGGTGTAATGGCATTCCTCATAAGCGTGTTTTTTCAATTTCTGGTCTGATCACTGATAAATTAAAATTGAAAGAGATTTCATCCATTCTTAAATTTTTTTTATAGTCGAATGAGTTTGGCTTCAGCTCTTTCATAAGGTTTTGGATGTTGCCAACTTCCGTTCGCGATTTTCTGAAATCTTTAATCCAGCATTTTCCCTTCGGTTTTAGCAGCTGATGTCATCATAGCAACTATTGCAGTATTATCCTCTGTCAAAGGTGCCGTAATATTGACATCAGTATTTAAATTTTCACTGTTATATTCCATTTTTTTAATATTAATATTCAATATATTGTTCAAGGATTCATTTTTATAAAGTAAAACCAAGATTTTTAAGCAAATCTTTATTCAGTAATACAAACTTTATCGCATTTTAGCAAGTTTGATGCATAATTTTAATAACACAATTTAACTAAATTTATAAAATATACAAACACCACATTATAATAAACACTGAACTATTGCATTTCTCAATCACAACAATTTTAATAAATAAAATTTTTGTTTATTTGCTCTGCTATCTAAATAAGATTCTGTTGTCATGTTACATTTGTACATAGAAAATGATTTTTTTTAAACTATGCAGATGCGTTTTTGTTTATTGCCCTTCTCGAGTCAGTGCAAAATATAAAATGAAAATTATTTTACACATACATAGATAAATAACAACAATTTGATTACTACGTGTGGACGTGAACTGTTGTAATGACATGATGTAATGCATAATCGTGTGGAATAGCCCATTATGAGACTAAAATGCCCAGTTCGGATACTAGAGAGAAAATCTCACCGATTTTGCATAGTGTAGACCCCGTGTCAGGTTGGAAAAATAATACAGGAGCCTAATAAGCCCCTAACTATTGAATTCGACATTCATTCGTTTTCGAAAAAGAAAAATGAATGCAATTTTTACTATTCTTTTCTCTTTTGTTTCTCGATAGCTTGCTTTACTGTATGAAAAAATAAAGCCAACACTAAATAAAATGACATCGACAAGTAGCCTCGCAAATTGATTTTTCAGCCGCGTGGTGAACAGGAATAAAAGTTCAACATTTATAGTAATGCTAAGTGCCTCAGAAGTGTATCTATTTGTTCTCTTACGCAACTAAAATTTTCATTCAAATTTCGTATACAGTTTGGTTGTAAAAACGAAACTTACACGAACTTTAAATTAAAAATTTTGATAATTGCAAACAGCACGACGTACCAAAATGCAACGTCGTAAGTTAAGCGAAAACTTGAAAATTTAAAAGTTAAGTTAGAAAAGTTTTCTGCGGCACACAGCTTTATTTAATTTAATATAGTCGATTCAAGCACACATAATTCGTTGTTAAATGGATGGTTAATTTATATCAGTCAATCATAGATGGCATAAAAAGCTATGTCTAAATTTTAATTAATTTTGGCAAATTGTTTTAAGATTTATATCAAATGCCGGAGGGCAAATAATTTTTTTTAATAATGTTATTATCAAAAATGTATAGGTAGCTAGTTCAGACATTAATTTCTCTTGTTGAATAATCTTGTCAGACAGAAGTTACAGCGACTTGTTGGCCTCTGATTTTTGTGTCAAACAGTCGCATTAAATTTTGTTCCTCAATTTTCAAAATTGTATTTTAGGACTATTTATAATATTTGCTGATGTAATATACAGTTTATAATAATTGTCCAAGCTTAATTGTAAGACGGCGGTTTCAATTTATCAAGCAGACTACAGAATCAGCACCGCTGATAACTGCCCAGAAGGATCCAAATATGTTTATGGGCTTAACATGTAAATTTCATGGAAAACAACCTCTTAAAGTTGGGATTTCATCAAGCAGCAGAAGTAATTGTTACATTGTTGCAGAAAATATAATATGGGGTTTGACACTTAAAGCCATTATTTCGGAAAATTTAATAGAGTTCACACCACGTTATAAATGAGATTATAAGCTCAAGATGTGGTTGAACTCTACTCGAAATTGTAAAATGTAAATAAATAAATAAATATAAAAATAAATAAATAAATAAATATAAACTTGCCGAAAATTGAACTGTCGCATTCTTTGGTGAAAATAACGCCTATCAACCGGAGGGACGTTTCTCTCGAAATTTCGAAATTTAAAAACCCCGGTAATCATAATCCCGAAATATCAAATTTTCGGATATTTCAAAATTCTATTAAAATTCATAAAAGTTAGGGTCAAACATATAGTAGTTTGTAGTGATGAATTGGTGATGCATTAACAATTTTGAACGTGCTTTTGGAATTTGACCATATTGATTAAACGGCTATTTCTAATTCAGCTATATTAAAGTACATGAGGCAATTTTGTATGAAGTTGTACAGTTTTATAATATTGTGTGGACTAGCCTGTTTCTTAACCAGTTACGGTCAAATTAGGTTTATAAAAAAAATTACAATAATATCATAAATTTTGGATAAAGGTCTCCAATATAGCCATGACCATGGAACTTTTAATCACAATTTTGCAAAATTTATGTATTTCAATTTGAGTAGTTTGCTGAGTGGAACTCAACTATTCTTTACCGACTATATGCATCGTTTGCATATATTGTGAATTCCGAATGAAGTTCTGAAATATGTCTTCGTATAATGGTATATATTGTTACGAATTTCTGGCGTTCGATATGGATTCGTACTTACATTTACATACTTTATTTTCCGACACCCTAAATTTCTACAGTAATTCACTTTTATTGTTCTCTACTTCTCACACAGTTTACTTTTTAACTTGCAGTGTACACTGGTTAAATTACAACTGTCGCTGCGTCCCAAATTGCTTGCGCTTATATATTTGTCTATGATTTTTCTTGTAATTGTCTGGCGATGTTTGTGTATTGCAATTGTAAATCATTTTCATGTAGTTGTGTTCGCCAATATTTGACGTCATATTTCCCTTGTCTTGATAATTAACGCTCGTTGTTAATTGTAGTATTTTCAATGATGATTATCACCGTCGCTTACAATTGCTTTCGTTAACTCCATATTCCTCTCATATGGAATACCATTCTAAAATCCCATTCCCAATTAGTATTCCCCAAAATACTTGATCCGAAAACATCGTTGTTGTGAATAATAATAACCACTTAATGGAATTATAGTCTTCAACTGGGTTCAAACTCTAAAACTTTGGGTTGATAACAGTTATGGTTGTATCTTAGTGAAATTTAACTATTTCCTAACCGACTATGCTGAAACGGGTGTTTACAACAGGTATTATTTTGTGAATTTTGGATGATGTTCTGAAATACGGCCGTGCTGAAATAATCTTGGCGGTTCAGTAACAGATTTTGGATTGTATGATGCGATTTCTTATATGTTAAAGTAGACGTTGTTTTTGAGTTTGACCAACTAAATTCGGATTGAGGAGATTTAAAATATTGAATGAACCCTTTTTCCACTTTTTTTTAACTCGTCGATTTTTTAACCGATTGTCAAAATAATTAAACATTTATTTTGAACGATATTTTAAAAGTCGACCGTGATGAGTATTATGCTGATTTGACCAAGATGCGTATTTTGTCAATGATGAGTATAATAATCATTTCTTAACCGACTATGACCAAATTTGTAGTGTAGCGGGGATAATAATTGGAATTATAACATAAATTTTGAAATTCTATTATTTTTAATAGGTTTGTAGGATGTCATCATACGATTCATATGAATTCTGATCCAAATTCTGAAAGTGGAACTTGCTGAGTTACCCTCGATAATTTCTGAACAAAAATCTAAAATAGGCCTTGCTGATTGAAACTGGACCATCCCTTAACCGATTATGATCAAATTCAATTTTCTAAGATAAATTTTGGTATAAAAAACGGTGATATAAAAATTTATAATATAAAATTTTTACCGTATCCTTTCCCTTCCGGAACTAGCCATCCATCCATTTCTCAATCGATCATGTTCAAATTGTTGTTTAAAATAAATGGGTATTCTTACAAAGGTCAAGGTTCTGAAGTTTGGCCTTTCTCAATAAATCTCAGTTAGTTCTTATTCGATTATTATCAAATTTGATATGTATGATTGGATTAATATTGTATCTAACGCAAATGTTTAACGAAGTTTTGAAGTCTGGTCCCAGAAGTCTGTACTAAGAAATTAGAAATATAAGCTTAGCTCAAGCCAAAAAACATCTAAAATCGATGACTCAATAATATTCCTTGCTTTGTATCCAACGATTCTAGAAATACTGAGGCTACGCAAATTCGGTAGGTTCAAGTGTAGAATGCACCAAAATATTGGAAGAATAATGGACAACATTTTGAAAATCAGAGTTTTGTAAACCCTGTAATTTGGATAACCATATAGCAAGCTTATTAATATTTATCTAAATATTCGAGATAAATCACTGCGCGTTTATAGATCCTTTAATGCTTTCCAGCTCCTTTAACTAAGAGTCTGATGGCGACTCTCAATATATTTAGCAAAGATCTTATGTTCGATTTTACCGGTAATCGTAATTTCTAAAAAATCAAAATTAAATCAATTTTACAAATGGCAAAAAATCGTCGGCGAAACGACAGTTTTAAACTAAAAGAATGAAAATAAACAATGCTTTGAAAGGCCACGGTGAACATTTGTTGAATGTTAAACCATTTTATGTAGGTCAAATTGGAACCGCATGTAACTCATCGATCAATAAGTCCCGAAGCTAAATATTAAAAAACATTTCATTCTGCAAAATTCGACTTTATTCATCAACATAGTTTCCTTCAAGAGTGATACATTCATTCCAACGTTTCTCTAACATTTCGTTGTCTTTTTGGTAAAACGATTTATATTTGGCCTCAAAATTCGCGAAAATATCTTTTCCCGGAGCATTTTTTTTGAGGTCTGCGAAGAGGTAGAGTAAACTCGGAGATCCAGAATTGGAGAATATGATGGGTAGAGTATAGCAAAAAATTTGTGACACAATGCATTGTTTCAAGATAGTCGACGAATAAAATACCTTGGGCATCCCAAAATATGGAGGCCAAAACCTTACCAGCCGACATTTGCGTTTGTGGCCCTTCGGATGCCTTTCACCGGCTGCTATTCACTCAGCAGATTGACGATTTGATTCCAAACGATAGTAGGGATCCATGTGTCATCGATTGTAACATACCAACGCAAAAAGACTGTTGTTTACGGATAACAGCTCCAAACAGCGCTCTGAGTTGTCAACGCACTGCTGAATTTGATCCAATGTGAGCAAGCGCGGTACTCACTTTGAACAATGCTTTCTCATGGACAAATGTTCTTGCAAAATAGGGCGAAGGAGCAGAATCCTTATAACACTTATCAAGGCATTGCTTTTCTGAACGGTATTTTTCTTCATGAAAACACAATGTTTATTCAACACACGAAATTACTCGTAATGTGTTTCTATTGTTTTGAAAATAACAAAAGAAGCATTACTAAAACAACTGTAAGTTTTAAACTCATGGTCGAACTGTCATAAAACTTTTCGTTTGAATGTTTGTATTTTCTAAAAAACATATGTATTTTTCATTATATCGCCATCTATGTGCCAGCATCGGGACATTAATTACTGGCATCATTTTCCTAGGCATGCGCTTAAATGCCTCCTACGAGATCTTTCAACGGTAAAGTCTATTTACCAGCAGAGCCACATCTTTTAAAATGCCGTTCCAACATTAGGTACAAAATTATTGTTGCTTCGTTTATTTTTTTAAAACTTTCGACTTCCGGCTGATTTTTATATTAGTTGAAGCCGTTTAGTGCCAACATTCCCTCACAGCTTACTGAAAAGTAAATTTGCAATGAAAATCTTCAAGGATGGAGATTCAGTTCACTGAGAGCGGAGAGATTTGCTTTGTAGCGAGTCTTATAAGGCGAGAAGCTTCAGATGACCATCTTTTCATAACAGAAGAATCTTTAAGATTTCCTTTGTACCTTCTTTCGTTCATTCTTGTACATTCTCAGCTTCTTATTATTAGAGTAGCTATAGAGCTATTCTAGCTTGTCTAGCAGCAGTAGCTTTAGTGAAACTTTCTAAAATATTTTCTAGTTGGTTCTAAATTCCGTAGACCATCCATCTAATTGATTTTTGATTTCCCTAAACTTTATTACAGAGCAAGTAGCATCCAGAAAGAGGGTCCAGGCAATTGGGGCCGTAAATTTGCCCCATTTTATCATGCAATCGAGGGCTAGATTCTGATCAAGTGACTATGACAATTGATATTTTTTTGACCACTTGTAAAAATGTTTGCTTTGTGATTTTGCAATAAATAATTATTAGCTGTTCCTCCAATTACGAAGAAGGCTTAGTGTCAGAGGTACGGGACAGTAATATATTTTCCATTTTTTCTTAAATATAATCCTCAATTATGTGAAGAATACAGTGAGGCATGACCCACATTTAGAAGTTCGCGTTTGTTTTCCGTAAACATTTTGGGTAATTAATAAATGTTATGAAAACTAAGAAGATAGTGTTTAAATTCAAAAATCATTGAACTACATATTTCATTGGTGATTGTTATTCCGCAGATTGTGGGATTACATATCACATCTAAGTTTCTCACCGATTTTCTTGCTTCGATAACTAGCTGTCCCACGCTATCTGGTGAAATCTCGGTCTTATCTTGGTCCATATGCGTTGATATCGGTCAAATTTGTTTGTCGTCAAAATTATTAAGCCTTAAGTTACTATTCCTAAGAATACAAGTTCCAATTATTTCAGATTAATTATATACCTTTCATTCTAGGGGTCTATGTTTGATTCCAATCTGCAAAAAAGAAATAAAATGTATTACAGACGTTGATTAGCAACAAAAAAAATCATTTTCTTTTCTAAGAAGAAACAGCTAATAGGAATAGCTTTGAAGTTTCCGCCAATACTGAAATATAACAAAACATAGCCAGGCCTCGGCTTCTTATCACAACTTGAAATTAATGACAGATTAACTAAAATCGTATTCAAATTTTTCTAGAAGTAGCAAACTCTTTACGCAACATTCTAAAGTCGATCACTTTAAATTCGAAGAATAGTATCTTTATTAGTAATTGGCCTGAGACTATAATTTCAAATATGCCATTTCAATATCGTTAATTCCACTTTCATATCTATCTGATAACGGCCCACATGTTACTAATGTCCTAATCTATAGGGATTACAAAAATCAAACTAGCCTTTGGTCATAAACAAGCAAAATCTTAAAATAATTACTTTTTATAGAAAATTGAAAATTCTTAGATTAGTAACGTACTCGTATGTACTTATAGGACCACGTAAATCTCATTAGCAAATGGTCTGGAAGGTTAGCAGTTGATATCTAGTGTCAATCAACCTGTCGAAGACGAATGTTATTATTCAAATATAACACAAAAAAACTTTTGGTCCAACGGAAAAATAAAAATAAATCGGACAAAGGGATCGAACAAAAAAAATTTGAAGCGAGAGAAAAAAAAAATAAATCGGAAATATAAATCAATCAAAACAATAATAAGGCCGCCGAAGGTAATAATTTTGAGCGAAACCCAATCTGCATCCAAGTCGCGTACACCACAACCGTTAGTTGGTGCTCGATTACACAGTTATATAAAAAAAAAAAAATTTTAAATTTGAAAATAAAATGAAATTGAGAGTTAAAAATTGAGAAGAGAAAAATGTTTCTTTAAATGAATTTACTAAAAAATTAAATAAAATAAAAAAAAAAAAAAAACAAAAATGGTACCTTCTGTATGAATGGCCTCAACTGGCCACCTTATTTAAAAAGGACCGGTTCGCCCTCTGTTGCAACTGGGTTCGGCGTCTCTTCGCCTTTGACCAAAAGGATGCTGTTTGGCGAATTCCCACATTTGTCCGACATTTTGGCCTTGATCGGCCGCCAGAAAGGTTGGGCATTCATTGTCTCGCCAAAATCCGCAAACTCATTGGGCGTTATCCCGCCAAAATCAGCAAACTCGTCGGGCGTTCTCCCACCGAAAACCGTATATATATTTTCTTTTTGTTGGGCGTCTTTCCGCCGTTAATTAATCAACAAATTAATGTAGAATTTTATTTATCAAAATATATTTATCGGCAAAAAAAAATTGATGTACATCAAAAATTTTGTTCTATTTGCCAGAAAAAATCAATTTATTTTGATGTACGAGTACATCAATTTTAAAAAATGTACATTTTTTCGTAATTTTTTTTTGATGTGACCAATACTAATATAAAAAGAGAGATGTCAATTTTTATGAACGCGTCGGACATGTCATTCTTCATGTGTTTTAAGTGGTTCAAGATCTAAAAATTGAAAGTTGTGAATTTGAAGCGAAAAATATTTAGTAATATTATAAAATATTATATTATTATAGTGCAAAATGAATTTTATCGATAACATATCGAAGTATTACGTGTTATTGAACGAAAACGGGTTTATTTTACAAAAAGATGGTGTAGCATTTTTAGAAAATAAAATAAGTAAGTGATAATTATATCGTAATTATATGTAGTTATATTATTTTAATATGCGTGTTTTATTAATAGCTCATGAAGTGGTGCGAGCAGACTACAATGTGGTGTATTAGCATTACTCCGCCACATTACAAAACGAACAATGCCAAGAAACGTCTGAATAAGCAACGGAGGGTATCCAGCAAACCCAAAGTAATGAACACAGTGCAGGTCCCAGTTTGATGCAAAACCCGGAATCGAATTCGAATGCTATTCCCCAAAAATGGACGGAAGGGCAAACAAAGTATATGTTGGGTTTATGATTGTTTTTCACAGGTTGGGCCTTGAAGAAATTCCGCAGGAAAAAACTGATGTGGAGTTTCTTAGCTAGTCAATTAAAAACAGTTTGATGAACAGTTTGAACAGTTTGAAAGTGGTCTACACTACAAGTCAAGACTAGGTAAAGTTACGTTATGAAAAGAACCAAAAAATGTTTCGACAACAACAAAACTAACGGTGTGGTTTACTCAGAATCCGCTTACGAGGAATAGGTAAATCGCATCGTTAGTATGGGTGATTCTTTGGTCCCGGAATACACGATGTCTCCAAAAGTAATTAAAAGAAAAAAAAACAATTTCGTCATCGTCTGCAGAATCGTTCGCATCCACAACTACCGAAATACCAATGACGTCATCAGCACCATCAGAAATAGCAGTAACACTAGTGGATCCGGAATGACAATCACCAGCACTACCAAAGGGAAAACGAAAGAAAACCACTCAGGAGGTGTTATGTAACAAATACTTCTCATTAAAAGAGCAGCGTTTTCAGAAATTCCTAGATTTTGCACGAGAAAATATTAGGGTAAAAGAGGAAAGTCGTGCGTTGCGCCACACAGAACGCATGAACCTTCATGACGAGTTCTTGGCCAAAAATAATTAAAAATATTTTTTTTTTAATTTTAAATTTCCATTAAATACATTTTTGAATTAAATTGAACTGCTATTTATTTATTAAAACGCCTCTGCAATGGTGCTCCGTTTTATTTCTCCTAAATGTTTTAATACTGCTTCTGATATATTATCTTCATTTTCATCCACTCCGCTGGTGTTTGGTGTAGTTTCTGTTACGGTAGCTTGAACAGGCAATTCTTTTGTATTCGTTTCGTCCCATAGATCACCCTATATAAATTGTGTAGAACGCAACATCCCATAACAAATTTTCACATCCGTTCTACTGCAAAAAAATCCAAACGAACAAGCTGCCTAAACCGTTGTTTCAGTAACCCAAACGTGTTTTCGATTTTTACCCTCGTCTGGCAATGTTTTTTATTGTAATTTGACCGTGTCGTGGTCAAATTACCATAATCCTTGTTATTTGTCAACAAATACTGCCGCTGGATACGCTGCATCTCCAAGAATTGTTCACCGCAAATCGCTGGAATTTTTTCGGATATAAAAGATAAGTTATATCCGCGAATCATGTATTTTGCTTGAAGATTCAATAATTACATCGAGGAACTTTTTGTTGGCGTCGCATATTCCTTGCAACATAATAGATATTAAATCATGTCTAGCTCGCATCTTGTTGACTGGCTTACGTATATATAGTATATGTAACAGCCATCGATAAAACCGATTACGTTAGGAAAACCGGCAAGCTGAAATAAAAAATAAAAATTATGAGAATCCAATTAAATTTTAATTACTTTTTATATTACCTCTTCAAATGCTCTCGACTTATCAAGCTTCTCACAATCCGTAATTGGGAAATGAATAAGTTGATCCGAAATGTCAAACAAAAAATCCAAGAAATTGTTAAGATGTCTGTAAGCAGCTGACTCGGATACGCCAAAAAGATTCGCGACTTCTCTATATATCTCCTTGTTTCCAGTAAACCTATAACCAATTTTAAGGTATTATTTTATAAAATTTAAGTATTTTGGAAATGTACATATTATTACCACAAGAACGCTAACCATTGCGACTCAGCAGTTACACTCTGTCTTCCAGCTTTCTAATGTTTGTAGACTCGCGAAACCCGAAAATTACGACGAAACGGTAAACACGAAAAAGAAGGTTTACATCAATTTAGTTAAAAATAATACAAATTGGTCCACAACTACAACTAACTTTTTCATCTGAATATTTCGCCACTACATCTTTCACAAAAATTTGTACGTGACTTTTTTGCGCTCGTTCATATAATACGTTCTGTGCTTTGACTTTCGCGTCAACCAGTCGTTTGTTTTTCCTCAAAATATTTTTTTTTATAATTTTTATTTCAATATCCAAAATGGAAAAAAGAAAAAATCTGTGCAGGCATTTTAGCAGCTTTATCCAAAATAATACCGAGAAATTGGAAATTGTATTTTTGTTAAAGTGAAACAGTGCCCTCCAGTAAAAAGTTAATATACCACAACCGGTATCGATTGTAGGATATATTTTGAAGCAGCTTGCTGAAACACACTACACGAGCATTTAACGATCGGCCAATTGACAAGTAGCGCGTCATATGTTAAATGTCGTTTAAAAGTAGATATCTCTGTATACTTGAAAAATGTTGTTGCTGTGTGAATTTGAAGAAGGGTAATATTGCGCTTGTCCTCCTAGCAATTGGCACCTACTAGGTGTTTAACACACAATGACTATATGCATGTCGATCATGCATATTTGGTGCAATTCTGAGCAACTGCAATCTTTTGAAGACGATAAAATTATGGAGCTATGAATTACATCCATTTTATAATTGAGCTTGTAAATTGCACCTAAAACTTTTGGAGAAAACTAGAACTGCATTCTCGTTGTGAATGAGCTTTGATGCTCAAATTGGGGTGTGCGGTTTTGCAAAATTGATGCAAAAATGATGATTATAAAAAATAATCATCATTCGAAGAAAAATATAACAATAAATCATCTGATGATGACGAGGAAGACAACGCCAACAATTCTTCGAGAATTCCCATTGTATCCATAAAAAAACTTTTATCAGAAAAAATTCTCAACCAAACGCTTTAAAACACAAACCACAAATGTCATGACTATGAGTAATGATATTTCTAAAACGTCAAACGATTACCACTACTAACACAAAAGTAAATCAATTTATTTTTTGTTCTATTTGAACCACAAATTTCACATTGAATTGGAGTTGGGCGACTTACCGCCGTAAATCAAATGGCACAACTGGCCTCAACTGGCCACCCGTAAAAATAAATTGACGTACCATTGAAAACCCTACTATGAAAACGTTGGGCTTCCCACCTTTAAAAATAATAAAATAACTTACGTTGGACGTCTTCCCGCCTTTAACCATAAATTTACCACGTGTCGCCGCCCGTAAAATAAAGGGTGGTGAGCCTCCAACAACGGGGTTTTGTTTCGTCAAATTGCGAAAACAAAGAAATTCCGTCTGATTCTTACGCAATGGCGTCATCAAGAATCCACTCACAAAAAAATAAATTATATGCTTGTCTATATAATTCTGCACATTCTCAAACCAAACTTATTTAATTTTTTTTTATGTATACTTATATTGCACTGATAAAACCATTAACTTGTTATCCAACAGGCAAAAAAAAAAAAAAAATATATAAAAAAATTCGAGATTTTCGAAATGATGATGGCGGTCTCAAATAAAAAAATATCAAACCAAAAAAAATATTCGAGCATCTTGCCCTTTCACTTTAAGGAAAACAATTGTTTAAGCCATATTTTTTTTAAATACTTTATTAAACCACAACACACATTTTTTGGAACTTAATGTTCTTAGTCTTGTTATGAATTATTGATACTACACTGTATTTGGTTTTCGATAGTATTAAGTGTTAATTCTGAATTATATAAATTTATATATTTCTTTCTAAATGTAATAAAATTATGTTATAAAATTATTTCAATGTATTGTATATAATATAATCCTTTTATATGCATCCTATATACAAAATACGAAAAAACCTATAAAAGGAATGACCAGAAGATGACCAAAGGTAGTCGAGAGAATACTCGAAAATACAAATTATCAAATAGAGTTTATAAAATTATATATTTTTCTCGTGTTTAAAATTATAAACCAATTCCCGAATTTCCAAAATTCACAACAGTCTACCAAAGTCCAAAACGCGACTTTCAAAATCAAACTTAAACTACTTTTTTTAAAAAAAAAAAAAAAAAAAAAATTAAGTGCGATTGCTTTACATCAACCTCCAAAACTCGACAACCCTCAATTTGAGACTAGATGCTAACTAAAAAAATTCTCGCACCAAAAAACCTTCTCACTAACATACCGTTAGTATCCATGAGCAAACAACAGATGGCAATGCCACCAGTAAAACGCACCACACATTCCATAACCATGTAACTAAAATTCAAGTCGTAACAAAAGGAAAGGAAATAATGTTATGACCATGGAGTCGTAACACCGTCTCTAAAAATTATTGTTACCTAGAGGAGGAGAGTTAGCTTTAGATTAGGTTCACCGAGGAATTCTATCGTTGGCCAATCTTTATAGCTAATTGCATCACAGAAATACAATACAACCCTGAATGTTTTACTGGCCCAAACAAGAAAATTCGATTCGGTAATTTGAATGTAGTCAGAAGATTGTAAAATATATCCAAAACATCCAATGCTTGGGGCCTATTAAGAAACTTTCCGATTTGATATTTGTCCAATAACAAAACAATCGGCTGGATGTTGAGAAAATTATTAAAAAATTAAGCAGACAACTGAACAACATTCATTGAAACCAGCGAAAATCCGTGATACTGCGACTCATCTGTTGTTCGATGTCCTTCAGTAGAGTAAACCCTCTCTCTTTGTTAAAATTTGGTGCTAATGCACTTAATAAACAAAACAAAATCAATCAAATGTCTATTCAATTAGCCAGTTAACCAGTTCAATTCAAAAAATAATTACGTGATCCAAAAAGTTTTATAAACAGTTTTATCAATTACCATTTCAAATCAAATTTTCAAACTTAATTGTTTAATGTGGTACAATCCATTAAATATATCCCACAGACATACAACACAGAGTAAAATTGATAATGACATTAACCTTTATATGAAACGATAATGGTTTTAATCGCATACACGTATAGGAAAACACATGAAAGGTATCAAGATTGAAATAATTGTCAGATATAATAGTCAATTCAAATAATTGAGAACAATTTTGAGATTGTCTAACGATCCGATTGATTGATTTCTGTTATCTGTGCCCCGCCCTATCGTAAATATTTACATAATCAGGCACATCGAATTTAACCTCAAAATTAAGTTTTAATTTTGTGTATAAACGTAAATATTCGATCGATCAAAATGTACTCGTATGTGTGTTCCTTGTGCGTGTTGCTGATGTATTATGTGGTGATTTTTTGAAAGATTTTTACTATCCACACAACACAGCATGTTATGGTTGGAACTTGGGATTGGATTCATTTTAAATGATTGATTACTGCTGATGTTTCAGATTTATACGTGTGTTGTGTGTTGTACTGCTTTCTGCTAAATGGGTTTTCATTTCATGATTTTTTGATTACTTATTATCAAGACATGAATAAAATCTATATAACGGTTGAATAACTTCAGATGAGTATGTAACTAAGAAAAGTTTCGTGTGAAAATCGTTTATAAATATGTTCAATTTGGTCGTAATAAGTACACATTTTTTAAGTTCTTTCAAAATTATCTGTTTCAATGTGGTTAATTTCAAATCTTTTTCTGTTAATGATGTTTGGTATTCTTTACTGTGCTTGTGTTGTAAGCTAATTGAAATATTTTACGTTTAGAAGCTCAATTGTCTCGTAACATCGTTATAATCTGATCTGACTCTTATTCGTATTCGTCTTCGACCTGTTCTTTAAAACTTTGTTTCTAGTTTGTAACATAAGTATCCCGTTAGCTAGAAAAACAATACGTTTTTTACTGATTATAGAATGAACTAATTTTAACCTACGTCCTCCGAGGAAAGAAGCAGAGAGGTAAAGAGCTTTTTTTCATAATAGTGTTGAAATTCACTTTATACCCTATGTTTGATATGTAAAATAACAAAAACTGATTGGAAACTGAAATCTCTTGCAAGAAGGACAAGCCTTCAAGAGGACTGAAAAATCTTTCTGTGGCTTATCTGATGTCGTTCGACTCAACAGATCACTGGTAATTGTAGACTTGAAACTCTTCCTTCTTTCAAAAGAGCCGCATTTTCGAAAAAATGCCGCCATTTTTTTATTTTTCAACCAATTTTTTTCGTTTTAGTTCATTCCAAGGGCGATTTAATCCTGAATAAAACCCCGTTTTGTTTTTTTTTTCAGACGTTTCTGAGAGTAGTTATGATGCACGCCGCGAATTTTCAGTGTTTTTGGAAAACCCTTGTAGCAGACGACATTGGGCTAAAAAAAATCTAAAAAAATTGTTTTTGTACTTTCAGTTAAATAAAATGTCAATGGAAAGTTTCATTAAAAGATATCTCTTTTTATTCCATTAAAAAAAAACTCTTTGAAAAACTTTTGTTTTTCAATTTTGAAGGTGCTATGTCTCCTTAAATTGTCAAATTGTCATCCCTAAGCGATTTAAGGCATACATTTATATCAATGTCTAGAAGCTGTTTGGCAAATTTATGAAACTTGTAGTTTAAATTAGTGTATGTATTTAATTTATGCTTTGTGATATATTTATTTTATTTACCGTTTTGCACTATTATTTAAAGCAAACTGTTTATTATAGTCCTGTTTAGTAATAAAGTTACCAACATTATTTAAATATTCCTCAATGTTCCTATTAGACATTAATATGAAAGTTTTTAAATTTCCATTAACATTTTATATTCATCGTGTGATCGCCTAAATGTTTACTTTTCACAAATCATACAAACCTTTTATATTGTTTTTGTTGGTTTAGGATAAACTTAGTACAAACTTCACATTGATCTAGTATCTGGGTATTATTCTGAACTTAGTTGCTATGAGTCTATTCTTTTATGTCTGCACTAACGAACTGAATTCAAAGTTTGCGGCTTGTTGCTTGAAGTGAATAGAAGCATGGATAGAGTTTCCAAATATCCGAAGTTATTAAATATCCGGATATCGAATACTTTTACTAGTAATTATCCGGATTATTCGGATTATTCGAATAGTTTCTACTTAAACCATTTTGATGAAAATAAAATTAAAATTTTTGTAACAGTGATAAACTAAATAAAGTAATTCAGGTTTATTCAAATTATTTGGTATAAAATTTCATTTATAAAAAAAAAATAAATATTTAATTGCAAACTTAAATATTATATAAACATCCAATTTAATATAATTATGTAGTTTTGTAAACTATTTCATTTTTAAAAATGCGTACATTAAGAAAATTAAAGCGTCAAACGTCTCAAAATTAAGTTTAGTTCTTAATTTAGTTTTAATATTTCCTGCTGTTGAAAAAACTCTTTCTGTAGCAGTTGATGTAGGTTTAATTGTCAAAAGAGCATTGAATAATACGATTAAATTATTTGATCGCCTTTTAGTGTTAGCCAGTAATTGAAAGTCCTTTTTAAGTCCAGCTTGAATTCCTGAGCCAGAGGATGTGCGGTTTACGTAAGTAATTGACGATATGGCATTGCCTAGTTGTTTTTGTAGTAAATTTAAATTTTCTTCAGTTGCGTTCGTACTAATTTCCAATTCATTTTCATCAGCAACGACTTCTGACGACACATTAGTATATCCATTCGGATATATTCTCTCCATTATTTGTATTGCTAATGTAATAGCAGCTGATGTAATACCAGTAAAATTCTAGTTTATTCGTGTATATTTTTAGGTTTTTCTCAAAAATATGTTATTCGTATGATCGAATATTTCAAAGAAATTTATCCGGATAACGGATTGCTTTAAAATAGACGGATAATCCGGATAATCGGATATCCGGATATCCGGATATCCGGAATGGAAACTCTACATGGAACGTTATTGGTGCACTAGGAAAATTTTCCAACAATGCAATCAGTATGGTTAAAGATAGACTGTTGGCTTAGTTTATGTTTTCTTAATCATTCTTGAGTATCCCGGAATTATTGAAATGCTCTATTCATTGTCTAGATCGCTTGTATTTTTTTCTCACGGATTTCGTTCTAGTTTTAATTCGGGATTCAGAACGTATTGTTACTTGATCATGAATAATTCTTCAGTTTCGGTACGCTCTTTATTGTAAATTAAGCTGAGCTAGCGTTCGTAATTCGCCCTTGTAATCGAACCTTTAATGTTGATGGAGATCGCTGAGTTCTTAGCCAAAACTAATTCACGCTTAACTAAGTCGGCTTACTGTTGTCGTTTACAGTGGCAAAGATGCAATTAAAGAGCATGTTTCCGGCACATTGAGGCAGGCGTGACTTGATACTTTTAGATGTCGCAAGACCCAATATTCCATTAGGTAACATAATTTTCATCTGTCTAAATACGCTTTTACCAACTGAAACCAGCTGAAAACTATCATGGCGATTTTAACTGCACATGAATGCTTTAAAAACCATCTTCATCCCGTTGATCTCGCGTTGCACATCGTTTGTAGTCAGTTTATCAGTATTATGTTTTTGACAGTATTAGGTTCAGCAGTATTAGGTTCAGAGCCCAAATTGTTGTATGTAGATGTTGAATAACTGCTAGTTTTATCTTGTTCGAAGCTTATACAGTTTGCTAAAGCCGCCGAGCTCGTCTGCGTTCTTTGATGGAATTACTGGTTAAACCGAGCGTCTTTTATACGGCATTGAGAGATAAATCATTTTGGTTCCAACAAATTGTTTTCGCTCTTTTGAAGTACTAAACTTGTAATTAATTGCTTTCTAAATTTTTTTTGACACTTGTACATTCTACTTCAAAACAAAGCCCGAATTTGCAATGAAACCTTTCGTAGTTTGAATGTTCTTGAATGTGGCGATTATTGTTGCAAAGATGAGACGGTTGAATTTTGTATTTTGCTGATCTGAATTCGAGATATCCCTCTTCTATAAAATGGACCTTTGTACAAAATTTTTTTTTGCATACTACCCAATGCCTTAGTCTAGATAACCTTGTAGTATAATAGTCACTAAATAATATTACCAAAGTTAAATTGGTGGCTACTGTGGCAGAAATTAGGTTCAGTTTATAGAAGTCTGGGAGAACAAATTTTTACTTTCGAATGTTGAATTATCGTACTCAAAAAACTGAAAGGAAATATCTTTCAAATGATATATCACTCGATCCGGAGTACCATTATAAAAATATTGGCCTACACCTTTGGAACTGAATGAAACAAATTTCAAATCTGCGCCGATGATTTTAATTTAAAAATTGTTTCCCTTTCAATTTTAAGTTGGAGTATCCTAGTTTTTTTCACAAAATTAAATATTTTGAAAGTTATTCCGAGTGATTCGTGACACTCTGTACGTATGCAATTCGCCCAAAATCATTTCATTTCAATTTAATTAAAATCAACATACGAGGGCAAATCAAAAAGTCTTGCAATATCATATGAAAAAAAAGAGTGAGTGAGACAGCCATATTTTTATTTTTCGACATCATCTCCTTTAAGGTTTATACATTTGTCATATCGATCAATTAACTTGCCTAAACCCTCTAAAAAAAAAGATTTCTTTTGCTCCATAAAATATTAATTTACAACAGACTGTACTTCATAGTCACTGGAAAATTTCCGGCCCCCTAGTATTTTTTTCAAATTGGGAAACAGAAACTAGTCACTGGGTGCCAAGTCTAGATTGTACGGTGGATGCGGAATTTCCACGAAGCCGCAGTCTTTTAATGCAGCTTGAGCAATATTAACCTTGTGCACTGGTGCATTGTCGTGAAGAAGCAAGATTTTTTTCCTAACTTTCCTTGGCCGTTTTTCCCGGATCGCTTTTTTCAATTTTCGGAAAACCTCTGCGTAATATATGCCTATGATTGTGGTTTTCGGTGGCATATAATCGATTATCAAAATTCCTTCAGAATCCCAAAAAATTGTTGCCAAAACCTTAACAGCAGACGGTTGAGTTCTGAATTTCTTTGGTGGTGGTTCACTACGTTTAATCCATTGCATCGATTCTTGTTTGGATTCCGGATCCCAGTGATGAAGCCATGTTTCATCGCCTGTTATTATGTTATCCAAGAAATTTTCTGGATCTTCTTTGTACATATCTAAAATCGCCTTTGAAGTTTGAACACGCATTTTTTTTTGTTCTGCATTCAACAAACGAGGAACCCATCGCGCACTTACTTTCGACATGTGAAGGTGGTCATGTAATATAGTATATGTGGTACCGTTTGAAAGGGAAAGTCTCCACGCTAACCCTGGAACAGAAATACGCCGGTCCTCCAATACAATAGATTCGGCCAAAATTACGTTTTCATGGCTAATAGCATCTGCTCGCCGACCCGAGGGGTTGTCGTCTACTAATGACTCCCGACCACTTTTGAATAATTTTACCCACCTTGTTACTGTGGCATATGATGGTGCAGATTCGCCGTAAACTTTTGATATATAGTTGAATATATAAATTGCATTTCGTCCATCTTTACAGAAAAATTTAATAATGGCGCGATATTCAATTTCATTCATTTTAAGAAAAATTCAAAACACGTGTTACTAAATTGACAAAAACAAACGAACTGTAAAATTTACATCGAAATGTTCTTCTAGAAGTTTCATCGCGACAAAAAATGGTTTTGAAAAATATATTGTTGTCTCACTCACTCTTTTTTTTCATATGATATTGCAAGACTTTTTGATATACCCTCGTACCTCAAATTAATTCTTCTAAAATCAATGCGTGTACAAAATTGAAATTTTTAACTCAGTAACCGGTATGATGCAATTCCGAAACAAACTTACCTTACGCAGAGAAAAGTGACGCTCCCGGAAACTGTGTCTGACTTACTAACGTCTCCAGCATCATGGCTTGAGTAAGAATAATCATACTCAAACGAATGCAAACCTAAAAAACTGAACTTACCAGAGTGTAAGAAACTTTGATTACTGATAAATTTTGAAATTCTGGTTTGATGCAAATCAGTAACGTCAAGAACAATCTAAATTGGCGTCTTCTGGTGCCAATAATTGCAGAGTTTCGGAAAAAAATTTGGTTCTCAGTACAACTGACTTGTTTCGTCCACCAATTTTAATTACATTTTCCAGCGAACAACGAAGAGCTAACATTTACTGTGAAACTTTTTTTCTAACATTTACTGTTGTTAACCCCCTCCTTAAAATTGATAGAATTTTTTTTTATTTTCGATTCTATTTTGGTTTCATAAAGCATGTGAATGTGAAATAAAAATATATCTCGTGTGGATATGGGGTTGTGTGGATGGTGTGGTTATGGAGGTGGTAGGAGTAGTGGTATGGGAGGCGGAGACATCACATATTTGCCGTCTATTACCATTCCCGTCTATTTTTGAAATGTTATCAAACTTGCCGCTTTGTATTTCAAACGATCATTCCAATCTCTAATTGCTTTATGCTTTTGAACTGCATCGAGAAGTGACCACCAAATATCTGAATCCTTAACTTCCCACAAAAATACAGCATAGATATTCGTACTCGTATATACAGGGTTATCCAATTCGAGGTTGATAAAGTAGAAATCTGTATACCGACATCTGTCAAAGATAAACGTCAAGTACGCTGTCATTTATTTAGTTGACATTCTGCCATTTAAGAATATGGAGCATTTAACAATCGACCAACGCGTTAAAATTATTAAATCTGCTGATGCTGATTTTTCGAACAAAATTTTCTTCAGTGATGAAGCTCATTTTTCGCTTGGTGGATACGTTAATAAGCAAAACTGTAGAATTTGGGGCTCAGAAAATCCACAATTGATTGTAGAGAAGCCATTACACCCGGAAAAAGTCACTGTTTGGTGCGCATTGTGGTCTGGTGGTGTGATTGAGCCGTATTTTTTTGAGAACAACCATGTACGAACCGTTACCGTCAATTCTGAGCGCTATGGCCGCATGTTAACCGATTATTTTTTTACGAAAATCGAAGATTATGATCTTGACGATATGTGGTTCCAGCAGGATGGAGCAACCAGTCACGTAACACGAGCAAATCGAGATCTTTTGCAAGAGAAATTTCCTGGACGTTTGATTTCGCGATTGGCTGATGTCAATTGGCCTCCAAGACCCTGTGATTTAACGCCTTTGGATTTCTTTTTGTGGGGCTACGCGAAAGATCATGTTTACGCAAACAATCCTCAAACTCTTGACGAATTGAAAACTAATATTCGTAAGGTAATGGCCGAGATACCGCCCGAAATGTGCCGAAAAGTCATTGAAAATTACCTCAAAAGAATCAAGGCCTGTAAGAAGTCCCGTGGAGGACATTTGAATGATATCTTGTTTAACTAAAAATGGCAAGGATCAATCTGTAAAATGAAATAAAAATTACAATACATTCCGAATATTTTGTGTGTTTTTTTTAAGTTTACTTTATCAAACTTGAATTGGATAACCCTTTATATAGAAACTCACCGTAAATGGAAATTTCCTTTTATTGAAAAACAAAATTGTAAACCGACTTATTTTTATATTTAGGGGAAGAACCAAATTATACATTTTTTACCGAATAAAACAACGCTGTTTATATAAAATCTATCGTAATCTTACATGGGGCACTGAGTGCCTTAGTACACGATAACATGTGAGAAACTTCAAATCATCGGCAACCATTTAAACAGCTAAGAACTGGTAACCGTTTCTTACTTTTTGATCATTGTGAGCACATCTTTCTGAAAATCATGAATAATAAAATGAACCAAAGGAAAACTAAGAAGAAATTTCAGTTTGAAAATTCTTTGGGGCATTCAATACCACTACACGGGTCTAGGGTTAAGAAGCCCAATAAATTATTAGCTAACCCCGATTTTAAATTATTCGACAGTAATAACAACATGGAAACCCGAAGTCTCAATTTTTAAGTCGTGATGGTTGAATGCTTTCAACAGTCCTTTGGTTATGCTGTACGAAGAAATATACTGACAGTTCCACCATGGTACAACTTGAAATTGCGTTCACTGCGTACTCAAAGAAATAAAAACTGGAAAAAAAATCTTAAAGACAAGATTGGGCTCGGATTACTTAAACATATGAACTCTACTCAGATGTCTCCAATTATAATATGTCAATTACGAAACTATCCTGTATCTCTAAGTTATTTGTGAGTATTGTTAGTATTACTTTCAATGCAAAACAATGTTTTCAGTGTATCAGCATGGCTTTCTTAGAGGACATGATCTACGACAACCAATTTAACCGAATTTGCATCTCATACTGTGAACGCTATGGAGGGTGGGGAAACGAAGTAGTTTTTGGACTTCTGCAAGACATTTGACAGGGTTTCCCATAAGGTAATTTTGTTTAAACTCAGGGCTCTTGATTTCGCACCTCTTACTATGGGAGGATTCATCTGAGGGAACGTATTGGTATCAAATGATCTTTAGGTCATCAATATCTGGACCTTTTATAGCCACTTCTGGGGCACCCACCACAAGGCAGTCATCTTGGGCCTATTTTTTCGTCTTATCTGATTTAAAACTCATCAATTTCTATTTATACAAACAACATGAAAATTTACAGACAAATTTCAAGTTCCAGCGATGTTAATCTATTGCAGAATGATCTTAATAACTTCATAACTTTGGTGTTAAAAATAATCTTGATTAGAGTAAATGCCAATCCAATACATTCTCTAAAAAACGTGCAAATTTCATTACTCAAGAGTACATCTGAACTTTAGAGATCACATCGATTTTATTGTCAACAGAGCAAACTATTCGCTTGAATTTTTTCAAACTCTAGTCCAAAGAATTTTTGAACTCTTGTGTGACGAAAGCTTTTTATGGTATATGACATTTGTTCGAACTTTCCTCGGGTATCTGCTAGTTAGGTTTGATCCCCGTACCACGAAGTGTACATACGAAGAATTGAAGCTTTACATGGGCGGAAAGTCGCTGTCAATACCGTATATAGCCAGTCAGTCAATAGGAAAAACATATTTTACGTTTCTCCTTAATCAGAGGCTTTCAAAACATCAAGAATTTTGAAATCGAGAATTTCTGTTTTATTATTGCACTGTTTTGACATTAGGATAATAACAAGGGCGAGCAAAAATTCTATCAAGAATATAAAAATTGAAAATAAGGATAAAAACCACTCCCAATAGATTAATAATGTTCCACCATATCTATTCCACAAGGATAATTAATCGAAATGTTTCACACACAATAAAATGTAAATTTAACAAATTTGAACTCAAATTATATCACATTATCTTCATCTTTGAACTTTACGAAACAATTATTTTCATTTCCTTTTCTCATAACTAAGAAATTTATCCGGTCGTAATTTTCCTTTTTCGAATAATTTTCATTTTCGTCTCGCTTGCTTTTTCTATATACTCGTATTATACCAGACTAGTAATCTCTATACATTATCAATTGTTTACCGGAAATTTAATTTATTTTCTTCGTATAATTTTGAAACTAATTGTAAATTAGTTTTAAGAAGGATCAACTTTTTGTTCCGTAAGTAGCTTAATAAATTCACAATTAAATTGTATTTCTGCTACTTCTTTTGTTTTTAATCCTTTTTTTTAATTTTGTTTAAGAGATTGTCACAAAAGAAAATGAAAAGTTGATTAATAGCTTGCTGAGCGCCAAACATTAAATTTCGTTCCGTACAGTGTTTTTTATATTCCGAATTTGATGGGAAGAGGTGGAGGGGGGCGCCTGCGATTTTCTCCAGCAGATAATACATTTTCCGAGGCACGCACGAAAGCAATTTGGAATAAATGAATGACACAAAATAAAATTTAAATTATTGTAAAATTATTCAACCAACTAGCCCATAAATCACATTTCTTGGGTATAACAAAATAAACAATTTAGATGAAACCTTGAACCAAAGTTTTATTTTTAATGGTCATTAAAAAAAAAGTAAAAGACAAAATTCTTGCGACAAGAATAAAAATAAAAACAAAATCTTGTTTTATATACGTACGTAACTCTTAAAAGTTGAAAATGATAATAAATTGTGCTTTTGTTGGAATTTTTGTTGTATATTGTAAGAGATTTTCAGTTATTGATAGCAGCATAACAATGAAAATGCGAAACAAAAATTAAAATTTGACTTTTTGATTTAGTGTCGCGGAAAAAATTTATATATCGCGATACTATTTCAATTACTTACCGCCTCTATACATGAAACCGTATATGTTTATGTTATTATGCTCCTTCACCATACATTTTTGTTATGTTGTTTAGCTTGCTGTCTTGCTAACTATATTAACATATCAACATGCTTATACGGGTATATCGCTGAAAATATACGCACGCTTCTTTCCGTGTGATTTCATATTTTTCTATAATGTTTCGTGTACTGATCATTCCAGTTGTTAGCATAAATCTCAGTTTTTCACTTTAGTTAGCATCAAAACAATGCCAAGCCCCGGTATTATTTTTGGGAAAATTTTGTACGAACAATTTTATCGTTATATCATTTTGACGTGCGACGGTGGGGTAGAAAGGTAATTTTGGTAAAGTCATAAATATTTATATTCACATATGTTTATACACAAGAAGCGGAGATTGGATTGATAATAAAAAAAATATATTTGATTTATTGAGATTGATTGACTTTATATACGATGTTTACGTATACTAGACGATATATAATCCTGGTTATCATTTTTTGATTCAACCAGTACAGATTAAAGAAAATCATATCTACGATATACAATAATAACATTTGCGACTTAAAGATATTCCGTTCAGATTCATTTATATTCATGATAACAATTGGTAAACAAAAGCAAAATTGTATAATGAACCTAGACTAAATTATTTGGGACCAGAATTTATTACTTTTATTATTGTTGTTGTACGACATAATCACGTATCCATACCAAACGAACAATCAACTTTTCAGGATTTAATTAAGAAAGTTGGGTACAGTTGTGAGATTCAAGATAATATAACAAATAATTTACCTACGCATCTATTTATCGCTTATTTTCCGCTGATAAAATCGTTCCATTATATTACTTACTAATTTTCTATAATCAAGAAATAAATTTCTTGAAAGAAACGTGTGTTTTGTTTAAAGAAAAGTTCAAGATTTTTTTTTTTATCAGTTTTATAAAAACCGTGTGATATGAGAACGAGCCCGACTGACGTGACTCACTCAATTATATCTTGTGGGTTACGCCTTTTGGTCATCCGCTTCTTGGTGAATTCTCTCCACCTGTTAATTAGTTCTATTTTTTCATGACCCGCTTAATTCAAAACATTATAAGAATAATGTTAACAAAAATGTTTGTTTCATTCGTCCGGAAATTAAAATTACAATCGATGTTATTGCTCTATAGGCATTGTCGAAACTGCTTAACTTAAAATTTAAGAGTTTGTTAAAAATTTTTTTCTTGATAATCCGATGATAATCCAATGGTCGATGATTTTTTAGCTGCTAATGACAAATTACGATATCATAGTCTAATTTACATTTATGGTTCGAAATTAGGTCGAGATCACCAGTTTTTAGAAAATGTGTGTACCGGGATTTTGGTTTCTTACAGATATTTTCACATGGATGTAAAATCATATAGTTACTCATACGTATATGTAAGTATCGACCATTAAATTATCATTGGCACAGTAAATGGTGGCTGCAAAATATTCATTCGACGGTTTCAAATTAAATGAAAATTAAATAAAATAAAAGCGGTTAAATAAGAACTGAACGACCGCAACAAAAAAAAAATAAAAAATAAACTGAAGGTCGCAAATAAAATAAATCAAAGGCCGCAAATTATATCAACTTCTCTAAAAATATTTAATTAATGGCCACTATTAAACCTAAGGGCCCGCTAAATTGATGGCCAAAAAATTAATAAAATTGAGAAGGCGCAAACGAGTTTCTCTGGGTTGATTGTCACATTGACTTCTCTGTATCTCAAATTTGTCCTCAACCATTAGGACTTGGTCAGGATTTCAGCATAGTTGATGTTCGTGATAGATAATTTTAAATCTGGTAACCAGATTTGATCATTTAATATTTAACATTGAAACATTGAAATATTAAAATATTGTAACATTGAAACAATGAAACATTCAAACATTCAAATATTGAAACATCGAAACGTTGAAATATTGAAACGTTGAAACATTGAAACATTGAAACATTGTAACATTGAAACATGGAAAGAGTGAAACATTGAAATATTTAAGATTTGAAATATTGAAACAAGATTTTAAAATACTGAAACATTGAAACTTTGAAACATTTAAATTTTAACATTTAACATTGAAACATTTAACATTTAAGATTTAACATTGAAACATTGAAACATTGAAACATTTAACATTGAAACTTTGAAACATTAAAACATTAAAACATTAAAACATTAAAACATTAAAACATTAAAACATTAAAACATTAAAACATTAAAACATTAAAACATTAAAACATTAAAACATTAAAACATTAAAACATTAAAACATTAAAACATTAAAACATTAAAACATTAAAACATTAAAACATTAAAACATTAAAACATTAAAACATTAAAACATTAAAACATTAAAACATTAAAACATTAAAACATTAAAACATTAAAACATTAAAACATTAAAACATTAAAACATTAAAACATTAAAACATTAAAACATTAAAACATTAAAACATTAAAACATTAAAACATTAAAAAATTAAAAAATTAAAAAATTAAAAAATTAAAAAATTAAAACATTAAAACATTAAAACATTAAAACATTAAAACATTAAAACATTAAAACATTAAAACATTAAAACATTAAAACATTAAAACATTAAAACATTAAAACATTAAAACATTAAAACATTAAAACATTAAAACATTAAAACATTAAAACATTAAAACATTAAAACATTAAAACATTAAAACATTAAAACATTAAAACATTAAAACATTAAAACATTAAAACATTAAAACATTAAAACATTAAAACATTAAAACATTAAAACATTAAAACATTAAAACATTAAAACATTAAAACATTAAAACATTAAAACATTAAAACATTAAAACATTAAAACATTAAAACATTAAAACATTAAAACATTAAAACATTAAAACATTAAAACATTAAAACATTAAAACATTAAAACATTAAAACATTAAAACATTAAAACATTAAAACATTAAAACATTAAAACATTAAAACATTAAAACATTAAAACATTAAAACATTAAAACATTAAAACATTAAAACATTAAAACATTAAAACATTAAAACATTAAAACATTAAAACATTAAAACATTAAAACATTAAAACATTAAAACATTAAAACATTAAAACATTAAAACATTAAAACATTAAAACATTAAAACATTAAAACATTAAAACATTAAAACATTAAAACATTAAAACATTAAAACATTAAAACATTAAAACATTAAAACATTAAAACATTAAAACATTAAAACATTAAAACATTAAAACATTAAAACATTAAAACATTAAAACATTAAAACATTAAAACATTAAAACATTAAAACATTAAAACATTAAAACATTAAAACATTAAAACATTAAAACATTAAAACATTAAAACATTAAAACATTAAAATTAAAACATTAAAACATTAAAACATTAAAACATTAAAACATTAAAACATTAAAACATTAAAACATTAAAACATTAAAACATTAAAACATTAAAACATTAAAACATTAAAACATTAAAACATTAAAACATTAAAACATTAAAACATTAAAACATTAAAACATTAAAACATTAAAACATTAAAACATTAAAACATTAAAACATTAAAACATTAAAACATTAAAACATTAAAACATTAAAACATTAAAACATTAAAACATTAAAACATTAAAACATTAAAACATTAAAACATTAAAACATTAAAACATTAAAACATTAAAACATTAAAACATTAAAACATTAAAACATTAAAACATTAAAACATTAAAACATTAAAACATTAAAACATTAAAACATTAAAACATTAAAACATTAAAACATTAAAACATTAAAACATTAAAACATTAAAACATTAAAACATTAAAACATTAAAACATTAAAACATTAAAACATTAAAACATTAAAACATTAAAACATTAAAACATTAAAACATTAAAACATTAAAACATTAAAACATTAAAACATTAAAACATTAAAACATTAAAACATTAAAACATTAAAACATTAAAACATTAAAACATTAAAACATTAAAACATTAAAACATTAAAACATTAAAACATTAAAACATTAAAACATTAAAACATTAAAAAATTAAAACATTAAAACATTAAAACATTAAAACATTAAAACATTAAAACATTAAAACATTAAAACATTAAAACATTAAAACATTAAAACATTAAAACATTAAAACATTAAAACATTAAAACATTAAAACATTAAAACATTAAAACATTAAAACATTAAAACATTAAAACATTAAAACATTAAAACATTTAACATTTAACATGTAAGATTTAACATTGAAACATTGAAACATTAAAACATTGAAACTTTGAAACTTCGAAACTTTGAAACATTTAACATTTAACATTTAACATTTAACATTTAACATTTAACATTTAACATTTAACATTTAACATTTAACATTTAACATTTAACATTTAACATTTAACATTTAACATTTAACATTTAACATTTAACATTTAACATTTAACATTTAACATTTAACATTTAACATTTAACATTTAACATTTAACATTTAACATTTAACATTTAACATTTAACATTTAACATTTAACATTTAACATTTAACATTTAACATTTAACATTTAACATTTAACATTTAACATTTAACATTTAACATTTAACATTTAACATTTAACATTTAACATTTAACATTTAACATTTAACATTTAACATTTAACATTTAACATTTAACATTTAACATTTAACATTTAACATTTAACATTTAACATTTAACATTTAACATTTAACATTTAACATTTAACATTTAACATTTAACATTTAACATTTAACATTTAACATTTAACATTTAACATTTAACATTTAACATTTAACATTTAACATTTAACATTTAACATTTAACATTTAACATTTAACATTTAACATTTAACATTTAACATTTAACATTTAACATTTAACATTTAACATTTAACATTTAACATTTAACATTTAACATTTAACATTTAACATTTAACATTTAACATTTAACATTTAACATTTAACATTTAACATTTAACATTTAACATTTAACATTTAACATTTAACATTTAACATTTAACATTTAACATTTAACATTTAACATTTAACATTTAACATTTAACATTTAACATTTAACATTTAACATTTAACATTTAACATTTAACATTTAACATTTAACATTTAACATTTAACATTTAACATTTAACATTTAACATTTAACATTTAACATTTAACATTTAACATTTAACATTTAACATTTAACATTTAACATTTAACATTTAACATTTAACATTTAACATTTAACATTTAACATTTAACATTTAACATTTAACATTTAACATTTAACATTTAACATTTAACATTTAACATTTAACATTTAACATTTAACATTTAACATTTAACATTTAACATTTAACATTTAACATTTAACATTTAACATTTAACATTTAACATTTAACATTTAACATTTAACATTTAACATTTAACATTTAACATTTAACATTTAACATTTAACATTTAACATTTAACATTTAACATTTAACATTTAGCATTTAACATTTAACATTTAACATTTAACATTTAACATTTAACATTTAACATTTAACATTTAACATTTAACATTTAACATTTAACATTTAACATTTAACATTTAACATTTAACATTTAACATTTAACATTTAACATTTAACATTTAACATTTAACATTTAACATTTAACATTTAACATTTAACATTTAACATTTAACATTTAACATTTAACATTTAACATTTAACATTTAACATTTAGCATTTAGCATTTAGCATTTAACATTTAACATTTAACATTTAACATTTAACATTTAACATTTAACATTTAACATTTAACATTTAACCCCAGAGACAAATTTATAATTTAAGTTTTATAAAATAACCGATGGGGAAGTGAAGGACCGAGTAGTTTTCCGTTGGACAATCGTTTCCACAAGTACAATAGAATAAGAACATTTGGAAGACCTTGGGGGTACTGATTGACTAAACGAAGACCGGTCGGTTATTTATAATAGCTTTTCGTCTGGATATTGCTAGTGCAATTATACTACTAAAATCGGTTTTCTTGTTTGGGTTTGTCCGTCTGGAGACCACTATTTAAACGGCGTTTGACAGTGCCAGTTGATTGAAGAAAACGCTTATCAGTTATTTGTCGGATTTTTGTCTGACATATTTTAGCAAGACTTGACTAACAATTTTATCGACTCTTAACACATCATTCTACTGTCCCAATTTTTACATAAAATGCGATATGTTTGACTTTAGAGTCGACTGAACAAAAACCGTTCATGATATTAGTTTATTTAAGATTTTTTCGGCTTTTCGGATAAAATATTATTTTTAATGGCATTTATACAATGTTTACGTCTTTTCTAGTCATAGAAAACAACGAGGCCATTTACTCAAAAAATATCTACCAAAAGTAGAAAAATGCACTCCCCCTAAAGATACATATACACATACCCTTACAAAAATGACTACATCCTTAGGTCTCTTTTTGGCAGCTTGGTTTCGTACTGACAAAAAGTCGGTCTACTCATTAGGTTGCAACGGCTAATCTATAAAAAATTCAACTCTTGCTTTGTACCCACAGTATAAAACAAGAACTTATCAATTTGGCGAATTATATCATAAAATAGGAAACTTCTGGAAATTCTCGGTACGGTTTGAAGATTTCTTAACGTGTAAATTTGATGCACTTTTATCAAAAATAGAGTAAATTCATATACGCGGTTAATTTTTAAATCTTTATTTAACTTATTATTGTCATGAACTGTCGCTATACAATATAAATAAAATACCATAAAATAATAATTTAAGCAATATAAATATAAAATGAATACACAATAAGCAAGATTATCCCGTTCGAGTATCGTAAAAAACGAACAATTTACTTACCATTACTTCGCAGCTCATCTTGTATTTTATAGAACTCTTTAGCCGAGTACAATGGTGTATCAACCTGGGTCATCTAAATCTGGGTATTGAATTTCGAATAGTCAATTTCATAACCCTGCCGATCGTTATTGTATGACACAACCGGATCGAAACGAAGTCCCCACAATATTTCCATATTTAAATAGCTCGCTCGGGCCTGAGTCGTTTGTCCCGTCGACTCGGCTGTATCCTCGAGTATGACAACAAGCATCAGAACCAATTTCGAGTTCGGTTTCGTATACTGTTGTATTATTCCACCCTCTTTCGATGATTTTGCTTTGATGAGTTGGGCCCAAATATTCGCCCCTATAATATGACTTTTACGCATACCACCCACTCGGAACATTAAACACAATTCAACATCGCGTTGGCATAGTACTGCATTTTTGAGAATAGCAGTGTTTGGGTACCATGTTTGGGCCGTATCATTTTCGCGAACACTATACCAACCATAAACGCTTGTATCATAACCCCGTCTATATGTAGATTGTAGGCACATGATAAATATAGCCTCGGGACATTCTTCCGTCGTCGTACGAAAACCATAACCAATCGTGTGTTGCGTCTCGATTGAGGATCGAGGAAGTACGATGTGAAATTGAATATATTTGAGACACATGGTACTCAGTCATTCTCCGCTGTATAAAATATTATTATTAAGATTAAATTATTTATTTATATTTGATAGTTTAAAATCACATACCTTGATGTAGTGGTAGATGGAGCTCTTCTAAGTCGCCATGTGTAAATGCTATTAGTCACCAGATAACGGAGAGCCACGATATATCCGACATTTGTTGCTGCAATTTGCACTTAACAGCTCAAGTAATAAAAGCAGAATAAAGAAGAAAGTAACATCTGCACTGAAAAAAATGAGTTTTCTTCCCGTTTCCTTTGATAAACACCGCGGGCACAGTGTTTTAGTGCGTTTGTGAATTAAAACAATTTTCAGTACAGGTAAAACTTTACTTGTCATTTACACCTATTTCCCGTGCACGTTCCTTAATAAAAAAAATATATTCTGCACATATATGAAAAATACCTTTCACCTTATATATGTTTCATTAAAATATGCACACGGGAAATAGGTTAAAAAGGGATCACAATGAAAAAATTAAGAATATAATATAATAGTAGCTGTTCAGTACAATCGAAAAAAACATTTGATTGAATTTAGATTTTCGTTTTATATCGCTCTATGTCGGAAATTAAAATAAAATGGGTAATATCGGGTGTACCTGTACGGTTTAATTAAAGTTGCAACTCACCAATCAAATTTACAAAATTCCGGTTCTAAATAAAATCTAATAAGTCCGACTTTACACTCTCACTTTACTTCGCAATTTTGTTTTATATTTAAATTCAATTTTTTACAACCAACAATTAACCGACTCGCCCCGTAAACTATTCTACGATTGATTTTTTCTTGCCGGGAACGGATTTACTGGGGTAAATCTGAGCGCACGTCTTCGTCGTGTTGCTTTTGCTTTCATTTGGAATGCTCGTCGTGCTCGTGTGTTGTTTCCATCTTGCATGTATATGTGCATCTGTTGATGCGTTTACTCTGTTTAGACATAGTGATGATGAGTTAGCGATGAGTTTGCGAAGTGTTAAGTTTGCAATATGTGCGATTAGAATATTGGTTTGCAATATTCTAACCGCTACACATTAAACATTGACACATTGAAACATTGTAACATTGAAATATTTAACATTAAATGTTTTCGTTGGACAGACCTTCTGGTCATGTACAGAATTAGAGCAGTGTTCACATATTTTATTTTCTCTTTGCAAAATTTTGAGTTCCGCGTTTTGTGATTAAGATATTTCGTGCGGCCGGTGTCAATTAAATGACACAATTGACCATTGCGGTATCTTTTGACCCTGTTTTGAAACTGTGTTTCAAATCCTCATTTGTTATTGTTCAACTGTTCTGAGTTAACGTATAGTACCAAGTCTTCCGACTTCGCAGTTTCGATCAACATTAATTTTTCACGTAATTTACTCCTTACTTCGCTATTGTTAGCAAAGGAAGACTCCTTTCCAGCTACTGGTTTTACAGTGCTTGACGGTTGCCACTGACGCTTTGGGTTATTTTTGATACCTGTTTTCATTGCAGGAGCTTTGGTGTTCTTGCTACTACTTAGTGTCTGCGGGTATGCCTTACTTTTTTTGTGAGTAGTTTTGTTGTGCAAGCAACTCAACTATTTCCTTTCGTTTGGCTAGACGACCTTTAAGATCGATCTCGGCAAGGGTTCTATTCCTGAATACGATCAGAGCCTCCTTAATATAAGAGCCGTAACATTCCGAAATTTTTTTCCATGAGCTTTCCATAGAGGGGAAGCTTTTTGTTCTTTTTCATACCAATCAGTGTATTTTAATATTTTTTTAGAAGCTTTTTTGTATATAAAAACATTAATGCTTCGTTTCAATTTTTAATTTGAATGGTTAGTTCAATATTCAGGAAAAGCATATTTTAAAATTGAGTCATATTATGTCGAATTAACGCAAAAATATTTAAATTAGTCTACCATAAAATTTTTTTTTTATTGTAGAAATAAGAATTTGTTTATATGTGTATGTAAGAAATTAATATAGAGTGTTTCATCAAAAATTTCAGCATTTCTTTCCCAAAAAACGTTGGTTAAAAAATGCTTTTTGAGGTGCTATGTAATATGGGGTTTATCGTGTTCTGGATTCTATTACAACATTGTTGATGTACAAACTTTGAACACTCTTTTTTCGTTATTTGTTAAAAATTTGATTTTTCATCGCAACAAATTTGCAGCCTACATAGTTTCATCCTGTAGTATAAACAAACTGGAGCTTCATAAAATAAATACATTATATTATAGAGCTTTTCGCAATTAATAAACCAATCAAAAGATGTCGCTAAGTATAAATTAAAGCTAAATATTAAAACCTAAACGTTTGTTAACTAAAATTTAACAATTTATTATGTATACAGCCTGGTTCAATAGATTATTGAAATCTCCTGGAACTGAAAATAACCGAAAACGAGCGAATTGAAATAAGAAAAGAAAAAATTTGGAAAAATGTGACATTTTTTTATTATTGTTTTTCAGCGCGCAGCAACTACGATGATAAATATTTTGCGACGAAAAGCTTTATTTATGCCAACCGTTTTATAAATAAAAATTATAATTGTTTTGAGTTTTATTAATTATGTTAAATTATTATATTAAAGATTTCGCGCTTAACTTACAATAATAATGGTTTATTTTCGTAAATAGTTATTTAATTATTTTACAATTTTCTGTAATTTCAAGTAAATTTATTACAGAGACATCTGTAAACGGATTTTCAAATTACAGAAAGCTCGGTTTTGCAATCAAATAAAATTGAAGTTTTTTACGTTTTGTTCTGTTTTGTAATAATATTTAATTAAGAAAACCATGACAACGTTGATTTTTTGTATACAAAATAATAATAGATTTTGATGTAAAAATTTTATTATATGAATAATATTATTGTTTCTACATGGTGATTCATAAAATTTCGTTTCAGCTCACGTTTTCTCTTTAATTTTGATATAAATGGGGAATGTTTAGATTGCTATTAAGTGCATCGTTTATCTCAAAAATTCTGAAGTGCATGTGACCAGAATTTACCAAATAATATAAGTTTCATTTTTATAAAACTAAATTTTAAATTGGATGTAAGAGGAATCCGAGGCAGCACCCTTTATTATCTTACTTTATAAACCTACACAACTAAACGGAAAGCTCATTTTTACAGAAAATTAATAAATTTATGCTCTGCTTTAGTTTAAATTTACTAAATAAATACTACATTATGATGGCTGATTTTCAAATATGTGTTCTTTGAATAGTTTATTAAAAATATAAAATTAAAATTTAGATGATTTGTTTAATTTTTTATTCATAAATTCATGTTCAAAAATTTTCCAATTACCACGGTTTCTTATAGTAATTCAATAAAAGCTTCCCCTCTACTGAAAGCTCTCTTTTTAATATTACGGCTCTTCAAAATCATAGATGGCTCTGATACGATACGAAAACGAAAGTATAAAATTCTTATTTGAATTGAATCAGATTCGTACGATTCTTATTTAAAATTGAATAGGAATCTTGTACTTTCGTTTTCTTATCGTATTCAGGAATAGGACCCAAGTCAAATCTTTAAATGCGAATTTCATGGTAATTGGTTAAGGAACGGTATTCGTCTAGCATTTAAAGATTCCATTTGTCTTGTTTACACTGAGTTGCTTCACTCCGAGAAAGAACCAATTTAAAAACTTTAAGGATTTAATTTTACTAATATGTTTGTGTTTAATAGATGTGCTTTTAGTTTAGTATGGCAAACTAATAAACTACTATTTTTTTATCTTAAATTTATCCTGCAATTTTGGCTTATTTATAAGTTTAACCAATGCCCTATTTCACAGCCCTACTGTCATTTCGCATTCGTTTCATTCCGTTTGTTTGGATAACTCATCCTACTTAATGAAACTGATTAACTATTTGGCAACATTTTAACTAGCAATGGCATTTAAAATTAATTTGGAATTATCAGAATCAACTTAAGTAATTTTGGTTCTGGTGGTCTTAGGGGATTTAGGTAAAATAACAATTTTTAATTAAATCATAAAACATTAAAAATGTTTTGGTATTTTATTAAAATGTCATTTCATTTTTAAACAACATAAAGCAAATAACAAGCAATTTTCTAATTTTGAGAGCGGGCTTTTAACCTGAAAGCTATGAATGGTTTTATGACATGAAACCATTTTTGTTGGTATTATGGGTGGTGTGATTGGAGCAGAGGTAGATGATTTACATCCATAACACCGTTTTCGTTATTAATTTCAAGAAATAAAAATTATGTTCTGCCATCAAGGGAGATTTTAATTTTCGTGAAACTCGCAAACTCCCGAATTCGAAAAATTTAGTACTTGCTGTATACAAACGTAAACGAACAGATGCTTGTTAATTATTAAACGTATAATAAATAAAAAAAAAAACCCCAAGTCCTCACACCTCAATAAATTTACAGCGTTATACAATGATGGCGATGGTATCAACATCACCATCATGTGAAAAATAAGTAGAGATACAATTAAAAGTAATTTCATTTTACTTCCATTATATCCACCCAACAACAGTTAGCTGCAAAAAAAATGTAATAATAAATTTACCATTCATTTGGCTAACTCCTAACTCATTTAATTATTTTATGATAAATAATCATTCTCGAAATTCACCACCCATCTCATACACGAACGAGCACATGCAGGTAAAATAAGCAATACACACACAAGAGAGTGTATACGGAGAGTTTTTATATCAAAAAAAGTAAAACAATAAATTTTATGAATACGAATATTAATTAGAAGAATTATAATGAAAAATAATTTTAAATGTTTCCAATTTACTTTTTTCGAGTTCACAATAAATGAATAAAACTCAGTCGAATTCAAACTTTAGTGCTGTGTTGTTATGTATGCTGTAAGGTAACGAGAATTCTTGCTATACGGTTGAACGATTTTTAAGTGCTTCCACCAAATTATTTTATCATTTCCTCGTTATTATTGTATGGTGTCGTTTATATAGGCAAACACACACACACACACTATAATAAGGTTGTTATCTATTAAATTTATATACATACCACGCCAAACAGATGACTCATTCGACAGCATAATACAATAGAACGTACCGCGGAATTAATATTCTTACAATAAAGTTGTAAATATGATTGATTGATTATGACATAAAAATGATTTGAAGAGATGTTGATTTGTTCATTGGTTTAAAGTTTTTGCCGACAAAATATTAGATTTATTGTAGTATTTCTTGGAGTCGGTGCCCTTCCTAAAATTAAGTATTTTTCTTAGAAGACGATTGACTGGAGAGTTACTGTTTTTTTCTAACCTTTCAAAAAATCGATGCTTCTAATTTGGCCTGAAACGAAATATCTATAATTTAACTATCTTTCTATAAGTTTTCTATCCCCAACAACGTTTAAGACGATTGGCTGTTGTAAGGTGTTTTTAATTACATATTTCAATTCTATCGGTGATAGTACTAATTGCTAGTGTATTTGTATGTCCAAGAAATATAATTGATATATCTGTGGCCCTATTCTGGTAATTCTCCGGGAATAGTGAATAATTTCTTTTTGTAGCAGCTATTCCCCAGACATTTTTTCCCAATTCCTCGTTTTCCAAAAGTTAATTCTGGCGATTGGGGAATAAATTTACTGGAAAATAATTTAATTTTTCGCGGTCGACACACGATCGCAATATAAAACAAGAAAACAAAAATCTAAAGATAGTTTACTACGTTTAATTGGTTTTTGTTGATATTTTAATCGAATTTTACTAAAAAATAATTTTGTTTGGAAGGCAAAATTCCATATTGATATTTCCAATTATTATTATCAGTTTTCAGCATAAATTTACAGTCAAAATATTGCTACAAGTATAAAATACAATAAATTTCCGTTCAGTTCTGTTCCCAGTTAATTCTTTCCTAAAATAGGTACGGAAAAATAAACGTCAAAACTGCTATAATAGAGAATAGTTTTTTCCCAAAAAAATTTTTCCCCAAAAGCCAGAATACACTTTTGGGGAAAAGGGTATAAAACTGCTACAAAATTTAAAATTTCCATTCCCCGGGAATTACCAGAATAGGGCCACTGGGGCAATTCAACAAAACTACTTATCTATTTTTTAGCTACATCTCAGGGGATCAAATTTAAATTTTAATTTAATTTGTGAAAAAGTTATGGGACATAACTTAAACTATTTTTGGGTTCATGATATCTAGGTTTTTAAACTGCGTTTATTAATCTCTTCAAGCACTTGTTACATGCTCTGTGTTCGCCGGAAATTCTCAAAATTTTTAATTAGCATTTAGAAAAAAAAAACACTTATATCGATGTAAGTAAATACCAAACACAAAATTAAATTGAAAATGAAAACTTATTTCAAATTAAGTGTTTATTTTTTTTTGTTGTAGACTTAATTTTTATCATTCATTGATCTCACACTACCGTACTAATTAAATTAAAATAATATAATGTTTTTACGTTTTGTAATAATATTTTAATATTTTAAATGTGCAACCGGAGCTTTTAACATGACGTGACGAATCATGATTGTTTTCAAAACAATAAATAATTAATTAAAATTTATTAAAACTATTGTAAGTAGAATTTTCCGCCAATTGTAAAAGTGTCAGTAACAGCGTCTTCAAAAATTAAAATTAAAATTCAAATCAAAAAGTAAATTCTCTCATTTCCTTTCTTTTGCTTTTTACTTTTCTTTTTAATAATTTTTTCTAAATAATTATATTTATATAGTCAACATTAATTAATTTTATGTACATTTTCATTAAAATTATATCACTAGATTCTGATGATGCCAATGATGGCGAAATATTAATAAAATTATAATATATTTAAAATTTCTTAATTTAAAATTATAATAAAAACAGAAGCTGAGCTAAGTGTTATATAAGTTCATACATCATAAAAAAAATAAAAAAAAAAAAAAAAAAAAAAAGATAAGTGTTTATTCTAAATTTGTTTCTGATTTTACAAAAAACAATATTGTTTTAAATATCAGTTATTTCATGCTACAATATCAAAAATTATCAATTAAGTGGTTTTCATTAAATACCAAACACCTATAAAGTTTTGTTTTTTGCTTATATCTCGGTCAAAAATATTCGGATTTTGATGAAAAATTGAAGAGCAAGAAAAAAAACGGGAAATACTATCGATTAGAATAGAGATCAACATAACCACTTATCTCGACTTAAGTGATTATGCTTAATAGCCACAGAAGTGGGATTAATAATTAAACCGTTATTCAATCGTTTTTGAAGAAAGCTCTATAGATTTTCTAGGTGTCCTTTATAAGATTTAAATAGTGATTAGTAAATCGTCTAAGTTATGAATTCCTAAACTCTAAGTTATGAATTCTGTATTGGCCCTATTATAAAAAAAAAAAATTTAACGTAATTATGTGAAGTTATCCCATGATTCTATCCCAGAAAACAAAAAAAATTCATCAGCTAACACTAATTAATAAAAACCTATTTGCTCTTGTGGGAAGTTCGGCCTGCTCAGAATTGATTAAAACTCAAGTTAAATTCAAAAATCAAATTCATTCCTTTTCAATTTTGCTAGTTTTAACCATGCAACTGTTATATTTAAAGAACATATATTTGAACGAACTAAAATAACATTAGGCACGATGAAGGCACGTTAAAGGTATAAACTATAGTCGGTCACACTCGTGTCTTACTTTGAGAAAAATTAGAAATAATCGTTCCGTAGCAACTTTGCGAAATTGGGTCCTTGGCTAGATATATCCATCCAACTCGTATTTGAATAAAAATTACATGTGTGTCTGCGATGGTCAGCTATAAAATTTTAAACCCTTCAACCGACCTGAACAAATTATTGAACAAATTATTGCTCAGAAGTATTTCATAATTGTGCGTAATAAAAATTTGTTTAAGAATTTTTATGCTTTTCGGACAAAATATTATTTTTAATGGCACCCATTAGCCATACAATGTTTACGGCTTTTCTAGTCGTAGAAAACCAAAACGCCACTTACTCACAATATTTCTACCACAAAAATAGAAAAATGCACTTCCCGTTCATTTTTAACCCCAGGGTACTTGTGTACACTAAGATACACAATCCTTTTGGTGGAAACAGACGTGCGGAAAAATGATTGCGGATACGCAGGCGGAAGCGCAAGGGAAACAGATGCGCGTTGTTTTTGACATGGCGTCTTTAATTTGGTTTCTTTTGGTTGGTAGTAAATTTTTTGTACGACCTGTCAGTTTCATACAAACTTTTATGTGTATCAGATTGATTTCCATTTTTTTTTTGTGCGTTATAGAAATTACAAAAATCAAATTACTCAGAATGATAATTTCAATAGACTATTCTGGTTTATTTATGTTATCGACAATACAGTCAAACCTTTTTTTGTGCACTCTTTTTTTGTGCGATTTTTTGTGCGACACAACGTTGCTTTGGACCAGAAAATAAAATTAATTTAATAAAACTAATATCACAATGGCACAGTTCTCGGGTGAGGAGTACGTGGATATCCATTTTGTATATGGATTTTGCGATGGTAACGCATCAAGAGCTCGTGCTGAATATCAGCGAAGATTCCCAACGCGTCGCGTTCCGGACGCGAGAGTATTCACAAATACTCATAGAAGACTGCCAGATATAATAACAAGTTCAAATATGCGGGCGGAGCCCCATGCAGTCTCATCAAATCATTTGGATGACGATGATGAAATATGAAGAAATGTAACAGCAAATCCAGCTATCAGCATACGGAGGCTCTCCTTACAATTGAATGTCTCTCGCCACAGAATTCATGAAGTTTTGCAGAAGGAGAAACTTCATCCATATCATACAACACCCGTCCATTACCGATAGACCACAATAAAAGAGTGGAATTTTGTAATTGGTTGATTGAAAAGAATTTTGACGATGATATGTTTGTGACACATTATCTTTGGCCGGATGAATCTCAATTCACAAGAGACCGCATAACAAACTTTCACAATCTGCACACGTGGGCTACTGAAAGTCCACATTCAAAAAAACAAACGTCATTTCAGCATCGCTTGAGTGTAAACGTATGGGCTGGTGTAATTGGCGATAATTTGATTGGACCATTCATATTACCATCGACATTAAAAAGCGAACAATATTTATTTACTATTTTTACAAAACGATTTACCACTCCTCCATGATGATGTTCCTCTTGAAAGCAGATTCTTGCATACATATCAATATGATGGTGCACCTAGTCACTGCGGTATAATTGTTAGTAATTTTTTAAAGGAAAATTATCCAAATAATTAATTTGGAAAGAATGGTCCAATTCGTTGGCCTGCAAGATCACCCGATCTAACTGTATTAGATTTTTATGTATGGGGAATGATGAAGGCACTTGTTTACACCAAAGATATTGAAACAAAAGAAGAACTAATTCAAAGAATACACACAGATTAGGGAAGAACTACCAAGAATTGAAATAACGAAAGGTATACTTAAACGAACATTAGCCTGCATTCAGTCACAAGGAGGACATTTTGGGCATCTTTTATAAATTTATGTAGTTGTTTTATTCTCGAGCTGAACCTTGTATCGGGCGTTATAGAGAAGGTCACACTGAATTAAAATTAATTTTAAAAACATTTTAATTGTTTTTTTTTTGTTGAGAAAATACGGTTTTTATAAAAATAATATAGTTTTAAATAAATATTTTGGGAAGTACAGTTTAATATTTTTGTGCAGTGTTTTCATTCTTCATCTCATAAGTAAAAAACTATAGCACGTGGATACAAATAACGGATTAGGGGATTGTAGAGTAGATCACAGCGAATTAAAATTAGGTAAAAAAAAATTTTATTAGGGGATTTTTTTTGAGAAAACCTAAATTTTATAAAAAAAAAAATCATTTTTTTTTATTTTTTTTAGCTTTAAAACGTCATAGCTCTTAAATGTATACAAATGCAAGATTGCCAAAAAGATCTTAAATAAAGCCTATTCAATTGTCCGCCAAATGAAGCTTTGTTGGTTACCGTCCGATAAATATTTTGTAAGTTACAGTTTAATATTCGCTTGTGCTTCTTTCCCGAACCAAATTTTTTAAACATCCTGTATCTCAAAGGATATCAAAAATTGACCCCCCCCCCCCTACCATACGTTTTTTTTACATGAAATGAACCAAGGAATCACCCCTTAATGGATTAGCATCCCAATCGAGGACACCCTGTATAGAAAAGTTTATTTTTTATGTTTTGTTGTATAAAATATCGTTCAAAATTTGTAAACAGGCATTCTCCCAAAATCAGCAGGTGAAATTTTCGCCTCATTTACCTGTGCCGACATTGTGTCAAAAATAAAGTGTCCGGGGTTTTTTCGATTTCTTCTGGTTCGCAAACGATTGCTTTGCAATTTTTATTAATTCCTGCATTTCGTTTTTTGCATCCAATTTGTTTTTTTTTTTGTTTTTAGAGTATCAGAACCTAGATTGCTCTCAAAATTCAAAACAAACGATTGTGGTGTCAATTTAGTTGACAATGGCATACTGAAATCGTGGTCCAGTTCAACTTCATATATGCCGTTACTCCATTCCATTTCGTTTAAGAAATTCTTACGTTTACGTTTTATTTGACGTATCTTACGTATATTTCATGATTATGTATTTGGTATAAATATGCTAAATTGTAGTACTTACTAGGTACATTTAATTTTTTGAATAATTTATTAAATTTTTTATCGTGTAAAAGACATTTTTATGATTTCGATCCTTTTTATTGTAAATAAATTCAGTTTATTTTATAAACTCAATTATAAATTCCTCCATTTTTAAATTATTTTCTCGACAATGGGGTAGATACTCGATCGGCTAGCAAGCAAGCAATTTGCTAGCCAAATTCCTGGCTACTCAATCAATTTTACTAAGAAAATTTGAATTTCAAATTATATTTTTTATAAAATTTTTGTTTATTTTTGCAATTGCACAGTAAAACAACACAAAAATTTGAGATTTTTTTCGGCTTTCCGGACAAAATATTATTTTTAATGGCACCCATAGCCATTTAATGTTTACGACTTTTCTAGTCATAGAAATCAAAGAGGCCATTTATTCAATAATTCAATGGCCTCTTTGTGTTCAACGACTAGAAAAGTCGTTAACATTGTATGGCTATGGGTGCCATTAAATTGTCCAAAAAGCCGAAAAAAAATCTTAAACAAATTATTATTGTATTGTATGGATTGGATTGTAGGCGTTTATATTTGATATAATTTGTATGATTTTGTCGTATATCAATCGAGCAACCATCAACCTAATTCAATATTTTGAAACTGATTTTATACTGCTCGATAATTCGAATGATAAAAAATAGTATTATTACTCGAAAAGTCTAGTGTTGTAGTACAAATTGAAACATGTCGATGGAGCCTGAAAGACAGGAATCTCCTCGAACAGATACTATCTAAGCTCAGTTCTATCTGGAGATCCTAAACATATGAAATTGACTCAATTTCGTTCCGTGACCCAATATTCGTACATAGTGGAAAGGTGTAAACATCAAGTTTTACTATACTCCAATAACATCTCTCACAAATCATTTTGAATCTAAGTTGCGTTTAATTATTTTACTGTGTAAAAGTAAAATGTAATTTTAACTGAAATACGAGTTGTATGGAGATATTTGGCCCATGGCCCACTTTCGCAAAGTGCCACGGAAAGAATTGTTTCTAACTTTTCTAAAAATCAAGCACTAGTGTATACCTTTAACGTGCCAAGTACTTTTATCGTGTATAATGTAATTTTAGAATTTTAGTTCGTTCTAATACTTGATCTTTAGAATAAAGGGCATGGATAAAATTCGCCAAATTTAAAAGGAACGAATTTAATTTTTATATTTGACATGTTTTTTAATAAAGTTCAGGCTTTGCTAACTTCAGAAATTATTGTTTATTTTGAATCAATTTAAACAAATTATGGGCTGGACTAATTTCACACAAGAGCAAATGCGTTTTTATTGATTAGTGTTGCCTGATGATTTTTATTTCATTTTCTGGGATAGAATCGTGGGATAACTTTACATAGCCCAGTAATTTATCATAGATATGTTTAAACCCAAAAGAGATAAGGGTGGTTTAATTTGAGTTTTGAATGTTGTTAGCAATGTAAATCAAACAGCTGTCAATAAGTAAGCGTTTTCATAGATGTCAAATCAAAAGTTTTCAACAATATATTTAATTTTGTTAATTAAATGTTATGAAATGTTGATCACGTTTATGCTCGACATTTTTGTTTTCGTAATAAAACACTTGTGTTAAAACAGAAGCTGGATACAAAGTGTTTTATTACAAAAACAAAAAATTTCGAACATATTTAATTGTTCATTTTTTTACCTGCTCTAAGAAATAAAAAAAAAAAGAATTATTCTCTTTAGCGGCATAATTTCGCTCCTCTGGGTGTGATAATAAGCTAAATTTGTGCATTTGGGGCGAAAGAAATACTACTGATGCTAGAGTTGGTCAGCAGTCTTACTCCTGTTCATGTTCCCCGGCAAAATACGGGTCATCTCCGGTTCTTGGCCGCCTGCAGTGCCTCGCGATATGCTCTGCACTTGCCACATCTTGCGAGGTGTAAAGTATACAGTTTCCCACGGCGGTACACCCTCTTGCTTTGTGTCCAACCCCGAAACATTTATAACAGTGCTTGCTTTGATCTACGCCTTTGCATTCCTTAGCAATATGACCAAACCCACAGCACCTAAAGCAACGCGTGGCAGTAGCTCTTACCCGTACCCTGCAGTACACCCATCCAATTTTTATTGCTGTGTTAATGATCTTGGGTGCCCACTTGTCCCTTATTTCCACGATGGCCACTTGCTGCCTCCTAGAGCAAGGGGAAATGTTGATTTTCTTATCCTCTCCCTCTGGGATATGCTTTTTAAGTGCGCAGCTGCGGCTTCTGACTCCTTGGTAAAGGTGTGTAAGTCGCGGACTTCAATCGAAATGTATCGAACAAATACATCCTACGATTTGAGTAGGGGAAGTATATTATGCGGGAAGGACGACACGTGCATTGAAGAAGCTTTAAATCAAATTAATTTTTTTTTCGGACAATCTTGGAAAAAAATGTATTTTCGTATTACCCACATTTTCATCACGCAACAATTATGAAAAACCACCATAACTAACAAAAATTCCTATTATATTACGATTTCACTAAAACCACCTATAAATTTATACATAATTATTATGTGCGCATAACAGTTCAGACAAATAGTTCCACTATTTATTCGGTTAACGAACTCTTTCCCCAATCAATTCTTGGAATAATAAATAAATTCATATTTACAGTGTTGTTAGTTTTCAAACTACATAAATTTTTTGTTGTTGTAAAATTATTAACTTTTTTTTTAACTAATACCTATTCGTTAAGCAAAAAAAAACTTCAACACACAAAAAGATTACCAGTCATGCGAGACGACTTCCACTATTAACGTGACTGCTGTTATTAAATAAAAAATGCTGTATAAAATCGGTCGATTTGGAATACCACAAAAAAAAATGTTAGATTCGTTCATTTCTCATTTAAATTAGATTTTCCTTTCTGCTTCTGGTGTGTGTGTATGCATTTCATGTCGTATGGATGTGGTTTGGGAACATTAGTATTTAATATCCTTCCTGACAATCGGAAACAATAAACAAAATGTTTCTGTTGTGCATTCAAATTGTACAAGCAGAAAGCAAGCATTTCATGGCAGAGTAACTTCCCATGTCGTTATCGTTGTTGTTGGTGTGCAACCGCAACCTACACCAAGCAAACAAAAAATCATAATAATTAAATTAAAATTATATAATTTATGGATTGAGTGTGATGGTATGGAGGGTGGCCCTATTATTTAATCGATTTATTTATTTAGGTTGAATCGAACAAACTGTTAAGGTGGTTTTTGCTGTGGACTCAAGTTTCAAATCATAATTTTCAAAATATTTATGTACTTACTGGGATATTGTTACGCCTTGCAAACGAATTCCTTCCATTTAAATTTATCCTGATAGTGAAAAGATGCAATTTTGATGTTTAATTTTGAATGCTGTGTGGTTGTACTAGACGGATAAGTGGGTTGAACTATATTTCATCAAAAATACTTATTTATAATTGAAAATCGATAGTTTTAATGTCGGGGATTTCGGACGTTAGTCCCCACGATTTTCGTGTGAATCTTTTAAATAAAATACAAATTAAAGTTCAAATCTGCTCTAAAACTGAGCAAATACCTTAAGTAAAGTTAAATGTATAAGCAAGGGTCTAAATCGACAGTGTCCGTATATTATGAACAACTAGGTCACTTGCTCACAAATATCTGAGGCCTGCAGGGAAATTCTGGTTTGATGACAAACGTCATACTTTGCTTTAAACGGTATAAATATTTTAAATGGTATAAGAAAACCATAAAACCGATTCCGATTTGAACCAATCCAAAGGTAAAAGTCAATTTTTCGGTAAATTCAATTATTTTTGAAAAACTCTATGGTAAACGATTTACCCTTCGATTGGTACGCCGCCTGAGAAAGCAAAACTCAGAATTAATTGATTGATTGATTGATTGATTCTGAATGCACGACCAAGTTCTTACACAGGAGCTCCCGGGTGACGCCGGGCCCACCGTACACTCTTTTTTACATATAACAAAACCGAAGGATTGGATAGGTTAGTTAAGTGGGACAGAATCGGCCCGGTTACAGACACCTAGGTATAGCCGATAGTTAGTAACACAAAGACAACACAAAACTAATCTACTTGGGGAAGGATAAAGGTTTAATAGGTTAAATGGATATTGATGGTATTGGTCATCAATAATTGCTTCTTTAAATCAGCAACCTAGAAAAAAATGTTATTATTTCACGTGCATCTGGAAATTTCTTAAAATGTAATTGTAAATTAATGCAAAATTTAATTGATTAAATCGGCCCAGTTGCAGACCCCTAAATAAAGTCGATAGTTATTAATGCAATGACAACACCATTCTAATCTACACATTTAACAATTAATATTTCAAAGAAATATTATTTCACGTCTGTTAATTTCCTGAAATTTAATTCTAAATTAATATTTTCCGGCTTCCTAAATAATATAAACATTTATTAATTTAATCCTCCTGCAATTCCACGACTTACAATAGGATTTCCTGAAACCATAATTATTTAAATTATATCAAACTTAGTCTAAAATTCATTAGTATTTAACCCTTAAATCGAAAAAAAAGAAAAAAAATATAAAAAAACAAAAACAAAAAATTTCATATGTAAGGCATCCCAAAGGCAATGGTTCCCGGAAAAATATCAATGTTATTCAATGCCAGATTAACTACCGGATAGGATATTTCAAACAAATTTAATTTAATTCGCAAAAATTTCAAATATTTTATTAATTTGTTCACCAAAGAAGAAAATATTCGATTAATTACCAGTATAATTATAGTGCACAGTATATTTATATCATGCTAAATGGAACTTAACTATTCCTCAACCAATAACTGTTAAATATGGTACGCAGAATTGGATTGGCACTCTAGCATGTTCAATGGAACTAAGCCAACTCAAAACAAATGATGATCAAATTCGGGGTGCAAAGCCGAATTTGACGAAATTTTCGGATTCAGCTATAATGAAAGAAACAGGCCGTTTCCAATTGAAATTTTCCAGTTCAGCTTGCAGAGTTGGGCTAGGATTCTAATAAACTAGGATCAACTTGTATTGGGATTCTAATGTTTCTTTTTGATAAAGTTCTAAAATTCGATCATTCTGAATGGAACTTGGCCATATCCCGACCAATTATTGTCAAATCAGGTAAGCAGAATTAAATGTGAATTTAAAAATGGGTTTTAGAGAAGTTCTGGAGTTCAGCCGTGCTAAGCAATATCTTAACTAATCATGTGCAAATCTGATAGGTTGAGCTGAATCGGGATTTCAACATAAATCCCGGGTGAATTACTGGATTTTTCAACAAAATAAATCCGAAAATAATCGGCCAAAGAATTTTCCTATTCCTCCATTTACCCGTCAAGACAACCCGTTGACAGATGACCCAGCCGAACTAAGCCTCTCCCAAATTAATGCTAATTGCTAGAATTGCGATTTTCTAGAATTATGCCCAAAAATGATTTTATGCATCTTCCGCAGTATACCGTCTCAATCAAACAAAAACGACCATGATTTATGTGAGGTGATGACACGAACGGAGGATAGAACCACGCGGAAGGCTTTTTACACAATTGGTGCATGAGCAGGTCGTTGATTAGGATTTAGAACTCAAATCAATCGATATTCGTATATATCATTCCCATGCAAAGACGAACCTGTTTCGAGAAATATTATTGAGCCAAAACTTCTTTTAGATAAAATAGTGCAAGCAGTTAGCAATCTAAAAAAAACAGTCAACATTAAAAGGCCGAAGGATATCACATCAAAGATTTAATTGTCATTACAAATGGAAATAAAAAATTAAAACCATTTTCCCTTTGCCATGCCGGAACACATATGATTTCTCATCCCTTTAAATCAATCTACAAAAAAGTCATGAATATTTATATATTATACCAAAATCCACCTAAATATAAGTCCTGCTCACTCCTCTCCTCTACATACACATACACATACACATAGATACACATACACACACATTCATACATACACATACATACACATACATACATACACATACTCATACACATACTCATACACATACCCATACAAATATACATACATACATATTATATACATACATACATATTAAATACACACATCTATATATATATATATATATATATATATTTATATATATATATATATATATATATATATATATATACACACATACATACATATATATATATATTACAAATTAAAAGAATTAATCATAAACATTTATACATTAAAGTATATTAATATGATAATATATCAAATTAATTTTAAAATATTAAAATGATTATAAAAAGGTAAAAACAATCAATCATATTATATAAATATACAAACTAAACATATACATAAGTATAAATACATATGAACCTACACACACACGCATAAACATACACACATGCATATGCACACAAATCCACACATACGCATATATCAGGGTTTAAAAAAGTCGCTCGTCAAAATGTATTGTTCACTCTACACCGATCGAACAGTGTCATGTCCCTATTCCATGGAAAAAATCTGCTGTCACCAAAAATAAAAGCGAGAAAAAATATAGATTTTACTGGCTGTGTACGAAACAAAACATATTGTCAGTAAAATTTTATTGAGAGAATAGTTATGATGTTGGTAGTTTACTGCCATAATACTACCATAAAAAATGTAAATTGGAGTATTTTTATGGCAATATTTTTCACACATGTACAAAAAATGTATGTAAAGATAAGAAATTTTTCTCACGCTCATACAAATAAGTCGCCCGCCATTTTTATACTCAGATGTCGATTTGTTTTTTTTGTGTGTTGAAATTTGTTAACGTTAGAGGTTTTTTGTGGTATAGGATATTAAAATTAAAATATATAAAAAAAAATCGAATTGTACGAAAATAATGTACAAATTAAAAATTTTAAGAAATTTGTAGGTTATGCGAAAATGTAAAACCATAAAATTTTACTAAAAAATGAAATAAAAAATATTTCTGTTCTTTGTCACTCTTATGAAATTTAAAGTTTTTTTTTTGCGTATTATCATTAAAAAAAATTACTGTCAGCAAATCCTTCCACGGAATTAATGCATTATTTGTAAAACTGATCAACAAGAATAATGTAAAGGAACAAAAAATATTCTGTTTAATGGTTCACGCATGCGATCAAAAAACGATTCGCGAATCAAAGGAAAATTAAATCATTGAAAACATATACAAATTTCCCCGCCTGAGATGAAATTATTTTAACTTTGGGAAAATTTTGATCGGAAGCATCCAACCTAATAAAAAAAACAAATTATGAGTAATAATGCGAAATAATTACGCTCAAACATTGGCTTGATTCGCGAATCATTCCCCGATCGCACACGTGAACCAAGCATTACCATTCACTTATCAAGAATAACGTAAAAAGAAATGATATGTATCATCTATTCGATCGTTCAATACAGGCAACAATACATTTTATCCAATCAGTACTACAATGAATTTTCGCTTTCTTATTAGAATAGAAAAGTAAAACCAAAATAGCAATAGATCCCGTTCACTAACACAAAAAAAAGATCAACCTTTTTAGTTTCTCATTATTCGCTCACTAGACACTTTTCGTTTTTTACTGCATAATATTTCTGAAAATTCATTTTACTATTCAAGAGCGAAGAGAAATTAGCATAAAAAATGAACGGAAAATGAATGATAAGCAACTGAAGAGTATTTTTATTTTCATCCTTTTTGTCTTATTTGACTTAAAACTAAACTGCGTGAATGTACGTACATATATCCATACACACACACACACAATCATAAACCATACGACACATATTAAAATGCGCATATTAAAAAATATTTATATTAATAAAATTAAAATGTATATAAATTTTTTATAAAAAAGTAAAAATTAAACAAAATATAAATTAAACAAAGTATAAATAAAAAATATGAAACATAAAAAACACTTAGCTTGTGAAGCGTTCACCACTGCTGCGTCAGTGCATCACACAAATAATAAAATAATTAGTTATAATAATTTAGATATTTTCACGTTAATTCACGTTTTAATTTACTAATATTTATTTATTAATACTTTATATTATATATTTAATTTAATTAAAAACTTTTATGTATAACATATTATTTATTTATTTATTTAAAACAGAAAAAAAAATTTAAGTTTTAATTTTCTATACAGAGAAAGACAAAAACACGTCTTTCTCGTACGACGATCGATCGCCGACCACCAGAAAGCAAAACTCAGAATTAATGTTAAAAAAAAGTCAACAATTTATTTATCTTGTGGTTTTCTTGTATCTTCTCAAATCACAGGTTAAGCTCGCTGTGGCTATCTCATATTCCTAGAAGCCAACGTCATTCATTCATCATTTTGCCTGGTGTTAGTTCTTAAAAGCAGTTTCGGATGCCCACCTTTTTTTTTTTGTATATTGGAATAAGTTTACAAATTTGGCTTGAAAAATTATTAATGCAAAAATACAAAATAAAATAAAACCGCTTTGGATTTGAAAATTAAAAATACAAAAATAATCATAACCATAATAAAATCACTGGGGGCATAAAACGGCCTTAACTACTTTTATAATTATCTTTATTTAAGCAAACGTCATAGTAGGCCATAGTTGGTTCTGTGTCTATCTAATTGAAGGAAATCATGATCCCTTGTTTGTCTCCTAGGAATCTTTATTTTAATTAAATTTAGTACTTCCAGTGCTTTTCAGGAATTCGCGCCTATTTCCCAGCGTTTTCAAGTAGTAAGTTTGCATCCAGTTAAATAAGGTGATTTTCGCTGTATGTTTACGTGGTATGGTAGATCATGGTCATAACCGAACCGTTTTTCCAAGTATCCAAGTAGCGTGGTAACTTCTTTTGAATTTTCTCAATACTTTGAATATATTCTTTGTAGAACGGACACCCCACATTTACAGCATATTCCAGCTTGGATCGAACGTAAGCACAAAATCGTCTCCAAATCGGTCAAAAATGTCACCCGTACATTGTTTGATAAAACGGAGCATGTAGTTCGCTCTAGCGATACACAGCTCAATGTGCTTTGTAAAGCTCGTGCTTTCAACGGAAATAGCTCCTAGGTCTGCACTGACAATTTTCAATTTTGAGACGCAGAAAATTAAATTCGCACCATATCGCTAGGTTATCAATGTATTCTTGTAGTTTATTGGTATTCTCAACCGGCTCGATGGCCCTGTAATTTTGAGGTCATCTGCGAACATCAAGATTTTGGAATGCTTTATCACTTCAGTCTTTATCATTAATCCATAGGCCAATGTGAGAGCCTTGTGATGCACCAGAGACTTTTTGCATCGTAATCGACCTTTTATCTCCTATTTCAATATATTGGATGCGATTATTCAAATAAGATTTAAACCAGGCTACGAACTGGCAGGAAAATCCGAACTTAAAAATCATAAGTGAATATAATCATTGAAGTGGCTGACAGAGCCGTTAGCTTTTGCAAAGTCGGTGTATATTACATCAACTTATTTGTGCTTCTCAATTTCTTTAATAGAATAGGTGGCAAATTCTATGAGATTTGTCGAAACTGAACTTTTGAGGATAAAAACATTTTGGTATTGCGACATATACCGCGGGGCACTGCTTTGAATGAGTTGCATATGATACCACTTCATATAACTTAGATATAGCAGATATACGAGGGTCATTACCATCGTCTACTTCACAGTATAGTTTTTATTTGGCAGCGAGTTGTATCACTCATGTTTCGTGTTAATGGTAAAAGAGCAGTATCGATTCATAATTCGTTCTTTATTTTTGGATGGAAAAACATGGGAAGGAATAAAAGCGAAGTTGCTGTCTATGGGGATCCTTCACTCTCTATGACAACCGTGAGATATTGGTTCAACGAATTTAAACCTGGTTGTACATCTGTTTTTGATGATGAGTGGCCAGGCCGACGATATGATTCTCGCTGATCGCCGAACTAAAGTGCGCGAAGTACCAGGGGGCGTCTCACGGCAATTAATATTTTAAATGAAAAGATAAGTGTGAGATAGCTGTCAGCCGTGGTTCGTCACAGTGGACAATAAGTGGTTATTATGTGGTTATTATTTGTTATTCTTAATCTTCGTCTTTTTTATCTTCTCTACATAATCGCCATTGATTTCAATGCTTTTCTTAAGCCTATAGATCCACTTCTCGAAACAGTCTTCAAAATCTTGCTTTTAAGTTATTAAGTTCAGCATTAACCTCATAAATTATCTCCGCATTACTGTTAAAGACCTTTCCCCTCAATTTTTTTTTTTTTGATTTTTGGAAATAACATAGATTCGGGGAATATGGTGCTATTCGTATTTCTTCGATGCCAGGTATCGCAATAAAGTTACTCGTTATTTTAGCAGTCAAGATGTTGTTGTCATGATGTTTAGCAGTCATGGCTGGCGCGTTGTCATGATGGAAAATGTAGCGCCACAAATCCTCTTTCTTCCGGTTTTGCAACAAATTTTTGAAAACTTTCTGTAAGCAGTCTTCAATATACCATTTACAGTTACTGTCTGACCCTTTTCCAGCGGAATAGCAGCTACAATTTATGATCGGGTGAAGTAAACTGACATCATTACTTTTGTTGCTGATTTTTGTTGCTTAGCTTTTACGAGTGGGTTTGCTCCTGTCGAGCTCCATATCATAGACTGTTGTTTGGTTTCCGGGTCGTACTTATAGAACCAAGATTCGTCACCAGTAACGACTTTACTAAAGATGCTGGACTGCCCATTTTCGAATTTATTTATTAGTGGAGCGCCTATTTAATCAAATAATTTAGTTATTTGGTTGATTTTGGTTCAAAATTGAAATGTAATGTGATATTGGATAATAAAATAGTAAAATATGTTATTTTGTTAGTTTATTTTTAAATTTTAATTACAAAAATGTTCGGGCTACATCGTTCCTTATTGCTCTGCCAAGAGAAAGAATTCTCGCCGGATCTACATTACTGGTTTCGTCTCCTCTTATAGTATCCTCCACATCAAGGGTCCATTTGGGTCCATTTTAACTGCTACGTCTTGATCTGATGGTAACGGACACATTTAAAATTAATACGTTGGCTTTCTGAGGATTGTACATTAATATGAGTTGCCGACTAAAGCGGAAATCTAGAATTCAAGTCACCTATGCATCTTTTAACAATATGCCGTATTTTTTATGGTTCACGTTGTAAGCTTGAATACGATTCGAAAACGAAAGTACAAGATTCCTATTTGAATTGAATCAGATTCGTATACGATTCTAAGATTAGAATTGTGATGCGAATGGTCATCAGCCATGGTTGGAGCCCGTATCCACTATCACCTAAAAGTACATAGTTTAAACATTCAAACTTAATTCAATGTGTGAGAATTTGCGAATATCTTTCCGAGCAACTACATATTTCTGATTCCGTTGTCATATTTAGTCCTTAGTTTTCGCTTGACAAGACAAGCGAAGTACTCCAGACAAAACGATCATGGGACAACACACTGTATTGAGCGTTACTGTTCATATTTTTCAAATTTGTATAACAAATATAATTTGAACGTTTTTCATACGTGCAGATTTTGAAATGTGCATTCCGTCAATTACCGATGACTCCAGGAAATTGCTACATATTATAAAATTGCTGCATATTATAAAATTGCTACTTACGTTCCGATATTTCTGATGGTTTTAGTTGGAACTGAACAAATTCTCTGGCCAAATTATCTTCGACCACATGACAAATTCCCGCCACACATGTTTGCAACCAACAGAGAGGAACCGTAAAGCACATACAATTCGCAGCGTAGAATTTAAACCATGTATTCGAGTCCGAATTAATATTCTGCATATTGGTTTACTTTAGCGAAACAACCTTTGAAATTCATCATCTTTGTTGCTTCAACTGGGTCACTTACATTTTTGAGGTTTCTACGGATTTTTTGAGACCTCCTGGGTGTCCTTTCTTTCGTCGATGAAATTTCTCCGTCGACTGGTTCCAAGTATAATAGCGTGGCATTTCCCAGTAAAGCAATGTTCGTGGGAACGGATCGCTTTGGCAAATTTCAAAGTAAAATCGGCAGCTCAATAACTAACCGGTCTGCGAATTGAACATCTTTATCTGGAAGTGGCTACCATCCTCTCCATGACAAAACATCAATGGATATTGAAGCGGATCATATGATCGATGTGTTTCGTACACGTGCTACACTCGTTCCTCATCACGCCGCTTGATGACAGTCGCAACTTCGTTCATGCAGAACACATTGAAGTTCTCCGATTATCTCTCGTTTTGATGCATTGAAAAACGCAAAATAACAGCTTAATTCAAATTCGGAATTTCCAACGAAATAAATTTGAAGGAACTGCGGTTCTTCATTCGCTGGTGGCATCAGTGCTCCGCTTTGATGATAAATTTGTCCTTGACAGCAAGAAAAATAACACGTTTGCACAATCGGAAATGACAATGGGCGATTTCAGATCCTCTGTCATGATTAGTTAAATCATTGCGAATTTGATTCGAAAATATCATACTCAACATCATTTTTCGATTTTCCAAATTTTCCCAAAATTTTGTTTCGTAAGAACCATCTTCTGGCAATTGCAAACACAACCAAAAAGAATGAGCATAATCGGTTTGGTCGTTCTCAATTGATGCGCTAGAAAAAAAAAATTTTCTTCGGGTTTTCCCGGAAGTTTCCGAGTTTTTCACTCAGATTTCCCAATGTTTCTCTTCTGCGTGTGAAATCTAGTTCAAAAACATCATTTTCCGAATTTTCTTACTTTTCCCAATTTTCCGACTTTTCCGGTTGGTTTCCCTAAAATTTTCTCACATAACAACCATCTCCTGGCAATTGCAAAGGCAACAAAAACAGATTGAGCCAAATCGGTTCAGCCGTTCTAAACTGATGTGAGTTTGTTGTGGGAAAACGGTTTCTACACAGGCGCCATTCTGGCTTTCCCTGGGAATAGGGAATTGGGAAAAATATTTTCATAGCATTTTTGTCTAAATTGTATTTTTCTGGCCTACTGAGGGAACATGATTGGTGTTAATTTTTTCGAAACAAAGTTAAATGGGAAAATATTTTTCCCTACAAAAATTTTGTGGAACAAAAGTTTTCCAAATCACTTTGTTTTGAAAATATTTGCACTAAACTTAATCTTTCAGTAGGCGAGAAAAAAATAATTTTAACAGAAATCCTATGAAAATATTTTTCCCAATTCCCTATTCCCAGGGAAAGCCAGAATAGGGCCACAGAAAAAAATATTTCTCTAACAAGACAATGCGCCGTCTCACACCTCAGCAATTGCCATGGCGAAAATACACGAATTGCGGTTTGAACTGCTTGACCACCCTCATTACTCACTAGATCTAGTCACTAAGTTTTTTAGCTTGCTGCTTGAGGGCAGAGATTTTCGTCGAAAGAGGAGGCGAATACCGTCGTAAACAACTATTTTGAAGAGAAAGGCGCTGTGTACCATTTGGACGGGTTGATGAGATGGGAGCATCACTGGGAGAAGTATATAGACTTACAAGAAGAATTTGCAGAGAAATAAAAATAAATTTGAACAAAAAATGCCTTATATCTTTGTTAGGATGGCAACTTTTCAGACAACCATCGTACTTAGTTGATTTACTTATTTAGAATTTTTTGTCTCGGTTATATTATTTACCGTGGTCAGTTTTAATTTTACTGTCGTGAGGTTCGGACGTAAAATAAAACAAACGAAAAGTGCAGTGTTCGTGCTTTTTATTTTGTAATATTTTTTTTATTCAATTGTGCGAATGGTTTTACAATTAAATACACACGGTGCACAAAACTAATATAAAATTATAATTTCATAAGTGATAATGTAAACATGATGGACCTTTTTTGAAAAGGAAAAGGACTTCTTCGAACATCAAACTCCGAACACAATCTACAACAAACTTGAACCAGTTTCATGTAGAAAATATAAATATTGCAAGTGCAAGTGTAGACCAAGTCGGTAAAGTTCTCAAAGAAAACACCTACGCCAGTGATTAATGAATAGTAATGAACTCAGTGCGACCAACTCTAGTTACCGTGGTCATTGTGAAAATAAACTAGTGCAAACGAGATTAGATAGATATATCACTTTTCAATCTAAAAGAAAATGTAGCCCGAGATCGGTCCAGTTTGCTGGCAGGAGCAGAAGTGAAAGGGACTGAACTAGGTGTTAACCAAATACCTCTTGACAACCGATTCTCTAGTTTAAGCATCGAATAATGGACTAGGTTAATAAAATCGTAGCACTCCGAAATTCTAAATTTTATATTGTCCCGCTCAAAAGAGGCAATATAAACGAAACAAAGATTTAAACCTCCGAAATCGATGGCTTCAGAGCCCTCGTTAAACATTTTGACAAAGTTGGTAAGAAATGTTACACAGAGGTGACTATTTTGCTAAAAGGAATTGAACGCTGCTTAGATGTTAACGACAGACAAGCTGCACTTTGTGCGGGAGGCTTCCATGCCAAATCTATTGGTAATCTAGTAAACCGTAAGAAGGTACCCCAACCAATATTCCGTTTGGAACTAGAGCCAGAGAAAGAAAAGTCAAAAAGCGTTCACAAAATTTACAACCTAAAATATTTGCTTCATCGCAAAATAGCAATTAAAGAACCTAGAGAGCCTGGAACCGTTCAATGCAAAAAATTCGGACATACGAGAGCATACTGCAACTCAAACAGTGTGACCAATCTCTCAATGACCCATCTGTGAAACGTTGTAGTACGTTGCGCAGTGTATCTGGACTTAAAAAGAAAATTAAACCCTAAAATGAGAGCTGAGCATCGAATGCACAATATGCATTTTAAACAGAGAACCATGCTACCAAAAAATACAATAGCCACCAAACCGACGAATGCAAACACACAAATTGATAATTTGGAGACTTTTGCCAGGTGTTTCTTATCCAAATATTCCAAAAGGTAACAAACCAAAACAAAAAGTTCATTTTAATGAAGGGGACCTAAACATTCATGTTATTGTACAAAAAATTGTTTTTGATCACAATTTGTGGTGTTTTACAGATAATTTGACGGCTACGGTTTGACATTATGAGATTACGAAATACACACACAAGTGCTGCACATGATTCATTGATTTTTGGAAACAAATAACCGGAAGATGCTTAAGGTTTTTCTCAGGTGTTTGCCATACACCTACGGAAAGCCATTGAGTCGTTTAGATCTGGCTAACTAGTTTTGAGGAATAACGACTTCATATAGCACATATGCTAATCTTTATATATACAGGGTGTCCCAAAATCGGCTGATCAAACGAAGCAGGGCGATAGGGGAGCTCATTTCCAACAAAAACAGCCAAGTAAACGTTTTTCGAATTCTATTCTTGATGGTGCAAGAGTTATTCCACTTTTAGTGAAAAACGCAATGAACAAAATTTCGAATTCTAAAATGATGCTTTGTCAGAATTAAAACAAAATGAATAAAATAATTTTTTTTTATTAATTTTAAATATTATTATTCGGATTTCCTTAGAATTTCGTGGATTTTCCTCTGATTCCCCTGTATTTGGATCTCCCTCGGATTTCCACTGGATTTCCATCGGATTCCCGGAATCCGGGAAATCCTGGAAAAACCCGGAAATCCTGAAAAATCCGGAACAATCCGAGGGATATCCTGTGAACCTGTGAATAATCCTGAAGAAATCCGGAAAAAACGAGAAAACCAGGGGAAGTCCGGCGGAAATTTGGGAAATCCGTAGGAAATCTGGTGGAAATTATGGAAAAATCCGGGAAATACGGAGGTTATTCGTATAATAATATTTAAAATTAATAAAAAAAACAAAATTATTTCATTCATTTTGTTTTATTTCTGACAAAACATCATTTTAGAACTCACTAAAAGTGGAAAAACTCTTGCACCATCAAGAATAGAATTCGAAAAAACTTTACTTGGCTGTTTTTGTTGGAAATGAACTCCCCTATCACCCTGCTTCCTTTGATCTGCTAATTTTGGGACACCCTGTATAATTCTGTACGTGTGTATGTGGCTGAACTCCTCCTAATCGGGTGGACCGATTTTAATGAAATATTTTATGTGTATTTGAGTAGGTCCTTGGATGGTTTAATTTCACAAACGGACTCGGCAGGTGGCGCTGCAATGTAATTTCAACATAAAATTTTAAAGCTAGATATTGAGGTTAATAAGAACGGATAATTCTAAAATTTTCCCACTAGGAATTTTTATTTTTATTTATTGACGAAATTTTGCTTTTTTTTTAAGATTTTTCCCAAATTACAACATATAACCTCTAAAATGTACATATATCCCCACTACCCACCACCCCCCAAATATTTTATAAAATAAAAAAAAAATATCATAGGTTCAAGAATAATTGACCGTTAAAAGTTCATGAATAATTGAACTTCTTTGCAATTCATATAGTTACGTTTGTGTACCATAGTTGGCGCTGATGTGTCAATTTTGTGGTATTTGACATACGCATCAAAACATGCGCAAGTCACACGTTGTAGCCTGGCGTTGTTCTGCCAATCAAATCAATAACGCATGCCGTTGAAAAGGTTGACATTGACAAGCGCTGGTGGTTCCGTATTCGCCATTGCTGTGATAAACCGACAAAGCACACATAAACGTTGAGTTCTGCAGTTCGGCGAAGTCCATCAAATACATTTGAATGCGTTCATAAGGGCAGCGATATGGCTGTATTTGCTGTTCAAAATTTAAATGATAACGATGAAATAACACATTATCAAATGGGCCGATTTATTAGCAGCAATGAAGAAGTTTGGCGCCTTTTGAGTTTTCCCATAAACGACAGAGAGCCGCTGTTATACATTTGGCTGTGCATCAGGCCGAGATTGCTCTACAGCAAGCATTAACTGCCCTAAAAAACACACTAACTGAGTTTTTTGAACTATGCAACCGAACAGGTATTTTCAGTCAATTCGCAAAGACATTATAGAGTATACTGATGTGCCATGATTTTTCACGTGGAACAAGCAGTCAATAATGTGAGGCTCCACCCACGAGAGCAAAGCGTTCCAGTTCAAGGATACGTGGCGATCTTTGATGTACGCATATACTGTTACGAGTATTAATCCCAGTGATGAGATAGATACACCGCCTGATAAGGACCATATCCAATATTGTTGATTTTCCTGTTGTAAATTCATGTGTGTTATCAGCTTCCTGTTTTGTTATGTAGCGCTCCTTGAATTTCTTCCGCCTCGCTCTTAATTTCGAGAGACTGAAACTTTTTGTTCTTAATTACCAACATGCAGTTCCAAAAGTTTATCAGGAAGTTTCCCGTTAGTGTCCTGTTGTTCGGTCCACAATCCGATGATAATATTTCTTCTTTAGCGTTATCTATCAAAAGTTTGTCCTCTGTAATATAGTGTACTGTTGTGTCCGATTTTGCTGTTACGTTGCAAGTACCTTTCGTACCCATTATCAGAGGTTTGATACATTCGTCGTCGAATTCTTTTATTTCTCCATATTTTTGTACGAAACTGTTAGGGTTTAACGTTGTAAATAGTTTTTGTTTCGTCATTATGATATGTTGTGGGTACTCTCTTATTATTGTATCTTTGACTGTTAATGGTATGATCGTTGTTGCTGCTGATATTTCTTCTTCCAGCTTTGGTACTTCCAGAATAAACAGGAGCATTTCTTCATTTACGGCAATTTTCGATACTACGTATTGGAGTGCTTCTTCTGGTATACTTATATTGACTCCTTGGTTTATCGTTAGATCTCTTATCGTCATTAGTTCTTTTAGCGAAAGCACTTTGTTGCTTGCTAATCCAATTTTTGTTCTAACGATGGCATCTTGAATGTCCTCTAATATATTGTTTATAGTGTCTATGTTGATGATAGCTGTCATCATCTCTAGCTGACTGAGTATTATTTTATTAGCTGCGTTAGTGTTCGTCACCGCTTTATTGATCGTATCTGTGATCAATCTTATTCTTTCATCAATCCGGGTATTTATCTGTACTTGCTGATTATTTTCATTCGTTAGTTCGTTCATTTTGCTTTCCAGCATTCGTAGATCTATTGCATCTGGGCTGCCTGCCAGCCACTTCCATGCGGAACCGAGTGTTCCCAGCGTTTTTGTCTATAACGTCGTGTAGGTTTTATTTTTTGTAGATTGTCGCATAATTTCTTGCACTTTTGCTTTACTAAATACTTTTAGTTTATCATTCTTATCATCTAGTTTATTATAAATGAATTTATGTATTGATTCTACTGTATTCTGTAAGTTATGTAAATTGATTGGGTGTATTATTTTTATATTTCCTATTTGAATTTTACTATTGTTTGTTTTAATTATTAAAATTGGATCGCTATTTAAATTTTTTATTTCTAATTTCTGGCTTATACAGATTTCTATACTTATAGTTAATACTAATAATTTTATAATGAAATGCATTGTACTCGTATATAACGTAAATGCCAACTTATCTAATTTATAATATAATATTTCTACGTGTACTATATTATCTAGAATGGTAATTTCTAATTTTTTAAATTTTTTTTTATATACGTTAACTTTATTTAGGTCAAGTTATTTATTTTTATTTATTATTTAGTTATTTAATTAAAATTTGCCTGAAATGATAAATAAAATTTGATTTTAATTAGTTCTGTTTTTTTTTCAATTTCATTTCAATTTCGATTTCAACTTCAATTTCAATTTCAAATTCAATTTCAATTTCAATTTTTCAATCTTTTTATTTTATTTTTATTCCGTTTTATATTCCTTTTTGTACGGAATGTTTTAAACTCGACATTTCGAATTTTAGTCTCAATTCCTCTCGGTTGAGTTTTCGTTCTAATATTGGGTTTGAGGAATACTGTTTGATCCTCATTAAGGTCGGGTGGGTCTTCTTTACCACTGTTTTGCTTTTGCATTCCACTTGCTGCTTTTGTTAAATTGTCATTGACCGCCTGAACTATTTCGTTTGCCCGTGCTTGAATTTGCGTGGGATTAATGAAATTGTTTTGGTTAAAAATAATTTCATTCGGCGTGAAGCCGGTAGCTGAATGCACGGTATCATTATACAGTGCAACTGACAGTTCGATGGCATTAGAAGTATTTGGGTTTGGTAGATTATCTTTATTGGTATTGTATATTTCGATGATTGTGGCATGGGTTTTTTCAATTTGCCCATTAGATTCTGAAGATGAGGCATACTCTACTCTGATATTGAGATTATTTAGAAATTCCTTCATTTGAACGGATTGGAAGGTAGTTTCGTGGTCACATACAATACTGTTCGGTATTCCGAATAGAGTGAAATATTTGTTAAGAGCGGTGGTTACGTCTGTTACATTCTTGGTTTCCATTGCTATCATTTGTAGATGCTTGGAGAAGAAGTCTATTATAGATAGAAAGTTGTTTCTGTTTATAATGAAAATGTCTATGTGTAGCCTCTCTAACGGCTTCTTTGTGATTGGCCGTGGGGAAATTTTGATATTATAGGGTTTGCGGTCATATTTGTGCTTGTTACAGATGTTGCAAGTGTTAATATGAGTTCTGATTTTGTTTCCCATTCTTGGGAAGAAGAATGATCGCCTTAGTTGACTCTCCAACTCGTTGGTGCCTCTATGTGCCCTTTCATGTTCTTTGATTATAATTATGTTTTGTCTGTCTTCGTTCGTAACATCCTCGACTATTTTTGATGTGAATACGAAGTGACCAGTTTGACAGAAATGTTGTTTGAATGATTCTTGAATTTTTGTGTATAAATTCTCAGGGGCCATAATTGCCGACTGCTTACCATTGTGGTATGCCTTTAGGAATTTCGTAATATCGTCGACTTCGAACCGTTTTTTAGAAATGATAATTCTTTTAAAATTTGGGAATATGTTTTCTGAAATAATTACGTCTTTATTTGCTATTTTGAAAATTAGCTGGTTTCTGTAACAATTAATCGGCCTGTCTGAGAAGTGAATGTAATAATCAGCTGACGTATTCGCTGAGTGGATTGTTTCCATATCTTCTGAGGAATTTGAGTTACTTATAGGAGATTCAGCAGATTCACGTGAAGTGTTACTATCTGTGAACTCATTTGTATTTATTTCCCTAGTGTCGTCCTGTGTCGGCATTCTGCTCAGAGCATCTGCCACGACATTGGTTTTGCCTTCTTTATAAACTACGTCGTAATCGTAGTTTTCCAGCTCTAATCTCCATCGTAGAATTTTGGAGTTTTTCTCCGAAGATTTGATGAAGGTTAAAGGTTTATGGTCGGTTACCAAAGTGAACTTATTACCGTACAGGTATGGTTGATATTTCTTTACCGCCCATATTATGGCTAATGCCTCCTTCTCGTTTGTGGCATATTTAGTTTCCGTTGAATTGAGTGTCCGGGACGCGAACGCTATTGTTTTGTCAATGCCATCGTGAATTTGTGATAGCACTGCACCCAGTGCAAAATTTGAAGCATCCGTTGTTAGGATAAATGGTTTGCTGCAGTCTGGGTAGATCAGTATTTGATCTGTGGCTATCGTTTTCTTTAGTTTCTCAAATGCCTTAATGTATTCTGGATCCTTTAGGTCCATTAGGATTTCTTTTTTTAAATATTTCGTCATGCCTTTGGCGATTTTAGAGTAGTCTTTTATAAATCTACGGTAGTATCCAGAAAGCCCGAGAAATTGCTTTATTTCTTTCTGGTTTCGGGGTAGAGGCTACTCTAGAATTTTCTGGATTTTATCCCTATTGGGCAATACTCCGTCTTGGGTGATTATATGTTCCAAGAATTCGGTTTCGCGTTTCAGAAATTCACACTTATCAAGCTGGATCTTGAGGTTGAATTCCGAAAGTGGTTTGAGTACTGTGTCTAGGTTCCTTAAATGATTCTTTAAGTTTTCGCCAATTATTACGATATCGTCCAGATATACATGACATATTTTGCCTATTAACCCTTGTAATACGTGGTTCATAGCGCGTTGGAAGGTGGCTGGGCCGTTTTTCAGGCCAAATGGCATTCTGCAAAACTCGAAATCACCTTTATCTGTTGAGAAGGCTGTCTTTTGTTGGGACTTCTCATCCATTGGGATTTGGTGGAAGCCAGATTTTAGGTCCAACGTTGTGAAGTAGGTCGATCTTCCCCAGTTATCTAAAATCTCTTCAATTTGGGGCATCGGGAATTTATCATCGATCGTTTTTTCATTTAGTTTACGATAATCGATGAATACCCTGACCTTACGTGTTCCTGAAGCGTCTGCCTTCTTAGGAATAACCCAAATTGGTGCCGAGTACGGACTGCTTGAGTGGCGAATGATTCCGCTTTCGAGCATTTCTTGTACTTGATCTTCCACATCTTTAGTATGTATGTGGTGCTTTATAATTGTTGTTGCTGACAATTTCTCTGTTTGTCGCAGCAGCACCGTTTGATTTTCGTAAATCTTGTCTATTAATGCAGTCTTTTCATGGGCGCTTAGGTGTTCGGTTCTAATAACCTTTTCTATATCCTGTTTAGTGATTATAGCTTTTCCAGTTCTTGGCATCGGTTTTAAAGTTTCGAAGTTGTTAACGGTTAATTTTAATTTTGGTAAAACGTTTGGTGATTTCAGGTCATTCGTGAGAATGTTTACTACCGTTTTGCCCTGTTCCGCTTTATATATTCCTGGTTGGATAATAATTTCTTCGTTGAGTTTTTGGTATTCGGGAACGAACCATTCTCCGTTACTCGACGTTTGAAATGTGACAATATGATTATAATGGTTGCCCATTGGGTAGTAGCGGAAAAATTTGAATTTGTGATTATTTAAAATCAAGTAATTTGTTGGGAAGTCGATTTTAGCGTTTAATGTTGCCATTGATTCTGAACCAATGATTCCATCAAAAAATCTGTGGAAATCTAGTTCGAAATAGTTTTGAGGTGGAATATTAAAACCTAACAAATTAATTTTACACATTGTATTTACCAAGTGTGTTCCAAGTATATTTTTTACTGAAGCTTCCTGGGTTTTTAGTAGATTTTTGGGAATGATACCGGGTCTTAGAATATTTTTATTTGCCCCGGTGTCTATTAGAAGCTTAATTGATTTGTTGTTGTGTATGTCTTTACATACTAAATACGGTAGATAGTTTAATCTTCCGTGTCTACCTGTTCGTCCTCCTGAAAATTTGTCGCGTATACCTCGAATTCAGGTGAAGAATCTTCTTCTGTTTCATTCTCGTTATGATGAGAATTCTCGGGTTCCGAAAGCGTTTCATGCGTGTTAATTGCTCGATTAAATGTATTTTTCGACCTCGTCGAAATGTCTATCGACATGGGAGTCGGTTTGTCTTTTTATGAGAGAGGCGGTTTTCGATTTATTACCGAGTTGGTATTGTTTCTCGGTTGGAAGTTGTTGAATTTATTTGTTTGCACGTTATCACTTGGAATAAACGTTTGAACCGGTTTTTTGTTACTGTTTGAAATTAACTCGTTTGTGGTGAATTTACATAAGAAAGCGTATGCCTCCTCTATGTTTTTGGGCTTTGCCGCTTGGGCGTACCCGAAGTAAGGTTTTTTCAATCCCGAAATGAATGCTGCTAAAGCATCCTCTTCGATGAATGTGTTTATAGCAAGCCAGGAATTTTTATATTTTGTACATTCTCTTTAATTTTGCTGAAGTATGAATGTACCGTCATGCTCTCAGTTTGTTTCGTCGCCCAGAGCTGTGACTTGTAAGACGACAGTTCCTGTTTGTCGCCGAGTGTTTCCAGGAGAATAGTTTTTTTCTCTTGAAAACTTTGTGGGTTTCCAGCCAGACATAAAGTGTCTTTAGCTCTTCCCTTAATTTTGTTGCTCACAGCTTGTGAATACAACCTTAATTGTGCTTCAGACACGAGGGGTACAAATACGCTCAATGTATCTTCTGCTGTCTGAAGCCATGCATTTAACTGTTTTCGATTACCGTCGTATTCCGGTATCGATTTTATTGGATCAGGGATCCTGAACGCATCGAACGTCGTTTGCTGTGCTTCTGCACCTCTTGTTACAAAATCGTTCGTTTGTTGTTGGTGCAAAAATGCCAGAGTTCGGTCTTGTTCTTCCGATCTGGTTGCCATTTTTTGCACCTGTTCAACTACAGGTTTTATTTGCTCTGTGAGTTCGTTTATCGCTGCCGTTGTTTCGAGATTCATTCTGTGAAATGAGTTATTGTCTTCGAAATTACGATTTTCGTCAAATCTTCGTTCTGACTTTTTTGCCATTCACCAGAATTTACTTTATTAAATTTTGTACTGTACCTATCTCGTAGTATACAGAGGGCAGTTCTGTGCCTATCTCGTAGTACACAATTTAGCCAATGGTGGTAACACAAATATTATATAAAAAATTTAAACGAAAATATATAATAATAATAAAAAATTTGTTACCTTATGTAGTCGTGTCCTATAGGTTCTCGTGAGGTCAAGTGATGCGACGCGGCGTATTTCTCGAATCGCCTGGGCGGATAAAATCCTTTAGCCTGAGATGTCACGGCTTTTATTTTATTTTTTTTTCAAACCCACCACTCGTTAAAATAACAGTAAAAGAGGGTATATTGTACCCTGAATGGAACTTGAAAAACACTAATTTTTGTTAAAAAAAAAATCGTAACGGAAATCACTTTAGGTTAGTTTTTATTTGCTAACCTTCGCACTGTTTACACTTCACTATGTCTTTCACGTACCGGACGGCTGCGCCAGTTATATTTCTCGTAAATAAAACTTTAAAAAAAATTTATTTTCCAAATTTATTTAACAATTTTATTTGACTTGTTACAACTTTGAGTTAGATCTTAAAACTGAAAACTTAATATAAAATTTACTTTAACGTTCTAAACAAAAAATGCTAGCTAAGGATAATTATAATTATGTTGTTTCCAACTTATAAAGTGCTTATCAAGAAATATGGCAATGTTTGTGCGTCTACATATTTCTCTGGTAAATGCGATATGGCTCCGATTGCAATGATGGGGGCAATGTTCAACACCTCGTGAGAACATTGTAGCCTTGAGTTATTTCTTTGATGTAGTAATTTATGTAATTATAACTATATGGTTCAGTAACATCCACAGCGTACAGACCAACTGAGTTCCACACAGTCTTCTCCACACAGCTAATACATATAAAAACACAATCGTCAGACATTTACACACATACAACAACAGCAATATCTGTTTTACAATCACTTTATTATACTTACCACCCATCGCACGAAAAGTACCGCCTCTTTCGCCAAATGTGCCAATGACAAGCACCAAATATCACCCGGCCATGACCCGAGAATTGGACGGTGCTAGATCAATTCCATTTATTTTTTCATTTTGTTTTGAGCAACATCAAATCACACAATGACGAAACGGAAACAATGGAATTTCAAACTCAATGTCAAATGTCACTTAGTATTTATAAAGTTAATCGAAAACTCGAATATCGAAAAAACGTTTGCTGTACCCGCTAATAGCAGGTAAGCCATCGTTCGGGCAGGACAACGTTTGTCGGGTCCGCTCGTTTATCATAAAATAATATTATTTTTATTCAGAATTAAATAAGCCACTGATATTTGTTACGACTTTGTGTAATGGATAGTCTCGATTTTTTAACGGTATTACAGTTAAAAACTAACGTACCAATTTTGAAATACCTCCAAGAACACGATTAATTCGTTCCGTGTTCCTTAAAACCGTGTTGTTCTAGATTACAAAAAAGATAATAAAAAAACAAAAAACAAAATAAAAGAGAATAACGAAAATCGGGTTGTTTGAAACCGTGTTATTTGAGAAAATGGGTATCCGTATTCTTCGAAACCATGTTCTGCAAATACCGTGTTCTTGGTATTTATACTTGATGGCATAAAAAACATCCAATTCAATCATCTTTGACCGAGCAAGCTGCTCCAGGAACTATATTTATAAAACTTAGAGCTGAAATAAATTTTATTTCGATATAAAATTGACGTAAATTATTTTTCCTATAACTAGATGACAGATGCTAATTCTTATAGAGAGGACCACAATTTGTTTTCAATAAACTTTATTTATTACACACAAAATTGTAATCACATAATTTTGAACTGCTAAAATAATTTAGTACCACCACTCACCCCAACAAAATATATACTGATGAAGTGTTAATGGCAAAATTCTTATTGATCTTCCAAAAACCACAAAACCAATTTGGTGTTCATAAATTATATTACCGTTGATTATACCGAGAATGCGTATATTATTCCATGTGTAGCCACAATGTTTGTGAATATTGCCACCGCAATAATAATAATGGCAAATGTTATTTACCACCTGGGGATGGATATCATTATTATTATTTCCAAAAATAATATCGACTGTATAATTTACTTATATATGGCTTTATTTACGTCCTATTTATATATTCCGTTATAGATGTTTGAAGGAGAGATTTTATGTTGAAACCCAAAATAGGAAATAGAAAATGTTATTTTAAGGGTTTCCTTACGTCTTGATTCAATAATTCCGTTTCGATATTAATGTCTTAATTTCAACGTAATAACATCATCATAACAAACGTGTGCATTATCTCTTTCATATACCAGAAGACTGTAAGTATAACTGTGAATCTAACATGCTACTCAAAACAAGAAAATTACACATTTTAAAAATCCAAGAAAATGTTAATAAAAATTCTTTAATATCATTACATTACCATTCCTGTCTCGAATATTGTAAGTTGTGTTTAAAACAATTTCATACACGATGGTATAAAATCGGTCAATGTAAGAACCGCTTATGTACGTATAAGCACCGTCTTATATATCCGTATGTATAAACTCACACAAGTCAATGTAAGAAAAAGAAATGAAAATAATCTTGTTGTAACTGTAATTTTGTTTACTCGTGGTTTTAACGTCTTCGTTGTTAGCTTCTTATTACTATTCTGCTTGTGGCTTGGCTGGTATTTGTTTTTATTCATCTTCTTACTACTTGTATTATTTTTCTCTTTTATTAGATGCTGTTTTTGTACTTTTCTTGTTGTCTGTTTTTGCTAATAAATAAAAGAAAATGTCACGTTAGATGATATTGGTAAAATATTTAAATACTTGACATTAAATATTTTATAAATGGTCTACGTAAAATTTGATATTTAGTGCGAACGAGTGTTAATATAAAATGTGTGTGTGTGTGTGCATGGTGCGTGGAAAATATTTTCGTTTTAACCTCGAAATAACGTTGGCTGTGTTGATAAACATTATTCTCTGGTGATTGGATTTTTTTTGTACAAAATATCTTTAGGGAAAATGAAAGTTAAGTCGTGTATAATCAAAAGTGTATGGTGGATTGTTTTGGCGAATTTGTTAAATGGCAACTCATGATTAGATAAATGAATTGATGCCATGTTAGAACACAGTGGTCGTTTTTAGTTTTTATATTTTTGCTATCTTTTCTAAGATTTATTAATATATTGAATTTATTATTATCTTGCAGATTTGTATCAGGACAAAACCCGTGGATTATTTGGCCTGATCTAATTGATAAATTTTTATATTTATACGAGTAGAAAAATTGTAAGTATTTTTTAATTTTACATTATTTTAATTTGCTGTTTGCTTCATCTTCTTTCACTACCTAAACCTTATCAATGAAAGTGTGGCTGGATATAAACGTATATCACAAACGTCATTCAAGGTAAATATTTTCTTCACTCGCTCTCTTCCTCTCTCTCGGGCTGAGCGTTATTTGTACGCTTTTTCGATCATCCGTGACTTTTTTGGAGGCTCAAAATCGGTATATTATATGGTTGGATGGACATTTTCGTTAATTTTTACTTACTTGGCAGAAGTTTCAGAGTTCCTATGACCGGGTGAAAAACGGAAGACAATTTGAATCGATTAGAAAACGCTTGCTTTATACTGTTAAATGTCGGTCGAGCTGTCAAACGTGGGGACGACTCACACCCGAGAATAAGTCTCATGAAACCGGGCTCAGCGTTCATCCTGTTAATTCTAACAACCCAATATAAATTTACCGTGTTAGACTCGAATGTCCTTAGGTACATTCCAAGCGGTTTCCTTTTCAAGTCTTTAATAGAATATGCGACATTACGCACCTTACCGTCAATGATGGCGGGTACAAATTTGGCGGACAATTTGGCTGACAATTTTTGACCGTCATCACTCTGTGCGAACTACCGTACAAAAACAGGTTGTCCAGGATTGAAGGTTCGATCTCGACTGCGAAGATTATAAAGTCGAGATATTCTTTCGTGGGAAACTTTCAAATAGTGGATAATTTTTTGGCCGCGCCTGATTGAATCGGTCTGGTTTAGTCAACACCTGAATTTCGTTCTCATCGTTATGGGATAACAGTCGACGCAAGGCGTAATCGGATCCGTGTAGTGACATATGTAATGAGGGGTGTAATGTGTTGACTTATGCCAAGCGTTCCGTAAAGCTGCGGCCACTTCGTGAACTTCGTGTCCTATTAACTCTCTCCGACGAATTACTTTGTTGGGAATAAATTGGAGTTCATAAATGTGGGACTTTATATTTTGCAAGCAGTTCTTTAAAAAGCTTGGAGGTAAGCTGTTTACCATTATCGGAGGTAATCACCTCCGGGGCTGAAAAAAAAACAAAAATATTTCGTTCTCCAGGAACGAACATAATAGACTAGCTGAGCCTTCGCGCACCGGTTTGATGGGCACAAATTTAGAATAATGAGCGTGTACTATTACTATATAAGAATTGCCGCGCTTAGAACGCGGACACGGTCCCAAAAATTCAACATAAAGCTTTTGAAAAGGTTGAGTTGATTCCGTTGGCGCCTCCATAGCTGATCCTGTTAATAAATTAGGCCTTTATTCAATTTACACTTAGTGCAATTGAAGATAAAATGACGAGTGTGAAGAAAATGCTAAACTTAGCTAATTTCATTAATTGTGTTTGTGTTAGTGATATTACCTGGGTAAGACGGAAAATTATCGAACATTTTGTTTTCTAAATAATATAAAACTACTTTATCTCGACTAGTTACATGAATGTTTAGTTTGACTCAAAATTATATTTAAAATTCTCGAAAAACTAGCATTACACTACTAATAATCAAACTTACTGTACCATTTTGCCTTACTTGAAAGAATGCACTTCAAAAAATTCTTGTTATGTATCTGTATCTGTATTGTATCTTGTTATAATAAATGATAAGGAAAACTTGCTCATATTCAGACAGTAAAAATAAGTCGTATTCATAATTCTAAACAACAATACAGTATTTATAGTAGATACAAATATTTATTAAGAAATCTTGAAAATGAAGTATCTCTAGAGATCTAAGCACAACCTCAGGTATATAGGGTGTTAGTTGGGGACCATTTCAGTTAGAAAATATATTCAGATATTCCCCATCCAGGGTAGGGCAGATAATACAATTTTGTATTATGACCGAATATAATAAAAATTATTGGCGAGCACAACCGGGCAATACGGGTACCACCTGTTTCGTAGTTACTCTACAACGAATGGCGTCTGAACCGTATATCGTTGAAAGTCAAAAATAAGGACGTGGTTGTCTACAACAGCACCAAAACATACAAAGCACAGTTTGCTTTCCAAAACATACAAAGCACAATGAAATGTTGAGCACTGCAATTCACTCAGGTCCGCCAAATCCGTTTGTAAGTACGTCACGGAAGGAAGCGTTCTGGCTTTATTTGGTATTGCAGCTCCTGATGCCAACGATAAATTTTCACTATATCAGGTGGGAAGATATGTCAGCAGCAATGAGGCAGTTTGGAGAATCTTTTCATTTTCGATACACAAACGTCAATCCACTGTGGTTAATTTAGTTGTGCACTTAGAGAATGATCAACGGGTTTATTCTCGGCAGCAAATGCAGTGAAAGTACTACAGAATTGCAAAATATTCATTTGGGATGAGCATACGATGGCGCAAAACCTGCATTGGAGGCACTCGATCGAACATTGAAAGATTGGCTCAATAATCAGGACTTTTTTTGGAGAGACGATGATTCTACTGACCGGCGATCTTCGCCAAATGCTACCAGTCATTCCAAGATCAACAGCTGCTGATGAAACAAACGCTTGCTTGAAGTTATCGAATTTGTGGAAATGCGAGTCGCGTTACAAAATGACGAATCAGCGGGCGTGTTTTCCAAGCACGACATTAGATTTTGGCAATGACAAATTCAGGTCGACGCTTCTGGCGGACTGGCTTTGGTTCGTTTTACCTATTCTTTATCAATTCATAATCTCTAAAGAAGAATAGATCACGAAAGTGAATATTGGTGCAAATTACAAAAACGATGTTTGGTTGAGCGAAAGAGGCATTATGGCAGTGAAAAATAAGGACGTAGACTATGAATATAAAAATTCAAAGTCAAATCGCTGGCCAATTGCATTCATTTAAGTAGATCAATTCCATTACATATGTAGATGAAGTCGTCAATTATTTAATTGAATTCCTGATTTCATTGGATTTGCAAGGACTGCCGTGATTCGCAATCTGCACCAATCACAAGTATGCAATGAAACAAGACTAGCTGTTAAGCTATAATGAGCAAGGTGATTGAATACAGCACACTCCTCAATTTTGGCCCCTCCCCTGAATGGGGAGCCCCATATACCTGAGGTTGTGTTTAGATCTCTAGGGATATCTCACTTAGCCTGAAAATTTTTATTATATTTGGTCATAATACAAAACTTTATTAACTGCCTCTCCACTGAATGGGTAGCTGATATTATATGATATTATATGATGCCGATATTATAGTTATATTAACAGTAATAATTTTGGTGTTGCAGGTTTAATTGTAGGCGGAACCGGACCACTCGTTCCTTGATATCAGAAAATGTAATGAAATCGGGATTTGTTTTAATAAATTGTAATAAATGTGTAACAAATTATGGTATGGGTTTAATTGAGGTGGGCTAATTTGGTCGGTACATGTTTAAAGCACTGTTTTGTAACTGTATGTGGTCATAATAGAAAATTCTATAAATAGTGGTCACTCCTGGATGGTGAGCTCCTAATTTTTTTTTATAATTCACCTTGATATTCAAGTAACAGTCCATATACCTTAGTTTGTGAATAGATTTCTAGGCATATCTCAGTTGATCTAAATATTCTTAAAATATTTTTGGTTATAATGCAACATTCTATAAATTGATCTCATCCCTAGATAAGGATGTCCTCACTATTTTTCTTACTAACTTGAGCCCCAACTAATAATTCATATTCCTCAGGTTGTATTTAGATCTCTATAGATATCTATTGTGGCCCTAAGAACTCTCATTATATTTGTTACCATTTCTAAAAATAAGAGTTCCCTGCTTTTGAAGCTTGGTATTTTTTTTTTATTTTCCCGCCCATTTTACCCGAGTGTGGATTATAATTTCTCCAGTTATCTCATTTAATTTCAATAATTCTTCCTTATCTAGTTTAGCGTGTAGTGTTTGTTACTAATCTGCTTCGAATACCAATTTTCTAGTAATTTTTTTTAAACTTTTATTAACCGCAATATTCTTATTAGTGAATATTGATTAATGAAATGGTAAATATATTATAATTTCGCTCGGGTTATTTTAAAGGTAATTGCCAATTATTTGAAATAAAACTATTAGGTGCGCAACTAAGTTCTCGCTGTTTTTCGAAAGATGGCTCCAGCAGTAAGTGCTGGTCGATTGTGACCTATCCAAAACGTCATGAATCAAGCTTAGATACATAGTAAACAAACCGCTTCGACACATTAGTGATTTTGCTTTTGCGTCATATACTTTTGATTGTGTGAAAATGTCTGATTTTGTGCCAAATAATCGTCATTTGCGAGAAGTGTTGCTTGTTTTCTTTCATCCGAAGAAAACGGCGGCTGAAGCGCATCGAGAACTCATAAAAGTTTACGGAGAAGCTGCTCTAAGTGAAACAACCTGCCGTGATTGGTTCCGTCGCTTCAAAGACGGTGATTTCAATGTTGGCGACCGTTCGCGTGCAGGAAGGCCAAAAATCTTCGAAGATGCTGAATTGGAGGCATTGCTCGATCAGGATCCATGCCAAACGCAAGAAGAGCTTGCTTCAGCATTAGGAGTTACTCGTCAAACCATTTCCAAGCAATTGCATGCGTTGTGAATGCATCAAAAGCAAGGAACTTGGGTTCCTTATAATTTGAAGCCAAGAGACGTTGAGCGTCGTTTTTTTGCCTGTGAACAACTGCTCCAGCGGCAAAAAAGGAAGGGTTTTCTTGATCGCATCGTTACATGTGATGAAAAATTGATTCATTACAGCAACCCAAAGAGCTGTGAAGGTTATGCTGTGTATTTGGTGGGACCTGAGCGGTGTTATTTATTACGAGCTGTTGAAACCGAACGAAACCATCACTGGGGAACGGTATCGAACTCAATTGATGCGGTTGAGCCGAGCATTGCGTGAAAAGCGGCCACAATACAAGCAGAGGCACGAAAAAGTAATTCTGCAGCATGACGTAAAACGTATACGTTAAAACGTATACTTGGAAATGCTCAAATGGGAAGTCCTATCCCACCCGCCATATTCCCCAGATATTGCGCCATCCGATTATTACTTGTTCCGTTCGATGGCACATGGTCTGGCTGATCAGTAGTTCCGCTCATATGAAGACATCTCAAAATGGCTTGATTTGTGGATAGCCTCAAAAGATGAACACTTCTACCGTCAAGGTATTCGAGCTCTGCCAGAAAGATGGGAAAAAGTTGTCGCTAGCGATGGGCAATACTTTGAATGATTCATTTGTAACCATTTTTTCACAATAAAGTTGCATTTTCATAAAAAAAAAACAGCGAGAACTTAGTTGCGCACCTAATAATAAATTAAGAGTTACGTTAATTCCGCTTAATACAGGTATCAGTTTGATATGCACCAATACATATAAACGTTTAGCATAGATTTAGTAAAAACTGCACACTGCTGTATAAACTTGTGCAGTTTTTGCTAATTTTTTTTACTAGTAAAACTTTAGCAGTAACTTCACATGCATGATAAAATGTTGAATTGCGTGTGACATACGATGCCAGAAAAACTGTCTTTGGTCGTTCAAGGGTTTTCGCTACTCCCTTATGCGCCGTGGTGTGTGAAACGTGCGCTTGGGTAAATAAATCGCTTGTCATTGAGATCGGAACCACCAGTTTCCAGCGAGGCAGTTCGGTATCTACATCCCGAGATCCGTAGGTCGGTGAAATTAACAGTTTTCACCCTTGATTCGGAAGTTGTATTTACAATCGGTCATTTGTCGTACATGGTCAATTTGCTTGACATACTCTTCGACTAAAAACGAAGGTACACACCAAGTCAATCTGTAACACGGGTATCTGAGGTGACTTACATGAACTAGATATTGAAAGATCGATTGGATTTGCATTATTGGTGGTCTTAAGCCTGACAGAGAGAACCGCGGGCGTGAGCTCATCGCAGAAGGCCCGAGATAAGGCGTCCGGTACAATATTAACAGAGCCCTTCCTGTAACCGATCTGAAAAACGTATTCTATGATTCGTGTTTAAGGGTCCACCGAGCTAACTGCCCTGATAGATCCTTTTGTGACATTAGCCATTTGAAACTGGCATGATCCGTGAATATCACAAAAGGATTCCCTTTGGAAAAAACGCTGTCTACTGTTACGATTTTTCGAAATAACTAACTAACTGAGACAAAAAGTAACTATAGTAATGTCTGTCCGGCTATTTTTTTCCTAAACACAGCGCGGTCGTGGATTTATCAGTGAACAACTCCAACATTGAATAAAACACACTTAATTTAACTTAAAGGTAATTTTGGTAATTTTAACGCACAAAAAAAATACAAAACAAAACTTTATTTACTTTTATTTTAAAGAAATGGAGCAATAATTATTGAATCTTATTACATTTATGTACTATCTTTTAAATAGGTGGCATAAAACGAACAACCCACTGTATTTATCACTTAATACTATACATTACCTATGATCTAAAATTACATTAACATATACATACTTAGAACTAAAATACAAAAAAAAACTTACACTAAGATGGATACGATGGTGCTGTCATGATGATGATGGACTCTCGGCTTGGCATATCTTCTGGAGTTTATCTCATGATTTTATTTTATTCTTCGGTTAGGGTAAGATATATATGTACCGGATCCGGTCGAAACGCGATATTTCAAAATGCGATATTTCAAAACGAGATATGACAAAACGAGATATGGTACAAACCGCAATATTTCAAAATGCGATATTTTAAAATGTGATATGGTACAAAACGAGATATGGTACAAAACGAGATATTTCAAAACGCAAGATTTCAAAACGCGTTATGGTACAGAATGTCCATTGCAAAGCAACGGGAGCGCAGCGACCCGATTGATACCGGTCCTATATACTCTCGCCCCTATCGATTTTTAAATTCCTATAAACTGAAATTAAATTTTCCCTTCACCCGCCTGATATAATCCGATCCTAAACTCCCGTTTTGTACCATATCGTGTTTTGTACCATATCGTGTTTTGAAATATCACGTTTTGAAATATCGCGTTTTGTACCATATCGCGTTTTGTACTTTATCGCGTTTTGAATTATCGCGTTTTGAAATATCGCGTTTTGTCATATCTCGTTTTAAAATATCGCGTTTCAAATGGGACCCGTATGTACATACTCGTATTAGACTATATTTTCCTTATTATGGTACACAACACTGTGTTTCTTGTTATTTTTATATTTTTTCTTTTTTTTTAACTGTTTACTTGTTTCCACACGTGGTTTTCACCAAACCTTGGTTTTCACTCCACAACGGCTTATTTATTTTTGTTTAACTTTTACATTAACATAACTTATGTTTGTTTAATTTTTTTTGAGTGTTCTTTTCGAATCTCAGACTTCTCATTTTTTTATACCATCTTAAGGTATTGTTAAGAATTTCAAGAATACCATACGGATTTTGCAAATAAAACACTCGGCGTCTAAAGTTACAAACTTTACTTATCAACACCTTTAGCTTCTTCAGCAAATTCCCAATTTGTTGTAATACACTTTTCACTGTACATTGTTTCACTATTTATCACTTTCACTTTAAAGTGATCGACTTGTATTGTTCATAATATTCCATTTATTATATACGTCGATGTATGCGTATTAAGTCGATGAAGTTAGCCCGAGTATAAATGGTTTTTCGAGATGGTGCTACAACCAAGAATATACAGAAAAAAAATATTAATTTAAAAAAAAATTACAGGTAAACATTTTTACGCAATACATGGAGATAAAGCCACCAAACAGCATTTATGGCTAGACAGGCCACGATACTAGCTAAGAAATAGAAGCTGCCCCAAGTTCATATCAGGTAGAAATAACCTTTTTTAAATTTATTTATTTAACCCGAATAATTTGAGTAGTTACTATGGGTGCATATTAAATTCTATATTCTATAGTCAGACAAGCCACAATATTAGCGAAGATTTGCCGCTTGGTGGCTTTATCTCTAGGTATTGCGGTATAGAATTTAATGAGGACCTATATTAACTATACAAATTATCGCTATTCGGGTTAAATAAATAAATTTAAAAACAGGTTATTTCCACCTGATATGGACTTGAGGTAGCTTCTACATCTTAGCTAGTATCGTGGTCTGTCTAGCCATTTATGCCGCTTGGTGGCGTTGTCTCCAGGTATTGCTGTATGCTGTATGTACTGCTGTATGCTGTATTTCGTTCTTTAATATTAGCGATAATAATCATGAAAATGTTCGACCTCGAAATTTTTGCAGAATTAGCGCGTTCACTATACTTTTGCCTCTATATCGGTATGTGTCCTCTCTATAACCTATACTGGTTTATTGATTTCGATGAAACTTCTTTCTAATTTTTTTGATAAATTGGGAGAACCCAGTGAAGTTTAATGGAATTCGGCCAACAGGGCGTGGCAGCTTCCATGGGAGGATTTTCATTTATTGTCAACATTGTAAAAGTATAGCATATATGAAAATATTAAATTTTAGAAAATTGGTCAAATAATTTTCGAAAAATTGAAGCGAAACTACTGGAAGACACAACCGGAAAATACTTATGGTTACTTTTCCCCAGGAAAGTAAATGACGCGTTATGAAAAATATGGAAGACGATTGGAAAATATCGTATAGAATTTACATTCCAAATAATTAAAGTTGCGTTTGGAATGTATCGCTTGTGTATGGTTTACCGATAACTTCATTTTAAATCGGAATAAAACAAATTTATTTAAACCAGTTGAATTTTTCCATTTTCCATGTTTAATTGTTTTGAAATCGTTACGGTTCATTGTTTTATTTATTTCTAAAGAAATCTATTCTGTGAGTACATATGTATGATTTCAAAATAAAATCGAGCATTCAGTTTAAAACAAAAATTAAATTAAAACAAAAAAAAAACAAATTTTAATTTAACATTTAAACATTTTAAAAATAATTTTTCAGGTCCTCGATGATGTTTAACGATTTAGACAATCTATTAATGGGGTTGTTTCCAAGTTTTGCAATTGAACACGCATATTTGTTGCTAAATTTAATTTTTGAGCGTTTCTCCAGAAATTAAATGATTTTAACCACGCATTTAATTCATCAGCTGGAGTTGATCGTTTTAGAACAGGTAGTGTCATCTTGAGATTTTATATTGGTCAAAATTAATGATATGAAAAATGTTTTTCCAGTTCTCTCTGGAGCATCTAAAAAATATAATCCAACTTTTTGATCATTAACAGGTGACTTAATTGTATTATGAACATGATTTTGTTGTTGATTCCTTTTCTTGTAAATGTTCTTCTAAATATTCATTTAATAAATTTCGTAATATCTGTGGGTTTCGTAAACACGTTATAATCTATCATTTCTGCGATGTAATTTAATGTCACATGATTCAAATTGGTCTCCAGCTATAAATATTGCAACTTCATGTGTTCAGGAGTAACAGCAGGAGTTGTATCGACTCTAATTACTACTTCATGAATATCCGATGGAATTTTCTCAATCGATGTTTTAAAGATTTGTAGAGATTTATGTGTATTATCTAGAAGTGGGAGACCTAAGTGGTAAATTTGGCTCTGAACTTTGAATGTTGGCCTAAAATTATCAGTTATAATATTTGTAGCACCAAAAGAAATCATTTGAAAAGAGCTATTATATTTCTGAATGTTTGATAAAAAAATGCTTTGATTGTGGTGTTGTTCCCGAAATTAATGTTGGCTGGTTCCGGTGGATCATTTAAAACTGGCAAACTTACTTTATTCATTTTTGAATATTATAGAGCTTTACAATGTACACAAATGTTATTCATACCGCTTATAGTTACAATTTCGTTTAAGCTATAAACAATCAATCATACATACATCATAACGAACAGCCATTTTATTAAATATGAATCTTCCATTAAACCTTGTTCTTGCTTGTCTATATCAAATCAATTTGATTAATTTATGTAATACTGGCTTTCTACCTGTGATCATCGTACCAAAAACGACACCGCCCTCACGTCTCGATTTGCGAAAAACAGAACCCAATAAAGTAATAGGTGCTTCGAAAATGACCCCATATCACCTGTATGAAGTTGGCCCAAAATTCTAGCCCAAAAATGGCGGTTTTAAAAGCTGGCAACACTAATGCAAGTGTCGAGAAAAAATAAAACTATCGTGATAGAAAATATTAAGATACAAAAATGATAAATCTTTAAAAAAGTTGTTGTGGTTCCTTATGTATATGAAGTTGGGCCAAAATGTTAATCCTAAAACTATTAAGGTTCTGTAAAATATACGATGCCAAATATTTTGTATCTTCGATATGTTAAATCAAAACTTATTCTGTTACCACAGCAAAAACGCCATGTTTTAATGTCAGCCCAAAAATAAATATGTCATAAAACTATCAAACCTGCATGCTACGAGTATATAAATTAATTTTATCAAGTCAAAAATGAAAAATTAACGAAAAAATTAATACGTTTTAGTTCCGTGGCAGTTTATTTTGAGACTTAACTTTTGACTAGAATTTATGTTAAAGTATGCATTGGCGCATTAAACGAACTAATCATTTATTGGGGGAGCAGGTGGATCGGAGATTTAATGGGCTCCCCTGTCACTATTAAGATGATAGTACCATTCAATGATATATGTTATCCGAAAACAAAGGAAACCGCCGGTGTAAAGTTTTAGGACGATGTAATTGGTATCTCATAGCGAGAATGGCCCACATATAGCCACTTTGAGAACACACTGTATATCTTAATGGAAGTTGAGATTTTCAGTATTGCTCATGGTCACTCCATCATTTTCGAATAGTTTTAGTTCTATCCTTCACCAGTGCAAAGTTTAAGTTTTATGAGAATGACCCATATATAGTTAAAACTCACTTAACAAATCGGTTTTAAATACACTGAAATAGATGAAGTAATTCTAAAGACACAGCAAATCTGGTGCGAACAGAGAGACGGGCAGACACAATTTTTGAAACATTTGGTTAGTTTTCTTATCTCATAGCAAAGGAAAAACTTCAAAAACAGTTTACTATTTTTAAATTACAGCCAGGCACACAAATTTATTGATACGAGCATGTATAGACAAACTAACAGTAAAAGTAAAAGAGTAAAAACAAACAAACCGTTTTAAGAATGTTATTCTTTAGAGAAGAAATTGAGATTGTCGAATTAACAAGTTTCTTAATCAGGATATAACTAAAATTACGCAAACTATTGTTATAGTGTTATAACCGAAGTTTATTATAACCGAAAAGTCTACCCGAAAATCATAGTGAGACCGATGACCTATACCCAAAATCTCAACTTCCATTAAGATATACATTGTGTTCTCAAAGGGGCTATATATGGGCGAGTCTCGCAATGAGATACTAATTACATCATCATAAAACTTTGCACCTGCAAAGGTTGAGACCAGAACTACTCGAAAATCATAGTGTGTAAGGCTTTTTTATTTCGGCTTACTTCAAAAATCTATAACGAAAAATATTTTTGTTTTTTGGGCTGACATCATTAAAATGCCGTGACATACGATTATTTTTGGGGCTGACAGTTCATACGAGACAGAAATTATAGTTTACGTGTTGCCGCTGCGTTTTTTGGGCTAACATTTGAGCCAACTTCACATACATCCCCATATCGGCGTTATAGGTAGATAGGGGAAGTAATAAAAAACTCCATCTCGATTTGCGAAAAATGAAAATCAGTAACGTATATAATCATCACCCCCGAAAATGACGCCCATGTCAGCATTATAGGTGTAGATAGTAGGTAGGTGCCGAAATTGACATCACCTCCCCCATCACACCTTGTGCAAAAAAAAACTGAGTAATTTAATCAGTACCTCCGAAATTGACACCCACATTAGCGGCCATCTTGAATTCAGAAAAACAAAAGTGCGTAACGTAATCAGTAAAGCGAAAGCCCTGAAAATGACCCTCATACCGGCATTATCGGCGTAGATAGTAGGGGTACTGATAATATAGGTACAAAAAATGAAACCGCCCCCATCTTGCCTTGCATAAAACAAAATTTCGCCAGCTCGGATCTTAAAACGGATGCTCGTTTCCTAATTAGCACTCCCGAAAACCACGAAAAAGACATCATTGGAAAAAAACAAAATCGCGCCGAATTTTCGTTGAAAAACAGTTTCTTGTCAAAAATCATCATTTCCGCTTACATTTTGAAAACCCGATCTGGACCAGTATCGTTGCAAAATTAATTAAGAATCTTTTGGTTCTTAGTAGTTTCTCTAGTAAGTAAATGATATCTTCTCAATATAATTGCAAAAATTGAAAAAGCTCCCATAGAAGATGCTACTTCCGGTGGACCGTTTTCAGCCAAAAATAGAAACACTCTTCACGAACATATATATAAATTTTATTGAAATCGGTGCAGTAGTTTTTTAAGTTTATCAATTGCAAATGTTCCTATGGAAGCTGCAACTTTCGGTGGACTATTTTCAGCTATAAACCATTTTCATCACTCATAGAACATATACTATACACTATTTTTTATCAAAATGTACCGACTTTATCGGTTCTGTTATCGCAGTTGTTGAGTTTTAATGTTACAAACACACACACATCATTTTTATCTATGTATATTCAAAGTATTCACTTATCCAGAATAGGATATCCTCTTTGCGCTCGTGGTTTAAGTATATGCTTTATTGAAAATAGCAGGCGATTGGGAGTCTGCAGGCACTAGCTGGTGGACTTTACATTCACTTTGCGTACAAAGCATAATGCAGCACGAATTCGTCGGGAATATTTTGCGTCTTTGCTATTATCTGTGTTGAGCAACGTGTGCTTTGAAGAAATTTTAAGAAATGGTTTCAAAGCTTGTGTGTTACGCTAATGCTATAAATCATGGAAAACTACTTAGCAGTAAACAACACTCAAAAGTCATAATAAAGCACTACAACAATGACCAACAAAACGATAATTATAACTTACTTAGCCTACAGAAACATTTAGACCATCTGTATAATATTTTCGGAGATACAAATTAAATATCTTTGAAATGGCTCTAAAATTCGTGCAATGGATTAAAAGAGAGAGGATACATGTTTATTCAAATATTGGAGAAATTTGAAAATTATAATGGCTGGAATAAATAATAATGAATCGAAGGCTAACTCTAGTTGTAGCATTGGATGGTTCAGTAATTGTCGAAAGTGTAGCTCAAACTCAAAATTAATAATGATTTGCCTACCTTAATCTCGAATCAATTTCATGTCAAAATTTCAAAAAATGAGCTATATACTTATATATATATATATATATATATATATATATATATATATATATATATATATATATATATATATATATATATATATATATAAACTAACGAAAAAGAAAAAAGGAAACGGCAACGACAAGAAATGTAAAAAAAAAGTTTTTGTTTAGAATTAGATAAAAATGAAGAAAGGTAAACAGTAAGGTCAATGACCGCTGCCGGTTTTGATTTTGAACTTATAAGTCAATTTAATACTTTGTGTTCAATGATAGCACATTTATATTTTTTTCAAAAGGCACAAATGTGGCGTTATGGAATTATAGCGGCTATTTTTCAATGCAAAATGTTGAAATGTGTCGAACTATTTTTTTTAGTATTGAGTATCCTCCTTACCCCCCCCCCCCCCCCGTGTCCTTATTCAGCTAGCTTCCATCCTTCTGGGCATACTGCTTTGTATCATTTCTTGTGGAATGAGATTCTACTCTTCTTGCTATTGAGATGAAAATGTCGATATCGTGGATTTATTAATGTACCGTTGATCCTACGTGAGCTAAAGCGTTATCATGCATTAACACAGTACTGTCATTAATCTATGAAGTCCACATATGGCAAAACATGATCGCCAAGAACATTCCAGTCTGCATTCATCGTCAAGGCAATCTCCACCGCACCGTACGGTCCGGTCCTCCTAACTGACCCCAAAACATTATTGAACGTCCACCAAAGCCCACATTTGGCACTATGCTACACGGTGCATAGCTTTCGTCAACTCTTCTGTATACAAGATTATGTCCATCAGTTCCCCAATTTCGATTAGTTCCACAATTTGCACGAGTATGAGCAAATTCTAAACGGCTGGATTTGTGACGTTTTGAGTTAGGTTCCCTTCTTATATTCGCTTGACGGGCACTAAGCACAATTTTTAAAAATCGGTTGTCTTGCTCGGTTGTGCACCTTTTACGTCCTTGCCCGGGCTTTATTTCATATTCTCTGGTCTCTCGATATCGTTTATGTATTCGTTAAACCGAAGACTGGTTCATTCTTAATTTTAGTGCGATTTGTACTTGAGTATAATCTTACTGATACAATGTGATGATTCTAACCATCTCCATCTCATGAAAGGGTGCCATATTACAATGAATCTTATATTAGTTGTGTGCTTTAGAACACATTTACAAGAAAGTGGTACTGCATTTACAAATAATTGGTATTTAATAGATTGGCTTGCAGTAGACTTTATTCAAGGTGATTTCTGATAAAAATATAAATGTGCTATCATTTGACACTACTAGTTTTAAAATTGACTAGCGGGATTTTTTTATTACAAATAAATATGCGGTAATTTTACCCACAAAATATGTGGGTCACTGTTTCCGGGAATAATACAAAATGTAAAAATGGAGGGGTGTAATTGTTGTGGCCAACATTCGATTTTCTTTTACACCACACTTAATTTCTTAAGCGAAAAATTGGTTAACCGGTATGTTAACCGGCTTTGTGATAAAAATGGTCTTGTTTAATCAAAAATCATTATTGCTGTTTACATTTCAGAAAACCAACCAGGTCAAACCTTGTTAAAAATTGAATCTTCATTGCAAAAATTAAAAAGCTCCTAGCTTCCACTTCTGGTACGCAGATGTCCACCACATTTTGCATAGCTCTCCCAATTTATAGAAAAAGTTTTAGTACAACGTTTTTTTCCGAATAGTCACAATCTGCCTTGAAATCTAATTTACAATCGTTTATATTTTATTTTATTTTCGTTCTCAATCCGTATGGGTTGTGCAGGGCCCAATTTCTTTTTTTACAATTTTTGTTTTTTACTGAAAAACTGTTTTTTGACAAAAATACAACAAATACGACAGTATCTGTTAGTTCATAACCGTTTTTCTCGTAAATGATATACTTTTCAAAATACATGCATAAAACAAAAAATCTCCTATTAAAGCTATCACTTCCGGTGGTAAAACAAAAATCAGGTGGAAGCTGTCACTTTCGGTGGACCGATTTTGAACAAAATTTCCTGGTATTTCCCAATTTGTGGAATAAAGCTTAACCATAAAGTTTTACCCCGATCAAATGGTCCTTCTGGGCTGAACGGGGGCCAAACTTTTGTTGAAAAACGGTTTTTGTTAAAAATTGCCATCATATCCACCTACATTTTGGAAAACTTATCTGGAACGGTATTGTTGAAAATTTTATTTAGAATATTTTAGTTCCAAATCCTTTTCTTGCCAATTTGTTAAAAGATCACTGGGATCTCATATTCCCCCAGCTTAAGCCTGAAATTTCACCCCGATCTAATAAAATTGAAATGTTTATAACACAAGAAGGATGGAGGTAGGAGATCTCTAAGATTTATTAATCAGTTTTGAGATGAACTGTCTTATTTAATATAACAAAAACAGAAAAAGACAACTATTTTAGTACGGCACCATACACCCGCACACACTCAGGGATACACAGAGAGTTTAATGAGTTTTTTGGCTTCGGCGATATTGCGAATGGTAAATCTGCCAAAACCATGGCATGGTAAATCTATAAGATAGCGGAAAATAAGAGATTGCGCTACTCGCCGTAAGTGGCAGCACTATCAGTAAACAGAATTTATTTTGTTATGTAATTACCAGCGGCTTTTTTTTATTCATTTTGTATCACTTTTTTCACTAAATAAAACATCCATGCGAAATAAAATATTAAAAGTGATACTTAGGCTGCGTAAATACTAAAATTTACCAAATTTTTAGCAGTGTGTTGAGTAAATTAAAATACTGTACTAAAAAGCTGGGTAAACCATATAAAAAGTAGGTAATTTGATGTTGTTTTATTTTGAAGTTTCGTGTTACATTATTAATATACGATACATGAAGAAACTAGAGCATATGAATTTTTAGATTAATAAAATAATTTTTATTTTCCCAACCAAAACAAGAAAACTATAAGCTCAATTTCGGTGGCCCATCGATGTGTTTTTGCCGGAATTAGCCCAACTAATTTCAAAAACGTTTGAGAGGTAATTCTAATATTCGATTTCGTTTCTTCGAAATCACCCGCTAATATTTTTACAACGAAAGGCGGCTTGTAATCGATGCAATATAACATTCTCGCCTAGAAAGTAATTATAATTTTTTTATCGCAATAATTGTAAAGCGCTCCAAAACTAATCAAACTAAACACAATTTTTGACATTTACATAATTACCTATGAGCCAATTCAAGAGTCTCTTAAATAAATTTACCCTTTAAGCCATTATTACCATATTTTATTTACTACAGAATTGGCCCGCTATGTTAGGTAAATGTGTACAAACAACAAATTGATGGATCTCCGAAGTAAAGGAACTCGGTAAATGAAAACTTGAAATTTAAAAATATTCCGTCTTTCCACCATTTCTTAACGAAATATGATGAAATTTGGATAGTAGTATTGATCAGGGATTTTAAAGTAAGTTTTGAACAAAATTTTAGGATCTGTTCGTGCTGGACTAAACTTGGCCATTTCATAGCTAATCCTCACGAAAATTGGTTCCTACATTGATTTTTGATTGGAATAAAAATTTCAGAAGAAAAAATGGTATCTGTACATTCTACATGATTTAAATGTATTTTAAACTGGAGAGAACTTGGCTATCTCTTAATTAATAATTGTAAAATTTGCACCATATACTGGGATAATTCGGGCAAAATTTATTGATTAGAATTTTGATTTTCAATGTAATTTTATGATTTTCTGCGGCCACATACGTTATTTTCACTTTTTAGCCAATATCTCAAAAACTTCCCTGAGTAACCAACGCTTGTTTTTCTATTATCTTAGGTCATACTGAGGCTACATGAAAAATTTGGGGAAAATGTATGAATTAGAATTTTATCTATAATTTTTTGATTTTCTGTGGACACATACGTTATTTTTCTTTTTGACCAATATCTCGAAAACTTCCACTAGTAATCAATACTATCGGTTGTTTTTCTAATAGCCTAGGTCGTACTCAGATTACATAAAAAATTTGAGGAAAATTTTGAGTTTTTGAGATATTGAACAAAAGCTGAATTGATCTCATATCGCCATAGAAAATCATAAAATTCTTGTGAAAATTGTAGTCCATAAATTTTCCCCAAAATTTTCTTTGTAGTCTCAGTATGACCTAAGCTATTAGAAAAACAACCGTAAGTAATGGTTACTGGTGGAAGTTTTTGAGATGTTAGCAAAAACTGAAAATAACGTGTGGCCGCAGAAAATCATAAAATTGCATTGAAAATTCTAATCAATAAATTTTTCACCAATTATCTCAGTATGCGATGCCAATTTTTCAATTATCAATTAAGAGATAACCGATTTAAAATCCATTTAAATCGTTTAGAATGTACAGATACCATTTTTTTTATCTAAAATTTATATTTCAATCAAAAATCCACCTAGAAACCAATTTTAATAAGGATTGGTTATGAAATGGCCAAGCTGAGTACAGAATAAACAGATACTAGAATTTTGTTCAATTCTTACTTTAAAATCCCTGACTGGCTGAAAGACGGAATTTTGTTAAATTTCAAGATTTTATTTACCGAGTTCCTTTAATTCGGAGATCAATCAATTTGCCATTTTAAGGATCACTTTTAATATTTTATTCCGCTGAGACTATTATATAACAAAAAAAAATTCTTTTAGTGCTGCCACTTGCTGCGAGTAGCGTAATTTCTTATTTTCCGCTGTGAAGTTTTCGCTATCTTATACTGCATCAAAAATCTAGATGTCAAAATGTTTCATGATTACTTGACTTCATTTTACTACGTAAAAGAAAGTAAATTTTTTCTTTATTTAATAAATTTTATAAAAATATACGTATATGCTTAACTTGAAAGTAGCGATTCGCAATTGCTTCTTTTTCCTATTAAAAAATATAACTTTTCCGAAAGACATTGAATAAGACAAACAATAAATAATTTTAACTTTTTAAACTGGAAAAATATAAATTTAAGTTAAGGAAGTTGACGTTATGCAAAACCCGAAATTGGGTTTATTCCGCTACCTAGATGGGGCGAATACTATAATCAAACCAACTCTACTAATTCTAGACAACTATAGTATGTCGGAAAATGGATAGAATAAAACTTTCTTACAAATTAATGTCAAACTTTTAAACTTAAGTAGCAATAAACCTTGTCAAAGTTAAGTTTTAATTAAAAAGTTTATTTCTAAACACAAATTTCAATAATCTTCTTTTTCCATGTAAGATCAAAAGTTTCGTGCATTATTCGTATCTCGAAAAACAAACTAAAACACAAAATATTCCGAAACACGGAAGATAAATTTTATTTTACTCGCAAAAAAAAAAACATTAAATTTTCATTATTGACGTTTATCTCATTTGAAATGTATAAATTGTATCAAGATTTTAGTCTAGACACGTCGTGAGTAGAGTTTTATATTTCTTTTGTATAGTTTTGTACATAGAGATACAAAACCAAGTAAATCGATTTAAAGTTATATGTTATCTATTAAAGCATGTAAGCCCCTGGTAAATACTACTCGTATATTTTACCATTTCTGCTCAATTTATAGCTTAAAATGCTTAATCTCGAAGGAAAGATATCTTCCGTCTACAGTTATAACCAAAAATCCTCTTTAGAAATTCATACAGTGTGTGTGTGTGTAAATGGAAATTTTAAATTTATGAAAATGATTTTTATATTTAAATAATAATCATAATCATAAAAATGTAATAAACATAAAAATCATAATAATAGTTTTTCATAATGGAAATATGGTGATTTACATGTTAAATTGCTTAAAACAACAAAAAAAAAACATTAATTTTTTCATTTAACCCTATAAAACTGATGGTGAACTTTGGAACCTATACCTGATACCAGGGCGGTACGGTTTGAGTGAATTTTATTTAGTTTTTATTATTTTTAAATAATAAAATTATCACCTTTTTATGATTTTTGAAATTTTAATTAATTTCAGTTTGAATAAATAAATATGACAGGAAATTAATTTTATATTAAAATTGAATTTTATTTATTAAAATACAGTTTTATGGAAATAAATGTGGGGTGGTGCCGGGTTGTGTTTTAAAATTTCGAATGGAAAGCAGAATTTGGTGCAAATGAATTAAAAATATTTTATTTCGGGTTTTCAATTATGGATTTTAATTTTGTCTAGTGTTGAGTGTGGACACAAGGGAAATCGTTATTTCCTGAATAAATGATAAATCATAAATTTAAATGTAGGTTGATTTGTCTAATACTTTATTTTTTTTTAAATACATATAACTAATTAACAGCTCTCTATTTTCTATCTAATTTATTAATATTAGGAATATTAATTAATTAGATTAAAAATTCCAAAACCATGGGTTGTATTTTTCGTACAGGTAAAGGATGTTGTTTGAGAGGTTCACAATTTTAAATTAAAATAGAATAAAGAAAAACATTTTGAATATCAGTAAAACTTTATTGGATAGATAATTTTATGCCATTAATGCTTGAATATGATTTTGGCTATATGGCCGCCGCCGCTGGCGCGTAGATGGCACAATCTGGATGTCCAAATTTCACACACTTTCCGCAGCAATTGCGACCGTATCTCGCTAATAACCCACCGAGACAAGTGACTTAACATATGCCCAAAGAAAATAATCTAATGGAGTTAGATCACACGATCTCAGTGGACCATTATGGGGCAGGACCATTACGTGAAACTAGTCTTTTATCATATGTTTCTTTGAGTACATTAATTGTATCCCGCGCTGTGTCGCATGTGTTGGACACCGTCCTGTTGGAACCACATATCAGCAAGATTTATGTCAGCCAATTGGGGTAAAAAAAAAAAATTAGAAATCATGTCTCTATATCGTGACTGTATCATTCCGTCCATAATCTTTTTTGAAAACTTATGGACCAATGATTTCACTGGCCTATAAAGCGCACCAAATCTTTGTTTATTAACGTAACTATTCAACTAAAAGTGAGCTTAATCGCACGAACAACATTTTGTTTGGAAAATTAACATCAACATCAATTTGTACTTCAGCTCATTGGCCGAATGAGTGGCGTGTGCGATGGTCGGATGGTTTTAATTCCTGCATAAGTTAAATTTTGTAAGCACGTTAACCAAGATCCTTAGATAAAATCTTCCATAAAGTGGATCGACACATCTAAAGTGCTGAGAACGACGTCGAATTGATTGATTTGGGTTTTCCTGGGGCGGTATCATGAAATCCTGTCGAAAAAACCGGTCGTTCATAAAATGTCACCGCTAGAAATACCGACCGGTAACGAAACCGTATCATGAAATTCGATCGGAAAAATATTGAGCAAATTTCCAGTTCAGTGGCAGTTTGCTATATTTTCTTGTCAAAATAGAAACTTGTATGGGGCATTATCAGATGCATTTTTTTTTAGTTTCGTGTGACAGAAAACGAACAAAAATGTGTATGTGTTATTATAACAAAAAGTAAAAAATGTGTTATAATTAAAAGTAAAACCGCAAACTATGCTACATACTACAATATAACAAATGATCGTTTACGTATAAATTAAATCTGTAGACATTTGAAGCGCCATTAGAATTAAACTGTTGCCAAACAAGTACCTAAAATGCTGCCCCATGCTAGCTTCGAATTTAACAATCCCTCTCGCCAAATTTGAGTGGCTTTCCATACCAACTGTTTTTATGTTGGGTTGATTGTTTGTTTGCCTTTCCCGGCAACATTGAGGACTGAGGTTTTGACACAAAAAAAATTACGCTTTATAATAATGAATTTTCATTTTGTCATATGTGAATTAATCCCATCAAATACAAAAAATATTTTTTTAAGTAATTAATTTGCTTTTTTAAAGTTTCAATCAAATTTAATGTTTGCTCGACAACTACATTGCTATCGAGCAATTTTTGACGGTAAATTACCGGTTAAACTGCGTTCATGATACCGTTTTGACGGTAAATTATTGATTTCCGTCAAAGTTTAACCGGTCACGGATTTCACGATTTCGCCACTGTATGCTGTACAGCGTCTATTATTTAGAGTATACGTGGTGCGAAAATGATCCGTAGTTAACCGAATTACCCGCCCTGCTGGACGATTATGACGACTGTAATGTACGATGAGTTTTGCGAACAGAACCATTATTTTGATAAGAAAGTTCAACAATTTGCAAGCGTTGCTCTATGCGTGAGTCTATTCATTATGAAATGGCAATTTTTATTTTCGGTATAATCCACAAATACCACTTCATGTTCGAACCGAATTTATCGTTCGAATCTAATTGTCACATAAAACTAAGTCACCAATTCAGGGCATTCGCATTTGTTTAAATTTTCCGCGATGCCGAAAAACAAACAAAAAAATCCTTTCTATGAGGGACCGGCAGTCTTTTCGCCGTATTTTTAATTTTTTTTTTGTTTTAATTTTTCATGCAAAAACAATTGAAACAATGAAAATAAGACCAGAATAAATTGACAATATCATTTCGGCAGAAATACCAGATGAAGATGTTGATGCTGAATTATTTCACATTGTTACGACTTACATGATTCATGGCACATGTGGTGAGTGCAACATCAATTTAAGGGGTTATAATTTCCTACCCACTATTTCATTTACAGTCAGTCAAGTAAGAGCGTGGTCGGGTTAATTTATAAAAAAAATTTATTTGGTGAATCTTTCATATTTATAAATATATTGGACACATTACAAACGATGATGCAATTCGGTTAATATTGTGTCCAGTCACCATCGGCGTCGATAATTGCCTGACATCTCCGAGGCATGCTTTCTACTAATTTGACGGCGTATTCTATCTATCTCCAGATCCGACGAATTTCGCAAGAAAGTGTGTGTGCGTCTTCCACGAAGTTTCTGTTTAATATATGCCCACACATTTTCAATAGGGTTTGCATCGGGCGACTGCGACGGCCAATTCAATGTAACGATGCCAGATTGAGTCTTCCACTCAGTACAGAGCTTGCTGAGGTGTTTAGGATCGTTGTCCTCTTGCAGAATCCAATCTTCATTTTTGCTGATGAACCAACGATTGGCAGATGGCAGTAAAGCCTTTTTGTAGATTTTAATCATTTTTTCGGCATTTAGGTTGCCGGTAAAGAGGTACAAAGTGCCGAATCCCTGCTTTGAGAAGCAGCCCCAAAGATGCATCTTTATTCCGTGGTTTACGGTCCGCTGAACAAGCCTATTGGTGGAAGTTGACCAGGCTCGCGTGAGGATACAACGTGCCCACACAGAACATTCATCAGTAAAAATGACATTTTCAAAATCTCTATCGATATTCTCATGCGCCCAAGCGAGTCCCTTTTTCACATGTTTTCCAGTCAACAGAGGCTTCTTCATTGTGTTGCGCCATTTCAGGTCATGAGTACGGAGATGGGTTCTAATAGTTTCGTAGGATATATCTAAACCTTTTGCCTTTAATTTTGCTTGTCCTTGCCGCAGTGTTAAACCAGGATTCCGCGAAAACAGATTCACTATTCTTTTTTCATCTTTTTTGTCCACTTTTCCTATCGAGCCACGTTCTGGTAAATCATCGACATTTTTAGCCACTTTATATCGCTGTACCCACTTATGTACAAATGCCTTCGACTTTCTCATATATTTAGCAGCCGCTGATTGCGACATTTTGGGACCTTTCGGGCGGGTGCAAAGGAACACAGCTTCGTAGCGCGACGCGTATTTAGCACTCATGGCGCTTAACGTGATTCTCTTTCAAAAGATCAACGACAACTGAATCTTTGTTGACAACGCATCAAGGACAAAGCTTCCCTCTATCGGCTCGCAAAGGAATTAGAGCGAAATCTTTCATTACCTGTCGGTAATGACGACCACGCTCTTACTTGACTGACTGTAGGTGGCTGCACATGTACTTATTGATGTGCCAAGGTGTACTATCACAGTAATTGACAGTTAATAAAGACACAATTAATCCACTTTTAAATTATGTTAATTTTATTAATAGTCGTGAAAATATATTTTTTATTATTTTCTTTAATTACTCTACACAAAAAATTAACTTGATGTTTTTACTTTTTTTCTTGTTGTGAAAAAAATAATACAACATTTTTTATTTTTTGTTTCGTCACAACCTACGTTGGTAGACCGGGTTTTTTTGTCTCTTCCATAATTTTAGAGAGTTCATTTGTACTTTATAAATTTGACAATTAAATTTGACATTTATGTTTATAAACATCGCCACAAATTCGCCCTGCATGAAAAATGGTAAATGCACAAAGCGGTGTTATCGAGATTTAATATCAGATACAATATCTGGAAATGATGGCTATCAGTTATATCGTAGACGCTCTACAGATGATGGTGGACATTCTCTTTTTTAAGAATGAATAATCAAGCAGATAAGATTTCACATGGAACGTTTCAAGAAACAAATGAGAGTAACGCAATGGTTATTTGAAACTTATCATAGTGCATGTCGAGCCTTAGAATTATTAAAAGACGATGGGCATTTGGATAGCACTAATAACATCAGATACGTAGTTTATTTGGTATTTTGTTAATGACCTGTATACATTGAAGCATTCATTAACAACGTTAGAGGACATTTGTGTGATCATTTCAAATGAACCACACTTAAAATTGATATTGCCATCACCTAATCGAACTGGAAGTGATTTATTCATTCGCGACATACAACATGAACAGTAATTGAACATTGATGATTTGAATTTATATGTGCAAACAAACAAACCAAAATTTTTATCAGAGCAAAAATTAATTTTTGACGGATGCCGTTGCTAGATAAGAATGTGGTTTCTTCTTAGATGCTCCAGCCGGACCCGGAAAAACATTTTTGATTTCATTAATATTGGCTAGAAAACGATCACAAGGCAATATTGCTTTTGCTGTAGCATCTTCTGAAATAGCTGTCACTCTGCTGGATGATGTTTACATTCTGTTCACATCTAAAGATCTTAAAGAAAACGACACAATTTTCGGGGCAGCGTTCACACATTTAAATTAACAACAAATATGAAAGTGCAAATGGTAACTGATCCATCTGCTGCAAGATTTTCTACTCAATTGGTAACGGAACCATGAATGTCAACCGCACAAATCAAATTTTAAAACTTCCAGACCATTTCTGCCGTAATGTACAATCCAGAGACGATTAAATTCTAAATGTTTTTCCAAATTTTCGTCAAAACTACAAAAGCCATCAATGGTTAAGCGAGAGAGCTATTTTGGCTGGTTAAAATGTTGATGTTAATGCCATCAATATTAAAATACAAATTAGATCCATTGATACAGTGGTTGATGAACATGAAACTGTTAATTTTCCCACCGAGTTTTTGGATTCATTAGATCTAGCAGGAATACCGTCACGTATATTGCAACTAAAAATTGGTTCTCCTATTATTTTGCTACGTACTCAGAACGAGCGAAAGCTGTGCAACGGCACTAGATTAGTAGTCAAAAAATTTAGGGGATCATCGAGGCTACCATAATAAGTGGAAATTTATAAAGAAGAGCATGTATTACTGTCACGAATACCAGTAATCCCAAGTCTATAATTTCCGATTCGTCTGGCATGTCGATAAATAAATCAGAAGGACAAACAATGGTGTATGCGACTTAGACTTGGAAAAACATTGTTTTTCTCATGGACAATTTTTACCAATTAAGTACAACATAATGATATAGTTCAACTGCGAAAAAACTACCCTTAAGGGGTGAAATTCTTCAAAAATCATCTTTTTCGTTACACCATGCTTTTGGCATTTCAGTTATTATTTGTTGTATCGTACTGGGGGTGGTACTGTATTTTTTACAAATTGATCGGAGAACCGCTAAAAGATTTTTTCCGAAATTAGGACACATTTCTCTTACCGGCACTCGAAAACTATTTTTATAAAATTCATAAAACTGTATAGATTTTTAAAAAAGGACTCCGGCCTCACCGAAGGACCCCGAACAAATTTCCCAAAAATTCAGACTCATGGAACCTTCTAAAAATTTCAAGATTTGTATGATCCGTTGAGTCGTTTCTATAATCCGTGATATAAACATTGACACATTAAAACGATTCGAACAATTTTCAGGTCACACTGAATATGTTAAAGTATTCGCGAACTTTATGAAAATTATGCAGATCAGCAGGAAATACACGAAACAACGAGGGTTGTTTGTTTAGCATCTATGTATGTAAAGCTATTGGACTTATTGTAAATATATGGTGATATAGCTATGGTCTTATTGTAAAGCTATTGGACTTGACTTGTTTTGGGGCTGATGGACCCCTATTTCTTTTGCGGTTCGTTTTTCATGTCCTACCTTGCAAAGTAGACAAATCAAGGACGAAAGATTATAGGTCCGACTACTTGTTGTTGAACGGGATTTGAACCTGGTACTTCGGTACCACGGTACCGATTCAAACGCCAAAGATTTAAAAATTGTGGATAGAATATTTTTTTCAGAATCATTTGGGCCTAAAAAGCTTGAAAATAAGATGAAGGCTCAAATGCAGGACTTCCAAATGATTTATTAGGGAAGCAGGACACTCGTAAACTCCGGCAGTTTTGGTTAAAAACACCCGAGTCGAAAAATACTAAAGTAAGCTGGCTGCACCGGAGGTCCTCTTAGGCTAATTTAGCAGAATCTGAACTCATTTCAATCGCTTTTTGGCACTCGAGTGCTCTCTTCATTTTTCATCAAAATGTAAACCTTAATAGATGCTAGTGAAATTTATCCAAACTAGTCCAAAGAATACAACAACAAACTTATTGTAAAGCTATTGGTGTAAGTAAACATTCAGGCGAATTTATATTGTGTAATTTAGACGAGACGTGATTTTTTAATCGGAATTAGGTACATTCCAAAGTCATTCTAAGTATTTTCTAAGAATTTAGCATGAACTTCAGTGACATTGGTAGACTGTCTAAATCCAAACGAGTGTCTTTCATAAATTGTATAATTTTCTAATGGGCCTGACTTAGGTAGATTCCAAAACCATTCTAAGTATTTTCTAAAAACACCCTGTGAGACCCATTGGAACATCATATAATTTACTAGGGATACTCGTTTGAAATTAAGCAGTCTACCAATGTCACTAAAGTTCATGCTAAATGGCCCATGCCACACGTAAAAAGAAAATGCCGCATTTTTCTTCGTTTCTTTCCCCGTTTACCTATGATACAAGTTTTAATTGCGACTTAAACAAATTTTCTGTTCAACCACACAACTCAAACATAAATGAAATAAAAAATATTTCAAGGACATTTTTGACTCATTTTAGTTAAAATTTTATTTAAGAGAGAGCAGAACAGAACATTGGTAGAAAAAAAAATGCCAAAATACAAAAAATGCTCGTGTGGCATGGGACAATGCTTAGAAAATTAAATTAAAAAATCACATCTGTATATCGATTTTGTCTCAAAATGTGTGAAACGAAATGAGTGTAACCGGAAAGATATAGTAGTAGCATTTGTATTTGTGTTTGTTTCCTGCGAATGATTGTTTTACTGCATATGTAAGCCACGTGTCATTCTTTTTTTGTTTATTTATCTTAACCCTTTGAGTGCCAACATGATTTCGGCTAATGTATTTTATAATATACATTTTTTTTTTTAAATTTATGAAATTTAAAATAAATTTACCTATAAAATTTTATTTATACATATAAAATTAATTTATGATATGATATGATATGATAGAGGCGTACAGGCCAGCCATAACGGCGATCCTAGGTACGTTACCATAATCCTGAAATATCCACAATCAAATAACAAATTATATCTGAATGCGAATAATATTTCAGCATCATGCGGGCCCAGGCCCTGCCTGCATCCTTAACAGATAAGGTTATTAAGGAAAGGATGTTAGTCACAGAAACGACTAGGGCGAACCGCAGCAAAGTCATTTTCTAACTACTTAAATATATTAAAATGTTAGTCACAATTAAATTCACACTCTAGATTAGATTTTGTTAGTTTATTAATTTGGGTTAGTTGTGGTTGAGGTAAAGGATACTAATATTCATCATATGTATTCCGCATCAGTCATAAAAGACTGGTTAGGTTATTTAATTCACATCTACGGGTCATCTCATCATATGCTGTTTGTAACCTTATTTTTGCCCTATCTTCCCACCCAACACCATCTAACCGAGGGTCTTCACGTTCGTAATGACTCGACAGCATTATCATACATATGATGACCTAAATATTCCGTTTATATTGTAAAAAAAAATTAAATTTAAATTCGGTATTGTCATTTAGCTACCTATATTTAAACTCATCCAACTAAAAGCAGGGTTGGTTTATATCTAACATTCACACAACTACACTAAAACATAACCTGAATTCAACCAGAATGATCGTCGAAAAACAACATTCCATAGCAAAAGGTCTTTGTATCATTAATATATTTAATTGTATTGAGTTTATTCTCAAAGCGTAAGTAATTAAATAGACAAGAAGACCAAGAAAACAAACAAACCGACTCAATTCCAGTCCAACCCACACAAACGTGTGAGCAACAAACCACAGCATGTAATGGCGTTGTTGATAAAAAACCCCGCCTGGCCCGAAGCAAAACCAACACAACCGTGTGTAAAGATACAGTTGTTGCTTTCGGACGAAAACAAGCCAAAAAGAATTCACAAACGTGTAAATTGGTTCAAAACACTTACAAAAATAAATTGCCGACATGGCACTCCCGTCGAACCCGCACAACCGTGTTAGCAAAACACAAAAGGGATATACACCCACACACACATACATAAATAAATACAGAATACACATTTAATATAAATAAAAATAAAAAAAGGAAACTACTCTGAAATTCTTATATGTATATACATATATACAGATTATAGAAAAATTAGAACGACATATACTTCGCGTAAATTATATCTCGTTGTAAATTTTCAACTCGGTTTTTATGTATAGATATATATAAACACATTATTCAAATAAAATCAAAATTTATATCGGACATATTATAAAATATGAATCAAAAAAACAATAAAATAACCATTCATTATAGAATAATTATGTATATATAAAATCAAATAAATAAAGACTCATCCTTTGTATCTGTCGGCAAGAATACAAAAAATCCATGTGCACATTTTACATGCTATACACGATTAGTTCACTTTATAATTATTATCACTAAACTTATTATAATTTATAATATAATTTATAATTACAATACATTTAAAATAAAAAGATAAAAAGATTTATTATTAAAATTTTATTTATTTTACGGAGAAAGACAAAACACGTCTTCCTCCTTCGACGATCGCACGTCCTTTTCTTATACATATAAAATTAATTTATGATAAAAAAAAATATAAAATAAATTAGCATGTTAAATAATGATACTCCACAGCTCGAGAGCAGACGTAATGTGCTGAGAAAAGGATATAAGCACCATAAAAATTAAACCGATTCGCCCGGATCGCGTTATTTTGGTACTGTTCATCATACAAATGACACAAATACGAACAAAAGAAAAATAGAAATACAAAGACATAATTATGTATTATACACTGTGTACGTATTCGATTTTTTTTGCTTCACTCATTTTAAATGAGTAACTCACGAGACAAAATCGATATAATGGTCTTAGTTACACAATATAAATTCGCCTGAATGTTTACTTATAGCAATTCTATTACAATATTTTTGTTGTTGTTGTATATTTTTTGAAATTTCGGTCTTACAGTGAAATTGCTGAAATGGGGTTTTATAAGCTGGTTGGTTCCACCAATTGTAACGAAAAGTGGTAAACGAGATCTAGGTTCAAGTTAGTTTTCCAATTGTTGTTGTTTGTTGTATTGTATTTTAGTTCTCTCCTGTTTTGTATGTTTCTTGATTTTTTTAGGGTTCTAAAACTTAATTCTGGATGTGGCTTAGGTTCCGGAACTTGCAAATTAAAAGAAGCTAAGCCACCATCGACAATCAATTTGCATGCAACTTAGATTACAAAATTTGGCTCTGCAATATAGCGAATTAGTTTGAAACAACCGGTGTGTTCTGTAAAATTTCCAATTAAAATAAAACTTTACCGACCAAACGGCACAGTGGTAGTGGTTAAGACTTAAGCGTTTGGATGGGATGAAAAAAGAGAATTTTCATTATCAGATTATAATGTGTGATGAAGTGGAACACAACTATGACACCCTGTCGGAGTGCAAAACTCATGGGCCGAAATTGATCAATTTGACTTGACAAATTAACCGGGATGAAACTGAATGATATAGATGTCGAGTGTGCTTCAAGAAAATGTCAAAGGCATTTTTCCATCGATTGGAATCGTACTAGGGTTTTATGATGAAAAGGGAAATCCAAAATGAGCTCCCGTATCAGGCTGTAATTCCCAAAAGCAGTTTAATTTTCATCTTGCTGGTGGTAGTAATTCATCACGTATGAGATTTATGTCCCATACGGCTAAGTTAGGTATTTCTTATTTTCATTTGGTAGGGTATTACAAGCTATATAGTTATTCCGAGATCTATTTATGAACTGCGACCACATGTTTTGCAACACCTCTTATTCTGGACCAAAGGTTTTTTGAAATCTACCTTTGGAGTTCCTTTGTCGGAGGAGCTTGCAGGTTGTATTCGATCAGGAAATGCACTGGTATTAATACATTTACTTACTAACCATGAATTTATAAAGGCCTTAAATTTGGATCAATAGGTTGGCCAGTGGTATGATTGATTTTTTGGTTTTTTCTTATCGTTATATTGAAATGGCAGGATGTGGTGTTCCAAGTACTGAGGAGATTGCTCTTGGATTATTTTTGCTTCGATCCTTAATGATGAAAAATCGCTTGCGGATATGTGCCTTTATTAATGATTTAGTTCCGTTGTTTCCGTAGTTTCCAGGCCATTTTTAGAAGAGTAATTGCAAATAGTGTAGCCGCCCTTCCACGCGGGTGTTGTTGTGTCGGTCAAAAAAGGGTGATAAAAAAAACTTTTGTGTTGCTATCCTTGGGCAGCTGTTATTTTGTTGAAATTCGATACACCACCATACTTACTCAGGTCTGCTATTAGCCCCCCCATACTGTAAAGCGACTAACTAAAGTGAACGTTAGAGCGAATTGCAATATCAAAACACAATTAAACCAAATTTAAATTCAGAAAAAAAATTAAATTTTCGTTGTTTGTGATTGGGTATCATAAAATAGAATTAAAAAAATTTAAGTATCGGACAGCGGTATGAAATCTTAGTACGTTGAAACGAGTTGCACATACCAATCGCTACAAGTCGCTGAAAAATCATAGCTTTCTGTTTTTGGGAACTGCTTTCGTTCTTTCGATTGTGATTGCTCCATCTTGAATTTCAAAATCTGCATGCTAGTATGTAGATTGTTTTGATGACTATAGGTGTCGCAAGAATGGCTGTTAAATTAATATGGATTACAGACTCTGGCTCATTATCTGCCCATGTGGTACGACAATTTCTTTCATATCATCTGATATCTCGATATGTGGGTTATCTTGCAGGTGTGGTACCCATCCTCGTAATAAGGCAGGTCTGTTCCATCAGATCCCCATATGGATGCCAGCTTTTTGACGTCACACCACGAAAAAAAATCAGCTGGGTGAGACACAGGTTTTCGTATCCAGAAGTAGTTACCATAAACTTGCGTAACCTGGCTTAAAGCCTTTGATGACCATTGAACCAAACAACGAATAATAATAATTCTGAACATAATATTTTCCTACTTTGGCTTATGGCTTAAATGGACCTAGTTCTTCCTACTAATTTTGGCTTGATGGATAACTCAAACTTGAATAAGCTATACAATATCAATATTCAGGTTGTTGCTTGAGAATGAGGGTAGTGGTTCCGAATCATTGAGGTAAATCGATGCCTGCTTCGGATTCCATATACCCTTTCCTCATTTTCATAGTCGTTCAAATATAAAATTCATGGTCATTTGAAGGTCAACTTGGTTTTTACATACTTTAACTAAAGCCTTCCTTTTGAAAAGCTAGCTAAATTTTAATCTGCCTGTGTAAAACCTGTTATCCGTGCTCCCTCTAACCTGGTGCAGGGCATACAACCAAATTGTACAAAAATTACATATACCATGTTATACACAAACCATTAATACTTAATATAAAATTATGATTTCATATAGTGTTCCGCCATGGTATGTGGTATTCGATGCGATTTAAAACAGAAAAGATTTCACATATATTACCAAATATTTCCGTTACGTTTGACAGTTTTCCCTCGCCATTGTTGTGTAAGGAAATATAATGGAATACATTATACTGCTACAGACGAGTAATAATAATAAAAGAAAAATGAAAATTACTGTTAAGTTCGATCAACTGAAGACGATAACATAACAAAAGAATTTTCCTTTTATTTTCATCTTCGTAGGTTTTTTGTGAATCTTTTAAACATGTAAAAAGTAAAAATATCGTATACAGAGTTAATAAGATTATTATGTTGATTTTATATGATAAGAAAATAACAATATGATACTTTAGTGTATCTTCTTCTATATGGATGGTACACATTGATAGCATCTCTAACTATTTATATACCCGATGTATGTACTCGTATATAGTTCTAGTGTGTTATTGTTGCGATGTACTCGCATAAAACTTGAAGTGAGATTGAAATTTTCTGAAGAGTACACCATACCAAGACACTTGTTTTCATGTTTCGTTTGTGAATTGAATTCAAAGAAACACGAATAAAATTTGCCAATATTTTGTGAAATGATGTGCGAACGAACACACCGACCGGAAGAGCTTGTTAGTATACGTCTTAATGGCATTCAAGACATGATTGGTTGTGTATTGACTGACAATGACTTTATATTGTTATTGTAGTTAATGTATATCACCAACACTATTACATACATTTTATGATTCGCGGTAATTCAATTAGACGCACCACGCACAACAAGATATATTTTAAGCAGTTGATTTTTATTCCATCCATCCTATTCTACTAGAGAGATTATTATAAAAACGAGTTGAATATTAATCATCTTTGCGAGATGAAAAATGGAATAAAATTTCTATGTATCTTTTTTAGATTAATCTTAAAAGATTAGAATAGTATAGGAGGATGATACGTATTATTTGTCTTTTTTTGCATTATGTTTTTTTTTTTGACAAATTAATTTGATGCAAGTAATAATCTTTGTCACGAAAAATGATGTTGATTTCAATGTACAGCAGAGAAAACGTGGTTTTTGGTATTCATCGTTAGTGGAAGCACCACCACAAAAGATACAGTTATGCTATTGGTATAAAACCAACAGAAACGTATGTCGTATAACCTTTTTCCTGATGTTGTATAAGATAGCGGAATTTTGACTGCGGAAAATAAAAGATTACACTACTCGCCGCAAGTGGCAGCACTATCACTAAAGAGAATTTATTTTGTTATGTAATTACCAGCGGAAATTTTTTATTCATTATGTACCTATCACATTTTTACTAAATATAATATCTCAGCGGAATAAAATATTAAAAGTTATCCTTAAAATGGCAAATTCATTGATCTCCGAAGTAAAGGAGCTAAGTATATGAAATCTTGAAACTTAACAATAATCCGACTATCCGCTATTTCTTCCACTAGTAACCAATACTGTCGGTTGTTTTTCTAGTAGCTTAGGTCATGTTAATACTCTATGGAAAATTTGGGGAAAATTCATGGACTAGAATTTTCAATAGAATGTTTTGATTTTATGCTGTCATATAGTCTCAGTATGACCTAAGCTACTAGAAAAACAACGAAAAGTATTGGTTACTAGTGGAAGTTTTTGAAATATTGGTCAAAAATTGAAATTCACTTATTTGACCGCAGAAAATCAAAAAATTCTAGTGAAAATTCTAGTCCATGAATTTTCCCCAAATTATCCATAGTTTCCGTATGACCTAGGCTACTAGAAAAACAACCGAAGGTATTGGTTACTAGTGAAAGTTTTTGAGATATTGATCAAAAACTGAAAATCATTTAAATGGCCGCAGAAAATCAAAACCTTCTAGTAAAAATTTTAGTCCATGCATTTTCCCCAAATTTTCCATATAGTCTCAGTATGTCCTAATCTACTAGAAAAACAACCGAAAGTATTGGTTACTAGTAGAAGTTTTTGACATATTGGTCAAAAACTGAAAATCATTTAAATCGCCGCAGAAAATCAAAAAATTCTAGTGAAAATTCTAGTCCATGAATTTTCCCCAAATTTTCCATAGTCTCCGTATGACTTAGGCTACTAGAAAAACAACCGAAAGTATTGGTTACTAGTAGAAGTTTTTGAGATATTGGTCAAAAAATGAAAATCATTTAAATCGCCGCAGAAAATCAAAAAATTCTAGTGAAAATTCTAGTCCATGAATTTTCCCCAAATTTACCATATAGTCTCAGTATGACCTAAACTACTAGAAAAACAACCGAAAGTATTGGTTACTAGTGAAAGTTTTTGAGATATTGATCAAAAACTGAAAATAACTTATATGGCCGCAGAAAATCTAAAAATTCTAGTAAAAATTCTAGTCCATGAATTTTCCCCAAATTTCCCATATAGTCTCAGTATGTCCTAAGCTACTAGAAAAACAACCGAAAGTATTGGTTACTAGTAAAAGTTTTTGAGATATTGGTCAAGAACTGAAAATCATTTTAATCGCCGCAGAAAATCAAAATATTCTAGTGAAAATTCTAGTCCATGAATTTTCCCCAAATTTTTCATATAGTCTTAGTATGACCTAAGCTACTAGAAAAACAACCGAAAGTATTGGTTACTAGTAGAAGTTTTTGAAATATTGGTCAAAAACTGAAAATCACGTAAATGGCCGTAGAAAATCAAAAAATTCTAGTGAAAATTCTAGTCCATGAATTTTCCCCAAATTTTCCATAGAGTATTAACATGACTTAAGCTACTAGAAAAACAACCGACAGTATTGGTTACTAGTGGAAGAAATAGCGGATAGTCGGATTATTGTTAAGTTTCAAGATTTCATATACTTAGCTCCTTTACGTCGGAGATCAATGAATTTGCCATTTTAAGGATAACTTTTAATATTTTATTCCGCTGAGATATTTTATTTAGTGAAAATGTGATATGTACATAATGAATAAAAAATTTCCGCTGGTAATTACATAACAAAATAAATTCTCCTTAGTGATAATGCTGCCACTTGCGGCGAGTAGCCTAATCTCTTATTTTCCGCTGTCAAAATTCTGCTATCTTATATAGCATCTTTTCCTGCCTCTCCACACAATTGTGTGGGTAAGGCAAAAGAATCATGTCAAAAATTTATTTTTGTATGTGTTTTGAACTAACTTACACATTTGTGCATTCTTTTTTGTCTTATTTTCGTCCGATAAAAACAGTTTAACCTGAGACAAACTAAAACAGATATTTCATCCTATGTAAACGTAAAAATTTGAACTGCGATTTCATTTTCTGTAAATAGCCGCATACAATCAAAAATATTTTGTTTTTTTTGCGTATACTTATACGCAGTTTAACGAAAAATCACAGATAGAACGATGACATTGGAATTATCAGAAGTTTGTTTTGTTTTCATTTTTTACTTCAAATGAAAAATCTAGTTTTATTGTCTGTGCTATAACTATACACACAATTGTGTTGGTTGTGGGGGATGGGATAAGATAGAATTCGGGTCAGCGAAACAGTTTACGCTACTCACCACAATAAGCAGCACCATTTTTTTTACAAACCTAAGGACCTATTCTTTACCTGCTCTACACCAGAGATTTACCTCAATTAAACGATGTTACCGTTGCAACATTTGCTGATGACATTGCAGTTCTCTCAGTAGGAGCCGCTATCAAGGAATCGACAACGAAACCTCAAGATGCATATGACAAAATCATAAAATGAACAAAAAAATATGGCGTATCGGGATCAATGAATCGAAATCCACGCATGGGAATTTTACTAATTTAAAAGTCAGCTACAGACCTGTAATCATTAACGTTCAGCAGATTCCGTACACTGAGAGAATAAATTGATTGAATCTACAAAAAAACCGATAAATTCAACCATTTCCGGGGTTGATTTTGAGCCAACAAAAAAATGATAATATTTACTGTAATTATTGTTAAAATTAATGTTTTTGTTTATTGCAATTTCAATATTTAAATTGTAATAATTGTTTATTTTACAAGTAATTTATGACTATTGTAAAATTTGTAAAGTGAACAAATAAATTTTCACAATTACAATTTTTTTTCAGTTCTTGTAAAATCAACAAGTAAATATTAGAAATCATAAAACGTACAATGAAATTGTAATACTAACAAGTACTACAAGTAAATTGTCATGCTTGTAAAGTCAATAAATAAATGTTAGAAATGGTTGTATTTACAAATAATTTGTACTTTTAGTAAATTTTACAAGAAACTTGTATTCTTGTATTCTCAACAAATAAATATTACAAATGATAATATTTACAAACAAATTATAATCATAGTAATTTCTACAAGAAATTTGTCGTTTTTGTGAAATCAACAAATCAGTATAAGAAATGATAATATTTACAAACTAATTGTATTATAAGTAAATCTGCAATTATTGTTGATGTAAGATAAATATTATTAAAAAATCTGGTATAATTACCCGTTCCGTTACTGAAAATGATCATTTATTTTTTGACTTCAGTGCAGAAGCAGTATAAAAGACGAGCTGTGTAAAGTGAAACCTTTGATAGGAAATAAAATAAAATTCTTTTTACGATTTTTTGATTGAGCTTTATTATAGTTTTAAAGTGATTATGTTAAGAAACATTTATAACAGTTCATATCAAATTGCAATTCATGTAAAAAAGAGACAAACAAATTTATGATTTTAACATATTTTTTAAAAAGTTTTATAAACAATATTTTGTTATATTTTTATCATTTTAATATTTATGAACCATGAAGCTACCTATAACAATAAAATTATAGCGATAGTCTTCTATGTTATACTTTTAAATTTTAGTCCCAACTTGATAACAACTAAAGTTAAATACTAATACGCTAAAATTTCAAAATTTGTACAAATTGAAAAATATTACTATTAACTTTAAACATATTTTCTATCATTTACAACATTTGATAAGAACACGGAATTGATTGTTCGTGGAATTGGCTCTAAAGTTATGAAATTCTTGAAATTTAATTATAGATTCGTTCGGTTGGTTTAATGAATATTGTGTCAGTAAGTGTCTTTTAAAAGAATTCTTAACACTTACTAAAACCACATTTATTTATAAAACGGATGTATAATGACTAATATAATTAAAGAAAATAAATTAAATATATATTTAAATAACAATATAATTTAAAATTAACTAATTACTGTAATTAAGTAAATTTGTACTGTTGGTTTAAAATTGTGTTTTTCAATATTGAACAAATCAGTTATTACACTGGCCGCTGCGGATATTGGTTTATCAAAACGCGTGTCTATCGCATAAAAATAAGTTTGAATACAATACCGTACGTTATATGACTTATGTGGGTAAATTAAAAATTTAAAACGTTTTAAAACATAAATCAATTGCTCCCACGCAAAAGTGAATGTTGAATATACGTAGTTGCTATCTACTCTTGCAATAAACTTAATCTGCAATTCTTTTAACATATTAACGATTATTATTGGTTTAGGGGTTAAATTTTTCGCTAGATGTTCTTCCCTTAAGTTATAGATCTGTTGGTTGATTTCTTCTTCATCTTCCAAAATCAGAAACTTACTGTTTATGGAATCTTGACTTTATAGCTTCCAATGAAATGTTTCCTCGTTCACTTTTAAATTATGTTTAATTAACGGAGGCAACAAGTATTGTAACAATTTAAATACTTGTAAATGTTGCAATTCTGAAAGATAAAAAACAGATTTTATTTCATTTATTTATTTTCACATATACGTTACGTTCACAGTAAGAAGTGAAACAAAACTTACCAGTATTATTAGTTTCAGCAAAGGATCTTTTTTTAATTTAATTATTCCATCAAGCTTCAATTTTTTGTTCGAATTTTCCAACCTATGGCCATCACAATCTGTGCATTCTTTTAATATTGCTGATATGTACTTTCTTTAGAAAAATTAATATTGGCTTAACTTTGTTCAGTTGTAACTCTCCGTCGTTCTTCAAAGGCTACCCAGCTGTATATTTATAAGATATCCACAGCTTGTCATCACTGAAGAAAATGGTTTTTATAAATCTATATAAATTATAAAATTTAACAAAAGTTTAATCTTATAAGAAAATCAAATCGAGAACTATTTTAAATGATGTTCGAGGTAAAATAATTACAAACTATAACTATCGATAAAACCATAAAGATGAACGTACATCATATTTCGATGGGTCCAATTTGAAACGCGATTTTTTAAAACGCGAATTATCAAAACGTGATATTTTAAAATGCGATATTTCAAAACACGATATGGTACAAAATGCGATATGGTACAAAACGGGAATTTAGGATCGGGTTATATCAGTCGAGTGAAGGGGAATTTTAATTTCAGTTTATACGAATTTAAAAATCGATAGGAGCGAGAGTACATAGGATCGGTAAAATCGGGTCGCTACGCTTCCGTCGCGTTTTGAAATATTGCGTTTTGTACCATATCTCGTTCCGAAATATCGCGTTTTAAAATATCGCGCTTCGAGCGGATCCGCGTTTCGATAATGAGGGAAATATTTTATAACCTTAAATTTGGTAATGGAAATGCACAAAACTAAATTTCACTTTCCGATTTTTTTTTTGGTTTCTTATCAAACGAATTTATATTAAATAAAGTTTTCTTACCAAGCAATGAATTTATATTTCCAAATTCAAAAATGTTGTATCTAAAATAATTAATAATTATTAATAAATTTTCACTAAACAACTTATTGATTGGTTTAAGGTTCAACTGAAACTGGTCACCACGTTGTTTTAGATAAATTGGTTTATTTTAATAATATTTACAAATTAATATTAAATTATACAAACTGGTTGTAAAATGTAATATATTGTTTTAATTTTTTACAATTTAATAATAATTGCTATTATTGTTTATTTATTTGTTTTATTTACTATTTAAGAGTAAATGAAACAATTAATTGGAAGGAAGTTTACTATTTTATTGTTCATGATATGTAACACTCGTAGATTGCCATTATTGAATCAAAACACATAATTCATAATTTTATTGGCATTAATATACCTGGAACTATAATTTTATTTACAAGTTAGTTACAAGTCATGCCAAATAAAATTATCTTCACGTTAAATACCATGCATTATTTGAATGATTACACTGAGTTCTGGAAGAATCACAAATCGCAACCTTATACTAACAACACACGTACCCCATTTTCGACAAAATGGAAAATATTTTTTGACTTCAAATTTTAAAGATAAGAAACGCACAAAACTTATTTTCACTTTATAGTAAATAAATCTTTCTTAAACAATAATTTTAAATTATTTATAATAAACACTGGCAAAAAAAATTACCAATTTTTCATTAGATAACGTATAAAACTATAAACTGATTCGTAGTTCAACTGAAACTGATGCACTGATAAAAATTTATGAACAAATTTTAGTTTAAACAAATTTCTAGTAATATGTAACAATAGTTTTTTAGTTTTACAATTTAATAATAATTGTTACTGATTATTTGTATTAATTACAATTTAACAGTAAATATAATAATATATTTATTGCAATTACAATTTAAAAGCCAATTTAACATTTTATTTTATATAAATTTGTATCTATGGTAAAAGAGTGCCAAAAAAAACAAAAACACTTTAAACTTGGCATTACTGGACTAACTATAACTGAGATTATAACCGTGTTTCCCATTTTATATCGCAACAGTTGGCCTTACACTTACAATTTTCCGTTTCAAAATGTTAAGAATAAGTTGTAAAATTTGCTACCAATTGATAGTTTGTTGATACTTTCGTATAAGGGTTAATAAAATACACAAAAGGCATTGATAACTGAAGACTAATGTGAAATTCTATTTACCAAAATCCAGCTCAAAAAAATTGATATCAAAAATTTTGTTCTATTTGGCAGAAAAATCTATTTTTTTTAATGTACCCACATCAATTTTAAAAAATGTAAATTGTTTCGTAAATTTTTTTTGATGGAAAAATACCAATACAAAATGAAACGTCAATTTTTGTAGAAACGTCAATTGGTGTATTAAATTACTAATAAATTAAAGCATGTGCTTTAAATTTAATTGAAATATATTTTAATCGTTCATTAAAAAATATGCGACGATTATTCGTTCGAAAATATATACATATAATTTCGTATTGTGGAGTGCACAAAACTAATTTACACATTTCATTTCAAGATAACAAAAATTTTTTAACATGTTAAAAGCACCACGACTTGGCTTCGTAGGTTGGGATGGTAGTTTTTTTAAGGTATACGCTCATCCTCATGAAAGGACTTTCATTATTGTATATAATTTTCATAATATGCTTTTACCAGGACCCCTGATACACTTGATTAATTTTTAAATTTTCTGTAACCAATCAATATTTAGGCGATTAAATTTTACATAGAACTTTCGTAGTAATTACTTTCTGCTGCAATTTGTATCGTTATTCCTTTATAACTGCGCCACTTGCTGAGCCCGAATTTGATGTTTCTTTGATTCACAGCATTTCTACTATTTTGACGAAAAACGTCATAGATCGCGGGTCTCCGGCAAAGCTGTTTAACTTCCAGTAAATGTTTGTAGATCTCTATAGAAAAACGATGTCACGATTTTGTATAGACGAGACAAATATCACTCGTATAATTTATACATGAAAGCGAAGATGTATGAATGGTATTCAATATTTACTGCGATTGCTGTGATTACTGCGTTCAACAGCATTGATCGGTGATTAATTTGTATTTGAATTATCTTTGTTTTAGGGTATTTTTCCCAATACATAACATAAAATACATAGGTGTTTTAGTAAGCAGTATAATAGGAAGTGAAACACGAAAATATTTCTATAGCAGCAATAGAAAGTATGGTTTGAATAACCTTTGAGAATTTAAGGTCGACGATAGTTGCGATAGGACCCAAGTCTAATACATTTGTATCGTGACATAGAACAAATGGCTGAACATTATAAAAACCCACCAAAAAAACACTGCAGGGATAATGGGCACTCGGAGTACTTTTTGGTGGAAATGAGAAAACAATTAAACTATGGAATTAATAATTCTAAGAAATATTTTTATTGAAATATTATATTCGAAAAGTTTGTTATTTGAAATTACAAATTAAATGTAACCACATATTTTACTATATTTATTGTTTTTTACAATTATCCTAGTAAATATAACTATTTCTTAGTAGGTTTTACGAAAGCCTGTGTTGAACCTACAATTTAATAGTAAAAGTAATGTTTGGTGCAATCAACAAAATATTTTGTAGAATCTACTTATATTTTTTCTCTGAGTGTATGCAAATAAGGCTAAATATCTAGGGATGACCTTAGATACTAGGCTGAGATGGAAAGAGCACGTTAAAATGAAAAATGATGAATTTAATATCAAATATCGAAAAATTTATTGGCTGCCTGCCAAAAATTCGGAATTACCAACCGAAAATAAATTGCTATTATATCAACAGGTGGTAAACAGCGCTGCAGCTAATCAAAAAAATTTCGGTACCACCAAATTTTAGTTTGAGTGCCTCCGAGTGCCTCATACAGAAAGAAATGATAATTAAAAACAGAATTGTATATTTATTTCTTTATTTTTCTACATTCGATGAAACAGAAACAATTTTTGTTTCGTTTCGAACTGTGCGAGAAATAATTACAAACACCTCGGACCAATTTCTCACACTCATCTGGCAGTTTTTTTTACACTTTTCGACGGGCATAAGTGAATGGAATGTGGTGGTGACAAGTGGTGGTTTTATTTTTTAACAAGGCCTGAACTCCAGTCATCTTGCCCATCATAACACTAGCATTGTCTGCTCCAAACCCGATTAAATTATCCATTGATTAATGTTGAGCATCGAAAAAATTAGAAATGCTTGTAAACACCGAATGTGCATCGGTGTTTTCGAGTTCTAGGCGTGCCACGAAACTATCTTTCGTTGCGTTACTTTCATTGGCGAAATATCTAGCAATTAATGCCAAATATTGTTTCGAGCTAACGTCGGTAGTTTCATCGATTATAATAGAGGCCGGCTGGTTCTATAAAACTTGTCTTAAGGTTTAAATTCCTTCTTCTGCAAGTAAACAGGTTACGGTTTTGGTACCCTTTGTTCAACTAAATTTCATTCGTTTACAAATTTTTGACTCGAGGTCAATTGATTACGACTACGGGGTAGATTATAGTAAACGGTAAATTATTTCTAATTAAAAACATTAAAATTTATAAATCTGCCACATTTTTTGTTTGTTGTTTCGACGATTTAATCGCATAAACATGATTTTTGCTATCGTTATATCTTTTTCATAATAAAAAAATTTTGGACAATGTTTGTTAACAATATTTACAGAATGCCGACCCTGTTTCTCAATTAATCACGAAAAAATTGTTAGCCAGTGGGAATAAAATTTACGATCGGCTGTAGATTTGGATTTTGGTTTACTACCGCTAAAAAATTTAACAAGAATTAACCACTCGCTACTTTAGTAAAAAAATATTTTATCCTACTATTTTTGGTTTTAATAGGTGAAACCTAACTGCCTATTTCGATAATTTCATCGTTATTATTTTTGTTCGACGAAATCGATGTAATTGGAATTGAGTGGTTTGCACTATAAATCAAAATAATAATTAAAATATTCTCACGCAAAACGTTTATTTCGCATATATTTGTTTGATTATCCGTCGCAGCTTCGGCGGTGGTGGCTATGTCGACATTAGCGGATTCATTCATATGTGACTGGCTCGCTAATGGCTTCACGATAATCCAGAGACGTAGACGACTATACAGTATGCAGCTTACATTTTATTGCGTTTCCTTTATAATACTGGGAAAAGTTTTATACCGTGCCGTACAAATTATCGAATAGCCCATTTAACCGAACTAAATACATACTTACTTTAACAGTGTTTGTAGAATCTTTTTATTGTTAATCAATTTTATTTAGTAATCATGCTCAACTGTAACACAAAAATATTGCATGAAATTCACAGTAATTAAAATTTATTGTATAGTAGAAAATTTTAGTGTTTTAAGACGGTAAGCGGTTCGCTGCAGCAAAATTATGTTTATTGTCATTTAATAACAGAAAGTGATAATGCGCAATCAGCGAAACCGCGTTAAATAACCGTAACAATAGAAAAAAATTCAGCGACTTCAGCAAAACCGTGGTAACTAGCATACAAATATTCTAACTATTAAAAAATAGATGAAACTGTTTTTCAGTTAAAAATTATAATCTTTCCAATAAAATTAAATTACAATTAAATGAAATTGTTTATTGGTGCCTCTGAAACTCTGAGTGCCTCAATTTTATCCAAAGTGCCCGAGAGGCCCTAAAATGCCTCTTTCGGCAGCGCTGGTGCGGTAAAGCCTGCATGGATTTACGGAATACAGCTCTGGGACTGTACAAGGAACAACGTGCTACACACGTACATTAGGAATGATGACCTAGGAATGATGACCTTCATAGGGACCTAAATATCCCAAATTCCCAACCGTTCAAGAAGAAATAAAAAAACTTGCAGTAATTCATGGACATCGTATTTATCAACATGTAAATAAAAAGCTTCATGGTATGTTGATAATTCACATGCAGTAAGACGATTGCAGAGAACGAAACCAATTGATTTAATGGATTAAGGACACCAGAGCAAAGACTACTTCAGTAAATAACCTAAAAATGGGGCGGCCAATGGGCCTCTTCTCATTCACAAGTGACTAAATTAAGAAAGAAAAATTGCTTATTGAATTGTATTCCGTTGTAATAATTTAAATAAAAAAAAAATATATACTTAAACCGACAAAGAATTAAAAGATTCAAAAAAATTTAAGATTAAATTTTCAGCAAGGGTTGACTTTGTTCTCTAAAATACGAGACAGTTTTTATTAAAAATCAGTTAGGTTTTTCGAGATTTTTGTACTTTCGTGGTAAAAGAAAGACGGTATTGGCCACAACATAATCACCTCTCATATATACTTCGCAGAATTTTATACGTAAGCACCTTAGTGTTTGGTAATAAAGGTTTGGTAAAAACCAACTCTTACGTTTTTTTTTGGCTCTGAACTGGAGTTATTAACCCTTGCAAAAATGTAGAGTCAGCCCATGTTAAGTCTAAAGCGCGGTAATTAATCTATATATATATAAAAAGAAGTGTACATTTTGATTGTTACTCCATAACTCGAGAACGGCTCAACCGATTGCCATAACATTTTTAGGGAAGGTGCAGGGTGGAGCGATGATAGTTAGTTGATTTTGAAATCCAAAATCGGTCCATCCATTCGCGAAATTGCAAATATGTATCTCGAAAATGGTGCGTCTGAGCGAAAAAATAAGGCTATTTTCCCCTCCACACTCCATGCACACACTTTGTGATCGCTTGAGTATGGTCCCAGCTCCCCCCTTTTAAAAAAATTTTAATTCAACATTTGAAAAAAAAAAAAGTTTAAATTTCGCTCCAACCTAACGAAAAAAAATCAATCCAAACTAATACACAAATCAGTGCCGTATATGTATACGACCATCTAACAAAGTTTTGAGTGTATATGTATGCAGTCCCAGAAAAGATTTCCACCAATACACTGTTGACATGTATGTGAAAATTGAAGCAGAATGCCTTAAATACTTTCGATTCAATCAAGCCAAATTGCGATCGCAAGAATACATACACTTGCGAGATGCAATAGTGAATGATGGTAATGTTAATGATATCGGACGTTTAACAATATTACCATCGACATATGTTGGCAGTCCGCGCCACATGCACGAATATATACAAGATGCAATGTCATACGTTCGCAATATATAAAAGCACTGATGGATTTGATTATCAAATTGCGAATTTTTGGATAGGTGCGTTGCTGGATGTATTTGATTGAATGGCAAATGAGAGGGCTGCCGCACGCGCACATGTTGATATGGCTAGTTCGTAAAATAACATCCGATCAAATTGATAACATTATATCAGCTGAAATTCCAGATGAAATCAGCGATCCAGAATTATTTGAAGTTGTCACGAAAAATATGATCCATGGTCCTTGCGATCAAATAAATATAAATTCACCATGCATGATCGATGGAAAATGTACAAAACGGTATCCAAGAGCATTAACTTCGGATTCAATTACAGGTGACGACGGATACCCGTTGTATCGACGTTGGTCACCGGAGGATAATGGCCATACAACAACAATTAAAATACGCAATCAAAACATTGAAGTTGATAATCGTTGGATTGTGCCTTATTCTCCACTATTGTAAAAAGTATTTCAGGCTCACATAAATGTTGAGTACTGTAATTCTGTGAAGTCGATTAAATACATTTGTAAATATGTGAATAAAGGCAGTAATATGGCTGTTTTCGGAGTAGCTGGTGACAATAGCAATGATAAAATCGCCCAATATCAAAGGGAGCGCTACATTACCACTAATGAAGCTTTTTGGAGAATTTATTCATTTCCAATTCATGAGCGATATTCTGCTGTTGTTCATTTGGCTGTACATCTTGAAAATGGCCAGCGTGTGTATTTTACCGATGCAAATGTACAGCAGAGAGCAGCACAGCCACCAGCAACAACATTAACTGCATTCTTTCTATTGTGTGAAAGCGATGAATTTGCCAGAACGTTGCTGTATCCAGATGTAACGCATTATTTCACTTGGACTGCAAAGAAATGGCAACGAGGTAAAACAAGGAACACCTGTTGATGGCCATCCGGGTGTTTTTTTGCAGATACCGTGGGAAGATTATACACAGTTTATCCAAACAATGCAGAATGTTATTATTTGCTGTTGTTGTTAGTAAATGTTGTTGCACCACGTTCATTTCAACATTTGCGAAGAGCAAATGGTCATTTATGTGTGACGTATCGTGAAGCATGTCAGCAATTAGGTTTACTTGAAAATGATGCGCATTGGGATTTAACGCTTCATGATGCATCGATTGCTTCTTCTCCACATCAAATACGTATGTTATATGTCATAATCATATCAACATGTTTTCTATCAAATCCACTTGAATTGTAGAATAAATATACAAAGATTTTATGGCAGAAGACTATTTGATTGGAATGCGCCATCACACAAGAAACGCTGATTTGCGGATTTAATTGGAAATGTATAATGAGGCATTGATAGCGATTGAAGATATGTGCCTAACAATTGCAAATAAAGCATTAGGGTAATTAGGTTTGTCACCACCCAATCGTCCAATGCATGATTTATTTGGTCGAGAATTGCAACCTGAACAACAGTATGATCCCAATGAATTGCAAACATTTGTGAATTTGAATGTTCCCAAATTAAATGACCATCTAAAACATGTCTATGATACAATCATGCGAGGTGTACAAAATGAAGTCGGTGGACTATATTTTTTGGATGCACCTGGTGGTACGGGAAAAACATTTGTGATATCACTGATTTTGGCAGCCATTCGATCGCAACGAAAAATTGCATTGGCACTTGCTTCGTCGAGAATCGCTTCTACTCTATTGGATGGTGGACGAACAGCGCACTCTACATTAAAATTGCCGTTGAATGTGCAGGTGTGCTTATATTTATTGATTGATCACTTTAAAATGTAATCGATATTATTGTAAAATATAATTATTCTCATGTTAACAGGTGATTGAACATCCCACGTGCAATATTTCAAGAAATTCTGCGATGGCAAAAGTTTTGCAACAAGCAGCAATTATTATTTTGGAAGAATCTACAATGACGCATAAAAAATCACTGGAAGCATTACTCCGTACTATGCAACACCTACGTCAGAATCAAGAAATTTTTGGTGGTGCATTGATATTATTGTCACGCGATTTTCGTCAAATATTGCCTGTGGTTCCACGATCAACACCGGCAGACGAGATCAATGCGTGCTTAAAGTTTTCTTTTCTGTGGCGACATGTGCAAAAATTGACATTGAACATAAATATGCGCCTGGTATGCCACCGCATTGTTTGAATTTAAAGGTTGGCTCATCAATTATTTTACTGCGGAAATTAAATGCACTAAAACTGTGCAATGGCACAAGATTGGCATTAAAAAAATTGATGCCGAATTTAAAGGTGAAATTGTGCTCATACCACGTATTCCACTGATTCCAACAGACATGCCGTTTGAACTTAAGCGTTTGCAATTCCCAGTGCGTCTATCATTTCATAACGCTTCAAATATGCGGATTAAATTTGGAGGAGCCATGCTTTTCACATGGACAGCTAGAGTAGAACTAATAATAGGAATAGTTTAGTACAAACTTCACACGCCTGTACACGCTTTTGAAGTTAAAACTAAATTGGCCCTAAACTCTAAAAAAAATGAGAATGAATTGGTAAAATAAAAATTAAAATGGCATTTAGGCGAATTTTTAAAATATTTGAATACATTTTTTTTAGTGGTGAACTATTTTGGGATAAGTTTTCTAACACATCACTAACATAAACCGGAAGACTTATATTAATAAATACTAATATCTCGAGAATTATTAGGCTTAACACCTAGTTCTGTATGATTTTCTGAAAGGTTCAGATTACAACTTTCAAACTAGTAAACCATTTAAAAAGCTAATGGGACTCACGTGGTCCAATAAATACGTAAGAATTTAGAATTTTCTACAGAAATTGAACAGTTTGAGATTTAATATGTTTATCGTCATTCGCCAAATTAGATATTTTGTTGGCTGGTGTCGACCATTATTATTACAAATTGAATTTAGAATCTTTCCCTTCTTAGCATTTCTTCTTACATGAATTCGCAGTCTTCTCGTAATATTTGCCGGAGGTTAAAAGATCCTGTGTAAACTAACACTTTCGATAGACCGATTTCAAACAAAAATAATTGTAATTTAATTATTTATTGTGAAAACTTATGTCTGACATTTCACCATTTGATTAACCAATTCTTCAGGGGCTCAATCATTAAGTTACGACAGACACACTTTCGAATTTGTAAAAATGTCGAGGCATACATTTTTTATTATTACTGTGTTTTATTTTAAAGGAAAATTACATTAACCGATGGTTTTATCATTTTATGTTTCGTAAAACATTTAGGGTACTGGTTTTTGACGGACATTCTACGTGCATTTTAACGTAAACTGTTATACAGAAAAATCTCGATTTTCAGGCCTAATTTGGGACTGGGGAGTCTGTTAAATCCGCTTATCCGTTAAATTCGAATGTTTTTTATATTTAATTAATTCGATCAAATTTAATCTGGGACGGAACTCAGGCATTTCTTAACCGATTATGTTGGGATTGGGTATGATTGATGCTAATGGGATTCTTAAACGATTCTGAGAAGAAGTTCTAGAATATGGCCACCTGGGACGGAACTCGATCAATTCTTAACCGATTATAAAGGGATTGGGTATGTTGGATGGAAATGATATTCTTAAATGATTTTTGGAATGTGGCCACCTGGAAAAGAGTGTGCTTGACGCAAATAGGATTCTTAAATGATTTTGGGAAGGAATTCTGGAATTTGGTCACCTGGGACAGAACTCCATCATTTTACCGTACAAGTGGCGCAGTGGTTAAAGCTTTGGCACTTGGACTGGGAGGTACTGGGTTCGAATCCCACCACAGGCAGGATGTAAATCGAATTTTCATCATCGATTATGATCGATTACGATAATAAACACAACTTAGACCCTCTGTTGGAGTGCAGAATTTAGTGCCGACCCACCGTCCATGTCAGTGTGCGGGTTAACATGGAGCTTGCAACGAGCAGGTGGTATACTGTAAATGTGTGAGTTTAGATGAATGGGTGGGTGAGTGCGTGAATGAAAAGGGGAGTATTAATTGACCTTAAAAGGACATTAAATCCATTGGATGATTAATAAAAAAAATAAAAAATTCTTAACCGATAATGATGGGATTGGGTATGCTGGATGGAAATAGGATTCCTAAATGACTTTGGGTAGAAATTCTGGAATATGGCTACCGGGGACAAAATCAATTCTTAACCGATTATGATGAGATTGGGTTTGTTTAATGAAAATGGGCGACCACATTAACAAACATTTTTTAGAAATCATTAATAAATCTCATTTCCGTTAAACTAGGGAATAATCAGGCGAATTCTCAAGATAATTAATTGCTTAAGAAAATATTATTTTTTTTGGACGGGAAAGATTATTTATTTTTACTACGAAAATTCGAAAAATGTTTTTTTTTAAAGAATAATTTCAATTGAAAAACTATTCAAATATTTCATTATTTCGCCTAAATGTCATCTTTATTTAATTTTTACCCCATACAAACACACTTTCGTTTTTTTTTATTGGTTTAGGATTAGTTTAGGTCTAACTTCAAAAGCGTGAACTCCAAATTGTTTGTTTTTGTTCGGTTCAAATGGGCAAACGAAAAATATTGTGTTTCCAAATGTTTTGGACTGACATAATTAATTTTGAAATACAATGCATTCATTTCATAAAAAAATGAAGAATATTTCATTTCCTTTTTTGATTGGTTGGAACGAAGTGCATCGGGGTTCGCTATATAATATAATTTTTATCAATTAACATTTCACTAATTTAATTACCAAATTTTAAACCAAACAAATTTTCAAATAAAGAACGTTACAATAAATTCATACGAATTTCATTTCACATAAAATATTTATTACAATTTTTAATAATATTCTTCCATCAGGTATCACTGTGCGGCATATAACACGAATCATCTACATGTATCTTTCCATTGTCATCATTTAACAGCAGTTTGCATTCGAATAGCTCATTAACAATATTGCCAAATCAATTTCCCATTATAATGTTTACACTCTAATACAATGTACCTACTTATTGTACAGATATACGAAAAATGAATTTTAAATAACTTAATGCTGTGACATCTATTTAAATCGAGAGAAAATACAAAAGAAAATGTTTACTTAGGGCAAGCAAGGCGGACCGGGCTCAGCTAGTCATGGATATAAGACACGATGTAAAAATATGAGCAAAAATCATTGTCATGTAATAATGCGTTAAAGAGCATTCTTTCGCAATTCCTGCCTTACGTGAACCACACAATGTGAATTGCATAATACCGTCTTGTTTAATAATATCATTGTTAAGAAGACGAAACGTAGTTTATAGCAACAAAACAAAAACCTGACAAAATTCTACATCCATAAAAACCATAAAACATTTCATGGCCAAATTAAAATAAGAATTAATCAAATTTGTATAAAAAAGTTTCACCTTGAACATATTTAAGACATAACAAACTCAAGCCGTATAACTAAATTGTTGAGGTAAAGATTACTGCCTTTGTCAATGCAAAATAATACGATACAGCAGTAAAATGATTATGCGTGCCTTTGACGAGAATTTAATCTAAATTTATCATCTGGTGTGCCTCTCTGTATAATGCCCCGCATACACATTCTACATTATGTACAACAATAATGAAAGACAAAACAGAAAATGTTTAGGTTTAATTTTCTCCTTACATAAACATAAAATTGACCTTTTATTCAAATTCTTGAAATTTTATGTAGACCAAACCACACCACACTGTGTTTAATTTGTTTTCACCTGTTGTATACATTTTCATTTTTTGCACATTTTTCAAGAATTATTCGCCATATAATGTACGAGTACATAAATAGACTGTCTGCCTGTCTTTTTCGGAATGAAATTTCCGCGGTTACAAAATTCATTCTATGATAAGAGAAGTAAAATATCCTCCCTATTTTTGATAGCACGATGATTTCAATTTTTGGCTGGGTGCCCAAAAATATATTGAACAGTCAACAGAGCAAGTTCATATAAAATGTGTGATAATACACTCAATATAAAAACCATTTATAGGCGGGTCTGTTCAAAACATGTGTATGTGCCATTTCGTTTTGAAATTACTAAATGCATGTGCCAAATAGTCGTTTTGGCACCAACCACCACATAAACATTTAAGTTTAAATCCGCTCATTATACCGCATGTTTCGAGTGATGATCGGTGATAGAGGTGGTGGTGTGGTATTTCGGAGAAACATTACGCAATTAGATTTAAAAAGGGAAATGAAAATGCTAAAGAAGAAAATTTTTTATATAAGACTGTGAATGAGGAAAACAACACACATACATACAGACATGATATTGAGAAAAATTAGATTAGAATTCAAAGAAAATCAGGCAAGGCGAAAAACCACAAGCAGCAGAAGAGTAATGCTAATTTGCTGAAATCTCAGCAGGATTAAATTTATTACGTTTAGAATATTTTCAACAGTGCCATACTAATTTTTATATAAATTACATTTGGTGTTGTACATGGCGTATTATAATATTTTGCTAAACTCGTATATATTCATCATGTATTCCATTGAGGAACACTGACAAAAAAATTGGATTAGAGATGACATAATCCATTTAAGGGAAGGAAATGAGATTTATGAATTAAACATTTTGATTTAATGTGAAACGTTTCTTTGGAGTAACACAGCTGGTATCTAAAATGGCGAGAGATAAGAATTTAATGATAATTTATTTGCATACGGAATCTGCTGACCGTTAATGATTACAGGTTTGTAGCTGACTTTTAGATTAGTAAAATTCACATGCGTGGCATTTTATGATTGTGTCACATGCTTCTTGAAGTTTCGTTATTGGTTCCTCGATAATGTCTCCTACTGAGAGAACTGCAGTATCATTAGCAAATGTTGCAACGGTAACATCGTATAATAGAGGTTCACCTCTGGTGTAGAGCAGGTCTGCAGGTAAAGAAAAAGTCCCAAAACACTACCCTGCAGGACTCCTGCCGAAATCTTTATTAGCTCGGAATATTGAACTTCATATTTCACCCTAAAGAGGCGATTCTCTATGTATGATTTTAAAATCATATAATATTGTTTTGGTAAATTTGAGTGTTTCTCTCTGAAACCAAACTGATTTTCTGGGATAAGGTTTCTTTATTCTATGGTTCTTTTCAATCTTTTGAGTCACAGCCTCTCAAACAATTTCGCTAGTGTTGGTAGAAGTGAAATTGGCCTGAAATTGGATTTTCTATCAATCGGTGGCTTGCCAGGTTTCGGAATCATTATTACTTCTGCTACTTTCCACTGCAATGGAACTTGTTTTTTTCCTGAGGATCGCATTGATTATGTACAATAATTTACGGGTGTCGTTGTCAGGAAGCTCCTTTATTATTTGCCCTTTTATCAGATCGTAACCAGGAGTTTTCTTTGCTTTTATGTTCTTAATTTCAGCTTTTAATTCTTTCAATGTTACAGGCCTGATATCTTCGAAATCAGATATTCTGGGTATATCAGCAGTATTTTCGTAACTGATCTGCCGGCCTAGAGGTTGAAATGTTTGCTCAAGATGTTCAGCAAACACGTCAGCTTTATGTTTCGCACTTTTATGCTTTTGTATATGCTATAATTTTCAACATCATTCCAAGAAAACGAAATAGTTTCTATGGAAGCTGCCACTTCCAGTTGTCTGATCTCGAGCTAAAAACACTACTTAGGAACTCCCAGTTTAGGGGAAAAGCTTAAGCATGAAGTTTCATCCCGATCAGTCAGTCAATCCGTCTGGGATGTACATAGAAGGCGAATTTTTAATTGCAAACTGTTTTTTCCGCTTGCAGACCCCACCTGTATCCTATAAAATAACGGCATAGATTGGGTTTCTAATAGTTATTTTCCAATGAATTGCGTAATATGTGTTCTGATAAACTATAAACTATTAAACATAAGTTCATCACCCTATCATCAAGGGTTAAATGCGACTTCCTTTTTTTTAGAAAAGAAAAAGAAATTTCAAGATACTTCTGTTTTATGCGGATTTTTTTATTCTTTAACCGTTTGAGTCCCAGGTATTGAAAAAGCGCTGTCGATGAATCCCAAACAGCCCTAATGAGAGAGAGAGGAAGGTGAAATGAATGAGATGAAAAGGCAATCTATTGAGACAAACCTTTCGTAAAATGTACTATTTACATTAAAAGTAGCTGTTTGATGTACTTGATTCATAAAATCTGAGCGCGCGACTTCGACAATCGGTAACACACCGTCAGTTGTCGACAATGTTCCAAATGTGGTGGGTTTTCTCGACATAAAATCTCAACATCGCGGTCGCGCTGCTTGGGACTCAAATGGTTAAGCATATCCTCATCCGTCAAAAGCTGTTGATTCGTAGCCAGAACAAACCTACCGTTTTGCAAACATACTTTGGCTATTTGTTGATTGATCGCCAATAATACCAGGTTCTTGGCCCTTTTTGGGCCTTCTGGCGGTTTTATGGGTGGGCATAGTCTCAGCAGTAGCCACCAAAGCTATTTCCTTTTGGTCATCTTTGATGTAGTTAAAGATAGTACAGCCTAGTTGAATACATTCTTTCTCCATTGCATCATACTTCGTTTCAATGGTACATTGTAGGGTGTACATCTCTCGTGTGTAGGTCTGGTAATAAAAGACCAAAAACCAACGTTGCGGTACAGATCCATAGGTACTGGAAAAAGAAGTTACTTTGTAGACTTTATCTAATTTCCTCCAGTTTTAAATTTTGTCTGGAAGAGCGAGTAAAGGTTTTGCATATTTACCCTATCTTTATCAAGGTATCCTTAGGTCTTGAATACATTCTTCATAGATAGTGCTATCTGCTAGGAACAAAAAGTAAGGGGGCTTACCTGCGCACAAAAGGCTTTTATGCATGCAGCAGCTTTCTGTAGTACTACTTTATCGGGAGCATGGCCACTGTGGGCTTCCACCCAAATAGGAAAAGACCTGGCTTAGGTCACTTTAGAATCGGTCTTTGCCGCTAGCTCATTTTGCCTCTCATAGGAGCCTAAAACAGTGAGGGAAATCGTATCAAAATTCTACAGTACGACCGATAACCTAACCTAACGTGCATGTTTCTTTGCGCCCTGTTTTTTCTTTACAAACAGAGATCACCGAATCTGGTTGGTAACTGGATTCCCCAATGCTGTTGTGGCATAATCGTGATGTTACAGCCTTTATTTTCATTTATAAAACCTTCACAGTCGAAACGTTTTGTTAATTTGATTGCAATATTTTCCTGATTAACCGTCACCAAGCGATGGTCGCTGCAAACTTGTTTTTTGTGGACCTATACACTTTTACATCCCGAATGACTCGAAACTGCTTTCCTTTTTAAATAAATACATGACCAATTTGGCTTCGGGAGGCACTATTTGGATGTGTCCATATAATAAATTCAAACAATCCAACCGGCAATGTTAAGGAGTGCGAACGTTTCAAACGCATAGGACCGACAAATGTCACGGTCTTTAACTAATTATAAGATACTTACCAATCTCAAATCAATGAAAGGTATTGACATCATTGAAATCGTCTTGCAAACTTTAAACAAAGTTCGGAACGAGCAGCCAAGGTTTTAATCAGGAAACTTCGACCAAAGGCGCGAGGCCATCAGATTGCGTTTCCCCTCTTGATGATGCTGCTCTATCTCTTTCACTAGGTGTAAGCACAATGACACATGCTGGGCATAATAAAGATGGTGGTAATAAAGATGGAGTCTATTTTCTAGGCAGAGATTTAAAAAATATTACCATGATAGTGGTTGTTAAAATACCAACAAGCGTTACTCGAAAGCGTTACCCCTCACAACCGGGATAGGCTGATTTATACCGTTTATTTTTTTACTTATTTGCATTTCTCCCACACATATTCATGAAGTGGTAAGCCCAGTGAGATGCTATAATAAATGCTGGAACCCTGGTCTAAAATCGACCTCATGAAAAACGATTATGACCTTTTTAACTTTAAGTGCTACAAAGCCTCACCACAAGGCTAAGGATTTTAGAACTAAACCGCTCTGTGCATGCTTGAAACCATATTACTGGTAGGGGTAAGTGTTCAGCACAAAATAAGGCCATATAAAACAAACGCAGAATGGCAAAGCTGCAATCTGTTTATGCGGCGGTTTAGCCATTCATAAAAGCTCGCAGGGTTTCATCGGATATGTTCGAGAAAAGCCAATGGTGGTCTAAAGTTGTTATATTCACAGTACTTTCCGAAGATGTCTATGTGTGTGTGGTCGTAAGGTAGCACTCAAACAAATAGAAGAGTTCAATCTGAACCGCAGACCTGCCCAGTTCTTGGGATTATTTGTCTGGCTGTTATATTTCATCAAAAACTGTACACTTACATCTGATCTGTTTAAAGGCAGCAGGAACTATAAAAACCTGTCCCACGGCTGCTCTCGAGAATTTTTTGGAGATTCACCCTTTGGAAGTCAGTCCTAGGGCCATCAAATGGCTTTTTTATAGCTTTTTAAAAGAATTAGAGAGCAAAGAAAATTATCTTAATGTAGCAAAGAAAGTGCAAATAGCATTCTCGCTAACCCCGAACCCGGCGTTGACTATTTTTTCAAAAGACAGTGCGGGTGGGGAGACCAACGGATCAGGTTGGTAAACATTGTTTAGAATGAGAAATACTTAAAAGCTTCTTAGTAACAACATTGGATATCTAGATAGACGGAGTACTCACGGGTCACCCATCACTGGAATCCCTAGTATCGTATATGAATAGACACGTAACATTTAGCAGTCAGTTATCAAAAAAAAATTCTAAAGAATCTGTTGAGCGAGGTAAACCTCTGAACATATTATGTTCACATGTGACGCTTTCGCTTTCAAAAGATCACTCAGATTTCACAAACTATACTAGTGCAAGGGCACTTTCAGAGCACTTCGTGCTTGTTGGTATTACTGTCCTGTAGCTGTGCTCTTCAAAAGATTGTGTATTTCATTACTCATTTTGAGATTGCTTGTAGGATACGTTCGGCGAAGTTGACTCAGGACGGCCTGGTGGTATCTGTGCTTTTTGGGGTAACAGTCCTACCACATTATTCGTAATCTCGAGAGAGATTTGTAATAACAATCGTTAGAACCTATATTTAGCGCAAAAATTGGAATCTCCTGAAATTACTGTAGAACTATGGTTTTTGACATCCAAAATCAAACAATCCAGGTAATAATAGAATTTCCTACTAGTTCATGCATCAGCATCCACGTTTATATACTATTCTGCGACATCTGGGCCCCTATTTGGAAATTCGAATTCGAATAAACGAAAGACGTTTTCGAATGATCGATATTTGTGAATTCGAAAACGTATTGATCTAATCGAATGTCACAAAGTAAAAAACGAAAACGAATAATCATGAAACGAACGAAAATTACCCTTATCGCGCAATCCGTTTTCGAACAAGAATTGTTCGTTCATGAACGAATTTTTCTTCGTTGATAATTTTATTGACGAATCCAAAGAATAATTACGATTCTCTATAATAAATTAATATGTAATGTTATTTTATTGGTGTAAAAATTATTTTGGTAAGTTGTTAAGACAAGTTTCAAACAAATTTATTTATTACTTTAGTATAATTTTTATTAAATGAAAAAAGTTTATTTAAAAAAAAATTTAGGAATTACTATTGACAATTTGAAACATACACTAAACGAAAATTACAATACAAAAGCAAAAAACTCGGCTGAGAATGCTGATATATTTTAAACTTTTAACACAATAAAATACTCCGAAATAATTTTTTTTATTATTATGATTCAGTATTTTTTATTTAATGTAATAATATTGAAAATATTAATTACAAATCAAATTTACATTAATGAGTGTTGAATGCAAAAAAATAAAATTTTTGTTTTGGTCGTTAAACGTCAAAATTCCATGACCAAAGCGGGTATTTTTCGAACAGGTATAACCATAAATTAAAATTTCCCTGCTGTTTAATTTACAGTGTACATTTTTATTTACGTTCGTATTCACTAATACCAAATCATATTCGATTCGAATTTATCGTTCGAATCGAATGTTCGTTCGAAACGGATTCGCAAATAGGGCCCCTGGCTTCTATTCATGTATAGACGACAATAGGAATTTCTGGACATCTTTGCAGTGATCATCTTTGCAGTGCTTATTAGTGCACGAGTACGGCCAAATTCTTGGATATGCAGATGATATCGTGCTTCTTGGCCGAAGACCTAGCGATATCAAAGACAGTTTCATACCGCTCGATCGCTGCGCAAGAAGACTTGGTTTGGAGGTGAACAGCAGGAAAACCAAATATTTAGTAACACCTAGGAACATCTCTACGGCAAATCTTGGAATTGGCGACCACAACTTTGATAGCGTCGAAAACTTAATACCTCGGGTCAGTTATAACATCGTCGAATGATATGCAGGCAGAAATATCCGCTGCCGGACAACGAGTTTTCTACGCCAAATCAAAATTATTGCGATCGAAACATCTATCGCAGTCGTGCAAGCTCGCACTTTATAAAGCACTTATAAGACCTGTGCTGGTTTTCGGAAGCGAGAGCTGGACCATGACCACTAACGATTGTAGATTATTATCTACCTTCGAAAGGAGGGTTGCCCGTTCAATCTTTGGTCCAATTAAAGTTGCGAACAACGAATATCGGATTCGTATGAATCACGAAATAAAGCAACTCCTCGGAGGCAGCGATATTATCGGATTCACCAAATCTAATCGAGTGAGATGGCTCGGCCACGTTACAAGGTCTCCCCAACAACGGATGATAAATAAAGTGTTCCACCAACAACCGGCCGGAGTACGTCGTAGAGGAAGACGCCGACTACGCTGGCGCGACGACATTGAACAAGATCTATGAACATTAAGATGTCGAAACTGGAGGACGAGAGCGGTGGATCGAGATGGATGGAGGACCTTAGTGCAGGCGGCGAAATCTCTTCATGGGATGTGAAGGCCAGAGAGGGAGAGAGAGAGAGTACGGCAACCAATCCAGCCCGTACGAATCCTACCAGATTCCGCCATTTTGGATTAAAGCCATCGTTGTTTTATTGTCCGTGATATACGTGTCTGTTTTTACATTTCTAAGATTGGTTACGATATTCTGAATGAAGGTTTACACTTTTTCAGGGTCTCCTCTTCACGAACTCGCACTCGTTATTTAGGAGTTTTCAATAAGAACGTTTGATTTTTATATATAAATAAAACAAGTAGTGTGTGAGATATATATACAATCATTTTTTTTTATTTGAAAGAATATTTTAGGGCATCAAGTATGTAATATATTCCAGATAGTTTAAATGACCACCGAGGCCTTGCTTGATGACATGTATTCGAGAGGTCCAATTTTCGTTGACTTTGTCGCTTAAATCTGGGGCCTTACCACTGACTCCGCCGGTGTTCGTTGCCGGTTCGCTTTTACATTTTGTGTACCACAAAAATCGCAAAGCGAAAATTTGTTCGCTTCAGGCGTAAATTCAAAAAATTTGGTTACTAGTAGAAACGAACGACCTCATTTTCGATGACAAGCGATATTTTCTAAGAAAATATTTTTTTTTGGTGTAAAGATGTAAGTATTTCCTCCCGACAGTTCTTCCAACAAATATTAAACGCTTCTTTTGACACTTGGAATAACTATCTGAAACGAATATAATTATGTATTTGCACTAAAAATGTAAAATATATGTAAATGTTATTTTACTAACGTTGTTTCTGGAAGAATGAGAGAAGAATTGGCTCTAATTTTCCGATCAAATTCTTCTTCGCTGAAGTTTTCCAAAAAATAATAAGCGATAGTATCCATGAAGTGGATAAAATCTTTTGATATACTATAATTTAACCACAAACACTACATACTTGACAGATAAATTACAAGTTCAATAAACGATAGCGTTGCGTTTTTCCTGGTATGATTTTACTAGACATAGCGAAAATAAAAACGCGAAAATCAACGAACGCTGGCGGAGTCGATGGTAATACTCCTGGCTGAATTTGCTGGATGGCGTTCGTTATGTTGCCTTTCAGATAATCGTGTCCTCAAATCGCTCGTTCAGAATGTTGCGCACATAGCGCCATTCAGTTAAAGCCACAACAAGTTGCTTATCATCGATCTACAGTGCTCGCCATTGATGATTATGGCAATACGAGTTACGTTTTGAAAGAAATACGGACCGATGATTCCACCAGACCAAAATCCACACCAAACAGTGACTTTCTCAGGATGCAATTGGTGCTGGTGATGTCGTGTTCACTAAAGATGATTTTTTGGCGCAATTTGGGTCCACTTCCAACTGCTCCAGAGCCCAATCAGCAAACACTAGCGTTGTCTATGGTCGTTTACCTTAAGTTTCTCGGTCATGTAGATTTAATGGGTCCCAGACCCAACTCTCGACGCTAAATTCGCCAAGCTGAAGTCGCAGAAAGTCCAGAATTTTGTTAACGAGGAGAAATCAACCGCCTTGGTTTTTCCTAAACACTCTGTACAAGCACAGCAGTGATGTTTACAGCAGACGTAGCTTTTCAGTGACGTACGGTTGTTAGCTGATTATAGTCGACACGGCAGGACGGTTGTGGTGAGGAGAAAAATCACGTAATGCGCGACATATTTCTCGGACGGAGCACTGATTTTAAAATTAAAGTTTGATGATTTACCCCGATGTTCAACGCTATAACCTTCCCTGATGATTTGCCTTACACTACTGAACAATTCACAATAAATTTGACAAATATTGCTCTAACAACATGGCTGTTATAATCTAGCAATTTTCGAGCGTTCCTATTGAAAGGCCTTCTACTTGTCTGTTACAAGTATCTTCAATACTTTTACCTACCTGTTCTCTTTATTTCGCGGTGAACTTTAATTTATCCCTTTATAAACTCTACTAGTTCATTGGTCTGCAACATTATGCACACAATTAAAGGTGAAGTCTCTGGGCTTGGAAAAATCATAAGATTAGTTAGTGCTTGTGAAACGCATTTTTCTTTACCTCCTTATTTTTACTTACTTTGATTCAACTGCGCATTTATATTCTGGGTTACTTTCTGTACCTTTATACTTACTGGCATGTGTGGACACAGTCACCCCTGTGTCCACACATGGCTTAATAGGAGAGCCAGTCATTTTGAAAAGGATGCTTCCGGGTCTGTCGTGTAAATGTAACCTTCAGAAAATCTTATTCTCCCGGTCGGTCTCCTTATTGGTCATCTAACCAATATATCCGACTCTTCCTACTGATATCGCATTTCTTAATAGAAACGTTTAATAGAATTTCTCTACCCCATGAATTTTTCCCCTTTATCTCCGATTTAGGAGCATAGGTCGTCTACTAGACTGGACCATCTTACTCGATTCGGGGGTATTGCTTTCAGTTCTCGCCATGTTTTATCGTGCTGTTTCGTTTCGGCTAGCACCGTTATTTTCCAGGTCATTACTGGTATTTCAACTTTCCTTTTCTCTTGCGGACCACATTCCAATGACATCCTTGTTATATCATTGTTCCCTTTCCTTAGTGTGTGCCCAATCCCTCTCCACTTTCTTTTCTGAATTTAGCACTCAATTTTGATTTGCCTGGTCCGCCACAGAAGTTCTTTGTTTGTGACCCTTCTTACATTTTATAAGGTCGCCTTTCTTCGGAATTATTATAGTCAAGCCCTCTTTCCATTTTTATAGAACTCCACCAGTATTCCGACCCCATGAATAGCTCATAACAATACTAAATTATTAGATATGTTACGGAGTGGGGGTTGTTTTGGCGGTCTTAAAATCTATCCCACAATTTTATTAAATTATCATATAGGCCGATTTATGACTTCGATTTCAGTTCCAGAAGAAGCAAAGCAAATATCAAATCGACTAGAACTTCATCTGTAATTTCCGGGAAACACCCTCAAAAACAAGTTTGCGTCTGAAAAATTTTATTTGATCACCACGGAATTGCCACTAATATTGCCTATTCCTAAATCTAAAATTAGAATCCAGGAAGCAATACATTAAAATATTGGGGGTATAAATAAGTGTTGAGTTTTTTATAACTTCGAAGCTTTATTCGGAGAAATTGTTAAAATGTATTTGATTCAAAGTATTGTCCATCATTAGCTACGACTTTTTCCCATTTTTCAAGTAGCATACTATCACTTTGTCATGTCTTTTGGCATATTGTGGGCGTTTGTTGGCATTGTTGATAACGTTCTCCAATCAAGGTTTTGTTAGCGTGGAGCAGTTCATTAGTTTCTTGCCATGAATATTCGGTTTGACGGTTGAAGTTGATTCATGACCGCACATACCCTACTATTTGCTGCGTTTTGAGATGTCGAAGTGGATTCACTTTTCGTCCCACTTCACAACTCGATGCAATAAACCTTTCCGATTTTATCTATGGAGCAGTTGTTCTCACGTGAAAAAACAGCATTCGACGTCTCTTGGCTTGAGTTTATATGGTACTCGTAAATATCCCTATTTTTACAACACACCCATGGTCTTGACACGGTTTTGAATCGCTTTTTGAGTCACTCCCAAAGTTTCAGCGAGCTTTTGAGTTTAGCATGAATCATGGACCAGTAACGCTTCCAACTCAATGTTTCAAAATTTACTGATCTCCCATCGCGTTCTTTGTTTTTGGTGTCAAAATAACCACATTTTATGGATGGAGCATGCTCTCCATATGCTTCACACAGCAACCGATTTTTATCAGCTGCAATTTTCTTCAAATGCTCAAAACAAAAGAGCAGTTCTTCTTTCGACCTTTCTAAGTTGGGAGCCAGTTATCAGTTATATAGCACCGTATAAGAATCTTAAATATGATTTAAGATAAAAAACCACTTAGACGGTACTCGAAAAATTAAATTTGATAAAAACAAAATTATTTAGTCGCACACCTTCTAAAAGACGAAATGTTAATCATTATCCCCATCCCACATTTACCGTAAAAACATTGCTTCGTAATTAACAAATTTCATACACTTATGTACTAACTGCTGCTAGAAGTGCAAATGTTACGGTTCAACGCTTTGTTCAAAATAATTAATCACAAATATTCCTTTGTTAAATAAAATTGTGTAAAAAGTCCTTAATTAATTAATACACGAACAATTTATAATATCCTTGCACAGTACTGTCATCTCACCCACCTAACAAACAAAGAAGAATACACGTTAAGTAAGCCAAGAGTGGTGCGATATGAAGGAGGAGCACGATAATTATCTTTTACATAAACATTACATATATTCTCGCTTGAATAACATATTTTTGATTTCTTTTGTTTAATTTTTCATTTTCCACCACGATGATGATGAGGATGGTTGATGGTATAATTTAATTTGTCTTAATTTTATTTTTTACATTTATTATTCGTTTCAGAAATTACAACTTGCCGCTGTTCGTAAGTGCGTTCTTCATCTCTCGTATAATAAAGGTATGCAAATATATACACAAGAGTCTTTTAAAAAGCTTTCATTATGTATTTTTTTGAATGAATGAAGTTTTGTGTGTACTGTACATATTTAGAATCTACTCGAGTATTATAATAATGTTGTAGGTACGAGTATGTACATGCATGTATTAGATGAGAAAGGTAACAAAGAATTAAAATTTATAATACGATGTAATTGGATAATAATTTGTATAATTTAGAAAATATAATTGCATTGTTTACACACACACGTACATTCATATTAGGTGTAATAATGTGTCGGTTTGCTTCGTATAGGTCACATAAATCATATATGTAAACGGTTTGAACTTCTTTTCTTGTTTCGCGCAATCTTTCCATTGTCTTCGTTTAGTACGTCATATGTGGGCGCGTTAATTGTTCAACGTGATAATGGTTGTCACTTGAAGACAAGAGCAGCATAAAAGGAAATATTTGCTAACCGAATAAAAACAAATAAATAAACGTACTAAAAAGACATCCGCTATATACAATTGTGGGTGTCCCCATGTCGACATTATTTTATATACAAACACAAAACAATCTCAGTCCCATTAAATCACCAAAATTTCGTTTAAAGCTCTATTGTTATGTATGTATATGTGTGTCATCGTATCGTCTTGTTTGAACATCTAACATACATATGTATAGTGTACCGAATAAAAAAAAAAAACAAACAACAAAATCTTTCCGAATGGCAAATAATTTATTGTGGTAGAAACGTAAATTTGTCTTCCAATGTATTATATAATCCGTCAAGAGTAATGGCATTACGATATGATACGAGCATTCCGATGGTATCAACAACGCCAATTTATGTGGGAGGAAGCAAATTTATAATATTATGTGTGACAATCATAGTTTAGTTGATAAATAGATGACCTTTTCTATTTTATTGATATTGTGTATTTCAACCTAATCGGGCTAATGGAATTAGATTATATGTATAGTGGTCGTCGGCGTCATAATGAAGGTTACTTTATAAATATCGCAGAAAGAAAGTTGCCCAATTATTTCTTTCTTAAAGGGGTTATATTGGTCTCGGCCTTGACCTTAATGCGGCGTTTTGGGTATATTGTTTGAGGATGATCAAACTGTAAAGTATGGACGATTAATAGAGGCGTGTAGTTATTTCGTTTAGTATACACTCGGCTTCGAGTTCTATGGGATTTAATTAGTTCTGACATTTATGACATTTTGAATTTTACAAATACCAAACACACCAATACTGCGTTCTATTGCTGATTAGACTAAACTTTCGATGCCTCTACTATTATATAACAAAATTTGGCTCAAAATAGTTAATTAACCAATTTTTGTGAACACCGCAGATACGAATTGTTTTATGCTATCCATACATTGGTAGTATAAACCAATGCCTTCTAAACTACTGGCCGCTTACACCAACTGATGACGACACGCTAAGTCGACGGTTCAACTAGATGGCAGATAAATTTTAAAAAGGAAAATTACATCACAAAATATATTTAGTTGCAATTATTACATCGAAGTAGAAGGTTATTATTTTTTTATTTCCGTTTTCCAGTTTTTTCTAGTTTTTGGCTCCGCCTCGTTCTCATAAAACCAAAATAAATTTCGTCATACAAAATTACAAAACAATAAAATATTACTTCTCTCTCCAGTTGTTTTGTAATTTTGTTAATTTGTTTAGTTTCGAACAAACTGTTGAAGCCGAAGGATATTCGTTTTTTAATTTTTCTAGTAATGAATGTACATTTTTATTTTAGATTTTGGCATTTTTTTGTCATTTTTATCCAACATAAGTCGATTTGTAATATCATCTAATTCAAAATTGTTGTAATTGGTACGTAGATTTAATAAAAATAGGAAAAGAAGTACGGATATCATGTAAAATACAGAAAAAATGCATCGTACCGTACGGCTTCGACTAATTATGTGACACTAAATGAAAATGGCAATAAAATACAAAAATGAAATGACAAAATAGAAACAAAATGATCACATAATATTCTCTGCTCTCACGGTTTTATTTATATTTTTGTAGTGGAATACACTAGAACTTTGTATTACGTTATCTAAATAATTGCATTTCTTTAAATTCTCATTAACTTCTTGAATAAGGATCGAAAAAATTCAATTTATGAATTGAGAAAATCAATTACACTAAAATTGTTCATAATTTATTAATTTATTGTATAATAATTTAGATTTTTATTTGTTAAGTTTGTGAAATTTATTGCCGTCGTAATAAGGAGGCAAAGTGTATTATTTTTACTTAATTATGCTGACATCTGGTTGTCGACTTACGTTGTCGTCATCAGCAAAAAATGAATGTTGTCACAGGCCAGTACTATAGAAGGCACTGTATAAACTCACAGTACACATATATTAAGGTAATATATTGCGCAGATTAAAAACAAATACAACAACAACACATTGAAATATGGCGGAGATTGTGAGTTTATTTTACTATGAAGTATTCAAACTATGATACATAGTTGAGTATTTTGAATTAATTAGGGATTAGGATTAAATTTCTCAAAAAATTAATAAATTAAAAGATAATTTTTTTTATAAAATTGTTTTATTTGTTTTACGGATTCGATTTCTGCTGTTATTTAGTATATTAGTATTTAGTTGTTTAATCCTAAAATACATTCTAGAGCGAAAAAATAATTCCTTTACTTTAAAATCAGCAGCAACATTAACCGCTAAATTCATTAATATTTTTATAAATCTTTCACAATAAATAATAACATCACCATTAAACTCGTTAAAAATGCATTCTAGTTCCTTCATTGATGCATAAGTTTGTCGTTTGGTTTTTGGAGACCACCTTCAGTTAATTGGTTTGTCCACGTGAAAGAAGAATCTTGATGTGTATTCACCACAGAATTATGTACCACCAACTCTGGATTCTTAATTTTATGGCAAATGAACCCAGCTAAATGCTCTAATGCATCATACTGTAATGCTTGTAATTCGTCTTCGGCAGCTTCTTCAGGAATATTTATTTCGGGAGTTAATGTTCTATAAACATTACTGCTTAAACTCTCGACTATATCAATGTCTGGAGCGAAGCCGCTCACTATAGCACATTTCAAAACAGGATGTAATAAAACAGGACATCACTAAACAGTACATGGTACGGAACAGGACCGATAAAAACAGTACATCACAAAACAGTACATGGTACACTAAAGTACATGGTACGAAACAGGACCGATAAAAAGAGTACATCACAAAACAGTACATGGTACACTAAAGTACATTTTACTGAACGTTAAGCTGGAGGATTTTTTCAGCTTGATTTGTTAAATATTTTTTATTGAATACGTTTAGTAATTAGGATATTATCAAGTGGATATTTGCCTTCACCTAGAGTAATTAGACAGTATACTATATAGAATTATAATTGCTTTCAGTTATAATAAAATATCCCTTCACCTAACAATATATAACATTATTTTTATTTAAATCGCTAATACTTGATCGTTGCAAAATAGATCAAAAATTTAAGTTAATATATAAATAAATATATCCCTTTTTTAACCAAAAAAAATGGCTCAATTTAAGTCCAAACCACACAAATGTGTGAGTAAAAAACCATAGTATGTAATGGCGTTTTTGATAAAAACTATCGCTTGATTTGAAGTACAACCAACACAATTGTGTGTATCGTTATCGTGTTGTTTCGGGCGAAAATAAGTTTGAAAGGAATGCACAAATGTGTATGTTGGTTCAAAAAACATACAAAAATAAATTTTTGACATGGTACTTTTCCGTACCCACACAACTAGTTATTAAAACCGTAAAATAAAATTGACTATTAACTATTTTGTGGTGTTCTCTTTTAATATGTATTGTTTTGCGATGTACTCTTCCGTACCATGTACTTTAGTGTACCATGTACTGTTTTGTGATGTACTGTTTTAATCGGTCCTGTTCCGTACCATGTACTCTACTGTACCATGTACTGTTTTGTGTTGTACTGTTTTAATCGGTCCTGTTTCGTACCATGTACTGTAGCGTACCATGTACTGTTTTGTGATATCCTGTTTTGTGATAGACTGTTTTAGCACATCCTGTTGTGAAATGTGTTGTTTCGTATGAGACCCTGTCTGGAGTATCATCTACCATCGTATTTCCATCGTTTGACAAACTGCCTTCATTTCTGCCCAGAATATAAGATCTAAGTCGGTACATAAATTCCAGTCGATCTGGATGATCATACAAACCACCTTTGGCTCGAATAACACCAAAAAAGTTTTCCAAATCATCTTGGTTTAAACGATATGTCAATAAATACGACATTTCATATTGCGATTTTAAATTATCATGGAGCAATTTTAAGGCAGTATTGGTCATTAGAATAACTAGATTTAAAATGAATTAATATAAAACGGTTGGAATTTAGAAAATCTATTATACCTTTTTGAAATGGCATCATATTTGATTTGCCTTTCACGCGCATTTTCAGCATATTTGCTGACATTTTTTCGATAATTTCAAACTGGATGAACTCTGAAAGCCCAATTGCTTGAACTCGTTGCCGACTGTCCTTGTGAGCTGTCCGGATGTTGAGGCAATCAAACCAATCATTAACCTTAAATAATTTAAAAATCAATATTAATCTTATTCATTTTATATTATTAAGTGATTACCAATTTGAAAAATTCTGCACATTTCAGCCAACTCTCCGACTTCAGTTCACCCAAACTACCAGCACGCAAAATTGCTATAGATACAGCTTGGGAGTAAAGTTTGGTTGCTAATTTTACTTTTTAGCGTTCTGCGCCTGTGACTGTCAAATGTGTAGCCGATATCTTATATGTCACACTAAGATCCGATTTGTCGTTGGTTTTGGTCATTAACTCCTCAATAATACTTTTATTGATGACTTCGCCATCAATTTCGAAACCATCATGATCAACGAAATTGTTTCTCACCAGTTTGATAAGATGTGGTACATCAGCGAACACGTAGATTTTTTTGGATTCGTTGGCTGGATTTTGAAAATAAGGTGTTGTTATAGTTATATTCAAATCTCTAAGTAGTCCTTGGTTCGTCCCTCCTAAATCACAAACAATTGCTACTACGTGAAATCCGCTGCCTTGAATTGAATTTGAAAAATTCTGCACATTTCAGCCAACTCTCCGACTTCAGTTCACCCAAACTACCAGCACGCAAAATTGCTATAGATACAGCTTGGGAGTAAAGTTTGGTTGCTAATTTTACTTTTTAGCGTTCTGCGCCTGTGACTGTCAAATGTGTAGCCGATATCTTATATGCCACACTAAGATCCGATTTGTCGTTGGTTTTGGTCATTAACTCCTCAATAATACTTTTATTGATGACTTCGCCATCAATTTCGAAACCATCATGATCAACGAAATTGTTTCTCACCAGTTTGATAAGATGTGGTACATCAGCGAACACGTAGATTTTTTTGGATTCGTTGGCTGGATTTTGATAAAATAAGGTGTTGTTATAGTTATATTCAAATCTCTAAGTAGTCCTTGGTTCGTCCCTCCTAAATCACAAACAATTGCTACTACGTGAAATCCGCTGCCTTGAATTGAATTTACAATTTCAAACAAAATACATTCTGTCATTCTTTGGTTGAAATCGTAGTATATAGGCTGTTTCCAACTTCCATAAAGGCCACGCACCATTGCGACTTGAACGTATTTCGCACCTTTTAAAGTTTCGTCTTTCGTCTTACCGTAAACAATTTTTTCTTTTATCTTCATTTCGTCGAAGGAAAGAATACAAACTTTATCAGTTACAGTCATGTCAACTTTCCGCATAATATTCAATGCGCATTGAATAATTCCTGGATAAATTTTAATTTTAGCACACCATTTTTTTAAAGTTATTACGGCGGGAAGGGGATATTTTTTTTAAGCAACAATCGATATGCTCGTGGGCCAGAAGCGAGAATAGTAATTAGCAATGTCGTCCTTTTCCCATTTGGCTCGCTTTTCAGGACATTCCATTTTTTTAATTGTCCGTTTGTGGCTATGGCTTATTGATCTAATTACATTTTCCTGTTTCAAGCATTTTTGCCTTAAATTAATGACTTCTTCTTGTAATCTAAGAAATCGAATGCATTTTCATATTGAACTTCATTTATTTCACCATTATTTTTTACTTACTGCGAGTATGAAACCATATTTGAGTCGGTTTCTGTACATTGAGATTGGTCTTTAGTCTCAACATGGGTCTGCGTGGCGCAATCTTTCATTGTAACGACAATTGATTCAAAATTTCCCGATGTGGTATCAGTTTGATCATTTTCAATTTGCGTTGTTGGTGAATCACTTAAAGATGCATCGGCTTCATAGATGTTAGTTACGGTTGCGCTAAAACTAGTATGCAAATGTTATTTAATGTCATATGTAAATATTTATACCATACCTTGTTTGCAAATCACGTTTTTGACTTCTCACATTACGTGGTGTTACCAAATCACCTTCCTTTTATAGTGGCAAAAAAAAGCGAGGGAGAACTACTTCTTTTCAATTGTGACTTTACTTTTAAACTATATTCTAGGTAGATTGCGTTTGGTATAATAAAGTCATCCGGCTTAAAATGTTTTGAACATATTCGAGCAGTTTTTATATTGAACACACCTTTCCTGCGGCATAAATATACCCAATATTTACAAAGTTTTTTGTCTTTTGGAAATGTATGAAAGGATATTTCACTATCAAAACATTTAGCACTATTGTCAATATTACACCCAAATACCGAACACCTCATTATAAAGATTTGATGAACTAATCAAACTATTAAATTTAAATTAATTAACCATATAATTTATTAATATGAGCTTGAAATACTCAAAATTACTACAATTCGCAAATAAATCTGCTTTGTTTACTCACGATTTCCGCCATATTGAATTTTTTTTGAGATATGCGCGGGAATGAACGAAAATAAAAATCATGAGTATATTACCTGTATTATGTGTACTGTGGTCTAAACTAACCATCAATTTAGTTAGTCGGAAATTCAGACAGAAAAATAGATCTGAGTATTACACCCCTATTCACCTTGTCGCATCACTTCAAGTGATGTGACTATGACTACTCATCTTCTTGGTTACTAGATCATTAAATCGAAACTTACAAAATAATTCTTCAATAAAGTCGATCTGGCTGTTTTTCAATTCTTAGTATGCTGCTTTATAAAGATTTCCTTGCGACTGTTATCACTTCAAACGACAATTTCTATCACTTGAAATTTTCAAGTCACAAATAAAAAAATTTCAAGTTAATGCCGCCAACTAAGATTTAAAACAGTTTCACTGAGAGTTTTGCACACAATTGTTTAGTAAATTTTGATTTTAAAATCTAGTAACCAGAAAGATCCAGAGTTACGTCGCATGAAGTGATACGTCTAAGGGAATTGAGTATTTAATATTTCTTTTAAATGATTATTTTGATGTAATATCACGTATAACTATTTATATATTGTTGAGCGCTAGGCGCTTATTTGCCTACTCGGCACCTTGTTAAAATTACCCGAAAGTTGCCAGCCGAAAGTGAAAAAATCGATAATGCAGATAGTGTCTTGCCTCCTTCAGTCGAATGTTAAACAAGTTATAAATTAAATTGAAATAATCTATCTGAAAGTGACTAACCAAAAAATCAGTTGAAACATATAACAAGCAACAAGTAAAATTTTCAATTTAACCGATATTGATTTATTGTTTCATATTATTTATTTTATTAAAACTTAACGTTAAAAGTTTTATGTTTGGAAAAGGTCTCATTTGAAGAGTTTTGTAAGTGGTAATATCTGTTTCATACAGCCGAAAAGTCCCAATAAAGAAGTTTATAAATTATTTAGCTTTAAATGATTTGTGATTGTCGTCAAAGTATTGAGAATTCAAGACTTACACAGATCTGACTATGCCGATTCAATAGCCCATGACCATAAGTAGATTCTGAGTATAGGTTAGTGGTGGGTCTGATGGGGTTATAGGAGTGAAATTTTGATGTACCCGATGTTCACGATTTTTGGTATATATAGACACCAATCTGACTATGCCAATTCGATAGCCCATGACCATAAGTAGATTCTGAGTTTAAATTCGGGGTGGGTCGTAGGGAAAATCAAAACTGCACCCCTATAACTCCATCAGACTCACCCTTAACTTATAATCAAAATCTACTTATGGACATGGGCTGTGGAATCAGCATAGTCAGGTTGGTGTCTATATGGGAAAATCTCGAATGACGAACGATTTTTTCGATGAAAATGGGCAAAATTTTACCCCTACAACCTCATCAAACCCACCCCTAATCTATAATCAAAATCTACCTATGGTCGTGGGCTTTTGAATCGGGATAGTCAGATTGGTGGCTGTCTGGCATAATATTGAGTTTTAAACAATTTTAACGACAATTATAAACCATTTAATGCTTGATAATTTTTAATCTTTTTTATCGACTAGTTTCGGCTATTTGAAGCAGATATCGCATTTCATACCTATAGCCTCATCTACCCACTCCTAACCTATAATCAAAATGTAGCTATGATTATGGGGTGTCCATCTGGATACAATAAAAAACTTTAACTAATGCCTGACAACTTGTGGAATATGTTAGAAATCTGTGTTCCTCCATTTAGTTCCGAAACAAAAACTCGTGACTTATTCGGAATAGGAGGTGGGAATTGTACAAATCGGTGCAGTTGTCGTAGTATTTTTGTTGGCAAAGGTAAATTGACGTTCCATTTTGATCTTTACGATTCTCCTTTTAATGCCATTAAACGGAACATTTAATTAAGTAAGCAGGAAACGTTAGGAAGTATCTGAAACGCCTGGGATTGTCTCAAATGCGTCACCTGAGTTAATTCTGCTTTTGTTAAGTTTGCTTCGCACATGTGTCTGAAAACCCGGTTACGAAGCCCAACTAAATTTAAAATTTTAAATCCCGCCGCCTATAGAGCGGAGTTAATGGTGATTTGGAAACTTAGCCTCATATATTGATTTTATTTCAAAGCTTAGTTTCACGATCATTATTAGTAATTTGCAGAATTATTCATCTGGTAGGTACTGAAATGAGAATATGGCTGAAAACATGTCGCCTTCATGGTTACGCCATTTGTCGCCATTTAGTCTAAGTTACAGATGTGCCGTTATTATAAGCTTCCATATTACTGTATTCGAACATTAATTAACATATCGAATAGGCGTCGTACCGGATGAGCTCCTCTAGGAAAGGCTGCAGTTCATTTTCGTAAGTAGTTTTTTATGAATGGTATTCGAGATAGTACGAGATCTCTAAATGTTTTGTGCGAGCCTTATTATTTTACTATTGTTAGCATAAGATCTAATGCAAGTCAAGTGTTATATGCTTCTAGACCACATTCGACATTTTTTTCCAAAAATGTTTATAGATTTACCATAATAAAAACTTTAGGCAAATATTCACAATCGCATTTCACCAATTAGTTAACCGAAAGGCAACCTTAACATTTCATAAGAGAGCCATTGTACAATGGTATCCAAATTTTTAACAGAGCTGGTGGTCATTCTACACTCTACAGGTTCCAAAGAATTATTAATGTTTTTAGTGAGTGTTTTCTTTAAATTTCATAAGAGGAGTCATATGCAAATGAGCCTATAGAAATAAATTCGGCGTGCAAAACTCATGGGCTGATCCATCTTCTATCACCAGTACTATAGGCTGACATGGAGCTATGCAACGCGCAGATGGTAACGTAAATCGAACCTATAACTGTACGTCTTTGATTTAACTGCATAAAGTAGGACGGGAAAAAACAATCCGCGAAAGAATTGGGAGTGCTTTGGCCTCAGAATAAATTGCAGGGTTAAAAAAAAAAAAAAAAAAATAAAAAAAATGCAATAGACCGTTTTCCTCAAACGTCAAAATATTATCATATCATGACAGTTGAACGTGTATGTGTTGTGATGCAAACCATTTATTTTATTCATAAATTCTCATATTGCTATTAAAATTTAAGAGTACAATTGTTTGTGGTTATGTATAAAACATTAAACTTTAATAGGTGTGTCATAAATTTTCAAAATTCCAAATAAATTTTAGTTTGTTCCTGTTTGCTTCAGCTGTCAAATTTTTTAGAAGAAAATGTTCCATACTCTGGAGTTCAAATTGTTGTCTTAGTATTTTAAGTATTTTAACAGAAATCATCTGAATCTTTCACAAATATTTTAATAATGGGTTCTATCTATTTAGTCGGATGATTTAAAAATCCAGGAATGGGATGATTTGGAAAATCCTGGAATGTGGTGATATTAGTGTTGCCTAATGAACAGTTTTGCTTTTATTAGGATGAGAAACTGAAGTAGCTTCACACAGTTGTTTAAATGTCCATTTTGAGTCAATTTTTCAGTAAATTTAAATATTTTCAAAAACTCTATGGCAAACTAATTGCAAAATCTGTTCTAAAGCCGACTTTTCCCATAGTAATTTACCCGACTATTGGGTGCAGCTAATATTGACGATGATGATTCGACTGTTGATTGAAATATAATTTTGAGACTATAACGCATAGTTTATTAAAATGAATTTTTTAAAGTTTCACAAAGAAATTATTATTTTGTGAATAAAAAAACATGGCTTCAAGAAAAAAAAAATTCCCAAATCAAGAAAATAAAGTACAAATTTAAGAATATAGAAATAAAGTACAAATTTAAGAATATATTGAAAATACTTACAGTCTTGGCCAAAAGTATTGGGCACCCATGATATCTCACAATTTTTTTGGGAGTATCAATTTGAAATAAATCGAAACAATTTTTAAAGGTTCACATTACTATTTATTTATATAAAATTAATATTTTTTGGGTTCACTCTTTGCCTTAATTACGACAGAAATTCTTTTGGGTAGAGAGCTTACGAGTTTTTTACATTCTGCAGGACGTATGGCGCTTCATTCATGGTGGAGACAGCGTTTTAGGTCTTCTTTGTTATTTATTGTGTGCGCCTGACTCTGCGTTTTAATAAACTCCATAAATGTTATGTGGGATTCAGGTCCAGGGACTGGGCAGGCCACTCCAGAATCTCAATGCCTTTTTCTCGAAACCATGCCATTGTGCGGGCAGATTAATGATATGTTTGTATCACCATAAAGTGTTAAAAATGAGGGCAGCAACGCAGATTCTAGGACGTTTATGCACCCCCAGACCGTTATGCTGCCCCCGTCATGTTTTACGGCTGGTACCACACACTCTGGACTAAATTCTTTGCCTACGCGGCGACGTACAAAAGGCACACCAGATGTACTAAAAATTTGAAATAAAGAAAATGTAGAGACTTCAAAAAACTAAAATATTTTTATCGATGAATTAAATTTTAAAATCATATTATTTAATCTTATTAGGGCATGGAATTGTCAACTTACTTCAAAGTTTGATTCGTCTAACCACACGATATTTGGCCAATCTTCTTCGGTGAAACTTTGGTATTTTAAGGCCCATTTATACCGAGCCTTCTTGTTTTTTTCGGAGAGCCAGGTTTTCTTCTTGAACTCTTCTGCGAGTTGTGTGAGCAGAGATTGGTTTCCATATTTCTACTGACAACTCAGCAGCGAAGTTTGAAGAAGTTTTTTTTCCTAGTTTTTAAAGCTTCTCTCACTAACTTTCGGTCGTCACGGTATGTGGTGATGCGTTTGCGCCCGGTTCTGTACCTTTATTACTGCGTGATCCACTAGCGGTGAATCGCTGAATAGTATATTCCACAGATCGGCGTGAACATTTCACAGTTTTAGAAATATCTACTTGTGATTTCCCCTGCTCATGCAGAAGCCTTATCGGCACACGTTATTCTATACTTAACTCTTTTTGTTTTGGCATATTGCAATAATATGTATCACTAAATTTAACGAATCAAAACACCAAAAGTGGACTAGATCACTAGATGTGTACACAATCAGCGAAAGAAGCGAACTGACAAATAAATACAAAATGGAAAAATAACAAATTTTATTGCACCAGATAGTTTATTGCCACACCTGCGGTGTGAGTCACCATTTTTACTTCGTTTTAGATATAAAAAAACATATAAAAAATAATAAACAAACAAAAGGGGTTATTTTCTGTTATACTTATCATGTACGCCCCAAATTTATGAGGTGCTCATACTTTTGGCCAAGACTATATATTCAAAATATATACGGTCTTACTTTGGTAAAGCTAAATCCATTCTGGGATAGAATTAATATTGGCTCAAAGTAACAACCAAAGATATTTTTTAATTTATTTCTATTAGTTGGCAACAATTACATTTTCAATTTGAAAACAACGTAAAAATGCAACTATATATATTTAATTAAAAAGTAATGTGCTAGATCATTATTGAATATTATTACAAACCATAACTAATTTCTCGTCTTGTTTAGAAAAATTCGATGTCAAAATAACAAAAATCACTTTTATATTTTTATTGCCAACAATTTTTTTTTAACAACTTTATTGATATGGCTACTACAATCTTAAACATTATTAATTCATTAGTAAAACTAATTTTACTAAAATACTAAGATTTTCAGAGAGAACAATGCACATCGAGTGTGTGCAAAGTAAAACGTTTTGAAAAAAAATGTTTTTTCTTGTATGTCTCTCTTTTGTACCAACGAAAATTTGGTATAAAGGAGAGACAGAGAAGAGAGATGCATTTTCTTCTAAAACGTTTTACGAGCTGTGCGACGCTCGAATTTTTTTTGGTTGTCGTCATTCAAGTTGTGATTTTGGATGATTCGAGTGGTGATTGTCAAAAGTCAAGTTTGGATTTTTTGATTTGGGAAAGTCTTGTGTTAAATATTAAAAAAAAAAAAAAATTCTTTTTTTTGGTATCGGATAAAAGACGGGGAGTCTCGTTTATTGTTGTTAAATAAAAAAAACGTTGAAAATAAAATAATATCTACCTAATAGGTAGTTGCAAAAAACCATTTTGTTTGTATTTATAGAATAGACAATAGTTTTGAAGTGAAACGATAATAGATTGTGAAAAATGATCGCGGAGGCATAAATGTACTTCCACGTTTGTAATTTTTTTTTTGGAACTAAAAATCGAATTAGCTAATCATAATTGAAAGTGAAAATAAAAAAAAAAACGCGAAATGTTTCGAAGTGCAGTTTTCAGTATTTGCTAAATGAAAAAAAAAATAATTAATTAAGTTTCATTTATAGTTTTCTTTATTCGGAAAAAATACGGTAAAGCGTAAAATAATTAAGACGCGAGCCAAGGAAAAATTAACCAATTGAATAAATTTATGGTGTCGCTACGGGTGATTTGACTATTCAGAGCACATTTTTTTCGGCACGCCAAATTTTGACGGGTGCGGTGGTTTGTTATTTGGAAGGTCGTATTAATTAAACGATACGCCCAATTAATCAGCAGGTGGCCAGTTGAGGCCACTTCATTTGTCTGTGGTTTCGGCTAACAACACTCCACGTACAGGTGGCCAACCGGCCATTTGTAAAACGTGTATCTCAACGGATTAAGGCGAGACAACGCCCAACATATTTTGGCGGCCGGTTGAGGCCAAAATATTTATCGGTCGCTCAAGGCCGTAACGGTGTGGCGGTTTGGTGCAACAGCACTTACCGATAATTAAAGATTTAGCACCTGTGCCGGGCGGCACAGCGGCGGCGATAACAAGGCGAAGGACGCCCAACATTTTGAGGCCCAACCGGGCAAAATCTTCAACGGGATCGGCGAGATATTGCCCAATTTATTTTGGCGGCCAATCGAGGCCGACATATTTACCGACCACACAAGGTCGCAACGGTTACGGGTGGCCAACCGGCACCTCGATTTTTTTTGGTAACGGGGAAAGGCCCCGCAACGAAACGTGTGGCCAGCCGGCCATTTGTTTAATTTTATTTCGGTATCGGGGAGAGGCCCCGCAACGGACGACCGCTCAAGGTCGCACCAACACCAGTGTGGTTTACGGCGGAAGACGCCCAACGGTCCGGGTGGTGGAGACACCTGTGGCATGACGGCACCAAGGCCGCAACAGTAAATTTTTTTGTAATATTTAAGGTACGATTTTTTATTTTTTCTTTTATTTCTTTTATTTTATATTTTTTACATTTTTTATTTTTAAATTTAAATTTGGATTTTTGCTATCGAGCGCCGCACAGCGGGTGCGCGCTCGTTGCGCATTTTTCTCTCTCTCTCTCTCTCTCTCATTCTCTCCTATTCTGGTGCAGGTGGAGGGGGAAGTTGTTTCTCTTTGTTTTTTTTTTGGTTCTTATTTAAATAAAATGAATTACTAAGTTTTTCGGTCGGTATGATGGGAGCGGGGGCTCCCTCTGTGTCGGTTTAGTGTTTGCGGTCCCTTGGTGCCCACATCCAATTCCGTAACCAGGGCTTGGCCCCGTTTGAATTCGGATGGATGCGCGCACCAAGGCACCGTTCTCGGTTTATAATTATCAGCTGTTCGTTCCTCAGGTTCCGGCCGACGAATTTCGGCGGAACATTCGGTTTATTATCATTTGCGTTTTTATTTTTATTTAATTATCTGTATGATCACGGTGTAAGCCAGAAACACATGCAAGCCTCAAACCCCACGACCCTTCGCACTTCTCCCTGAGAACGTAGCCGGCAAAAATCACCGTGGAGGCCTCTGCATGCGTTTAGTGAAAATCTGCAGGTTGGCAGTAGCCAGCTTGTAACATACCATTGGCTTTAGACGTTTTAGTAGCAGTTTCTCGAACAGCTTTGATAAGGTCGGCAGCAATGAGATTGGTCTGTATGATGTTACTTCTTCATCTGGTTTCTTTAGCATAATTATTTGGGCCATTTTAAAGCATTTGGGTACATACTTCAATCTCATACAGGCATTAAATAAGTATGTGATCAAGATGATTGCTTTACGTGGAAGTTCCTTGAATAGACCCGGTGATATTTCATCAATTCCTGGTGCTTTTTTATGATTAAGATTTTTGTCGATTTCTTCAGCAAATTCCATTGGCGTGACCCTTTTAAAGTCCTGATTTGGTTGATAAACAGGTGTTACATCAATGTTGGATTGAATGTCATGGGGTTGAAACACTGCTTCTAGTTGTTGAGCAAAGAGTTCCGCTTTTTCTTTGTCTTGTCGAACCTAACTGCCTTGAGCATTCCTTAAAGGTAGTATTCGAACTACAGGTCGTTTAAATCTTCTGGTTGCTTTCCATAACGAATAGTCCTTATTCATTTCTGGACCTAGCCCGCTAAAGAAGTTATCGAGGCAATTCTGTTTGAAATTTTTGATTAGCCTATTGACTTCGTTTGTTATTCGATTAAAAGTTGTCTTGTCAGCGGGATATCTGGTGAGATGCCATATTCTCCTCGCCCTTCTTCTTGCCTTGATTTGTTCCCTGATTTCAGCCGGGTATTTGACTTCAATCTCCGCTTTGTCCTTTAATTCAGGAGTAGTCTGGCAGCCATTCGAGTGTATTCAATGAAATTGTTTGTTTGTTGTTCCCATTCTTCATTGCTTTTAATACTAACTTTTAATTCAAGTAGCTCTCCCAATTTTTCTCTGTAGATGTCCCAATCCGTGAATCTATTAGTAAGGTTTTGCTTTTTCTGTTTCTTTATTACTATAGCGCTTACTGACAACAGTCCAGGAATGTGGTCAGATGTTAATTCGTTAATTCCTTCGACTCTAGTGTAACTTAGAGGAATACCTTTTATGATGAAGAAACGCAGTAGACCTGGTATTTTTCCTGCATCCGTTGGCCAATACGTTGGCCTCCTGGAGACAGATATTCGCATTTGTTTTCATGAATAGCATTGGACAAGGTGTTTCCTTTCACAGGAGAAATAAACCTGGAACCCCAAGCTGTATATTTTATATTGTAGTCCCCTCCAATAATAAATCTTGGACCGAGCTTATTGAAGACGTTATTAAATTGTAACTTCGTTGGTGTATGCCGTGGAGGACAGTACGCTGCTGCAATATTTAGATCTGCGCCATTATATTGGATTGAGATAACAGTTGCTTGCAAATAGTTTTCACGAATATCCTCTTGTTGATTATGTTTGATATTATTTTTAATTAGTACAGCTGAACCACCTCTGGCTCTTTCACTAGGATGGGTTGTCCAGTATGAATTAAAACCCCTTATTCTGATAAAGCTTTTGTTGGAGAAGTGCGTCTCTGAAATCAGCGCAATATCAATGTTGTTTGTATGGAGAAATATTTCCAGTTCTTGGGCTCGTTGGTTGAGCCCATTAGCGTTCCAAGCTACAATGCGTAGGAACGAGTTATTCATTTGTGAGTGTGTTGACTTTTTCGCTTGGTGGATAGATATAGATTTCTAGTTTTGCCACCCTCTCTGCTAAATGACCAAGTGACTGTTGAATTTGGCTAAGCATTTTAATAATTTCAATGTTATTAGACTCGTTGGTGTTTTGCGCATAGGATAATCCAACTGTGGATGGTGTGATTGTCGTTTGTGGTTTAGCAGCTTTGGTTTGTAATCGCTGCACTGCGCTTGTTATATAATTCTGTTGACTTTTAATTTTGTTCTGATATACACGACATCCTTTATAATTAGCAGCAAGCTCTTGATGTTGACAAAGAGCACAAGAAGGCGCGAATCGCGATATCTGGTGTTTTCTTGCATTTTGTTGTGTGGTGATTTTTCGCGCATTTAACGTCAAACCGAATTGACGATAGCAAAAGCTCTTGGTATGTCCAAGTTTTTGACAATTCGTACATTGTGGAATTCCTTTGGTCTTGTTAGGTGGCTCAATTTTAACTATACAGTACACAAGTTTCTTGATATTGTATACTTCTTTATTGTTGTCTTTTTGTTTTAAGTCGATGTAAAACAATGGCAAGTGTTTCCTGACTTTTACACCATCAATTGTGACCATTTTGGATATGTTGGTAATACCTGCGACTTCATGTCCCATTTTTTCTAAGTCTGCTTTAATTTCATCGTGACTAATAGAAGAAGGTAAGCCTCTGATAACCACTCTATAGGCCTTTTCACTCTTCAGCTGGTAGGTGTGATATTGAATATTTTCTAGTTGGTTGCTAGATTCATTTTTTAATTCTTCCAGTAATTTTTTGACATTTCTGTAATCATTTTCATTTTGGAAGGTAATTCTAATGTCACTATTTGAGAGCGCCCTAAAATTAGTTGATTAACTAGTGGTTTTTACTATTTTTTGTCGAAAAAGTTCAAAATTGTTGATATTGCTCACATTAATGGGTGGAGGCAGAGGTATTTTTGAGTTTTTCTGTTCAGTGTTACTGTTCACACTTTGTGTATTATTTTTTTGGAGAGTTTTCGTTTTTGTGCGCCTACGTTTCTTATTATTTTGTGTTATTAGCTCTGGAAACTTCTTTTTCCAGTTCTTCCGCATCTGTGAAATAATCCTCTCTACTCAGAGCACTAAATCTATTATTCTGTTAAGAGACTGGAAATTGCTGCAGCAACCAGTTGGAATTATTTGAATGATGTTGACTGGTTGCTGGCTGAATATGGTTGACAGGCAGGTTGTTAGCTCGTGCTGAATCGTCAGCTTTACTATTTTTAACCTTGTTTTTATTTTTTAGTGTAGAGTTTTCTCTCTTCAGTTCAGCAAATTCATTGCTCAGCTGCGCGATTAGTTTTTCCATTGTCTGAAACTTGGTTAACAGATCCCCGCTGTTTATAATGTTTGTTGATGCACTCGGCATTTGTAATGGAGTTCCTTTTTCAGTGGAGGCTGCCTCTTTTACAGTTACTGTGGACATAGTCGCTGTTGGCACAGTTGTCTTTAATTGTATTGTACATCTACTTACATTTGAAGGTGGTGATCTCAACATTGTCATGCTCTTAGAAAAGTTGTTCCCTTTATTTGCCAAGGGTTGGTTTCCCCCAGAATCTATGGTACTAGCATCCGAATAATATATGGAGCGGCCCGGTTGATTTGATGCTTCTATAGACGCATCCGTCTCGTTTCCTAATATTATTAGGCTATTATTTTCATCATTATTTTTCATCTTAAATTTTTATTTTATTCCCACGAGTAGCACGAGAAATTAACGGTCGCCTATGACAGAGCTCTGCGTTATCATAGGAAAGCTATGGGTTTAAACCGAATGACGCCAAATTCGGAGTTCACATACTAACGACTAAGCACCCTCTTAGCCACACAGCCATCGGCTTATGTAGTACCACCTTAGTTTTGGTGTGCCAACATTTAAAAATAAAAGTATTCAATAAAACTGCCCTGGTGGTGAACATTAAAACTACAGGTGGAATAGAATAATTCTATACCAGCAGAAAAGTTGGTTTAAAATAATTCCAATTTGGAATTATATACATATATGGGATTGTTGTTGTAAATTTCTCAAAGTAAGGCCGCAATAATCGCAATGTACAGCGAATAATTATGTTTCGCTACGCAATTTGTAAACTCCTACGTAACCTCGAATTTTGTTGTATTGTGTGTTTTCAGTATAAAATTTTGGGTTATTCTGGGTGATGGCGAAATATTAGGCTCAGTTTCTTCAATGGGTTGCACCCATTTTGATAGAAATGATCCCAACTATTTTGATAAAGTCGAAATAATACTAGTCGGCCTTATACACAATCGTTTGCGAGACAACTGTCTTAGTCGATAAACATTCACAATCGGATTTCAGTAAATAGCTAACCAAATGAAAACTCTATCCGTAAAGTGTTATGAAACGAACATTCACACAAAGATTGTATTTCAAAAATATCTGTTCTCCAATTAAACAAATATAAATTACATATATAGTTGCAATATGAAGCATAGAGAAACGAAGCACTATACTTTACCAAATTATTGTGTAAATAGTTCTATAATTTGGTAATATGTAAATAAAAAAAAATTTACACATTAGATATAGAGAGTAGGTATTAGGTACTACTCGTATGTATTCCATGTAATTAGAATTAATGAAACACACAGCTATTATTCCTATTTTTATCGGTCTTACATCTTTCACATACGTACTATATTCAAATATATAACAAGCAAATGTATTCTAGATTAAGGCTTCCGGTTACATTCGTACCTTTTTTGTATGCCACTAATCGTGTACTCTACCAGATAAATTCTTAATATTTTTTGTATAAGTACTTCATTCAATTAATTTTTTTTTCGTCGTAATCGGATTAGAATTTTTTAATTTTCAACTTTTTGTTTTATAATCTGGTTTTAATTGAAAAATTGGAGTATTTTTGGTTTCAGGTTTAAATATACGTGCATATTTAAAATGAACCTTAATTACACCATTTATTATTACAATAATTAATTTAAAGTCAAGTCACACTACAAACTACAGCAATGAATCCGCCTTTAATTCGGTGTAGTTTGCGGAATACGTCAATCATTCGTTCTAATTTATTTTTATACTCATTTTGCTTACAATCTGATGTTGGTTAATTAGCGACGACGTTAAAAGAAAGTCTTGGATGATTCCAGATAACGCCCAGGTACTCGATATCACTGTTGTGTTGGTTAATCTTCCGAAAAGTCTGGTTCTTGAGTCTGGTCCTCACTAGATTGACAGGTGTTGACCATTGTAGCATTTGGAAATTTCTAAGCGAAAATACAGTACCACTTTTGTGCGTTGTCTTTTAAATTTTTAGAAGGATAGCGTGTAAGCTAGCCACCGGAATTTGTTGTCTTTTTGCTTGTGGTTCTATTTTGAGAATTATATTATGGACATCCAATTGAACAAATTTGTAAAACATACATTTTTGGAGACGGGCTGTCACAAGTGTCAGCATAATACATGGCCAGTGTATTATTATATTTTGGCGTTGGATTGTCCATTTCAGAATAGTCTGATTAATATTGTTAATGGGACGTGTACATGCAGAGATGAGCGTTTATACGTCGATAAGGTCGACTACTCACCGACAATGTCGACTACTCGCAGGCAAAGTTGACTCATCGTAAACAAAGAGTTACTTGGAATCCCACTTTGCATATTTATTTAACACGATATTCGTGATATTTAAACATCCAAAAAAATATCAAAATTGTGCATTGTGATGATGGATCAATCGCGATAAATAACTCTATTTTATAAGAGATGGCGTGCACAGCAAATAGTAATATATTTTTCTCAGGGATAATATTGGCAGGAAATCAAAAGTACTGGGGTAACAGAGTACTGAATCCGCCCTGAAAGTACTTGCTACACCTTCATCTACTCCACCAATATTTCAGCAACTTTACCAGCGGATTTCAAGGCAAATTAATTTAAGTCTGATGGGACACACATCAAAATAATACAATTTTGCAATTTTACTTAATGCATTCTTGCACAATGGAGATTGGGGCAGCAGCAAGTTAACGTATTATTAATATTCTCGATCATGTGCATGTCAAAAATTTTTTGTAATTTGGATTCTACGGGTTTTATATTGTATTAATCTAAATCACGTAACCTATACAACATTTTAAAGGCAGTAAATATTTAACGATCCACCATTTCTTGTTCGGCAAGCAGTGGATTTTTAACTGTTGAGCACCACTGATGCTGTTACTGAGAAGTTCCAGGAAAAGCATTGAAACTGTGCCATTCGTAACACTCGATATTATTTGAGAAATTACTGTAATGTTAAGGTTCTCTCTCTCTCTCTCTCTCTGGCACTATATCCCATCAAGGGATTTGGCCGCCTCAAATGAGGTATCATAATCATATTTTCATTTCGGATAATGAGTGATTAATTCATTGATCCTGAACCAGCCGTGGCATTTTTTCCTTGTCACCACCGGGAATCGAACCCGAGACCTTCGGTCGGTAGAGCATGCAGACCACTTTGCCACCGGGGCAATGTTAAAGTTGGAGTGATTAATTTAATGACAAATCATAAACCTACAGTAATTTCCCGCTCTTCATTCAAAATTAATTAAATACATTCCACGTCATTTGAATAGGGCCAACTTATTTTTTAATTTTTCCAATTTATTATTTTCCTTTTCTCTTGAGTTATTCTCTTTCTCTAAATAACTAATGAGATTCGTTAATCTCTGAGAGTAAAACCCTTATTTTTTGAATTTTGTTTAAAATATGAAATAAATGTTGGTGTATGTTTTTAGTTGTTCACTTGAATAGAGCCAGTTGATCGTTTAAACTCTCTGAAAATTTGTTTTTTAAATCAATTTTTTTACTGTTACTCTGATTTTGAGGAAGTTAAAATTAATGTTTACCGAAAATCAAATCTTACCGTAAAATTGGTTATCAATAATTACCTTAATCATATTAAAAACTATGGCAAAAACATGAAAGGTCGCATAGTAGAAGCTACACCACCACAAGACAAACGTGCTGTCGTTCGGGAGGCCTCGAATTCCACTTACTCTGTGGCGAAAATCAAAGTAGACGCGCATATGACGTGGAATAATAAATGGCAAAAAAATTTATTTTCGACAGGGCAGACGGTTACAATTATTATTATCACGATTTAAAGGATGAAATGTTTGTGAATCGCCATCACAGCAGAGAAAGCCGTATTATAGTCTGGGGCGGTATTTCGTGGTATGGAACCGTTGATTTAGTGTTCCAAACAGACCTTGCCTGCAATAACCTACAAAACAATTCTTGAAAATAATAGTCAATGATTTTCTGTCCCTCATATTCACTAGATTTGAACATTATACCGTGTGTTTCTTTTAAACTGAGACGATCAAATATCTCGAAAAATAGCCACTCTACGGAAAAAATGTCCATAATCAAAATTTAATCATACCGCGGGGGAAATACATTAGTGCAAAAAAATAGTCCCCCACCCTCCGCTTTGTAGGTGGGGCGGGGGTAACTTTTAAACTAAGATAGGAAGTCATATTTTTTATTGCAGATACGGATTCTACGACTAAAAGTACGTAGGATTTGAATGAAATATTTTGTTCGGTTCATGATAGATGGCGTTGTATTGTAATCGACGAAATTCAATTTTTTCAATTTCTTCTTCTTAGAACACACGCATTCGATTCTGCAATACTTTTGAAATAAAAAACATCACGTTTTCATTGGAAATACTCAAAATTCGTCATCAAAACAATTTATTCAGTTTTGTAAATCACATTTAACGTTTGTGTTATTTCTTATCTTCATGTTTTTCGCAATTGCAAAATAAACGATAAAATACTTTAGAATGGAGCGTTTAACTGTGCCAGAGAAAATTGAAATGGTTCTGGTTTATGGAGAAGGTGGCAGAAATCTTGAAAATGCTGTTGCTATTTACGCTCAACGTTTCCCGGATAGGATTCGATCACGTGCTTCATTTGGCCGTACCATCAAACAATTTATTCGTGATGGAAATGTTCAACCGAAAAAGAGGACCCGTAGAGCAACAGTCACTGGAGAAAATAATGAAATTGCTGTATTGGCAGCAGTGGCTCATAATCCTCATGTTAGTACACGAGAAATAGTTCGCGATTCCGGATTGTCCCTCACCAGTGTTTGGAGAATTTTAAAACGGCACAAGTATCATCCATATCATGTGTCTTTACACCAAGATCTTCATGGCGCTGATTTCCAAAATCGGGTAACTTTTTGTCAACAAATACAACAAAACCCCAATTTTTTTCGTTGCGTAATGTTCTCTGACGAAGCGTCTTTTACAAACCATTGAACGGTTAATCGACACAACATGCATTATTGGAGTGTTACAAATCCGCACTGGCTTCGTCAAGTTGAACATCAGCGTCCTTGGACTGTCAACGTGTGGTGTGGAATAATTGGCAACAAACTCATAGGCCCCCACATTATTAAAGGCAACTTGAATGGTCAAATATACCGAAACTTTTTGGAAAATGAACTGCCAATATTACTTGAAAATTTGAGCTTAGAAGTGAGACGGAACATGTGGTGTCAACATGATGGTTGTCCTGCACATTATTCGGTGGTGGCACGTGAAATACTTGATCGTGATTTCAATGGTCGCTGGATCGGTAGAGCTGGTCCGATAAATTGGCCCGCCAGATCACCAGATCTTACTTCGGCAGATTTCTTTTTGTAGGGCTATCTCAAAGACAAAGTTTACAAACAAGAACCAACAACACGTGAGAACATGATTGAGCGAATCAGAAATGCGTGTGCTGAAATTCAACCAAACACACTTTCAGTTGTGTACAATCATTTGAAATGCGTATTAATAAGTGCATTGAAGTCGCAGGCCATCATTTTCAACACTTATTTTAAGCTAAAATTATTTTATTCACCTGCCATTTACATTAATAAATTGTTTTGATGACGAATTTCGAGTATTTTCAATGAAAATGTGATGTTTTTTATTTCAAACGTATTGCAGAATCGAATGCGTGTGTTCTATGAAGAAGAAATTGAAAAAATTGAATTTCGTCGATTACAACGCCATCTATCATGAACCGAACAAAATATTTCATTCAAATCATACGTACTTTTAGTCGTAGAATCCGTATCTGCAATAAAAAATATGGCTTCCTATCTTAGTTTAAAAGTTACCCCCGCCCCACCTACAAAGCGGGGGGTGGGGGACTATTTTTTTTGCACTAATGTATTTCCCCCGCGGTATGATTAAATTTTGATTATGGACATTTTTTCCGTAGAGTGGCTATTTTTCGAGATATTTGATCGTCTCAGTTCAAAAGAAACACCCGGTATAAAACTTTTGGGGATGGCTGACACGAAAAATGTTCGAAGACGTTCGAGTTTACGAAGTAATTTAAAAAACAGAAAATTTTTATTTTTTGGTTTGATTTAAAAGAAATAAAGAAGTTGAATTTAAGTTTTTCTGATTAATTTATCAATCTCTTTTGTTCATTATTTTGTCTTGATTTTTCTTCTTGATTTTGTCTTGATTTATCTTCCCAACAACGCATGAAAGAGAATAATTCAAGAGAAAAGGAAAATAATATATAGGAAACATGCAAAATATTATGTTGACCCAATTCAAGTGACGCGGAGTGTATATGTGTTGGGCCGGTTATTCTCTGTGCCTTAATATTATTGTTTGGCTATTGCAAGGATTGGGATTGGAAAATCTCTGAGAAATTTTAATTAAACATTAAATCTAAGAACTGATTTTAAAATAGAAATCTTTAAAATTTCTATTTGTTCAGGAATTACTAAAAAGAGGAGAGATTTTGTGATGATCCTATGTAATTTTACTGTGATAGGAGCCAAATTAATGAACCTCTTAAACATCCGTTCGCGCCCAATTCAATAAACTAAAATTTGAACGGAAATCTCTCCTTAAAATGGATGGTTTCTGCTGAGGATTAAAGCCATTTTGTATATTGGCACTGTATGTGCTGCCTTATTTCCATAGTTAAACATTACGTCCTTTATGAATTAGGGACCTTATTGTTCTAATTTGGCGAATTTCGCCACAACCTCTCAGTGAAATGGGATTAAACTAATCGTGATAACTTAAGGACTTCAATACGTAGCCTTCATTACCCTAACAATTACAGGTTGATAAAGTAACGAATAATTTATGTTTTTTAGTATAAAAATATAAATTTATTTGGCCTCTAACTCTAACAGATCGGCTAACGTAAAATGAAGAGAAAATGATGAAAAAATTTAGTTTTTAAATCGTTTCCTCGTTACCTCGCTCTTCCCGAAATCAAGTCTAATATCTTGCTGCCCTTATTTTATTTGGATTTGTTATTTGATATTTTGTAATTTTATATTGTTTAAAGGACAACTCAAGTTCACCCTTGTAATCTTTCTTTACTGAGAATCTTTATTAGAGCATCATTCTTTGTATTATCATCGTTCACATCAGCATCATGAATTTAACATTCTACTTCAATTTCGTCGTCGATCAAAGCCGCAAATATTAATTCTGTTAAGCCCTCTTGTGCGAGTTAAATTATTCGAGTGCAAAATAAAAAAAATAAAAAATTATAAATTAAAATTGAGAATAAAGTATTATTCGGTAAATTCAATAAATACGTGATGGAATCCGTCATAGTTACACCGATTTGAGAAAGATTTGCAAGGCCACTTTGCTTTTTTTTCAAATAGAGGCTTGTCATCAACATGTCGCTTAAAAAACCCATATTACAAGCCAAAATTAGAAGCCATATCACTACAGAAAACGTTACCTACAACTGTACCTTGTGCAGTGAAAGTGATCCTTCTTTATTTTCATGTAAACAATTTAATGAAATGGATGTTGCATTTGGAAAGAGTTGAGTGAAATCGAGTAACAGGTGTCGCAATTGTCTGTGAATGATTGATCGTTGCAAAACACAATACTCTCTGCAAAAAACGGTACTAGGTTGGATTATTAAGTTGGACCAGAGAAGCCGAAAATATGGTTGCGATGTCCACTAGGAAATGGAATCCCAGGACTACCTTTTAAAATATCAGTGAAATGTTTGGTAAATCGAGAACCAGAATTTCTTACCAAAAGTTTATCAAGAGTACCAAGCGCCAATCTACATGAAAGAAATTCAGCATCCCGAATAGCTAATATTGGTTACTACTTACTCGTCGGAGTGATAAAACACTCTAGTTTGACGTCTTAGGCTGCATGTCGAACATAAGGTAAATCGTTTACTACGGTAAAAACCGGTTGTAGGACAGATTTTTCGATCAGTTTGCCATAGGCTTTTTTAAAAATAATTGAATTTTCCAAAAAATTTATTTAAATTGGAATTTTACCTTGAGTTTTTCACACAGCCTAAATTGAGAGTGGTTTTTGATGGGTTCTCGAACACGACAACTGGAATATCTCTGAACGATTGTCTTGCAATTGATGTGACAAAGGACACTATTCGATAATTCTTAGATTTCAAGAACATAAATTTCTTATAACCGCTGATATCGAGAAAATGTATCGCCAGTTAAAGATTACTTCGTATGACACTAGCTTCTAAAAAATATGTAGCGATCATTCATTTTAACTAATCCGCCATTTTCGTCTGAAAACTGTTAATTACGGACATCATCGTTTCTGACAAGAAGGATTCTAAAGGAAATTGCTGATAACAATGACGGTTCCAATTCGCGCGCCACTAACGTAATCCGCAATGATATATACGCTGATGATTTGGTGACAGGGGGCGATATTGTACTCGAAACCATCCAAAATTATGAATCCGACGATAACATGAAAATGATTAGATTAGTGATAGCCACCCAGATGATCCACCATCAATTAAAATATTTGGTGTTGTTAATTGGGATCCAAAAACAGATCACTTAACATTTACCTCGAATCTGGAAAGCAACACCTCATTCACCAAACGCATTGTCGTTTCTGAAGCCAGTCGAATATTGGACCCTGTGAGATGGTTTTCGCCCGCCACAGTCGTCATACAATCTTCATACTTCATGCCTCCACCAAATGGCAGTAAATTCGAAACCCGCTGGAAAACGTCAATTCAATCTCAATAGCTCGTTACGTGCGTAAACAACTAAAGAAAATGTTATGGATTTACATGAATTTGCAGAAATAATCAAAAATAGCAACCTATCACGAGGCAATTGTTGCTACAGTTAGGGATTTACGAGTATGCAAAAAATCACAAAAAAATAAAATTCATCGTGCGCGTGCTGGTAAGACGAATGAGCCCACCCCAGGTTGGAAGAAATTTATGTATATTAATGAACAGCTCCGATATCGCGAAGGAGAGTTATTTGTGTTGAGCGAAGATATGTGCGAGCGAGAAATAATTATTATGCTAGGTAAAAAATTCTCTTTAACATTTAACATTTTTAAGCGACAATTGTTTTCTATGTCTACGTTGAAGGTGAAATTGTTCCACTGGTTTTCTGGTTCATCAGCTAAGGTTTCCATTTCATATTGGCCAAATAATTTGGCGTAAGGTTCAAAAAAGTAAATTAACAGCCAAATATGAAAATTCGGAGGTTTTTCCTTGCAAATAAGAATGCTTAAAAGTCTCTCGTTTATGTCACCAAACGAAGTTGCAAATTGTTACTCCAGCTTAAACGGTCAGTTTGAGGACGAAGATTTAAAAAAGCTTGGGAGTTGGTTCAAGAGAAATTATATTGGCGATTTAAATGAGCACCCTAAATATACACCTAAATTTTGGACTGTTGGAAATGAGGATTCAGCCACAGAATGTTTTCCATGAACGCAGAATAATGTTGAAGCATGGCACCGTCGCCTGAAAGTTGTTGTGGGAAAACGCCATGCTGGGTTACACAAGCTTATAAAAAACCTATCAGATGAACTAATTGTAGCCAAACATCGCATTGAAAAAGTAAAAAATGGTGAACAGCTACCTATAAAAAACACACAATCACAAAAAATAAAAGAATACAAAAAATCATACAAAAACGAGAGAAACTTGCAAAAATTGAATATTTAAAGAGAATTGCCCAAAACATGATTCTGAATTCAATTGTTCATTTTATTATTTTTTTATATAAAATTAAATTTGTATTGTTTGGTTTTGCTTTTATTTATACAAAATATTATGAATTTCAAACTGGATTTAATATATTTTAATTACATCCACTAAAATGAGAAATACTTGCTACATTTTATAATGCAAGAATTTGTAATTGCAAGGTTTTTGTAATTGCAAGATTTTGTAATGCCATATATTGTACCGATCCCATAGGAAAATGATACCTTTCGAAAATAAACGTCGACTTTAATAGTTAGGCCCCAGAATTGAAACACAAACGAAAATAAACGAAGTTTACGCACTTTCGTGGGTAATCGAATCGCCGAAATTATATCTACACTACCCCAAAAATATTGCCATTACGTTGCGTCATTAGACAACCCAGTAGATTGTACCTTCAGGGGATTATCATCACAAACCATTATCAACTCATTCATCATGATATATAATGGGGCGGGCCAAAGCGTTCACATTCACTATTTTGGCCGATGAAACCAAACTCAATGAGTCGATCATCTTATATCTAAATATTCAACGTTAGAAAACTTAAAACCATTATGGCATACATACTCTGATTTGACAACAATACAAAATCTGCGAACGCGATCAATCAAAGTTTTTTAGAGAGGAAATTCAACATTTGCCTGCACGCCAGACCCAGGAACACCGTAGGACAAACAGTATGAAATCGTTGAACACATTCTTAGAAAAATTTGGACCCTGCGCATTTCCACAAAACACCCCATAATTTTGCATCATCATACATATGGCCAATAAGCATTCTCTAGCCTATCACTGACATTAGCCATCGCCTGGCAAGACTTTTATATTCAACGATGTCGCAATTTATTTCGACAAGTTGTCAACCGACGCATCATTTGTACCAAATTTAAAACACATGTTAAAACCCAGTTAATGGGAAATTTTCCTAGCGCGAGGGTATAAATAATTCGACCATTATTTAAAGTTGATGTCGATCACGCCGGGTCAATCTTCATTCATATGCGAAAAGGTCGAGAACAATCGAAGTAAATAAAATAATCTGAAAATAAAGGGCAGTACCCGTGGACATATCCAGAAGCCTACGTAGACTTTTGTAAAACTCATCAAAACACATAGAGTTTTCTGAAAATTTCTAAATTCTGTAAAAATCGGAAAACTCTTCGAGTTCTGCTCATTATCGCCACTAATATCACAGTTTACCTAACCATTTCATAATAGTGGTCGGATTAGGTACAACTTCTATAGATTTCCAGTTATTTAAATAAATCGTTAAAACCGGGCTCGTCGCTTGTTTGGGAATGTCAATTTAAAATCCAATTGGAGAAATTGCTGAAATCTTTGTACAAAGCAACCATATTTTTTTTTTTCAAAATCTTGATAGTTTAAAATTCCTAAAATCATTGTTATACTCATTGATTGATTGATTGATTCTGAATGCACGACCAAGTTCTTACACAGGAGCTCCCGGGTGACGCCGGGCCCACCGTACACTCTTTTTTACATATAACAAAACCGAAGGATTGGATAGGTTAGTTAAGTGGGACAGAATCGGCCCGGTTACAGACACCTAGGTATAGCCGATAGTTAGTAACACAAAGACACCACAATACTAATCTACTAAGGAAGGATAAAGGTTTAATAGGTTTAATGGATAACGATGGTATTGGTCTTCAACAATTGCTTCTCTAAATCAGCAACCTGAGAAAAAAATTGTATTATTTCACGTACATCTGGAAATTTCCTGAAATGTAATTGTAAATTAATGCAAAATTTAATTGATTAAATCGGCACAATTGCAGACCCCTAAATAAAGTCGATAGTTATTAATGCAATGACAACACCATTCTAATCTACACAATCAACAATTAATATTTCAAAGAAATATTATTTCACGTCTGTAGATTTTCTGAAATTTAATTCTAAATTAATATTTTCCGGCTTCCTAAATATAATATAAACATTTATTAATTTAATCCTCCTGCAATTACACGACTTACAATAGGATTTCCTGAAACCATAATTATTTAAATTATATCAAACTTAGTCTAAAATTCATTAGTATTTAACCCTTAAATCGAAAAAAAAAAAAAAAAATAAAAAAAAATAATAATAATAATAATAATAATAAAAAAATTAAAAAAAAAATATATATATAAAAAAAAAACAAAACATTTCATATGTAAGGCATCCCAAAGGCAATGGTTCCCGGAAAAATATCAATGTTATTCAATACCAGATTAACTACCTGATAGGATATTTCAAACAATTTTAATTTAATTCGCAAAAATTTCAAATATTTTATTAGTTTTGTTCACCAAAGAAGAGAATATTCGATTAATTACCAAGTATAATTATAGTGCACAGGATATTTATATCATGCTCAATGGAACTTTACTATTCCTCAACCAATAACTGTTAAATATGGTACGCAGAATTGGATTGGCACTCTAGCATGTTCAATGGAACTAAGCAAACTCAAAACAAATGATGATCAAATTCGGGGTGCAAAGCCGAATTTGACGAAATTTTTGGATTCAGCTATAATGAATGAAATAGGCCGTTTCCAACCGAAATTTTCCAGTTTAGATTGTAGAGCTGGGCTAGGATTCTAATAAATTAGGATCAACTTGTATTGGGATTTTAATGTGTCTTTTTGATAAAGTTCTAAAATTCGATAATTCTGAATGGAACTTGGCCATACCTCGACCAATTATTGTCAAATCAGGCAAGTAGAATTAAATGTGAATGTAAAAATGGATTTTAGAGAAGTTCTGGAGTTCGGCCGTGCTAAGCAATGTCTTAACTAATCATGTTCGAATCTGATATGTTGAGCTGAACCGGGATTTCAACATAAATCCCGGGTGAAGTACTGGATTTTTCAACAAACAAATCCGAAAATAATCGTCCAAGAAATTTTCCTATTCCTCCATTTACACGTCAAAACAACCAGTTGACAGATGACCCAGCCGAACTAAGCCTCTCCCAAATTAATACTAATTGCTAGAATTGCGATTTGCTAGAATTCCAATTAAGCCCAAAAATGATTTTATGCATCTTCCGCAGTATACTGTCTCAATCAAACAAAAACGATCATGATTTATGTGAGGTGATGACACGAACGGAAGATAGAACCACGCGGAAGGCTTTTTACACAATTGGTGCATGAGGAGGTCGTTGATTAGGATTTAGAATTCAAATCAATCGATATTCGTATATATCATTCCCATGCAAAGACGAACCTGTTTCGAGAAATATTATTGAGCCAGAAATTCTTTTAGATAAAATAGTGCCAGCAGTAAGCAATTTAAAAAAAAAAAACAGTCAACATTAAAAGGCCGAAGGATATCACATCAAAGATTTAATTGTCATTACAAATGGAAATAAAAAATTAAAAACCATTTTCCCTTTGCCATGCCGTAACACATATGAGGTCTCATCCCTATAAATCAATCTACAAAAAAGTCATGAATATTTATATATATATATATATATATATATATATATATATATATATATATATATATATATATTTATATATATATATATATATATATATACACATATACATACATATATACACACATTCACACACATATACATACATATACGTATATACACTCATACATACATACACACATACATACATACATATACATATATACACATACACACATACATACATATATACACATACATTTACATACATACACATTTAAAATATTAATATTTTAAAATATTAAAATGATTATAAAAAGGTAAAAACATTCAATCATATTATATAAATATACACATGCGTATATATAACTAAACATATACATAAGTGTAAATACATATGAACCTACACACACATGCATATGCACACAAATCCACACATACGCCTATATCAGGGTTTAAAAAAGTCGCTCGTCAAAATGTATTGTTCACTCTACACCGATCGAACAGTGTCATGTTCCTATTCCATGGGAAAAATCTGCTGTCAGTAAAAATAAAAGCGAGCAAAAAAATTTAGATTTTAATGGTTGTGTACGAAACAAAACATGTTGCCAGTAAAATTGTACTGAGAGAATAGTTGTGATGGTGGTAGTTTACTAGCATAATACTGCCATAAAAATGTAAATTGGACTTTTTCAAAACCAACAACAATTAAAAGCCCTGAACAAAGTCTGAAACGCAGATACCAATATACAAAAAACTACAGAAGATTGTGTTGTTTACACTAACAATCCCATGTTAATTTTTTTCTTTCGCACCACTACTTATTAAACTAGTGCGCACATACGTTCTAATACAATTATCTATAGTGTAGTTTTTTTCTGTATCTGTTGCAACAGCATGGCTTTATATTGTTGTCGGTTTTGACTTTCTTTATAGCAGTATTTTTCACATACATATGTACAAAAAATGTATGTAAAGATAAGAAATTTTTGTCACACTCATACAAAATAAGTCGTCCGCCATTTTTATACTCAGATGTCGATTTGTTTTTTTTTGTGTTGAAATTTGTTAACGTTAGAGGTTTTTTGTGGTATAGGATATTAAAATTAAAATATATAAAAAACAAAAATCGAATTGTACGAAATAATGTACAAATTAAAAATTTTAAGAAATTTGTAGGTTATGCGAAAATGTAAAACCATAAAATTTTACTATAAAATGAAAATAAAAAATATTTCTGTTCTTTATCACTCTTATGAAATTTTAAAGTTTTTTTTTTGCGTATTATCAGTAAAAAAATTGCTGTCAGCAAATCTTTCCACGGAATTAATGCATTATTTGTAAAACTGATCTCAACAAGAAATATGTAAAGGAACAAAAAATATTTTGTTTTACTATTCACTTATCAGAATAAAGTAGAAAGAAATGATATGTATCATCTATTCGATCGTTTAATACAGGCAACAATACATTTTATCTAATCAGTACTACAATGAACTACAGTGAGGGAACTACAGAACTACAATGAAAAGTAAAACCGAAAGAGCAGTAGATCCCGTACGCTAACACAAAAAATAAGATCAACCTTTTTAGTTTCTCATTATTCGCTCACTAGACACTATTCATTTTTTACTGCATAACATTTCTGAAAATTCATTTTACTATTCAGGAGCGAAGAGAAATTAGCATAAAAAAATTCATATGAAAATGAACGGAAAATGAATGATAAGCAACTGAAGAGTATTTTTATTTTCATTCATTTTGTCTTATTTGTCTTTAAACTAGACTACGTTATTTTTGACTGCGTGAATGTATGTACATATACATCCCTTTTTCTACCACAATAATTAAAAATTTCGCTTGATTTGAAGTACAACCAACACAATTGTGTGTTTAGTCATAGTGTTTTTTCAGAACGAAAATAAGTTTGAAAGGAATGCACAAATGTGTAGGTTGGTCCAAAACACATACAAAAATAAATTTTTGACATGGTTTTCCTGCTTAACCGACAGAGTTGTGTGGGCAGGCAGGAAAAGGGATATAAAAACTAATGTTGCTGTGCACACACATACATACACACACACACACCGTAAACCATACCACAACATTACTACGACACATATTACAAATGCAAATAGTAAAACATATTTATATTAATAAAATTAAAATTTAGATAGATTTTTATAAAAAATATAAATTAAACAAAATATAAATAAAAAATATGAAAAACAAAAAACACTTAGCTTATGATGTTCATCATTGCTGCGTCACTGCGTCACACAAATTATTTTATTTATATGTATATTGACATATTTTCACATTAATTTAATTTTAATTTTAATTCACCAATATTTATTTAATAACACTTTATATTATATATTTTATTTAATTTAATTAATAACTTTTATCTATAACATATTATTTATTTATTTATTTATTTAAATCACATAAAATTTAAGTTTTAATTTTTCTATACAGAGAAAGACAAAAACGCGTCTTTCTCGTACGACGATCGATCGCCGACCCCTAAAATCATTGTTATACTCATTACACCCATATTCACCCCATAGATAGTAAATATTATAAGCAGTCGAAAAATGTAGACGAGATTCCGTGGACATCTCTGGTAATGGCAGTACAAATGAAAACATGAATTCTATTATAGACATAGCAAAGTCCATTAGAATCGGATGCTCATCACTATATAGGTAGAATATTGTATAATTTTGAAAAATGTGGGTGAGGGCTATGGGCATCTCTATAGAATCCACGGTAAAAAAAAAATACATAGGCAAAACTTATAAAACCGTTAAAATGTGTATACAATTACTAAAAGGCGTTCTGGGTACCGTATATGTCACCTCGATAGTAGTAGTTTGTCTGATCTATTTGTAAATACTGTTCCAGGACCTGTGAATATATTTAGCTCGCTCTTTATAAAACTTGAATACTCATCAAAATTGAAGTTTTTAGCATCTATAAAAAACAGTAAAATTCATCATCGCTATAGATCAAGTATAGGTTCTGTTTCTGAATGTTATTGAAACGCCGTGGAGGACATCTCCAGAATTGGCTAGAATATTTTTTGAACCCCGTCAAAAATGCTCAATTTTTTTTATTTAATTTTTAATATATGCTTCTTTAGCTTCCCAAAAATGTCAGCTAGAATCTGTAGACTTTTCTATATTCGACTTCACAATACATATATTTAGAATCGTGTCCAATTTTATAATTTTCTTTTGAAAATGAATTCCAATTGGAAAAAAACACAAATTTAACAGTGTGATTATTTAATAACTTTTTAGCACACACACATTATTTTCACAAACCATGTCGAATTTAGAAAATTCCGAACAGAAAACTAAACGTTATATAACTCGGATACGTGTAGAGTACATGCATAAGAGTTAACATTACAAACGTCTTAATTAATAAAATACATAATAAAAATGTATAAATCGTTGTTACAATAAAATAATTGCGTGATACTGTTTACTTAATTTCACTTTCAATTCAATTCCTAGCATGGAAACTAAGGCGCAACAACGATTTGTTTGTGTAATCTATCAAACACCACCACCATAATACAATAACTCTATTTTTAGACTCAAACAAATCCAATTTTCGTCTCTAATTCGTTTTAGCGATATCGACACGCGAATTTTCATTAAACTTACCTCCGTAATATGCATACCCGTACCATACACAGGTTATTTGATCGGTTAATTAGATACATTGGCCGTCATGTCAAAATTTAGTTTAATCATTTAAGTGCGCGATTTCTTAAGCGTATACGGTCTGACTAAAAAAATGTTTGAGTTCGTGCTTTAAGACATATCAGATTAATTAGCATGTCAATTAGGAACGGGGTGATATGCATATTTGTTTTTATGCATGGTTTACTGCTCGGTTTGCCTTAAGAAAATCAATTGTTCATCTAACTTTTATAACCAATGTTCTTCTTACTGGTTGAACGATTTTTCTAAGTAGATGAACTAAGATGATTAGCTTAGGTGATTCCCTTTAAATGTATTTATCATTTTCTTCAGTTCTGTTGACTTTTTTCCCGTAAAATATTCATTGTGTATTGGCGGCCGCCATCATATAAACGTGGTTAAATCTAGATAACATTTCATTTTTTTTGTGTTTGCATTATACACACACGTGCCAAACATATTTATAACAACAAATACTTATGGCTTCTGGGTATATCGGATAGAATGTACATTATATGTATTTTATATACACAACATAATAGAATCACAATAATCTTAAATTATCTAATAAAGTTTCGATCCTGACATAACACAAAAGCTCAACATAATTTCAATAAACTTTTTACTTCTTAAAGAATTAGAAAACTTTTCCCTCTACACATAGCCACCTACAAGGAATATATTTTGATATCGCCTACATCGGTATCGTATATTAAGAGAATTGTTCTAATCTTTGTTTCTAACCATAGTACGGAAGACGATTTAGAACATTTATCTAGTTTGACTCCACGCGTGTTATAGTATTGACTCTGCTTTCACTCGAGATTCTTAAAGAGTGAATATAGTCGTCATCGTCATCCCCATTTGCAAGATTGTTCGATGATTATGTTAATATTGTGTTAAAACTACTGGACTTCTTGTAAGAAACCTTCCACACTTGTAGTATCACATGATGATCTTGGGCATTTTCAATTATCAATTTTAATAAATTAATTATGTTTTGAAATTGTTCATATATGGGTTAACTTTGCCCTCTCAATAATTGGTTTTGCACACCTTCACAAAGCTATGTATGGTATATTAAAATTTCTACATAAACACTTGAGTTAAATTATACGAAATTTCATATATCATAACTTCTTGTTAATTTATATAAAATAAGTTATGTTTTAGAATTATCTACGTGATGAATCGTCCCACACAATAATAAATTTTGTACACTCCATAATCCTAATTTCTAAGTACTGCATATTAAACTTTCCACGTAAACGGTCAGAAATCACTATTATTTATCAATTAAAATAAATATTTGGACACCAAATGACTAATGACTAATTTCGTTCCCCCAAAAATTAATTTTGCCCACCCCATAAACCTTTGGACGGAATCTTAAAATTTCCACTTAGATATTTTGTTTTCAATTTAAATAAATGAGTTATATTTTAGAATTATCACTTATTGAACAGTTTAGTCCACCCAATAATTAGATTTCAGCATCTTAATAAACCTAAGTTGAAAATATTAAAAATTTTCCCCACCTAATAATTAGTTTGTCAACCCACATAAACCTTTATACTTAACATAAACGTTTCCACTTAAACTTTTGAGTTACACTGCAACTCATTTGATTAGACGCACTTGAAATTACTTTTAAATGTAAATTTTACTGTCCATAATTTTAAATCCATAATCAATACTTATTCTGAGAAAGCAAATTAACTTGCCTCTCAATTTAGTTCAAATTTAATTTTATTTTTTGGTTTAGTTGATTAGACGCAACTTAGAAATACAGTATTAACCCGATTTAAAGAAAGGCACATACAATTTTGCTTTCGTATATTCCGACATTCGTTAAAAATTTAAAAGTACGTCATTAAAAATTATATATATTATTAAGTGTATGACTTAATTTTTACAGATTTTTCAGCAAATTTATTTTATATAAAAAATAGACAACGAATTTAAACTTGGAACTACTGTCCATCGCTTTTATGTCCTTGCGCGATCTCTCAGGTAACATATGAATGCCGTTGCGAAAGAAACTTGGAGGTTTCGACGAACGCATATCATCCAGCGTTTTGAAATGTTTTTCCACTAAGACGTGCTGCATTGACCGGAATTAATGGCAGTCGGATGATGCCAAGTCTGGTGAAAGAAAGTCTTCTGAGTCACGCGAGCAACATGAGGTCGAGCGTTGTCATCTAGCAGTATGACTTGCCTGCTTCCTTTTCGCGAATATTCCAAGTCACCAACCTTACTAGAAGATAATCGATGTTATCATAATGAATCTTGTATTAAAGTCTTGCATGCACTTTCCGGGTCTTTCCGTCTTCGAGGTAACAGAACCGATCCAGATGTATTGCTAGGTATTTCACAATTTTATTCTGTATTAGATATACTTCGTTGACTTTAATCTTAAATGTTTTCGAATATTTCCTTGTATCGCCCGTTGCGAATTGGTATGGTCCTCGGAATAGAATCGTTTCACATTGATTTGCATTAATTTTGATTCGCCATGTTTTAAAAAATGTTGTGATGAAATTAACAGCTGACTGAATATTAATCTTGTATAGTGTCTATTCGTTTAGCAGCACTGTAAACAACAATATCGTCCGCGTACGCTATTGTTTGCACGTTTGATGAGTTTAAGTTCTTGTTAGTTCTCTCGTATAAATATTAAACAGTGTCGGTGCATTAATGGTTCCTTGTTCTAGACCATTGTGTATATGAAATATATTGTTGGACGTTTCAGTTCCCGTTGTTGTGATAAATTTTCTATCGTATATCATATCCAATAGAATGTATATGGTATCGACATCAAATTTTAATTTTTTTAATTTAAATATTAGTCCGTCTAGCCAGACGGATTCGAAAGCTCTCGCCATATCAACCATAATTGCGCTCGTGCACATATCATTATTTAAGTTACGGGACACATCAGACGTTAATTTTGTGATCGCATGATTCGTCGAATGTCCGAATCTGAAGCCAAATTGATTGTCTGGTTAGAGATTGTTGGTATTAACATGATTTTGAATTTTGTTGAGGATTATTGTTTCGAAAATTTTACTAATTTGGTCTTTCTTTTTTTTGGAATTGGTAAAATTCGTTCGGTTTATTGAAGCAGATTATTGAATATAGTGCAAATATGCGTAACGATTTCTTCTGGTCAGTATTTCAATACTATATTCGGTATTCTATCCAGACCAAATCATTTTTTAGTGCTACACAGCACGCGAGTATATCTTTCAGTTCATTAAAGCTGATAAAATAGTTTTCTGATCCTTGCCCGTTTGCCCGATTATTGCAACTAAACGTCGCCGTTGTGATTAGATTCGCTCCTTCTTGTTGATGTTTTTCTTTTATAATTTTTACATAGTGCTCAACAATGTGTTCATGTGGTGTTTTTTGAAGTCCAGAATCCGATATAGTTTGCTTTTCGATGTAATGTCTAGTAATGTCCAAATTTTGTTGAGAATTGAGGCAGACAAACGTGTTTCCTGTTTTTGAAAGTTCATTCCAATTGATATTCAAAGATCGCATTTGTTTATTTTCATTTTCTTCAATTTCCAATACAATATTTATGTTTGTTTCCTGTTTTGGCTTCCACATACGTCTGATTTCCGAAAACATTGTTGCTCCAGGTTTTATTGCTTCAATTTTATTTTGCCAATGTACGTTTAATTGAATTTTTATATTTTCCTTAATCAGTTGGTTGGTTCTTTAAATCTCCGCCTTATATAATGTAATTTGTTGTGTATTGTTAGTGCTGACGTTGACGTTTTAAATGTTTTAATTTGGTAACAACATGACTTTTGTGCCTATTGTTCAATGATCCTATTCGTGTAGCGTTAGGTATTTATTTATTATGTTTGTGATTATCTACATATATAAAAATGGATGTTTGTAACTATATATGAATATTTATATATGTTACCCTTTCACTCCAACACCGTTCAACCGATCGCCATGAAATTTTTACCATGTACAAGTTCCATATCCAGAACCAACCTTGCGATATTTTGGAAGGGGCTGGACCCCGGGGGTCAAGGGGCTGCGGTACAAATTTTTCCGAAAATTATAATTTTCTTTAAATTTTTCCACGAAAATGAGTTTATGGGGCTGGTTATATGAAATTACTGACATGTTCGAATCTGAGGGGCCCAGCCCTGGATCAAAAATTATTTATACAAATATTTGATTATTCCAAAATGACTTCTCAGCTGCTCAACCGATCGCCATGAAATGTTTACCATGTACAAGTTGCATGTTCAGGACCAATCTTACGATATTGTGAAAGGGGCTGGACCCCGGGGTCTAGGGCCTACGGTACAATTTTTTCCGACATATATAAAAATGGATGTTTGTAAAGGGTTATCCAATTCAAGCTTGATAAAGTAAACTTAAAAAAAACACACAAAATTTTCGGAATGTATTGTAATTTTTATTTCATTTTACAGATTGATCCTTGCCATTTTTAGATAAACAAGATATCATTCAAATGTCCTCCACGGGACTTCTTACAGGCCTTGATTCTTTTGAGGTAATTTTCAATGACTTTTCGGCACATTTCGGGCGGTATCTCGGCCATTACCTTACGAATATTAGTTTTCAATTCGTCAAGAGTTTGAGGATTGTTTGCGTAAACACGATCTTTCGCGTAGCCCCACAAAAAGAAATCCAAAGGCGTTAAATCACAGGATCTTGGAGGCCAATTGACATCAGCCAATCGCGAAATTAAACGTCCAGGAAATTTCTCTTGCAAAAGATCTCGATTTGCTCGTGTTACGTGACTGGTTGCTCCATCCTGCTGAAACCACATATCGTCAAGATCATAATCTTCGATTTTCGTAAAAAAATAATCGGTTAACATGCGGCCATAGCGCTCAGAATTGACGGTAACGGTTCGTCCATGGTTGTTCTCAAAAACATACGGCCCAATCACACCACCAGACCACAATGCGCACCAAACAGTGACTTTTTCCGGGTGTAATGGCTTCTCTACAATCAATTGTGGATTTTCTGAGCCCCAAATTCTACAGTTTTGCTTATTAACGTATCCACCAAGCGAAAAATGAGCTTCATCACTGAAGAAAATTTTGTTCGAAAAATCAGCATCGACGGCCTGTTTTTCCAACACCATGCTCCATATTCTTAAATGCTCCTATTCTTAAATGGCAGAATGTCAAGTAAATAAATGACAGCGTACTTGACGTTTATCTTTGACAGATGTCGGTATACAGATTTCTACTTTATCAACCTCGAATTGGATAACCCTGTATTTCATATCCAGAACCAACCTTACGATATTTTGGAAGGGGCTGGACCCCGGGGTCAAGGGGCTGCGGTACAAATTTTTCCGAAAATTATAATTTTCTTTAAATTTTCCATGAAAAGGAGTTTATGGGGCTGGTTATATGAAATTACTGACATGTTTGAATCCGAGGGGCCCAGCCCTGGATTAAAAATTAATTTTTACAAGTATAGATACAAATATTTGATTATTCCAAAACGACTTCTCAGTCGCTCAACCGATCGCCATGAAATGGTTACCATGCAAATGTTGCATGTTCAGGACCAATCTTACGATATTTTGAAAGGGGCTGGACACCGGGGCCTAGGGACTGCGGTACAAATTTTTCCGAAAATTATAATTTTCTTTAAATTTTTCCACGAAAATGAGTTTATGGGGCTGGTTATATGAAATTACTGACATGTTCGAATCTGAGGGGCCCAGCCCTGGATCAAAAATTAATTTTTACATGTAATGATAAAAATATTTGATTATTCCAAAATGACTTCTCAGCCGCTCAACCGATCGCCATGAAATTTTTACCATGTACAAGTTGCATGTTCAAGACCAAACTTACGATATTGTGAAATGGGCTGGACCCCGGGGCCTAGGGACTGCGGTACAAATTTTTCCGAAAATTATAGTTTTCTTTAAATTTTTCCACGAAAATTAGTTTATGGGGCTGGTTATATGAAATTACTGACATGTTTGAATCCGAGGGGCCCAGCCCTGGATCAAAAATTAATTTTTACATGTAAAGATACAAATATTTGATTATTCCAAAATGACTTCAGTCGCTCAACCGATCGCCATGAAATGTTTACCATGCGAATGTTGCATGTTCAGGACCAATCTTACGATATTTTGAAAGGGGTTGGACCCCGGGGCCTGGGGGCTATGGTACAAATTTTTTCGAAAATTATAACTTTCTTTAAATTTTTCCACGAAAATGAGTTTATGGGGCTGATTATATAAAATTACTAACATGTTCGAATCCGAGGGGCCCAGCCTTGGTACAAAAATTAATTTTTACATGTATTGATACAAATATTTGATTATTCCAAAATGACTTCTCAGTCGCTCAACCAATCGCCATGAAATGTTTACCATGCAAATGTGGCATGTTCAGGACCAATCTTACGATATTGTGAAAGGGGCTGGACCCCAGAGTCTAGGGGCCATGGTACAAATTTTTTCAAAAGTTTAATTTTTGTTACGAGAATGAGTTTTGGAAAGGGGTTATATGAAATAAGAGGTATGTTTGAATTAGGGCGGTCCGCCTCTGGATAAAAATTCATTTTTACATGTAAAGATACAATTAATTGATTATTCTGAAATAACGCCTTAGCCGCTTTACCGATCGCCATGAAATTTTTACCATGTACATATTGCATGTTCAGAACCAAGCACAGGATACTTTTGAAGGGGCTGGACTCCGGGGTCTAGGGGCTGTGGTACACATTTTTTCTCAAATTTCAATTTTTTTAAGATTTTTTGACGGGAATGACTTTAGGAAAGAGGTTATATGAAATTAGTGACATGCTCCAACCCGGAAGTCTACCTTGGATCAAGAATTCATTTTTACATGTATAGATACAATTATTTAAATATTGTTATATCACACGTGCGATCGTTATACACAAATCATACCTCTTGATTTAATTATTCAAATTAATTTTATTAATTTAAATTTAAGACAATCTTTCATCACTTTAACTGAAGACAAATCTCTGAACACTTATATTATCCATATTAAGAATCTATTTTTACTGGTTTGACATGTACTGTTTAGTGATATCCTATTTATCATATCCTGTTTTGAAATGTACCATAGTCAGCGAGTTTTAATTTCCACATAACCTCAGAAATAATAAACATTCTATTTTAATCCACTATTGCAACCGGCGGCTTTTAATGAAAATAGTTGTTTCATACTAAACGCCAATAGTTTATTACTTTATTTAGTTTATTACTTAAATAATCAATGATTGTTTCATAAAATCAATTCTAGGAAAGGTACTAAAAATATTGTACGTATAAACTAATTTACTTTGAAAAGTACTAGCGTTTTATATTTGAAAATAGCATCTTCTACATGAAACATTCTCTTATTCAAATTATTGTGTGTAAAATTGGCTTAGTTTGAAAAAACTTCTTTTGTTTTTCGAAATGTCATTTTCAACCACAGTTCGCGGTAAAACGTATCGAAGTGGACGTAGTTTTAATCGTTTTGAATAAATTAATATTAATTTGTGTTTCGGATGCTGTTGTTCTCGATTAGTTAGCTATATTGCAATAAAATAATTGTTGGTGATTATTTTCCAGGTATTATATTATTTCAAGTGAATATACATTCTTATTAGATTTAAGTTTTCAGTTTATAATCGTGTTAATGTACGATTACTTTTTGATTGTAGATAACATTTGATTTTGCTTTAAAAAAAATCCGTAAAGACATTTTCAAACGCAGTTCGCGGTGAAACGTATCGAAGGGAACATTAAAATCGTTTTGATAAATTAATACTAATTTCTGTTTTGAATGACCGTCATTTCTGATTAATTAGCTACACGTTTCAGTTTTGCTTAAAAATGCCACCGAAAAAAAGATCAATTGGGCAGGTAACTGCAAAGTCGAAGAAGATTAGGGCCGCAAGGATGGCTGAATTAAGCAAACAGTGTGAAACACGACTTGCAAACGTTCGAAGCAAGATGTCTTCTACAAGAGCTGATGAAACAACTGAACAGCGTGAAACACGACTTGAGAATGTTCGAAGCAGGATGTCTTCTTCTAGAGCTACTGAAACAATTGAACATCGTGAAGCCCGGCTGGAAGTCGATCGGTTACGATATGGACGATTAATAGAAACTTTTAGAGGTGATTTAAAATTAGCAGCATTCAATTACGAGAAAGACTATGATTACAATGTTTCAATTGGGCAAATGGAAAACATTTCTTTGTATTGTGACGCTTTAAAGTTTCACAATGAATCGCCTGGAATGTGTTGTTCAAATGGAAAAGTTGTTACGACTGTATGGTCGCAACGACGATTTTTGTGTTATTATATTCACCCCGGTTGTTGTCTTCGTTTCGCCCATCTTCTCTTATGTTTTTATTCACCTCTGTGTTTGTCTGTTAAATTGTGCACTGAACGCACCCGCGACTTTTGTTTTGTTCCCCATCGTTTGGTGGCGCAGAGGTGAAGAGAAGACGGGAAAGAGAGAACAATGCGCATCGAGTGTGTGCAAAGTAAAACGTTTTGAAAAAAATGTTTTTTCTTATATGTCTCTCTTTTGTACCAACGAAAATTTTATATAAAGGAGAGACAGAGAAGAGAGATTCATTTCTTCTAGAACGTTTTACGAGTTGTGCGGCGCTCGAATGTTTGTTGATTATGGCATTCGAGTAGTGATTGTCATTCAGTTTTGTGATTTTTATAAAAACAGCCGAGTTTTTTCGTGCTTTCAAGTAATGGATGTACAATTCAAGTTTTTTTGAATAAGTTTTTTATGGTGTAAGCTTACATAGCTTTGTGAGATAAATAAAAAATATAATAGTTAAGTTATGCTTTGGATAGCTTGTGTTTTATTGAAATAAAAAAACAGAACAAATTAATAAAAATTTGCTGGTTTCAAGGATAGTAATTAAATGCTATCCGGTACTTTCCATCGGAGTTTTTGTTGCTGTGTATCTTTTGTGTGAATACGCGGCAACGCTTTATGGAGATACATAGTGGTGTACATATTGGCGACTTCGGGGTTCAGTAAAGGGAACCTGATTTATAATACAATACCCAGCTATTTTGAGAACGAGAACATTCGTGAAGGTGACGGTACGAACAATATTGTTGGTGGTGCGTGCAGTGGAATGTTCCACAATTCCAACACTGTGCACGGTTTTATCAAGGCTACTAGTACGTGGTCTCCAGTTGAGAAATACATCGTCGGCAAGGTCGAGCAACCCATAAAGGTTGCCTAACAGAACGTTGATTTTTTCGGTGTGGTTGCCGACGCGTCTTCCGGTAACCAGAGACACTGCAGCATTCGGTTTTGTGTTAACGGCAGGACAACAGGTCATTCGTACGAGGTGGTTTTGGAGTTTATCGGGGAAAGGCCCCGCAACGGTTTGGGTGGACAACCGGCTAGTCAAATTTGTATTTTTGGTATCGGAGAGAGGCTCCGCAACGGACGACCGCACAAGGTTGCAACGGTACGGGTTGCCAACCGGCACCTCGTTGTTATTGGTAACGGTGAAAGGCACCGCAACGGTCCGGGTGTGGTACATCACCTGTGGCATGACGGCCGCGCAAGGCCGCAACAATTTTTTTTATATAAATAGTAAGGTATGATTTTTTTTATATTTTTTTTATTTTTTTAATTATTATTATTTTTTCTTAAATTTTTTTATTAAATTTAATTTTATATTTTGTAATCGAGCGCCGCACAGCGGGTGCACGCTCGGTACGCATTGCTGTTCTCTCTCTCGCTATCTCTCCTTCTCTCGTTTTCCTCGTGGGAAGTTGTGTTTTCTTTTGTTTTCCTTTTTAAAAGAAAAAAAAATAAAATGAATTACTAAGTTTTCGGTCGGTATGATGGGAGCGGAGACTCCCTCTGTGTCGGTTTAGTGTTTGCGGTCCCTTGGTGCCCGCATCCAATTCCGTAACCAGGGCTCGACCCCGTTTGAATTCGGATGGATGCGCGCACCAAGGCACCTCTTCCGTTATCATTTTTTTTATTTATTTATTATTTGATTGTCTGCTGTTCGTTCCTCAGGTTCCGGCCGACGAATTTCGGCGGAACTCGGTTTTATTATTATTTGCGTTCCCCCTAACTTTCTGTATGATCACGGTGTAAGCCAGGAGCGTCATGCAAGCCTCAAACCCCACGACCTTAGCACTTCTCCCTGAGAACGTAGCCGGCAAAAATCACCGTGGAGGCCTCTGCATGCGCTTAGTGAAATCTGCAGGTTGGCAGTAGCCAGCCTGTAACAAAGTAAATTTTCCTCCTCTGAATGATCCACCTGAACCTCTTCTAGCTTCGGAACTACTGAGTTATCCAGAAATTTTCTTCAAAATATTCGAAAATACAACTCATGCTTATGTACCTCCCGTGCAACGCCGGGTAACTCAGCTAGTATTTATATAGTTTTCCAGGTCTTGATCATTAATATTTCTGTCATCAAGAACAAGATTTGTGCTTATTTGATGTTGATTTTTATAATTTAGGTATATTTGGTATTAATTGGTAGAATTGAAAGATTAAATTTTGCTCTACTCCATCTTCGTATGTGTTTGTCGGTTCTATTTCCAAGCAGTTGACCTGTGATCGCTTTCGTAGAAATACGTTGGAATTTCCCCATTATCGTTTGTGGTCATTTTTAATCTGCTGTGTGCTATACATCCAAATAGCTTTTTGTTGGAATTAACGTCAGTGCATTTGGCTTATAAATTGCAGATTTATAAAGGAAGCCGTTATCGTTTTGCCATTGATTTAGTGCAATGCCTCTTCTGTTATGATTTGTATTACCCCAATTCGAGGGTCGAGCATTCGTATCCCCAGCTATTATAGTATTTATTGGTTGTCATTAGCTCCAACGTGTCAAACAATCTCGTCCAGTCCGTGTCAATTTGATGAACAGCTTCTGTACTATCGTGATTCGAACAATACACCGAAATAACATATAGCTGCTTATTGTTTTATAATTAAACTTTGATGATAGTATTCTCCAGATCCTTACAATATTGCAATTTGCTGATTTTGATGTGTTCAAAATGTATGCCTCACTACGGTGAAAAAGTCGACTCATTCCATACTTAAATACATCAACGGTTTAAATTTTTTATTTTCAAGTAATGCCAAATTTTCGCGTGTATAGCATTTTCATTTGATTTTAATACACTTTCAATGAACACAATACGTTTACATAATTCTGCATTTTCAGAACGCAGTAATCTTATTTTATTATTGTTCATTCTCTGCTCGACAGGGATTAAATTTTGTTTAGGTTTCCGCGTGAGTTCGTGTTGTCCGACATTAAAGATTCGGTTGATGCAACCTCCTCGATTTTAATTTTTTGCATTGCGCTTTGTACGTGTACCGATTTAGGTACCCGTTCATATTTTCTGACATTACATTGGGTGGGTGTTTGTATTGTAAATGGGTTACCCCACTTACAAATAGAACAGTTTCCGAGTTATTTTATCTCTATTAACAGAGGTAGGCCTTTGCTCTAGCATCCCAAAAATGTCACTGAGAATCGATTGGTGTTTCTAAATTCGACGACGCAACATCAGGATTCCGTCCAATTTTTTAATTTTGTACCACAAATTTCATTATTAAGGAATTTCGATAAGATTTATGTGAATAAACATTTTTAATTTAAAAGATTTTTGGTCCGCAATATGTCCCATGCTCATCGAAATTACAACAAAAAATTCCTTCTTTACTATATGTAGATCGAAAAGTTTGGTCTTACAATCTCCCCCTACAAAGTGGCATTATTTATTGTAAATATACTTAATAGCTTTATACACACAAAATATGTATTATGTATTTAGACACGAACATAAAAATATGCTACGGATGAAGAAAATAGGCAACTCGACAAAAAATTGGTTTAATCCTTTCGAAGATTATAGTAAAAGTTAAAAAAAGTCATTTATCATATAAGATTACGAGTTGAGACATTACGTTTCACTGAAGCAAATTTAGGAAGCGAGCCCGGTTATAGGAACATATATGTACTATTGTTATGTTGGATGATTTATTGAAATCAATTGGGATTATCTTAACACAAAAATACTTTGCCACACTTGAGACAACGAATACAACACGTTTGTCCATCGCCGACAATAAATTAATTCTATAGCAAAACACTTTATAATTTATCGAGAGTTCAATTGTTTAATCCTTTTTCGAATTTTTTATGTGCACCCCTAAATTGGGATGGGGTTTGACCTAAATACTACATACATATATACAAAGTATGTACACAACCCGTTTTTGTTTTGGTGTAACACCCGTGCGAAATGATTTTTTCATGTAGTGGGACTTAAGCACCTAACTTGGGTACCAAATTCATTTCCCTAAAACGGATTTTTCATTATTTCGTATTACTAAAAATAAATTTCCGAATAGAAAACTTTCCAATAAAATGGGGAACGAATCAAGTGCTATTCAATGTTCAGAAGTGGAAACAATTTACAAAAAGTGAAAAGGAAAACGAATTTTGATATAAAACAAATTTTTTTTGTCTGCTTTGTATTGAATGGGAAATTTAAAAGTCGAATTATATTTCCGAAATCATTATTTACATATGGTTGAGCTTCTATAGAAAATATGCATATATGGGAGGACAGATGGCTTTCCATATTCGATTCGATAAGAGTATTAAAGCTTTAAAGTTAAAAAGTTTGTTCGAAAGAGATTTTTTATAAATGTAAAATATCTATTATTTATGATACTGCATCGGGCAGATTAGCAAGTAGAAAAGTTGAAAATATGCCAATGTATTCTATGTAATTAAGCTTGAAATATTTTGGTCGACGGTTTCGAATTGTCATTATGGGTAACAAATACTCTAACATTTCGCCGAAACGGTGTGAAGAATGCCCTAAGTTTGTCCTAACCTTTGGTATTGAGTAATTATTTTTAAACTCTCGTTATAACGAATTTTTTAAAATTTCAAATATTTGTAAATATTTTAAATATTTTAAGTTAGGGTTCGTAAATTTACCTACTTTTGAAAACTTGTAAACGGCAAACAATTTATTAAAAAACCAATTTACCAGTAATTTATCGTAAATTCAAATATATGATTTCATAATGAAAATTTAAACAAAATAACTGAACATAATTTATTTAAAAAATTGTTTTTATTTATTCAATGAGCAGAGGAAAATTGCATTGCTGTTAATAATAACATTTCAAATTAAATTCAGTCTCCGAATAACAGGATTGTGGATGGTTGATCATTTCATATTTAAGACATCGTCGATCAATCTGGATCTAAATATTGTTGCAATTAGTACAGCAACAAAAAATGACCCCGTCAATGCCAAATCCAATTTTTCTTTAAAGATTAATGCTGCTGTTTCATGTGATGATGGTTCAATATTCTCTATTGTATTATTTTCGCTCGCTTCAGCCATTGCGAATTCTAATTCTTGTAATGTGCTTTCTAATTATCGGGCTGTGCGTAGGCGAGAACTCCAGATTAACCTTTATTTATAATAGAGATTGGGTGCCAATCTACCTGCAGGTTTAACCCAGCTATACTCAGATGTGAGCAGGGAGACACGGGAGAGGTTCCAGCACAAAAATACCCCAAAACAAGAAAAAGGCGATCAATTAGTCGCAATGCAACTCGCAATCGAACTCGCTCAGCAAAAAAATAAAGTAGACAAAAAACGAAATTAGACAAAATAATTGGTTCATTAGCTTTGAAAATGATGTCGATGAGACATCGAAAGCTCAGTCATTAAATTGTTTTATTTTATTTAAAACAAAAGCGAGCCCTCAACCATTAACAACTATATTAAAATAGTTATTATTGGCTCATTAAATAATTTTTAATTACAAAAAAAAAAAACAATGCGTCGGAAAATAAAATAAGAAAGGTTGACTCATCTGTTGACCTTGTGTAGCGCTATATGCAGCTCCGATCGATTTCCAGTTGATCCGGTTATTCAGCATCAGCGTACGCTTTTTATTGCTTTAATAACGCGCACTGCACAATCACAATTGTCTACGCTCGTTCAGTTCTTACTTGGCCCTCAACCTTTTCTATTCTTTTTGTGGTATCTTATTACCACATCACTCCACTAAGGCTTCAACAAGCCAATCCGGATCACACACGACTGCAAATTGTATTGTACCTCCAACAAATTGTAACAGGCAATGTCTACACCAACTGAGTTTTTATGTTAGCATTTGTTTTACAAACTTTTAGTATCCCAAAAATCTAAATCTAGATCAAATTTATCAAGCAAAAATTAGTAAACTTAAATGTTTTTTTTACAACAACAACAACAAAAAAAAGAAACTGTATTGAATTTTCCCAAACATTTTTATACATCAACCAACAATATGACAATAAATTTGATAGGCAGCAAAGAAATTATTATTGGAATGCAACAGAAATTGTGACGTTTTTAATACAGTCTACACTCAACGAAATATGTATAATGCCACTTTTCAAGGTTCTATTTTGTATGTGTTTGACGAATACGGGTTTGTTTCCATTGTTTTAAACATGAATTGACATGTTCTAAACAAACATATTTAGTTCATTGTCTCTCGTGATATGTGTTGTTAATAAAATTAGGAAAACAATTCTTTGCTTGGGAAATAATTATAGTGATACCTATCAAAACCTTACAAAAAAAAAAATAACGTATTTTCTCATATACGTATACGCCAAATATATGTATTGGTTGGTTATTTCCCTAAATGTTGCTCATAGGCCAACAAAAAAAATTAGAGTACAATTAGGCGAATTAAAATAAAAATATGCAATACAATCGAAACATTGATATAAAAATTAAAAAACAATTAAGCGAATGCAAATAAAATTCTGTAACACAATCAGCTGCGTTTTTATGAAAATAATCGAGTTGAGTTCGCGATAGTTTTTCCGAATTTACCCAATTTAAAACTAAATAAATTACTTCTGTGAAGATAGCCCAAATTTCTATCCCCGAAAATCGAAAAAGTTGCTTATGGCAATACTATACATGTTTATATATACTATTGCGACATTTATAATTAACAATTATAGCAATAAATCTAAATTTTGCAATTTTTCCATTTTGAAAATTTTGAAATTTTTTCAATTTTTTTTTTACTTATTTTGACACTTGAAGAATTATATAAATTATGGAAAAGCGGGGGTTTGGGGGTTTAAGGCCCCATCCTCTAAGGCAGCGGTTTCCAAACTTTCTGATACTGCGACCCACATAAGAAAAAAAGAAAAAATTGGCGGCCCCCTTATTAGATAAAACAATAAAATAATATAAGCACATTTTCAAGTTGTGACCCAAAACTGAATTAACGTTTTACTATCCAATTCCTGTTGCAATGAAGTATCGCAAGATATTTCAATCAGTTGTTCTTTTTCGAAAATTGTCAATTCAAATGCATCAAGTTGGTTATTCAAAAATGGATTCTGGATCCATGCAAACTTTGTAAAATCAATTTCGTCGAAATAATGTGAACATGTTTTAGTAAACTTTGCAAATGTTCTATAAAAAGATTTTTGTTTGCTTTAATATTGTTTCTGGTACGGGCATCATTTAAAATTGGAAACATGTCATATATATCCTTTTCTAAATTGGATATCCATAGCTCCAATTTTTTAATGAATGCCGTGACTTTGTCTTTTTGAATCAGAGCATGCATTTGTGGGCCTTACATTGATTTATTTAATTTTTTATAAATTTCAACTAAATAAGCAAGTTTAAGAATAAAGTTATCGTTGCGAAAAGAAGATACCTCATCTGATTTTCAGCAAGAAAGATCGCAATTTCGTCTTTAAGTTCGAACACTCTTTGAATAAATTTTGAACAAGATAGCCAACGTACTTCTCAATAGTACAAGAGTGATTTATATTTAGCTCCCATATTTTCACACAACTCTCCAAACAATCTCGCTTTCAAAGGACTGTTTTTGATATACATATGTAGTTTACAAATAGAGAAAAAATATTATCGGCATTTACAAGGATTCTTAATAAAGTAATATCGCAACAAGAAATTTGCATTATAATTGAATGATTAAATAGATGTTTGTAAGTATTTTTTTAGATATGTAAAACAGATATTGAAAACTTCACGACCCTCTTGTGGTTAATACGCGACCCCCCTGTGGGTCGCGACCCACAGTTTGGAAACCGCTGCTCTAAGGTATACAAAGAATTAAAATTACATTAAAAAATATTTTGTATATACTGATAGTTGATTTTTTTAACATTTGTGGCAGTATCAGAAGAAGCGATAAGAGCGATAAAAACGCTTTGATCTGTGTCTGCATACGTAAAGTAAAATTACGCCAAATATACCGACAGCGAAAATCAAAAATTACTTTAAATATTCCTCCTTCACCAAAATGCAATATTTTTACTCTCAGCCCAGAAAAATGTTTGTGTCATGAAAGTTTTAGCTGTCATGACAGTAAATTTTCGGGGCTGAGAGTAAAAAAAAGTGTCATGATAGCAATAATTAGTGTTGCCATCGCATTTTTCGGGAATAGAATTCGGACTATCTTCAGATACATAAATAAATTAGATTTAATAATCTTCTAAGTATAAATGAAAAAATCCACCATAAAAGTTATATCACTGTTCTGCATAGTTCTGAACTACTCCAAATTATACAGAAAAACGATATTACAAGAAAACTATACAACTCTTAAGATTGATTTTTTTGGTTATACATGGATTATTATTAAATCTAAATTATTAAATTTAAAAAAAAATAAATTTTGTGTTTGAATGGTGTTTGAAATTAAAGCTATCGCGAACTCAACTCGATTATTTTCAGAAAAACGCAGCTAATCGAAACATTCATTTGAAAGTAAGGCTTTAATGTAGTCTAAAGTATAAAAATGCTAAATAGTCAGTCCCATGTACTAAATGTCAAAAATGCTAACTGGTTGGTTCATATGAATAACAAGCATGAAAAATTTTGTTCTTCAGAGGTGAAAAGTTTCATATATAGACATGGTTTTTTAAAATGGCCTTGGTATGTACTTTAATATAAAAATGCCAAATGATCGATCATTGGGGTCGGTCATATGAATAACAAGCAATAACGGCAACAGTTGTTGCACGAAACTTCAATGAAGAATTTTGTTCTACAGAAGTCAAAAGTCCCATACTTATATAGACATGGTTTTTATAATGGCTGTAGTATGTACTTCAATACAAAAATGCCAAATGGTCGGTCCCTGGAGTCGGTAATATGAATAACAAGCAATAACTGCAACAGATGCAGCACGAAACTTCAATGAAAAATTTATTTTACAAAAATTTATTACCACTACATCAGGCAATACAGCTGTAAACCCCACTATGCTAATTTATGAAAAACTTTAAAAAATTAAAAAATGTTATAATAAAACTTTAACACTGTTTTGCAAGTTGACTTTTATTTACTTAACAAAAGAAGAATACAGGACAGCCAAATTGAAAATTGTTCATTGAAATTTCATGCAACAACTGTTGCAGTTATTGCTTGTTATTCATACGACCGACCCCAGGGACCGACCATTTGGCATTTTTCTATTAAAGTACATACTACAGCCATTATAAAAACCATGTCTATATAAGTATGGGACCTTTGACTTCTGTAGAACAAAATTTTTCATTGAAGTTTCGTGCAACAACTGTTGCCGTTATTGCTTGTTATTCATATGACCGACCCCAATCATCGATCATTTGGCATTTTTATATTAAAGTACATACCAAGGACATTTTAAAAAACCATGTCTATATATGGAACTTTTGACTTCTGTAGAACAAAATTTTTATTGATATGACCGACCCCATAGAACAACCATTTGGCATTTTTGTATTAAAAAACTAATGCTATCACATAAAATTATATTTTTATATATGGGACTATTTATTCAACTAATTTTAATTATTAATTTATTTTTATCACGATACAATTGTTGCCAGTATTCCTCCTAAATGTATACTATTTGTATATTCGCACACATGTATAGTTTTTGTTATTTGGTAGAAATTTGACTTTGGTTTATAGTGACAATTAATTAACAATAATAATTTATATTAAAACATAGAGGATAATAAAAGTAAAACCATAAACATTGATAATAATTAATGCATATTGCAGGTTTTATTAGTAATATAAAAAATTGCATTTTTAGACAATAGGCTACGGGGCAAAGGGTTATCAGAAGAAGAAAATGGAAAAATTAGCGCTTTTCGCCAGGTAGGATTTTCTGCGCGGGAAATTGGAAGAAAATTAGAACGAAGTCGAACGGTCGTTATTAATTTTATGAAATTAAAGTCCGATTATGGTTCTAAAAAAACTTCTGGTCTATGTTCAACTGTGTCCTCCAGGCAGAAAAGGGAGATATTTAGATGTGCAGTTTATTCTTCAATGAGCGCCGGTGAAATTCGTGACCATCTGAAACAGAACACAATTCGTCGTCAGAAACAACAAATTTTACACCAAGATAATCACTTGGCATACCAAAAACGGAAGAAGTTTCCTAGTCTTTTGCCACGTTACAAACAAGCTCGTGTTGATTTTGCAGAAAAATATCCCCAATCTGCTTCATTTCTTGTAAAATGTTTATTGTAAAGTACACAGAGCTGTTAGATCATGCACTGATGCAGACGATATGTCTCGTAAAAATTGGACTTTCCAACAAGACAATGCCGCTATTCATTCTGCCAAAAACCCAAAAGACTTTCTTGAGTCTCGAAATATACCACAATTATCATGGCAGCAACCCCATAGAAAATGTATGGGCATATATTTCACAACGGGTTTACAGTAATGGCCGTCAATTTCACTCAACCAAAGAGCTGAAGGTGTTAATCCAGGAAGCATGGATTAACATTAATCACTAATAATCAGGAATACTTAAAAACCTGATTAATTCGATGACTCGTCGCTTGTTGCAAGTTATGTATGTGCTCCAAGAAAAGAATTTTTGGTTTTGGCATTATAAATATTTCCTATGGAGTAATTTTATTTTATTAAATATTTTGTGTAAGGAATTTTAAATTTTTAAATTTAATTATTGCGGTTATTATAGCTTTTTTTATATAATTTAATAAATACGGTTTACCTGATATTTTGTAGTAATTCAAGAAAAGAAAATGATATTATAATTATTTCGTGGAGTGTATATATGTTAATTTTTATATACGTAAAACAAAAAACCACTTACGTTCACAAATTTCAATACGAAAAAAAACAAATCAACATTTGACTATAAAAATGGCGAACGACTTATTTTGTATGAGTGTAAAAAAAATTTCTTATCTTTACATACATTTTTTGTAGATGTGTGAACAATGGTGCCATAAAAAATACTTCAATTTACATTTTTTAGAGCAGTATTATGGTAGTACACTAACACCATTGCAACTATTCTCTCAGTAAAATTTTACTGACAATATGTTTTGTTTCGTACAGAACCAGTAAAATCTATATTTTTTCTCGCTTTTATTTTTACTGATTCTTCCCATGGATTAGGGTTTGAACCACGGTTTATTTTATGCGGAACATTTGATAATTGCTGAAGAGTTCGTGATACTATCAGTAATATATTATCAGTAATAAACATAAAATTGATCTTAGGTAACAGGGTGGAATTTGATCGGCTGAATTGTCAAGCAAATTTTGATTAAAGTCTCCAACACGTTTGTGAAATTGGCTCAAAATTCTAGCCCAAAATATTATATTTTTTGCCGCTGGCAATACTGTCATCTATTTTGATAACTATCATGACAGAAAACTGGAAAACCATTGAATATCACATAAACCCAAAGATTAAATATGAATTTGAATGAAATGAATATAAATAATACAATTGTATTTTAAATTTATAAAATTATACTAATAATAAAACAGAAAAATATACACATTTAACTCAAACATGTTCATGCTTTAAATGAAAGTGATAAAGAACATTTCTCAAAATTCTAATAATTTTTTAACACAAAAACTACAGTTGCTATCACGTAAGAACTGTATATAATAAATGTATAAAACAGCCAAGTAGCAATTCTTATTATTTTCAATTGGTTCATGAAAAAATCTCTGACGTACGTCGGTCTTTGGTTTATAAACGCCTCACATACGATTAGTCGATCCGTTCATACACAGTTTCTTTTTAATATATATATATATATATATATATATATATATATATATATATATATATATATATATATATATATATATATATATATATATATATATAATACTATACATCCTCATACTGAGAATGACCTATATTCAGCCGCTTTACGAACAACCATAAAATTTAATGGAAGTTGAGATTTTCGGTGTTGGTCATCGGTCTCACTATGATTTTCGGACAGACCTGGTTCTAGCCTTTACGAATAAGAAGTTTCAGGAGGTTGTGATGGGGTCCTCATACCAAAAATGGCCTATATTCAGCCGCTTTTACGAACAACCATAATATTTAATTGAAGTTAAGATTATGATGGGGCCCTCATACTGAGGAGGTTGTGATGCGGTCCTCATACTTAGAATGGCCTGTTTTCAGCTGATTTACGAACAACCATAATATTGAACTCCTAATTAAAACTTTCTCGATTTTCATATTTTTTCCCAAATATTTTAAAAAATCATTATAAACAAAATTATTATAATTATAATGTGCTATGAAATCGGTCTAAAATTTAAGCGAACATATTTTTCAGACAGATTGAATGATCGGTATTAAACTTTGTTAGTCTTTTCCAAAATTTGTCTGAAACGGTGTTCTAGGAGTGGACAACTTTGTGACTGTTTTTTAACTTTAGCAATGTTGAAAGGTATACCAATTTACGAGAGCCGACTAATAACTATAAGATTCTAATAAATGTATAGATTAAGTGTTCCAGAAGAGTAATCAAAGAGTAGGAATGAAGATTTTTGGCCTAACAAAAGTTTTTACCAAAGTTTTGGTAAGTTGTATTTCACACTTTAGAAATCAAGTAGTTCCATTATTATCTATGGTTTTTTGTCATTTATCAGGTAGATGATGAATACTTTCGCGATAGAAACTTAGTGGTTTTGAACCAAAATGGTCATCGAGCCGTTTTTGCCCATCTTCAACTTTCGTGAACCACTAGTTTTTCAAATATGATGACATCGATCTGAATAAGTGGTTAGAGTGAGCCATGTCTAGAGGTACGCCGTTTGCTGTAAAACTTTTCACACTAAGGAGAAAATGAGTTTCTGGGTTGACTTTACTGTATGTGGACGAGTGTTATCATGCTGCAATATCACGTTCCGCTTTGAACCAGATCTGCATTTGGCTAGAACCAGATATGTCCGAAAATCATAGTGAGACTGATGACCTACACCGAAAATCTCAACTTCCATTAAATTTTATGGTTGTTCGTGAAAGCGGCCGAATATAGGCCATTCTTGGTATGAGGACCCCATCACAACCTCCTGAAACTTCTTACTCGTAAAGGCTAGAACCAGATATGTCCGAAAATCATAGTGAAACCGATGACCTACACCGAAAATCTCAACTTCCATTAAATATTATGGTTGTTCGTAAAGCGGCCAAATATAGGCCATTCTTGGTATGAGGACCCCATCATAACCTCTTGAAACTTCTTACTCGTAAAGGCTAGAACCAGATCTGCCCGAAAATCATAGTGAAACCGATGACCTACACCGAAAATCTCAACTTCCATTAAATATTATGGTTGTTCGTAAAAACAGCCGAATATAGGTCATTCTCAATATGAAGGTGTGTAGGTATTATATGCGTATTAAAATAAAACTTAATGAACGGATCGACTACTCGTATTTATATATGAGGCGTTTATTAACAAAGGCTGATAGACGTCGTTCATTTTTTAATTTTGAAAAATTCCAGAAACTCCCACTTTCCTAAAAGAAGTTTACATATTTCGAAGATAATAAACAAAAGTAAAAAATTCCGTTTAAATTTGACATATGTCCGTCTTTAAAACTCGAGGCCACATATTTTTCTTCCTTAAAAATAATATTTTCGTGAAACAATTGAAAATAATAAGAATTGTTTCTTGGCTGTTTTACATTTATTATACACGATCACAATGGTTCCTTTAACTATAAAAAATTGAATTTTGGGCTGAGTGTATCCGATATAACTATCACGACAGTTGTTACTTACAGTTGTTATAATTATTTGATTTTTAAAAGTCTAAGGCATATTTTCGAGCATATTGCGAAAAGATGGATGACATGTACGTGGTGGTTTGCAAAAGCCTGTTACACGTAAATTTAATGATTTAGAATGAATAATTCAACGGTCTTTGTGGTTCAATGTAATTGCGCCAATTTTGATTTCGCAATGAACATGCCTGACAATATGATTTTAGAATATTTTATTTCTATTCATTTGTTGTTGAAGAAAAATATTATTGAACGGTATACCTCTCTATGTATTTTGTTTATTTCTTATAGTATCTTTTAGGGGCTAGTTGGTTTTTCCTCAATTTATGAATGAAAATTATATTTCCATAATAAACACAAATTACGTCAGTTTGCCGCCTTTGGAAAATGTAAAATTTGGGATTAATTGATTTTTGGCTTTTTTCTAGAAGTCGGATTTAATTTTTATCGTCTTTAAGGGGAAATGTTAAATTTTGTTTTCCCGTTTTCTTGGCTCTCCCGTAAGTACTAATTAGCATAAATTGGGCTTAATCGGTATGCAAAGTTTCATTTTGAAATTCGAAAGTTTCCCTGCTGCAGTTACCTACACGTAATTAGTTCGATTTTAGACACAAAAAATTTTAAACGGACGAATTTGTATTTCTCAAAAAGACTATCTGTTGGCATACATTAGTGCTTATTCAAAATTTGAATAATTTGATAAGCTTAGTCAATAGTTTTTGGACCTAAAAAAGGCAAAGCATAAAATTATTGAATTCGTAAACGATGCACGAGTGCCATTTATCTAACCAAATTACCAGAAAATTATAATTAATATTACATCAGAAACTTATTATTGTTAGATTGAGTGGGAAACCTGGAGGCTTAACATCTAAACACAATATTCTACTAACGATTTTGTATAGCAGCAACAAATGTTTTTCCAAAATGTATTTTTTGTTGTAATCTTATCAAATTATAAATCATTCATTTGCATAAAAGGTTTTCCACATTTCTTCGTTTATGGTACAATGTATAAAACAACACAGCATTTTGCTTTATCGTAACGATACGGATCTGTTCCCAGTGCTTTATATTCGATTGTCTTTTCACTTTGAAATGAGACGTGTATACATAATGTATTTAGGGTTCAGTATATTGAAAAATTTATTGGTTTCGGTTAAGCACTTGAATATAGATACGGATCAAATATATAAATCTATTGACGTTTCGGTATACTGTAATCTCAACTAATCGTATCAGAACGATACACGAGTATTTTTTATCTCTGCATAGAAATTCTAATGAATTTTATAAATTTAGTTACTGCTGTTACGCTATACCTAATGTTTACAAGCGACAATGTCAATAACAAACAAAAAAACTTCTCAAACCACATAACACCAAATTAAAATTACATGGTGGTATATGTATCGATTTAAATAGAATCACCCATGCCTATGCGAATTATGTTTATTGTCTATGGTCATGTAAATTATCTTTATAATTCTCATCATACACTGATTCAAACAATTTGGTTGGTGGTTTCGAAATACTCATTACGCTATTGTTTCAACCGTGCTATTCAACGTGATTATCATAATTATGTGTGCCATAAAATATTATTATCAGTTAAATGCATTTGCCACACCTAGGCTTTTGTTTGGCGTACTTCATAATTTCCACTGTCGTACTTACGTATACCGTGTCGACTTGAAAATTATGCCTTCGCGCACCTCATTACAATAAATTAAAGTTTGATTTTCATATAAAAAGTTTGTGGTGCGCTCTATACAGAGAGATAAATACAGGAGACCACATAAAAAAAAATCTGAAAACGTTGAAATTTTATGTAATTATTCTTTGTGGTTTAAAAGTTTTTAATGAGTTTTGATTTTATTGCTAGTAGATTTGTGTGGTGGGGAGGGCTATATCAATTTATGTAAGAATGGTTACAAATTTTATAAATTTGAAACATTATTTTTTGTCATTCAGTTAATATTTTTATGGACTAGATATTTATCGATTATTTACGCATCGTTTACATCGAGCGTAGTTAATTTATCAGAAATTTGGGTTAGAATGCTCCAGAAATTGAAAATCAGGAAGCAATTTTACTTGCAATCTGCAAGACATGCTCACTAAAATTCATTCATAAAATATAAGGTTGAGGTATCACGAGGTAATCAGAACTTCCGCCTGTAAGGCCGGAATGACACTATAAAAAATCTTTGACAAAGTTGTTTTATAAAACACTAGTTGATCCGGCGAACCTGGTTTCGCCCAAATTTTTTCGCTCCGAGTAAATAAGTTTGTGCTTCACGAAAATTGATTTTGATGAGAGATAAAATCAAACAACTCAACTCAATTCACAATAGAAGATTGAGTTGAGTGCCATTCTATTCTATTTTCATCGAATTCAACGCACTTAAGGCAAGTTTAAGTTGCGTTCGTTCGTTCGTTCCGTCGTTTTTTCGACCAATCATCTCTTGTGGAAAAATCAAGAAAAAAAATCATCACTTTGATCAATATTGTTTTGAGCAAAATTGTCAGAACGAACGAACGAACGCAACCATAAAGGCGGCATAATGTATTGCAAAGTGAATGAAATATCGATTCAAACTCAGGCATCTATAGAAATTTGAGTTGTTTTTTCGATTTTTTCTCTCAGTGTGGAAATGAATTGAAGTTAGTTGGAACTCAAAATAATTCAATGTATTTTATTCGAGTGAAATTAAATGGAATCAATACAATGCATTGTGGTAAAAAATATTTTTCCATTCATTGACCATTAGAAAAACACGGAAATTCCAGATTTATTCTGATAAGCTCTTCCTTCGACGTTGTGAAAATGCAAAAATTCGATGGAAACGAAATCAATCCTGTCAAAACATCAACAGGAATTTGACCATTGTTAAGCACCAACAGTTGTTTAGAAAAATCAGCAGTTGATGAGTCGTTCTGTAACATGACTCTCATGTTCGTGGTCAACTGCAACTTTTTCACATAGCGCCACAAACTTGACGATTTCATGCGTTGAGTTCATCTGCAGCTGTTGATCTCGGAATGACAGGTAACGTTTGACGAAAATCGCTGGCCAGCAGAATCATCGCTCCACCAAAACGTCTTGAGTCACTTTGTAAATCCTTCATCGTTCGATTGAACGCTTCCAATGATCGTTTAGGTACCATCGTGCATTCGTCTTAGATGATGATTTTAAATATTTGGAATACCGTGGCCATCGCCGAGTTCTTGGCAATTGAGCACACTGACTTGTCATTCGTATGAATATTCATCTGCAACTTGAATTCAGAATGTGCCATCTCGAGCGTGAACTGCCTTCGTTAATGCTTCGTACACGTTCTTTTGCTATGCATTCAAAAGCGAACATTTGTTTGTACCATTTGGCTCATTGAATTTCGATCTTACACTTGCTCTCGTTGCAATTCACGATTAAATGCATCGTACATCCAACGCATTGGTGCTGGCGTGTCCAATTTTGACAAATCATGTGCGGCCGCACATAAGCGCGTACATATGTTTCCATCTTGAACAAAGCTTCGTTGCGTATCTCGTCGTTCATTTTAAGCTCATAATTCGATGTTGCAGTGCGAACCCGATGCAAAATGTCATCAGCCATCTTGTCCTTGTATTTGTTCCACAATTCCAATGCGTCGACACGCCGCAGAAACAATGGCATATCGGCGAGTGTTGGGTCCCAATGTGAGTCGTTTTCCAGCAAATTCAAAGGTTCTCAAGCTACTCGATAAGTGGCGCACAACACACATTCTATAGTACGAAGCGATTCGAACTAAGTAGGACCACGAACATGGAACAAAAGCAAACGAAAGATAGAAGCCTTCGTATTGTCGTGGATGAACGGCGAACACACGGCCAAGCGCATCAGTCGAATACACATCGACGTATCCTTGTAACAGGTTCACCTTTCTTTCGTCGTTGAAACTTCTTCGTCGACTGGTTCCAAGTATAATAGCGTATGGCATTTCCCAGTAAAACAATGCTCGTGCGTACGGATCGCTTTGGCAAATTTCGAAGAAATTCGTGAGTGTTGTAGCTGATGGTCGCTCTGCTCGCTGTGCTGCCTTAGCTTCCGTGAAATAGACACGTTGTCCATTCTCCAAGTGCACCCACAAATGTTGAACAGTGGGATGACGTTCACGTAATGCATAACGGCCCAATTGGAATCTTAACACTTGGTCATTTACATCCGGAGCAGCAATTCCGAACACTGCCAGGTTGCTGCCTTTGTTCACGTATTTCTAGACCAATTAAATGGCATTACAGTACTCAACATTGCTGTGTGTTGCAAATATTTTCGATAGATGCAACATGGAACGGTCCAGTGATTATCGCTCACGATATCTTTTCCTATCACCTCATTGTGACTGTTGTGCCACCATCTTCGGGTGAACGATGCCGATATATTAGATAACCTATATTTCCACTAATTGTGTATGTCACCAGCGGACGCGGATATTGGTTTGTGCATTTGTGCATTTCCCATCGGCCATACACGATGAATCTGGATTATGATTTCCGCCCGGATCATGAATCATGTTTTTTGCGACTACCGCGAACAACTCCGGGTCTCCTTCTGGATCTGGTATTTCGGCGCGGATAATCGAATCGAGTTGATCTGGACTAATTTTCTCAATTAACAATAGCAGAATATGTGCATGTGGTAATCCGCGCTTCTGCCACTCTACTGAGTACATCCAACAACGTGGCTCTTCGAAAACCATCTGTTTAACGATGAAGTCCATTAGCGTCCTGAGTTTTTGTTTAAACACACGTGCGATGATGTCGTGGCGATCGTTGGAAGTTTGAGTTGGCAGTAGATTATCGGTAATTTCAGGCCATTTTGGATTGCATGTGAACCTGATGAACAAATCTGGCTCTTCGTAATGCCGCACATACGTCAAAGCATTGTGAGCTGCCGACATATGTTGCTGGGAGAATGGTAAATGGACCGCTGTTGGTTTCATCCCTGTCCGAAGCGATGGCATTGCGCAGATGATTGTACTGCTCGGAACATAGTTTTTATTGATTGAAGCGGATGTAATTATAACATTTCGTTTCGATCTTAACATACATATCAATGCAATCTCTCATATCAACCATCTCATGGCAATTGCGAATACAAGAAAAAAGATTGAGCCTAATTTGTTCAGGCGTTCTCAATTGATGCGCAAGAAAGGAAAAACTCAATTTTCCTTTTCTGCTTTTTCCGAAAATTTTCGAGTTTACCACTCAGATTTTACAATTTTTCTCTTCTAAAAGACTATCTGGATCCGATACTAACATCAAAAACATCGTTTTTCGATTTTCCGACTTTTTCGGTGAACTTTCCAATTTTCTTTCGTAAGAACCATCTCCTGGAAATTGTTAACACAACAAAAAAAAATTGAGCCAAATCAGTTCAGCCATTCTCAACTATGCGCAAGAAAAAAAATTCAATTTTCTTCGGGTTTTACAATTTACAGATTTTACAATTTTTCTCTTCTAAATGACCATCTTTTAGAACAGAAAAGTTGTAAAATATCGAATACGAGCGACATCCTGTACACAAACATCATTTTTCGATTTTTCGACTTTTCCGGTGGATTTTCCCAACATTTTCTTTTGTAAGAACCATCCATCTCCTGATTATTCCGAACACAATAAAAAAAGATTAACCCAAATCATTTCAGCCGGTTTTATATATACTTAAGGACAAAAAACGCATAATTTTTTTTGCTTCATTTATAATGGGAATTCTCAACGAAATATCGATTATTAAATAAAATTTAATCGAAATGGGAGTCGGAGAACAAAACATTGTCTCATTGTTTCATTGTCCAGTTTTCATGATCGAGAGCAAATGTTAAACGAGCTCTGCGGTGTGCTGTAGACAATTCTGGACTTAAGGCTGGTCTTCTTGCAGTCAAATTGGATTTCTTGATTTGTCGACGCACGGTCCTTTCACTAATGGGTGCATCTCGGGATCCGATTAGGTCTGATTTGATGCTACGTCCAGTTACGAACCGTTTTCTCAAGCAAATTAATTTAATATACCTGTCCTCAGTGAGTGTTGTACATCGATTTCTCCCACTACCAGCACGACGATGATACTGTCCATTATCCTGGAATCGTTTGATCACTATTGACATTGTGGATTGGTCCACTCTTAACAGTTGTGCAACGTAAGACTGAGTTCTTCCTTCTTCAACTAATGTAATGGCCCTCACGCAATCCTCAACACTCAAATGATTTCTTCCGGCCGACAAGTTATTCATTTTTATTTGTTTTTAATGAAAAACCTTACTCTTACACTTAATTGTATAATTTAAATAACAATTCACTGTAAATAAACTTTTATACTGAACAGTTAAAATGCTCAAATTTGTGCCAAACTCGAATTCAACAAAACTATTGGTAGTATTTTTTTTAATGCATGTGTATTTTTAGTGGGAACTAGATACGAGTACTATATAGATTTTATCATAATAATTACAAAAACAATTATTAAGCTACTCGTAATTTCAAAAATACAGATTATGCGCTTTTTTTGTCCATAAGTATACGAGTATATAGAAGATTGTGGGATTCGATTCCAGTACCTCCCAACCCAAGCGCCGAACCACTGCACTACCTGTCTCAAAATATGTACACACAAAATTCATATGAAAATGGCTTTTTATTCGATTTTTCGGGTTTTCCGACTTTTCCGGTGGATTTTTTCAAAAATTTCTTTCGTAAGAACCATCTCCTGGTAATTGCGAACACAACAGAAAAGATTGAGCCAAATCGGTTCAGCCGTTCTCAACTGATGTGCGCACATACATTTTTTACACCATTTTTATAGATATACATATTTTATTTTATAGATATAGAAGCATTGATATAGATAGTCCGCAACCAACGCCATCTATTGAAAATAATCTGAAGTGGCTATTTAAATGAACGATCATTGTCGAAATACAATTTTCATCTGTGGTGTTAAGTGTATCCATACAAAATTCCTCCACAAAACGTAATTTTCGATTTTCCGATGTTTTTTTTTTGATTTTTCGGTTTTCCTTTGGGTTCCGATTTTTTTCGAGTTTACGGATTTTCCTTTGAGTTTTTCCGAATTTTGTTTTTTCTAAGCCGCCACTGTATTGCGACGGAAATCATTCAAATTGGTCGTGTCGTTCCCGAGTTTTTGCGAGACTAACGCTCGGAAATTGATATATATATATATATATATATATATATATAAATAGATAGATAGAGAAAATGAATAGATAAAATAAATAGATTGGATAAAAAACAAAGTAGTAGTTTGCATGCTGCCGTGGGATTCGAATCCTTCGAACTTCACAACCCAAGCGTCGAAGCTTTACTCACTGCACCACCTGTCTCATAAAAATGTACACACAAAATTCATATGAAAATGGCTTTTTATTTGATTTTGCGGATTTTCCGACTTTTCCGGTGGATTTTTTCAAAAATTTCTTTCGTAAGAACCATCTCCTGGTAATTTCGAACACAACAAAAAAGATTGAGCCAAATCGGTTTAACCGTTCTCAACTGATACACATACATTTTTACACCATTTTTATATATATAGATTTACGGAAAACGATCGTAACGATTGATGTAACGATTGTAAATTAAATTTCAAACGAAATTAGTTCAGATCATATTTTAATTTTTAACGGAAGTTACGAGTTTTGATAAAAAAATTCTTTATTTTACCAAAATTTGGCATCTCTACAGACCACAAGTGGCAGCTTTAATTTTTGCAATGAAGATTAAATTTTAAACAAGGATTGACCTTGTTGGGTTTTGTGGGATTTAAGAGGAATATTGATTTTTTATTTCTATCCTAGACACACCCATAGGAGACGATCGAATATTGTAATAGTTGATATTGTGCGGGTTGTAGTTGCATAACGTTCGTTAAGAAGAATGAAATTAGTTGGATAATATTTACGCAAAACTTAATTTAAAAACACACACACAGACACAGTAGATCAGAAAAATTACGCGTGATTGTGACAAGAATACTCTGCTAGACGTAAAATTCACTTATAGAATTGAATACGTTTGAAACAAGACACTTATGTTTGATTAAATTACGCCCGACATATTATTTTATTTTGAAATTTATCGTTTTAAAAATCAGCAAAAATCTAAAAAGTATTGATTTCTGTGTAAGACATTTGTAATTTATACCTTGGCTAAAAACCAATGTCAATATTTTGCAAACAAACATCGTTACCCAAATATACCAGTATCTACATCGCGCCATGCCGCACCGCGTCACATTAATCAGATAAAATTACATCAAACTTGGATATACGTTTATCGATTTCAATATACAAAATAAACTTTATCACAATGAAAATACGACACCGAGACAGAAGCGGATAAAATGTATTCAAATATTTTATACTTTTTGCCAACACACCAGCGCACGTACCAGAAACAACCTACGTGTTTTGTGTTTCAATTTAATTCATGTTTTCTGGTAGATATAAAACGACTTTTTTCTGGCTTAATCAAAATGTAGTATGGCACAGTAATTTTAAATAGCCATCCTGGGTGGAAACGCGTATGCCAAAGCTATTGCTGGCGAGAGTTTAATTAAAACATAAAAGGTACAGAATACATCTCGCACGCTCAAAATAAATAAATCAATAACTGACTATTACAAATTGACAGTAGATTTTCTAAAACATCGCTGCCTTTAAATAAAACACCTGTATATCGAAAATATATTAATGTGTTTTAAGCACACACACACACACACTCACATACACATGACACGACACACCCATTCAACACAGTAAGTAAGTAGATATAAAACGAAATAATAAAAATAAATAAAATGTCTTTAAGATTTAGGTTGAGATTGCAACAACAATAAATGGAAAAGCGATTAACCGTTAAAATATTTTCATTAGGTCTTGTTGTGTAATGCTATTTTAGCATACGTGCTTTCTAGGTGTGTTGAAAACATCAACACAAGCTACCTTCGGATCTCGGACCAGACAATGCCTCGAATACAATGAATCATCGTTAAAGTGAAAAGTATCACAAAGACATTTTCATAATAAGGCCAATGAGCCTCAGAAATGAGGAATCGGCATATAGCCTGTGAATGTATATAAAAGTACTAGGCTTGGATTGAAACCATCGACTGTTGATTCATTCAGCTTTGCATCCATTATATAATACTAGAAAATTACATGAAGAGGAAGCACTTCATTCAGCCTTAAAAACGTGAAAACCCAGAGTAGCTCCAATTAAGCCAAGAATGGAGTTCCACACAACGAAGGAGAGACTCCACACAACTAATTTAAAGGCATTGTTCAACCGAAAATTTTGAATTCATTCGGTTTGCTAACATGTTTTATCAACTATAGATTTTCCAAATTTCACGAAATAAGTATATAATTTAACACCAGCTGGTTCACTTTTTATTACAGCGGTCATTAGAATGGAGGAGTACAAATTCTCCTAGGAGTAGGAGCGCTTATACACAGATACAATGCGGATGTATACGATAACCGTCCGCTCTAAAAAATTTAACATAACAATCGTTGAGTTAGAGTCAAAAATACCACCCGTTACTTTTAGCGGATCTAACTGTCTACTGAATCCACAAAGCAACGCGTAGATAAAATCAAATAAGTAATATCGGTAAATCACATAAATCACGTTATGATCACAAAGCGACACTCTCTAGCACAATCACATCAGACATTACAAGTTAGATAGAACCTATAGAGGGGCCTATTAGAAACGGAAGAAACGAAGAATTGAGAATAAATATGGCTGATGTTCTGTGGCAATCGTAATATCGTCGATTAAATTAGACCAAAGACGTTACTCTTATTAGAGAGAGAAACTGGAGAAGTCTTCGTAATGCAATATCAACGTATGAATAATTATTTGACACCATTAATCCCGAGAACTTGAGACTCTCGCCCATATGTCTGGAAATAACCAAAATACACCGATCTATGTGTAAACTATTAATATCAAGACCTCTTTGCAGAACTGCAATTGAAAGGACCTTCCCTGACTCGTTTAAGATGACACCAGGTGATCGACAGAGAAATGTACTCCTAGAACAGCATCTAACTGCATATTCAATTTGTGTTCAAATCCAAATTTTATTTTTCGAATATTTTTTGGTTATTATTTTCTTTTTCCCCGCTTTTTATTTTTAAAAATATTTTGTTTTCAAATTGACAGACAAGAAATTCTGCTATTGTTATTTCAATCCTTTCATTTTTTTTTTTTTTTTTTTTTTATGTTTTAATCTATGCAATCTGTTCTGGGGCCGAAGCACTCCCAACTCTTTCGCAGTTGACTTTTACCGTCCTACTTTACGCATTGTTTGCCAAATCGAGGTCGTACGGCTCTAGGTCCGATTTACGTAGAACCATCTGCACATTGCATAGCTCCATGCCAGCCTATAGTACTGATATGGAAGATGGGTCGGCTCATGACTTGTGCACTCCGACAGGGGGTCATAGTTGTGTTCAATTTCCATCATCGATCGTAATCAAATGATGAAAAATTCCGTTTGCATCCTGCCCCTATCGGTATTCGGACCCGGTACCTCCAGATCCAAAGCTTTAACCACTGTGCCATTTGGTTCCTTTCAATTTGTTTTTTGGTGTCGTTTCTTTTTTCTGTTTTCAGGGAAAAGAAAGATATTTATTTATTTTAATTTCTTTCCTTTGGAAGAATGAAAATTATAATTTTTATTTTACTCTTAAAAGATCGAAATATATATTTTTTAATATTTTTTATTTCTTTTGTGGAAACTAAAAGAACAAGAAATTAATTTAATTTATTCAAAATACAGGATGTCCCAATAAGAAGTTCAGATTTAAAAATTTAATAAAACAAAAACGACTTAATATATTTCCAAATTTTTGTTTTTGTTTAAAAGTACAATCCTCTTGGTTATTTATGGAAAATGATTTCATTCAAATGGGAGCTGCGACTAGCTTTGTCGTACTCCATTCAGTCGGTCCAATTTCTGAGCACTTGCTTCAATTTTTGCCAAGCAAAAAGCATCAAACTGGCCAAATCCAAAGGCGTCAAACCACACCACCTTGCCGGCCAATTCACGTCACCATTTCGACTGATTTGTGGCATGGCGCGACATCTTGCTGGAACCAAAGGTCATCCAAACCAATATCTTCAAGATATGGTCACAAAAAAGCACGCATTTTCGGTCACCGCGGTGATATTTTAAGGTAGCCCGCATCACGATGCGTTAGAATGCCGATTGGTAAAATATCGATTGGCGATTTTGAAGACTATCAATCAAAAATTATAATCTAAATACTAGATCGTACCCGCTGTTTAAAAAAACAACTTTCTTTCTAACAGAAAAAATCATAAGTTGCGTTTTTGAAATTTCGTATTTTATAGTAAAGGTCGGTATCCAGCTCGTGCTAAGATAATAAATTTTACAAACAAATTTGACGTAAAATTTAGGGTTTGGGTTGGATTGATTTTATCCTGTCCAAAATAAACGGATCCAAACTGTTGCAAGCACTGGCTGTTATTCTGTTAATAATCTGTTATTCCGGTTTCATGTACCCTATTACTGTTAATTTTTTTTTTTTAAATAAACTGCTTCTTTTGCTGTTTCACTGAGAGCAATATACTCCGCTTCTGTGGTGGATAACCCCACACATCTTTTTTTCCTGGATTGCCAAGTTATTGACGATTCGCCTAATTTAAATATACAGGGTGGTCCAAAAGTCTGAAAACGGTGAATTTATTTCGCGCACGGGTGGAAAATCGGAATTCTGATACTGGGGTCTTTAGTAATTTCACCCGAGGAATCGAATGAGCCCATCAAATTTTGGGCCCGATGGGGTCTTATCCGAGATATGAGGCCCAACTTTGAAATTTCAAATGCAAACCCATCTTTTTTATTGCAGATTCGGATTCAGCGGGAAATTTTACATCCGAATAGGTAAATGAATATCCAGTAGCTATCCCTAAGACATTTGTACTACAAACATCACCAGCCAAAAATTTCTATCTACATGGTTTAGAATTCAATAATAGTAATATTTGCAATCGAATAGAAAAATTAAATGCAAAAATTAATACTTAGCATATGAACAACTACGAAAAAGAGTCAATATTATCTATTTGTTATAAGTTCAATAATATATTCTTCTTAGAGGGCGTCAAAATTACAACTTCTTCAGCAGGTATTCATAGAATAAAATCTTTTGAAAGTAGTAAACCGCAGTGTATGTAAAACCTTATCGCCTACCTCAAGCAATTAAATTGGAAATAGATAGGCAAGTTAATCAAATGAAAGAAGGATGAGATTGTCGAAGATTCAAAATCACCCTGGAACTTTCCTTTATTATGTGTTCCAAAAAAAAAATCTACAAATAATGAAAAAAGGTGGCGAATAGTTGTACATTTTCGCAAGTTGAATGACATTACGATAAGTGAACGTTACCCGTTGCCAAACATAACTAACATTTTAGATCAGTGGCCCTATTCTGTCTTTCCCTGGGAATAGGGAATTGGGAAAAATATTTTCATAGCATTTTGGTCTAAATTGTATTTTTCTGGCCTACTGAGGGAACATGTTTGGTGTTAATATTTTTGAAACAAAGTGAAATGGGAAAATATTTTTCCCAATAAAAATTTTGTGGAACAAAAGTTTCCCAATTCACTTTGTTTTAAAATTTTTTGCACTAAACTTATTCCTTTAGTAGGCCAGAAAAATACAATTTAGTCAAAAATGCTATGAAAATATTTTTCCCAATTCCCTATTCCCAGGGAAAGACAGAATAGGGCCACAGCTAGGCAAATGCAACTATTTTACAACATTAGATTTGGTAAAAGGATATCATCAAATTTCATTAGCAGAACAAGATCGCGAAAAAACAGTTTTTTTACACTGATTCCGGATGGAGCAACCAGTCACGTAACACGAGCAAATCGAGATCTTTTGCAAGAGAAATTTCCTGGACGTTTGATTTCGCGATTGGCTGATGTCAATTGGCCTCCAAGATCCTGTGATTTAACGCCTTTGGATTTCTTTTTGTGGGGCTACGCAAAAGATCGTGTTTACGCAAACAATCCTCAAACTCTTGACGAATTGAAAACTAATATTCGTAAGGTAATGGCCGAGATACCGCCCGAAATGTGCCGAAAAGTCATTGAAAATTACCTCAAAAGAATCAAGGCCTGTAAGAAGTCCCGTGGAGGACATTTGAATGATATCTTGTTTAACTTAAAATGGCAAGGATCAATCTGTAAAATGAAATAAAAATTACAATACATTCCGACTATTTTGTGTGTTTTTTTTAAGTTTACTTTATGAAGCTTGAATTGGATAACCCTTTATGATTATGTTCCATTAAAAATCTTATATCAAGATTGATGCGTTGGAAACTCAAGATGGAACAATTTGACTTCAGTATTAGGTATAAATCTGGTAAATCTAATTCGAATGCGGACGCGTTAAGTCGAGTTATTATCAAATAGCTAGACAGTTAAATATAGATTCCAACGAAAATTTAAATGGTTTCTCGAATATTTCGGATAATTTTAACCCATCTCAGTAAAAAAAAATGCATTGAATTTTCATGTGGGCAAAAGTTGCCGAACCTTTTCACGTAAAATTAAATGAAAATTGAAAAATAAGTTTTTATTGAAAATTAAATGATTTATATCGTAAATTTGCTAGTAAAGTCATGTAATAACGTATGTTTTCGGTGCGCGTTAGATATTATTTCTCTCAAATTTAAAGAGGAAACTAAAATTGGGTGAATTATAGTTTGTAATTATACGATACATTTCATGTAATTTTAAATTCCAGTTGAAAAATACAGAAATATTCAAAAGAGAGAGAAAATACACATAATAATCATAGTATTGTGCATTATTACAGTTAAAATTTAAATTTGTGAGACAAAGTTGGTTAAATTTACGTTGAAAATTCAATTTTTTTTACTGTGCAATTTTGTCAAAATTGTATCCTAAAGATACATTAAATTCAACCACTAATGAAAACAGAAATGAGGAATTGATCACTCCTAATTTCGATAACATTAATTGTCAAAACCTTTCAAATGATAAAACAAATGTTTCAAGTCATTTTGACAGTCTACGTAATAATAATGATATACAAAATATTTCTATTTTCTAATGATAGACTAACTAAAGTTTCAGGTCATAGAAATAATACTCTTCCAAAATCAAAGAAAAATTCAGCTGAAAAATCTGCGTATTATTTATCAAAGAATATTTAAACTTTAGAATGTGAAACCGACATAAAAACTTGTATCCAAGAATTTCATAAGTCTCCACTAGGAGCACACGAAGGTCTATACCGAACATACAATCGCATTAAACAATATTTTTATTTTCCAAAAATGCTAAGTAGAATTAGCAATTTTATAAAAATGTGCGATTCTTGTTAAAGACATAAGAATATAGGTAAAAGTAAAGAGCCTATGAAAGTAACAAGTATTTCTACGAGACCATTTCAAAAACGGTTTCTTGACGTTGTAGGACCACTTCCTTCCACATATTCAAATAATAGATATATTTTAACAATGCAATGTAATTTAACAAAATACGCGCTTGTTATTCCAATTGGGAACCAGTGGCCCTATTCTGGCTTTCCCTGGGAATGGGGAATTGGGAAAAACATTTTCATAGCATTTTTGTCAAAATTATATTTTTCTGGCCTACTACGTAAATAAGTTTAGTGTAAAAATTTTTAAAACAAAGTGAATTGGGAAACTTTTGTTCCACAAAATTTTTATAGGGAAAAATATTTTCCCATTTAACTTTGTTTCGAAAATATTAACACCAAACATGTTCCCTCAGTAGGCCAGAAAAATACAATTTAGACAAAAATGCTATGAAAATATTTTTCCCAATTCCCTATTCCCAGGGAAAGACAGAATAGGGCCACTGGACTAAACTTGGCCATTTCATAACTAATCCTCACGAAAATTATTGGTTCCTACATTGATTTTTGATTGGAATAAATATTTCAGATGAAAAAATGGTATCTGTACATTCTACCAGTGGGAACCAGTGGCCCTATTCTGGCTTTCCCTGGGAATAGGGAATTGGGAAAAACATTTTCATAGCATTTTTGTCAAAATTATATTTTTCTGGCCTACTACGGGAATAAGTTTAGTGTACAATTTTTTAAAACAAAGTGAATTGGGAAACTTTTGTTCCACAAAATTTTTATAGACAAAAATATTTTCCCATTTAACTTTGTTTTGAAAATATTAACACCAAACATGTTCTCTTAGTAGGCCAGAAAAATACAATTTAGATAAAAATCCTATGAAAATATTTTTCCCAATTCCCTATTCCCAGGGAAAGCCAGAATAGGGCCACGAGACAGAAACAATTGCTAGAGCTATGGCCGAAAATTTTATTTGCGTTTTTAGAGCACCTGAATTAATTTTAACAGATCAGGGATGAAATTTTACTAGTGCACTTTTCAAAAGAATATGTAAATTAATGCAAATTAAGAAAATGTGTACGAGCGCTTATCATCCTGCAACAAATGGAGCTCTAGAGAGAAGCCACGGTGGCCTAGTGAGGTATTTAAGGCAATATTATGAAAAGGACCCTCTAACATGGGACACATGGCTCGCGTAAGCCTGCTTTTCTTACAACAGTACTCCACATTCAACTACTAAATTTGCACCGTATGAACTTGTTTTTGGCCATAAACCTTTGATTCCAAATTCAATTAGTAAACCCAGGGCTGTGGATGTGTTGTATAATTATGATGATTATTTATATGATTTGAAATTTCGGTTGCAAAAATCGTTTACGCGGTAGCTCACAACAATATTTTGAAATCAAAAACTGTTTCCAAAAGTTATTACGATCGCAAAACAAAACATCGTTCAATTGCAGTGGGAGATCAGGTTTTATTAACGAATGAAGCAAAATCCAATAAACTCGACCCTCCATTTATTGGGCCATATCTGATCAAAGAAATAATTTCTCCAGAAAATACGGGTGTGCAGATTTTAAAGACAGTTAAAATAATTCACAATAATAGAATCGAACCGTTTTATGAAAATCAAAAGATGTATTAATTTATTTAAATAATTTGCATTTTATTAAAAGTAGAATAAATAAATTATATTTTTATTAATAACAGTATTGTTAAAAATAAAAAATCCATAAAAATAAATTGTCAAAAAAAAATAAAAAAATTGTAAAGCTTATAATTAATGTAAAAATAAATATAATTTTGAATAATATGTTTCTTAGGAGGTGGACATCGGTACAATATGTACAAATAATAAAAATAACGTGTAAAGTTTTGAAAGTTTATTATTTAATTAACGGAAAAACCCAACAGCTACATACTTCAACAAAGCCTACCTCAACATAACAACACTTTGCTGCTCGGATTCGGCGCCTTCTGGTCTGTTTATGTACGTTGCTGGTTTAATAATTTGGCATCGAATTTATTGTCTATTCCCTTCAGTTGAAACAAGAATGCATTCCTTCTATCTCCGATGCTCAACGATGGTTTCAGCTGTGCACAGGTGTAGGCAACAGTACTGAAATAGTTTTTCCTGTACCGGAACACTGTATACTGTACACAGTACTGACAGTATTGAAATGGTCATCCCTTAAAGGGATTTACCCACCTCAATAATGCGGTTACATACTCATGTTGTTGTCGGATTAATGCGAACAGCCAAATTTGTTCTATCGGAAGCAACGGTTTCTTGACTTTGATGGTGTAGTTATTGTCCCTTTGATGGTAATTACTTTCGTTATTTCCATATTCCTCTCCACATGAAATGTCACTTAATGTTCAACTTCCAGTCAATAAATCCGGTCTCATGTTGGGCTCGAACCAGCGCATTTAGGATGGTAACACTTAGTGGGGAATACTTTAACTGCTCGACCACTGAGTAGAATTGTTAGGAAATATTTAGCAACTTTGAAATTTTTCTTGATCCTTTCCAAACAATTTTTCATACTTGCCATAGATTTAGCAAATAGATCACACGCATGCTAAAACCGATTACCAAGAAAAATTGAACCTTCAGTTCACTGTGTTATTAGTTATAAAACGTATAACCTACTCTAATAAATACTTGGAAAAGAAAATTTTAAACATAGAATTAAATGTTATATTTTTGGAAAATTTTATGGTCAAACCAAGTAGATGAAATATAAAAATTATAATACTACAGTAACGATCAAAACGATAATTAGGATGTTTGAACTATTGTGTTTCGAAAAGATACAGATCAAAAACACGGACAGCCTAAAAAACTTCAAAAGTTTGGTGACCGAAAGGAACACTTTAGTGGCCAAAAAAGTTTGATCACCCCAACGAGATCGTTTGTATTTTGTAAATGAAAAATTAAAACGATGTTTGCAACACTCAACTATGTGGATTAATTAAATCCATCCAAATAGACTCTACTGTCATGTCAATGTGCAGGGTGACATAGAGCTGAGTATAAAATAATTTGTAAATAATTCAATCTCTTTGTCAGCTTCAGGGATGCTTTGCAACAAAATGTCTTTACTTTTTATTATATACTCGTAATTTAAATTTTATTTTCCAAACAAACCATCATAAATTCATTACCTTAGGGTATATTACATAAATTGTGTGCCACTCAGATCGGTGCGGAAAAACTAGAAAAGAGACTCAACTCGATAAATTTTAATTAACTTATGTAATGTCAATATTTACAATGTGTAAATCATACTATTTACAGTTTATTTTGTTATTAATACAAACAAATCATAGATGACGGATTTTGTGGTCGTGTAAATTCAATACCGCATCTATGAGTTTTACATAATTTCATAATCAGAAAGCGTTAAAGGTCGTATTTCCTTCCAATCCCCATCTCAACTCTTCATTTCATTTCGATATGAAAAATAATATTAAAACAATATTTATGAATCAATCGTTTAACTCTTTACTTACTTATTTAATTGGCTAAATTACTTGACACAAATTTATTTTCTCTTTGTTTTTTATTGGGCTCAATAGTAAATTGGTTTGATACTGTTTAACAACCTTCACCAACAGAATATCAATAACCGAAACCAGAATGTTAAATATTTATGTAACATAATCGAATCATCATTATCACCCACCCCGACAATTCGAACTCGTTAACATGAAATAACGAGTTTTATTATTATAAGTACAGGAGTGCATTGTATAGCGTGGTACGGTTTATCTGAAAAATAGTATAAACGATTATAATTGAATAACTTACACCTGGTGGATCAGATTTAGTCCTATGCTTATATTTGCTATCTAATCCATTTTTTAACCGTAAAGGGCATTTACCTGTGCTTTTGGAAATTCTTTATGGATATTATAATGATTGTGAAGCTGGTACCATTCCAAGTTGATTATTTAGGTGATATACTATGCCATCGATGCTATAGAGATGTTCCGGGGTCTCATTACATACCAAAGTAGTAGTTTTGCGTTTCGCGACTCTTAATAAAATGTATTTTGTCTAACGGGCTTTATAAAGATTTTCTCTTTTGATTATTATTTTAAACAACTTCAATTTTTGTTTCAATTACTTATCCTAGAGATATTTATAGTTCTTGTAAGTATTTTCGTTTTAATGGTAAAATGATCGGGATTTGATGATATTCACTATGATACACGGGACTTGTAGTCAGTAGTAGTGTTGTGCAATTAAATACGTTTTTAATTTCTTTCCCTCGATCTTAGAGAATGTCTAGTTGGGGCAAAAATTGACCAAATATTTGGAAATAAATCTGAAAGTCTGGAGAGAGCACAGTTTAAATAGCAGGAGCGGTTTTGTAATAATAATCCCACGAAAACTATAAGCCCCTCTTTGACCGCACGAGGAGTCATCATTCTATTTTATTATTATTTTTTGTGTATATCCGAAGGCATTCAAACCCGTTTAACTAAACTATTTAATAACAAATGGTTCGTAATTTTACACTGGATTATTGAATCCTTAAAATAGAACGTAACAAAATAATACCCAGTGAAGCATTCTTGTGATTGGTTCAATTCAGTCATAATCTGTGCGTTCGATGAAATATAACCACACACCGTTCAGTTCATCTCAAATTGTGCTGGTTACTATATATCAAAAGTTAAATTCTGAGATATATTCTGGAAAACGATGTTACCGCAGAGACGCTGATTGAATGATTGATTGAACTTTAGGACAAGTGTGTCGCACAATGCCGGTCCTATTGGTCCTATTCCTTCAGCCTGTGTACATATAACAAGAGGGAGGGATAGGAAAGGTATTTTAGAGTGGAACGTCCTGGCTACAGACACCTAGCAATCGCACTGCACAAAACAACACGATTCAATGTACTAAGAATAAGGATACAGGTTTAATAGGTTTCTTGGTTAATAATGGTATTGGTCTTTAATAATTAATTTTTAAATCTGCACCTAAGAAAACAATATTATTATTTCACATGCATCTGGAGATTTCCTGAAATTGAATTCTATAGTCATACTTTTCGGCTTTCTAAACATTAAAAAACTTTATTAATTACATTTTTCCCGAGCTAGTGAAATTAAATCAAGTTAAAGAAATATTTATGGTCCTAAAAGTTAATATTTACCATGTAGTTACAATTCACGCAGACGGAGCTTACTAACAAAATAAATGAATGAAATTAATAGTTATGACGCAGACCCCAACACCAATTATCGTGTCATAATAAATTAACGTCAAGCTTATAGATCGCTGTACAATAGTTACTGAAATAATATTCTCAACACAAAGTGAATTTCTTGAAATCAGAGATTATTTAAATAAGACTAATTATTAGTAAACATATTTTTCATTATCAAATCTGAAAACAAAGCAAACCTGGAATCTGAAAGAGTAAAAATATTAATTCTGGAGCCGGGTCATAAATGTCACATCATCTTTTCAGTAATTGAACGGACCTGTAAGGTTTTCCGAAATAACAGTACAAAACCGGCAGAAGAACCTGCTGCGGACAACTCATACAAACCTATAGCAGGATCACGAATGCCACACTAAAGCGGTAGAACATGTAGAAAAATCGGACAAATTTGTATGGTTTTTATACAATAAAAATCTTAAGTTTATTATGAATCCTCCCAACTCCAACAAATTGTCCTTCACTTCCAAAGCAGTTTCCATTCAGAGACCTATTGTTCCCCGCCATGACGTCTCTATAATTTGACGATCGCCACACAATAGATACAGAATGTTTTTTGGTAGATTGGGGGAGGGGGGGTTCATTTGGAATCTTTCATCTCATGGAACTGATGTCCTAAGTGTCACGGTAACTGAGATATGACATTTTTTTTTTAATTCTCCAAACCCTCGCCTTTAAATGGTCATAACTAGGGCAACCAAAAATATGCTCTTAAAAATAGGTTTTAGGGGTATATCCTCTATCCGGTCGCAAATTATTTAATTGCGAGGCGAAATATGGTTACTAGATTTATGTTGCCATGCCTACTGACACATTTTTTTAAATTTAAATTTGTTTTGCGATTTTAATGTATGAAATACACGAAAAGACTGTTACGCGTCGCAGTCTTTTCGTGTATTTCTACTTTACAATCGTGAGCTGGGTTACCATTGGCATTGTGCACCCCGCAAAGATTGTGTACAGTGTCAAATAAAATTAAAATTTAAAAAATTTGAAAAATACCTCCACATAATTTGATTAAGAATGCTGACGAGTTTCACTTGATTTCAAAGAAAAGAGATTTCCGTTGTTTTCCGGTTAATATTATTGATTTTTTTCTAGAAAATCTGTTTTCTAGAAAATTTAAAAATTCGTAAAGTTTATCTAGATAAACGGCCACTACTTACGGCCCAGAATTTTCTGTACCAAACTGCGTTAATTTGGTTTCTTTTCTTGAGTAATTTTTTTTTGCCTAGTTCATAATCTACCGACTAGCTATTGTCTAATTCATAGTCTAGCAAGCAGTTGCACTGTGCTTTATCTTACAGTAATTAACATATCTTGTATATTGAGCACAAATAGCACGTATGTGAAGTAAGCACCCGCAAATGTGTGATTTACAGAATTGAAGTCGTAACTTTGCTAACACTTTGCCATCCTTTAAAAAAATTGGTCCAACTCACGAAGGCGCTTACAAAAAATGGTGAGGATCATGTGGCCAACACACGATTTTTTTTTACCACGAGTGTACATATATCTTGAATACATCGCTCTACATCAAAAATGAACGTACCGCACTTTTGAAAAAAACTATCTTGTATAATGAAAAATCCTGGTACCCGCTTAAATTCAGAAAATTTAATTTTTCAGAAAATCAACACGGCCAACCATTGTTGAAAATTAAATCTTCAAATTTAGTTGAGTCTTTTAATTGTTTGACTTTTTTGTAAATGGTGCTACTTCCGATGCATGCACTTTAAAGATGTTGAGTTAAAAAATAAAATTATGTGAACTGCCACTTCCGGGTAAAATTTAAAAAAATTATGTGAACTGGCACTTCTGGTGCACCGTTTTCGACTAAAAACCACCGTGATCTCCCAATTTTTGACTATAGTTTAGAGAGAACAGACATTTAGTCTACACAGCACCACATACAGACACACACACACAAATAACTTTTTGAAAATGTATTTTGGTACTTATAAATTAATGATTAAATTTCACTAATATGGTTGAAAATCATGTATAGGGTTCGCGATATTTGAGTGGGAACCTAATAACCATTTAGTCTAAAGTTTGGAAAATGACATTTATCCAAAAGCGAATTAGAGGCAAACGTAACATAAATTTGGAAAATCGCCAACGAGTTCGTCAACAATTTTGAAAAAACGAGTTTTGCTATAGTTTTGTTCACACTTTGCCCACTCCCCAAACGATTTTATATTGAAATTTGAGCTAGCCTCCAAAGACCAATTTAAAAGAAGGAGTTTATGTCCTTATTGTACTTTTTTATTTCATTTTATTTATTAGTTTGCTAGTGCACATCCACCGAAAATTTTAGCCGCCTCAAAATTAATTTTTAGTCCAGGCCACTGGAAGAGACATTCTGGATAAATGAGGCATACTGGGTTGTCGGGATAAGCGGGTAATTTGGTTTTCTTCTATTTGTTTGGATGCTGTCTCCACGCGGTAACTCAAATATGTGCTAAGTGTCATTTGCTTGCCGTTGATAGTGAAGCTGCTGTCGCACCATTTTCTCAATCACGAGCCCTCCACATTTTGCATGTTAGAATTAAACGAGTTATGCCTTGAATATGTCCACGTGTTGTTAACTTTTTGTTGGTACTTAGGTGGTGGCAAATCACTAACTAAACCTTTGAACAATTCTAAGACATAACTCATTTATTTAAAATGACATTTAATACTTAGGCTGAGGGCCAATAGTCGGGTCAATCATTTACTATAGTAAAAATCGGATTTAGGACAGATTTCTCGATCAGTTTTCCATAGAGTTTTTGAAGAATAAATGAATTTCCCGAAAAATTTACTTAAAATTAACCTTTACCCGACTATTGGTCCGCAGCCTTAGTGCATTACGAATGTTCATTTAATTTAACACAAAAGTTTAAGTAGCAATTTTAATATTCCCTGTAAAGTTTCCGCGCTAACAAAGATACAATTTTTTTTCAAATTTATTTTTCATTACTTCTTTACAAAGTCTCCTTGTTAGTCTACACATTTCTCCTGGCGATGCTCCCATCTCCTCATTCCGTTCAAATAATACTCGGCGTCTTTAGACATAGTACTCCTCCTCATTCAACAAAAAGCTCTGCCATCTGAGCGCAACTTTTAGTTTAGGGTAAAAAAAAAATCGCTTGAAGATCCGGTGAGTAAGGAGAGTGGTCAAGCAGTTCACGTGGATTTTCCGCTGGCATCCGCTGACGAGTGAGACGGCGCATTGTCTTGGTGGAGCAAGATATTTTTTCTGCACATGTGGCTGTTTTTCCACAACTTCTGAGATAATCAATTAAGATCACTCCATAACTATCCCAAAAAACAGTCGCCATTACTTTCCTCAGCCGAAGCAACCACCTTTGCCTTTTTTTTGGAACAGATTCCCTTTTGGTAGTCCACTATTTTAACTGTATTTTTGAATCTGGAGTGTAATGGTTTATCTAAGTTTCACCAACAGTAATTAGCCGGTGCCAAAACTCGTGATTTCTGGCACCTAAACTGAGCGGCACGGCATCCAACGCACGGACAGCTTTTTCATAACTAAATCTTCATTAAATATGTGGCAGACATATTCTTTTGACATATGCATAGCCTCTTCTATCTCGCAAACTGTAATTCGACGATTATCCTAGCATCATTTGGTAAACTTGAGCGACGGTATCCGCACGTTCACCGTCACCTAAACTGGTACGGCCACGTTTAAATTCAAGGACCTAAAATTTCATTGTGGTAAATAATGGTGCAGTGTCACCGTGTACAGCGTCCAACTTGTCTTTGTATGCGTAGGAGTATGGCCTTTGAAAAATAAATATTTAATGACAGCTCGATACTCGATTTTTCCATTTTCACAAAAACACTCACATCGATTCACTCAAACGATTGTTAAACAACGAATTCGCGTTTAAAATAGGTGATATTTCGATGAGTACCTTTCAGCATGCATGCACAAACACATTCCACTACTTTTGTTGGCGAGTGTTGCCATTGAGGTCGGAAACTTTTCGGACAACCCTCGTATATGGACAATTTAACATATAATTATCTAATTTAAATTGACATTTTACATGACATTCTTAATTCACGATAACTTAATGACAGGCTTAGCTTGGCTTAATGTGAACAAAATAATTCCTTAATTCACATTTGTAAATTATTTCGCATTTGGCGGGTGCTTACTTCACACACCTCACAATTTAAATAGTAGTCACATCACTATCGTAGTTACAGGATTTTAAAAACCTAATTTATTATTCGAACAGTTAAAATTTTTTTAAGGAAATGATTTAAGTGGTGATCTTTAGCAAAATTATTAAATGCAGTCCGCATCAGAAAATTGCGCGAATGAGCTCGGCTTATTGTACTACATATTTGAACCGTTAGTGTTAGCTCCTTAAAATTTATTTCATTTTAGAAGTTGTAAATGGTCATTGGAGCTTTAAAAGCTTTTATAACTTAGCCGCAGATACATACTTATGCCGATAAATGGGCCAACTAGCTAGAAGCAGCTGAACTAGAAAAGTTCTTGAGCTTTATTTCTTCTTGCCACTTGATTTTTGCTGCTCTTCCGAGTTCATATCCTCAGTAAGTCTTAATTTTATATACAGGGGAAGTTAAGACTCTAGGTAACCAAAAGCGGGACTACGGCTGATCATAAGCTGAATCTTAAAAACAATTCTTTTGTAGTTTAAATATCTTTTTGATACATTAATTTGATCTAGTCGGATTTAATCGACTGATACGACTTTATAAACAATCGATAAGATGCCCAACCAAGAAAGCCACAAAGCTCCATAAATTTTAAAACGAATCTTACATTTGCAATGCCGCACATTGATGAGATCAAAATTTTATGCAAAAGACAGAAAATGTTGGAACGATTATATGTAATTACCCTGGACATGAGAATTTAATTCATAATGACGGTGACTTTCTTTCGTGATTATTTAGCCATTTCACAGTTCATCAATCCCTTACCACTCAACCACCCCTAATTTCTATTTCTCTCACCTTCAACACGTAACGATCCCTTACAAATCCTAATCACGAGTAAATTAAATCACACTTGTTTTTCTAATTTAATGATTAAGGTTTCAAAGGAAGACAGTTTTATAAACTTACTTATACCTTTATTTTACAACAGCACACCATATTTGAGTTGATAACTATCCATCCACACATCAACAACTCGGTTTAACCATTGGTCCTACATCATGATCGAAAGTTAATTTTACTGTTATTTCTCCTTTGGGAATATTCGTGTACACAAACGTAAATAAATTGCGTGTATAAAAACCGTAATCGTTTAGGATAAATCACATGGCGCGACTACATAACATACATAAAAATAACAACAACAACATATAGAATCATGAACAGTTCACTCGCTTATCAATAAATCTAAATCGAGAACCCACGAGTTCACCCTCAAGCTCCGCATTCCTATATGTCTATATCGTATGTTATGTATCGTACAACTTAAGAACAATAAAATTCTCCGTACAATAAAATAATGTACTCGTATTTAGTCGTATAGACGTATGTATTACACGTAACATAAACATTTTGACTTTTAATTTCGATTTGATTTTGAACGCAACCCACATTGTGTTCAAATTTATATTTATTGTGCTATTCAAGCCATATTGAATATGTCTGTAATGTGTCTGATTATTCCTAAATAAAATAAAATTAGCTAAATTATTAGAGAATAGAGCAAAATCAGTTAATTGTACAGTTTGCCACCTGTATCATGTGAACCTATGTCGTAATTACATGTCATCGAATATCATTCGTAATCCTACAACATTAACGTTAAATCCCCGTATCACCCATAAAACTTTCTCTCGTTTATGTTTATTACAATTCCCATCGGAATGTTTTACAGGGATGCATCGACTAATGTGTTCATAGTGATAAAAACAATTTAGAACAAATCATGAAATGTATTTAGTTACCGCATACCGAAGTATATGAACTCGGTATTTTAAATAGAAGATGAATGTCAATAAAAACGCTTTTGTGGAGTTCCTAAAAATTAATAATTTTCAATTAATTTTCTAATTTTAGTAATGCTATAAAATAATTGGGCTAATTAACATCTAAAATCGTATTAAAACCAAACCACACGTCTTCTAAAAAAAATCATCAGGCAACACTGATCAATAAAAAAAATTACTTGCTCTTATATGAAGTTTACCCAGTCCGGAGTATATCAGATGTTACTTAAAATACAAAGAATAGATCGTTTCGTTTAAATTTTGAGAAATCGGGCCCTCCCTTAGTAAAAATTCGAATAAAATAGAGAATTTCAAAGCAAACTGTATTCTGATTGGGAAAATTTCTACCGATTTTAAGAATACGGCCCCTGCATCCGATATAACTATGCCATTCGTCTATTTGTACTAAAAAATCATTTAAATTTGGCATATAAAAAAATTAATTTGTCGGTTTAAAACTATGTGGCTTTGAGATAGATGCAATGCCCAATTTCGCAAAATTTAAAAGGAACATTTTTTGATTTGTATTTTAAGACATTTCCAATACATAAATTCCAGGCTCAGCTAACTTCATACAATAACGTGTCGTTTTCATTCATTAGTGTTGCCTAATGATTATTTTTTTATTTTGTTTGATGGAATCGTGGGATAAGTTCTTGTGCATTATAATTTAATTGACTTTCAGGTATTCCGTCGCGGTTGAAAATAGTGGATTTCAACATTTTTCAGTATTTTTTGAAATTTCATGTATGCATTTTCGATTTCAGCTCTGGGCGGGGCTACCCTCAAATCCCTAACAAAATTCGTTTCCAAATCCCGAAAGTAAATATCAGGATATCAAAATTCCGAATCCTTACAAAATTCTGGATATAGATATTGATTTTACAAAATAGTACATTTTCGATTACCAGTCCAAGGTTAATCAAGTTCTGGGCTGCTGAATAAATGATAAAATAAATTTTGGCTATTTCGTGGCCAGTCTTGGTCAAATTTAGGTGTTAGGATGTGAACGGGATTTTATAAGTATAAATTTTAAACTGAAAATTTTAATTGTGGAATATTTTTTAGAAGTGGCTGTCAGAAGGAATTATAAGGCACATTGCGGCTCGTAGCCGTCAAAATGGCTTTATTTTATCAAATTGGTCAATAGAAACATGAAAATGCACTATAACCATGCGACTGAGATTCTGGAATTTGGGAACATTTTAATTCTCTCCAATTTGACCAAATTTAAGAATATCAGTCGGAACTTGTATTTTCATTATACTAACCGAATTTTTTCGAAATTACAATTGATTTTTCCAATCATTACAATTGAGCTTCACCCTAATTGGTGAAAAAATATATCAAATGTGCAAATAAAATTGGCAGAATTGATAGTTCTATTTATACTGGTAAATTTTCAGAAATTGTGGAAATCTGTCATTTTTAATTTTACTGAACTATTTCTTAACCGATTGGATGGAATTTCAATTAAACAACCTAAGTTCCAAGTGTTGTTCTGAAAAACCATAAAAGTGAACAGGACTAATCAAAACATTTCTTCGTATGGAATTCAGCCTGTATAAAAAAACCATATGAGTTTCTGATCTGGCTCTTAAATTAACAAATTAAAATGCTGCTTGAAAATTAAAATTGACTTCTAATTTGAATTCCGAGTGAGGTTGGGCGAAATGCCCAATTTGGATGAAACAGCCATTTCTCAACAAATTCGTGAAATATTTGGTTGGTTTGTATTTTGAAAATAAGATTGCAATGCGATCATCAAGTTGGCGATTTTTTAATACTTAATAAACATTAACCTGCTAGTTTGTAAAATGAGGTAAAAACCAAAATTTTGAAAGACCTCATTTCTAAATCTTGACATTCATCCAACTCCCCGGAATACGTTTAGAAATCACGTTCAGAAAATGAAAACCTATTATTTACGCCTGTAACCTAATAAGGGTGCTCGACGATGGTTGATAAGTGGCAGAAATTATGTGAAGATCATTCAATAGAGCCAATAGTATGGAGGCTGCCGTGGGTAACGATTAACTTATCGGGGCGAAACTTCAGACTTAATCGTTTTTCATAATTTGGGAGTTCGAAGTGAAATTTGGTGGAAATCGAAAAACCAGAAAAGGTAGCTTCTATATGAGCTTTCTCGTAGTCTGCATACATTTGGATAAGTATAGCATTTTCAACAAAACAATTTGAAATAAAAGATTTTAATTAAATTATCAAGAAAATTTGTTCAGATCACTATTCTAAAATTTTACCAAGAATAATGGTTTTCGACAAAAATCTTTTTTGTTCATAAAAATTCGGTCTCTGTACAGCCCAGACGGATTCAGATCGATATACATGTAATTTTTTTTTTTCTAAAGATCTTCTACTAAAGATTAAATTTTCAACAAGGATTGATCTGAGTGATTTTAAATTTCAGAAAACCAACCCGATCGACCCTTATTGAAAATTTAGTGGGAGTTATGATTTTTGATTATATTTTCAAAATTGCTTTTACTAAAATTCGGGTAAGTTTAATTTTACGTTTTAGAAATCAAGAGTCATGTATTGAGGATCAATACACATTTTTGGTAAAAGAATGTTGGGTCTGGCCACTGCATATTTACCACACCATTTTATTACTTTCTAAAATTATGCGAAAGTGACCTTTGCTTTGCTCCCTGTTTAGTAAATTAACTTAATTTGAAAATTTATAAAATTTGGGAATAAAGTAACAAAATGTTTGATATGCCACTTATTTTTCCTGTTTTCTGAAATATGGTTCTTGACAGTTTATTAGAACTTACTATTTAATATAAAGAAAATAGAAAAAAAATGGTTGGAATGATTGAATTTGTTTGCTTATAAAATTATCAAGTTCAACATCATTTAAATTTTGTATAAGTAAAATAAAAGAATTCTGCCATAAATGGGCTAAGTTTCAATCAGCAAAGCCATTGTTAGAATGAGTTAAAAATTCAATCCCAATGTTGTCCTAAGAACAGACTTTCATCTTAGTTTAAAAATTTGTTTAAACTTCTTGATCAAATCCCAATTACATCCAATTGAACAAAGTGGGAGTACAAAAATGACCAAGTTTCATCAGCATACTCATTCCATATCTTGATCCTAAATTTCGCCATTTTGAATTGTCATTGATTGGTCGAGTGACCACATTCGATTCTTAAAAATCAATAATTAAATATTCTGTACACTATTTAGGAAATTCCTGAATATAATTTATAATGAAAATTTGTATCCCACAAAATGTGGGTCGCATTCTACGATCAAAATGTTCCGGGAATACCAGTCAAAAAGTAATAGGAGTGTCAGTCATAAAATTGTCTTTACAAAATTCATCAAAACACAGTTGAATTTAAAAGTGGTGCCAAAAAATGAGGTTTTAACGATCGATTTCGGAAATAATCCTGCCTCAGTTTTTTGGAAATATTGGTGCTTCAACCAAATGGTCGGTTGACCAGTAATCTCTCGAATGTGATTTTTTGTTTGTCCCATCAATATCAACAACCCAAGAAACTTCTTCATATCTCTAGTTGCAACTTCTATCTATGGTAAAATTTTAGCAGAGCTTTTATGAAAATTGTTTCATTTGGAAGTGGAATAAATTGGTTTCAGAAAAAACTACATGAAAAAAGTCGTTATCAAAAAATATTTAAGATTTTCAGATTCTTCACCTTCCGAATCACTACAATTTACTTCGTAATTACTCGGACAATCAGATAAAGTATCCGCGTATAATTCATTGAAGTTTTCCTCACCGTTACGTTCCGTCATGGTTGAAATTTTTTGAATTACTAAAATTGTGATCAAAAACCTAACATCAAGAAAAGTATTTACTTTATTATAAACCAGTTACCAGACACGAATAAACACGATAACATATCCGAATTTATTTTCGTAAAGTACCGTTATTGTTCTCAAGGAAAAAAAAACGTTTTTTCATTTAGTTGAGTAATATTCGTCTAACGAGTATGACAAATTTTACGTGAAATAATTATTAATTTGAGATCAGACATACTGATCACATTGTATATCGCCCTGGGTTTCGATTGCATATCGTCCCCGGTCAACAATGTTAGGGCATTAAATGATGGGGTAATTCGTCTCCGATCACCAATGCGTTAAGTGAAAATGAGTTTCGTCACTCATAATTAATTTTTCAAAAAAATTCGGTTTGTCATTGTCAGCAACAGCTGTTATTTGTACAGCTCTTGTGTTAATTGAATTTTATACGGGAATAAATCCAAGTCTTTATGCAAAATCTTGGCTAGTGTTGGACTTCGAAGTCAAAGTTCTTCCGCACGGTGTCTGATTGAGATGTCATTGGATTATCTCGTACACTTTCACGTACAGCTGCAATATTTTCTGGTATTCTAACTTTACGTTGTTGCACATACTTTTGCTTATTTGCCGCGGTGCCTCTTTCTTCAAATTCTTTTATAATCCGGTTGGCTTGTGTAAAAGGTTTTCATTATTAAAACGCGCTGTTCAATCGAATATTTTTTGATGATTAATTTGCATGTGTGTACTTAACGACCCCCACCTTCAAGTGGTGTACCGGATCTTGCGTCGTATACTGAGCAAAATTTCCTAAGCCAAAAAAATCGTATACCGAGTTGCCCGTGTACCGGGGTGGTCATATACGGGCGTACCACTGTATTTTGATCGATAAATATAAACATGTCCAAATTTTTTGCCTTAATTCTAGACCGTCGGTATGATATTTTTAATGCTGTATAAGATAGCTGAAATATGGCAGCGGAAAATAAGAGATTGCGCTACTCGTCGCAAGTGGCAGCACTATCAGTAAAGAGAATTCGACTTTGTTGACTTGACTTTGTTATATAATTACCAGCGGAAATTTTTTATTCATTATGTATAACTTTTAAATTTCACTAACTAAAACATTTTAGCGGAATAAAATATTAAAAGTGATCCTTAAAATGAGAAATTGATTGATCTCCGAAGTAAAGGAACTCGGCTCGGTATATGAAATCTTGAAATTTAACAATATTCCGTTTTTCCAGCATTTCTTCTACTAGTAACCAATATGTTCAGTTGTTTTTCTAATAGCGTAGGTCATACTGAGTCTTTTAATATTTTATTTTTTGACACTTTTAATATTTTATTCCGCTAAAATGTTGTAGTTAGTGAAAAAAGTGATACATAATGAATAAAAAATTTCCGCTGGTAATTACATAACAAAATAAATTCTCTTTACTGATAGTACAGCCACTTGCCGCGATAGCGCAATCTCTTATTTTCCACTGTCAAATTTTCGCTCTTATACAGCATATATTTTGGGCCAGTTTTACTGAAATCCTTTCTGACGTCACAGATCTAGCTGTCGCACTGAGTATTTTTTGGTAAACTTTGAAGCATTTGAAATCCTGAACAATTCATCGGTAAAGGGAAAAATTTATATTTGAAACAAATTACAGAAATTATAAGAGACTAAGCAAATCACAAATTAAATTTAGAGCAACTCCTCCTCCTCCTCCTCCTTCTCCTCCTCGAGTGTTGTCGACAATTTAACATTGCGTTTTGCGTAGTAATTATTAAGGAGTTTATCATGCATTTGGTTTTACTCGTAAGTTCATATTTTCGATCCATGTATAGACCTTTGTCTTGCACTAAATAACCCGGCTGAAAATCTTAGTTCACCGTTTCAAGTAATGCCCTATCGATTCCTTTTTTTCGATGACTTTCGTTCTCATTAACACATTGCCGTTTAAAATAAGGCACAATAAAATTTCCAATTCCTGAATTAGAATCAGTTACACTTGCACTTTTAGTATCATCCATTTCTTCTGTAGTTATACAGTCAGGGTGAATTCTTTTAAGGTGTTCTAACAGATTACTGGTCCACTTGTTTTATACTCCTTGTTGCAAATAATTATGATTTGAAATATATTTTATTATCTAATATAATCTCCCTGAACTTCAATACACTTGTTCCAGTGATCTACTAATTTATGAATTCCAGCCCTGAAGTGCGAATCTGGAAAACTGTCGAAATACGCTTCCACGGCTGCTATTACCTCTTCATTCGATGAAAATTGTTTCCCACGCATGAAATTTTTAGATGTGCGAATAGCCAGAAGTCAGAGGGAGCTCCCTCTGGCGAATTGGGTGGATGTTGCAACAATTTGTGAGAGGATGCGTTTCCTTGATGAAAAATTATTTTTACTTCTGTAAACTAGATCTTTACAGACGAATTTTTAAATCCAGCTGGTTCAAAAGCTTACTATAATAATCTGAGTTTGTTGTTTTACTAGTTTGGAGGTAATCCACCAACAAAATTTGTTTTGCATCCCAAAAACTGATGCTCTTATGATATCTCGCTTCGGAACCGAAATACCGGGTTCACACCACTCCTTGGCCTCTTGTTTTTATTCAGAATTATGGTGATAGGTCCAACGATCATCGATAGTGATAAAACGATGCACAAAATCCTTTTTAATCTTTCAAAAACGCTCCAAATGTTGCTGAGAAAGTAATATTCGAATGTATTTTTGTTCCATCGTTAGCGAATGCGGTATCCATTGTGCACACAGCTTTCTGAAACCCAAACCTTCCGTCAAAATATTATTCACACTGCCTAATGAGATCCCTACGTCTTCTACTAAATCTCTTCTACCAAATAATGTTAGTTCGTAATTGAATATTTTAATGTGTCCCAGATCAGACGCTTAAAGTCACAGTCACTATGTGAGCCAGTTTCTGAGTTTTTTATTTTTTCACTTATTACACCATATTACGGCATATAATTAAAAAATATTAGTAAAATACACGGTTAAAAATGTACACACTCTTAAATTATTTCCTAAGAACTTAAATTTGGTTCAAAATGTGCACAGTGGACATGTCCCAAAACTTCACACCGGTTTAAATAATCATTGTCTTGTTACATTTTTAATTTGGCCAAAGTCCAATTTGCTCTCCTTCATCCATCGAGCGTATCTGCTAGTAACATTTACATAACATGTGTTAAATTGTTTAACCTTAAAACAATTTCGGTTAATCTAAAATATTAATATGCAAATAAATTCTGCCATTTTTAACCTCACTATGTCCGGTGTACATATCCAATTAAATCTGAGAAGTATAAGAAAACGTTGAATACAAAACAGACTCACATACAGCCCAGACGTTTAAAATGATTTCTCGGAATGACTCAAATGAATAATATTTAATTGCTAGACGAAAACCAGTCGATACCGAGAGATGAAAGTAGATATAAACAAAAGAAAGTAAATCAGTTCGCCATCCATCACTCAGTGAGATCATCATAATTACTCTTACATTATCTTCAAACCTAAGTCATTAACCAGCAGAGGAAGCAGCACAAAGAGGTTTTGTTTGTTTCTAATATTGACGTATTTTTGTTAGACCTCGTTAGTTAGATTGTGTATACTATTTTTGCGTGAGTGAACACAACTGAATGATTTGAGTTTTGTGATAACATTTTATAATTTGAAATTCGTTGTGATAAAAATTAAATTTCTAATTTCATTCTTTTTGTTTTTCATTTTCAGAAAATTTTCTACTTTCTTTTGGATATAATCGAGTCTGATGTACATGATGATAAAGTTAACTTGAAAAACAACGATTCGTTTAATTTTGTTGTTGTAAAATTTGTGATACTGATGAGTATCTCGTACTACTCCTATACTATACAAAAAAGTAGCCGGACGAAAAGATGAATTGCTTAATGGTAAGAATTATTGTTGAATTTATTAAAGGCAACCGTTAGAACTACTCGATTTTATATACCAAAAACTTTTATTCTATTTCTGGAATTAGAAATATTTTGGTTGAACCCCTGTAATATTTTTGACGCCAAACACGACAATGTTATGACACATTACAAATTATTCTGTTCTGAATCACATCAAACGGATTTATATCTACAAATTTCACTTTGTTTTGTTTGAGCAGAATCTGTTATATCGTATTGTAGGTAGAGAGAGTATTAGTGTTAAACATAATTAGATATTTTTGATATAGTTTTTGTTGTTGTTATTATTGTGGTTATGGTTTAGCTGCGCCAAATTGTCCCATTTAGAGCAAACAATAACTAGAATAACGCCAAGTTTACGTGCACATTGATGTTAATGAAATCATGGTAATTTAGTGTAATGAAGGTACAGATTATTCTTAAAATTAATTTACAGATCACAATCACATATGCATTTGCGATAACACAATAACCTAGCAACAATATTTTTAAACTATACGCTGGATGTTCGGTTATACAGCTAATATTTGAAACAATTGTTGCACAACATTTCAACAAAACAAACAATTTTACAGTAAATCCTACAATCTAATTCACTTTAATACTACAAGTTATATTTTCACCATTTATTTTCACTTTTAATCTATCCCGTATCGAACCTCCTGATGACTACTCATTACGTTCGCAGAATACTTTCGAGAACCACGGTCTTTCGATTTTTAAGAAGAATATGTTTCATTGAAGTTTTGTGCAACAAAGATTGCCTGTTATAGAGATGGCCGACCCCTGAGGTGGACCTCTCACACTTTCTGCAAACATTGCAAATCAAGAGCTGCGCGGAAACCACTATCCATATAATTTTTTCAAATTTATGATACCACGCCGCAAAATTGGGAAACCGACCGTTGGTCTGCATGAAATAAGCAGATTTGTAACTAGTAATGAAGAAAAAAGTAAAAAAAGAGAGGAAATAAAAAATAAAAAGAAGAATTAAATGAAACGTAAATGGGGAAAGCGAAAAATGTTTAGAATTATAAATACTCGATAGAGTATTAAAGTCAAATAGATAAAAAAAGCAAAAAAATATCTAGAAATAAAAGTTTAAGTTTATTGGTCTATCGGTTGTTCGCAAATAATAATTTCTGAATAGCGATTTTGCTAATATGGTTATCAAGGCCGGTGGGTAGGTCGTTCTATGAGGAGCAATTCTATAAGCAGTTACTGTTCTCAAAGCACAATCATCTACATTAATAGTTATCTTTTCGAGTAGAGCCGGAGAATCTACCATACCAGATAAAAGTTGATGCATGAAAACGATATCCCGCAACAGATCGTCGCATACTGAGTGACTTTAATAATCATCTCCAAGCTTTCAAAATAAAGAGACAAGTTGTAAATGTCCACTCATGGAAATTCGCGCAGAACAAAAATCTACGTTGTACAGCTTCAATTCTTCGCATGTGCACTTTGTATGGGGACCAAATCTGACTGCACGCCTCGAGCAAAGGCCGAAGAAATGACATATAAATAGCCCTCGTAACATAAGGGTTAAAAAATTATTTAGAGCAACGCTTGACAAATCCAAGCGAAAAGTTTGCTTTTTTGACAATATAATCGATGTGATCTCTAAACTTAAGTTCGCGGTCACAAATTACCACTAACAAGGAAGGGTCTCCAGGTGTCCGGCTCCGATTTCGATGAAACTTTAATATGTTGTAGAGGAGTGGAAAATAAGTGACACGTATTTTTTTTTAAGTGCTCAATCCCCTTCTAAGGGGGTGAAAACCGCCCTTGAAGTTGGGGGTAAAAAAGTGACTTTCGATAATTTTCCTCAAAAAACATGAAAAAATCTGCATGTTTTTTATTCCAAAATAGGTATTTCAGAAACTTACATTATATATTATTTTTTCAAGAATTTTGGTACTACCTAGGGGGTGAAACTACCCCTAGGAAGGGGTTGAAAAATCAAAAAAAACTGTCTAAAAAATCCAAATTGATGCGAAAAATTCTGAAAAAAAATTTATATTACTCCATAAAATAAAATTAGGTTGACGTGTTCGAGGGTTTTTCGAAACCACCCTTTCTCAGGGGGTTAACCACCCCTAGAGACGATTCTGGAAATTCGCTCAGGACATCTGATTTTTTCGACTGAAAGTTCTTTGTCCTCCTCAATTATGATCATTAACATAGATTCTTACCGATATCATTGATGTTTAAGGGTGAAACATCCCCTAACGGGTGATTAATTATTAATTATAAGTTCAAACATGACAGTTATAGCTTAACGTATAATATGTAAAATATATTTTGTAAAATTTCTTATATTCATTCAATTCAAATCTGGCGAACAAACAAGTTGTTAAACATTAAAATTTGATATAATAAACTATTTTGGTTAATTAATAAAACAGTATAGTGTTCAAAGCAGTGCTTAAGTTTTTTAATTCAAATTGTCTACGTATAATTCAGCTTTTCTTAAACATCATCATTTTTCACCATATCATCTATAACATCCATCTTTAACTTCCATCCATAAATTTCCACACTTCAATAATTGCATCTGGTTAAATCTCCATCAACATTACACATACAACTGTTAATAAATTAATCTGATCAATGAAATGAATACATTGAATATATTTAACTACCGTAAGTCACCAGAATGATGAAAATCGAAAAGTATGAAGTTTTATTGTTTTGCACTGAAATATCTTTCTTTATACAAGACTGTAAACGGTTATGGACGACTGACTGGGAGAGAATACCGGAACATCGAAATAAAACCCTCCGTATTCCGGTCCAGTTATATGTTATTATTGTAGTCATAGCGATCTCAAAGTAAATATAACTTGGTGCGTCATTTACAAAAATCAATATAAATATAAAGGTTTATTAGTTCGTGAAAATGAAAAAGAACCGATGTCATTAAGAAAAATATATATATACAATTCTACAGATATATAAGAATATATATTTATTAATGGTGGGGGGGGGGGGGGGGAATCACCAGTCTGGTAATGACGAATTCGTTTCCGTGTTATATCAACTATATACAGATTGGAAATTCTTGAGATTTTGTATAGCTCCAATTCCTCAAATGAATTTGAGTCACGAAAATAATCACTGATATCCTCAAATATCTATAATATTGATGCAAAATGGGACGATGTTCCTAAAAGTTAGTTGGGTTATCGATATTCCAACAGGGGTAGTTAGGCCCTTTAAGGAGGTTGTAGAATGAAATTTTTGAGCTTATATATTTTCTAGCATTAATTGGCCGTATTTCAGAAATTTCTTAAAATTCTTAACAATTTATGAAATTTTAGATTCCCGATAGGGTATGTGACAACCCCCACACATCATTGATAGTCATAAGGATCGATGGTAATCATCATATTGGCGGATAGCAAAACACTTCCAGTCTAAAAAATCCTTAAATCCCTCAAACTTCTTTTTCATTGTTGAGTGATATTTATTTTTTCCACTATTTCCCGCATCAAATTGGTATTCTATGCAAGTTTTTTGATTTGCAACCCCCTCCTAGGAGTTGTTTCATCCCGGGATTTCCAAAATTTTTGAACAAATAATAAAAATCTTGACTTTCCGAGATACGTATTTCATAGTAAAAAACTTTCGGATTTTTTCATGTTTTGTAGAGAAAATTATGGAGATTTCAAAAGCGGATGATTTATGAAATGTTTGAACGTGCAAACCTTTATCCCAATTTCGCGATCTTATATATTTTTCCTAGAATTATTCCACCAAATTGCGAAATTTTCTTGGAATTCTTAACAATTTTTACAAATTTCACCCCCGTTAGGGGATGTTTTACCCCTAAACATCAATGATATCGGTAAGAATCTATGTTAATGATCATAATTGAGGAGGACAAAGAACTTTCAGTCGAAAAAATCAGATGTCCTGAGCGAATTTCCAGAATCGTCTCTAGGGGTGGTTAACCCCCTGAGAAAGGGTGGTTTCGAAAAACCCTCGAACACGTCAACCTTATTTTTTTTATGGAGTAATATAAATTTTTTCCAGAATTTTTCGCATCAATTTGGATTTTTTAGACAGTTTCTTTGATTTTTCAACCCCTTCCTAGGGGTAGTTTCACCCCCTAGGTAGTACCAAAATTCTTGAAAAAATAATATATAATGTAAGTTTCTGAAATACCTATTTTGGAATAAAAAACTTGCAGATTTTTTCATGTTTTTTGAGGAAAATTATCGAAAGTCACTTTTTTACCCCCAACTTCAAGGGCGGTTTTCACCCCCTTAGAAGGGGATTGAGCACTTAAAAAAAAATACGTGTCACTTATTTTCCACTCCTCTACAACATATTAAAGTTTCATCGAAATCGGAGCCGGACAGCTGGAGACTCTTCCTTGTAAGTGCCATATGGCTAAAGTCTTTTAATTTTTTTCAGATTGAGACAATTCTTTAACCTTTTCACCTGTAATTCGATCATAACTAGTACCCAGGGGCATTCTTTAATTGAATTTGATTTACAATCATAAACTTTACCAGTGGTTTCTGTATCTTAAATTTCCTCACAGGTCTGATTGCTACATTTAATGTTTGAACCACCGATAATTCTAAGTTTGAAGTGAATACACTTTCAAGGTGATTAGAAAATGCCTTTTCTCGCCACTTCTAGCCCATTCACCGTAAAGAAAACGAATTGGCGGGTTTGGTTGCTGAGGCCGTTTGAGGTATTTAGTGTCCGAATAGTTTGTGCCTTAATTGAGAGATTATTCCTTAAGACAGTTTTGCATATAATCCATCTTTTTTTTTGTAGTAGGCTTTGCAGTTTTTTTCGCATGGTTAAAATTGTGTTTTTCATCTGGCTATCGATTAATTTGCCAGATGCGTCTTAAGCGACATTTCTCTCTTAACATTTTTTTTTCTATTTCAGCGGATGTTATGGTGCGTCTTGTATGTTTGCTTTTTGTTTAAGGCGGGGTTGAAATAGCTGTGTTGACTAGTAAATCATTAAAGGTTATTAATGTTTATATCTTTAGCCGTCTGCAGTGTAGACGTTAAGTCGATATGTGAACTGATATATGTACATCTTGAATTTCAACCAGTTAGTGAAGGTGTTCGACAGATGGTTGTTTGTAGAACATGGCTTTTGGTCAGCCGTAGTAAGGCCGGAGAGTGGTCAGAAGATAATTCTGAAAGTGCTTTAACCAGGTTTATTTATCGGTTTATTGTACCTGTGACTACAAAATCATGCACATCAGGAATTTTTGATGTTCAGTAGGCCAATACGTTGTATTGTATGGCCATCGCCACACGACACAACATTGTAGTGGTTATTTTGAACAACATTCATTAATTAACGTCCCCTTGGAGTCTATCGTGAACCCCACTCAGTAAGTATGTTTGGCATTAAAGTCACTGGCGACCATAAAACGTTGACGCAGAGTTGCAAAAACCTTTTTGTAGACATCTGCCGAAACGTTATTATTTGGAGAGCAATATATTGAAGCGATGACTAAGCTTTCTTTGTCGAGGTCACACATACAGAGGTTGCTTCAATTTCCTCGGTTCTCTATTCATTTAGAGCATAATGGCAAATCCGATTTTTATAATAATAACAACTCCTCCTCGAATTCTGCCTAAGGGATATTTCGTGTCATAGACTTCGTAGCCCTTTATTCTGAAATTGGGTTTATCGGTTAAATGGGTTTCAGAAACTAGCAAAAGATCAATTTCGTGCTTTGCTAAGAAATGTTGTAATTCGAGTTTGTGTTGGCTTATACCGTTTGCGTTCCCCTGGCATATATTCAGATAATTTATCAGAGACATTTTATAGTTTCTGGATGATAGTGGTTGTAGCATTGCTTGTATCATTTTTTGCATTGTTGTCATAACTGCATCATCAGTTGCATGCAGATTTACCTTGAGGCTTGCATATATTGGTTTGCTGGTTGGTGTTCTGTGCGAACGAGAGTCATTTGGCGTATGCGGTGGTATATTATTCTGCGCATCTGGTGTAGTTTTATACTGCCGACTGGGACGTGACAATTGAACGATATTTCTGTAGATTGGGCATCTGCGGTAGTTTGCAGCGTGGTTTCTTTGGTTTCGGGAACTTTTGGTTTGGTGTATATAGTTCAACGCAAAAGACGCACACTGATATCAACTGGAAATAAATCTTTGGGTTAATATATTCTTGGAAGTTTAAATACTGTATTGGTCTGGCCTTTTTTTTTTGGTTCTTCAACAGTTATGAGGTGCTTTAGTTTATATTATGGATGAATTTCTCTCCTTTTAAAAATGCTTTCGGATGGATCCAGTTGAACTTTGACCATTGGTTGTGGTTTCTTCAAGCGGTTCATGCTCTTATATACATTCTTTATAATAAATTCATCTTCAACAAGCTCGGCCTGGATTTTGGTTGTTTCAACTTGGACATCGCGCCTCTAAAAACGACGGAAAGAATATTTGAAGACTTCAATCGGTAAATTTGGTAACGGTAAGTACGTTACGTCAAATTTCCGTCCATTCGTTAGGACGCTTGATATGTGTTCTTACACCACTTTGTGTGTATCGGTTTCACGTAAGTAGATTGAAGGTCGATTAGCCTGTTCTTGAATATTTGCATTTTCAGTTTTGCTCTTTTCCGCATCCTTTTCTGTGAACATTTCAAATCGGTTTTTAGTGGTATTTTGAATTTTTCGACACTTGATTTCTTACTTGTCAATAGTTTTTTTATTTTTTGCGCCTTTCCCTTTTACGTAATATAGCGATCGATGCCAATTTGTGTAATATATAGTTTAGGTTTAGTGCTCAATTTAAGGCTAATGTCGTTATTGTGCTTTACGAGGAGTATATTCGTCGGGTCATCTCCACTTCTGAAATTGATCGTTGGACAATACTTGCAGCGGACGACTTTATAGCCGATTTTTATAGACGTACTCCTTATGAAAGGATTGTCCAATTCCTGAAAGGTTTTTGTACTTCCGTCGGCTGTACTGGATGACCATTAATTAGTAATCAAGCGTTTCATCACTAAATCAGCCCGCTTGCTCACTTCCGAGGGCCGCTGATACTGGGCATCCGATTCCCTGCATCGTACTCTTGTTTTTCATAGCTGACTCCTTTGTGTAGTTAGATTCCGGGTTCCTTCCCTTAACCTTCTACACCTACTGCCAGGTTTTTTTAAATGTTCACCATTTTGTATTTAAGGTACATTTAGGAGTTCAAATTACCACAACGTTTAATTCGTCGAATTCTGTTTTGCTACATATTTCACTTTGCTTATAAAATATTTTTACTCTGTTAAATTTGCTCCAAAAATAATTAAATTGAGGTGGCTTTGAAAAATCGTGCCTAAATAAAGAAATACCTACAGGTCAAGGTATATAGAATACAAGGTATGATCTTCCCGTGTTTTATTTTCGTTCGCTTTGCGCATATACGTCACGTGTTTTGTAAAATTTATATTTAACTACTGAGTTTGTCAAACAATAGATTACGAATAAAATAAAATGCAATGCGCCACCATACACGTGACGTAAAATTTAAAAATGACATAGCATGCCAATATGCGCACTATTTTACCATGTATTCTATATACCTTGCCTACAGGTTGTCACTGATTTTTTTGTGGCACCGGTGGGAAACTCAATAGAATTATGAAATAGCAATAAGAGAAGGGCTAACTTGTTTTAAAAATTGAAAGTTGTTTCTATCACCGATTCTAAAAATGTTCATGGACTCTACTGAATTCTTTTAGATAGCTGAGGACCTTTTAATAAAGTAGCATCGTTTCCACGTTACAGCTGTCCCGAATTCGTTAGTTATTCAACAAAAGATAAATGTGCACAAATTCGTTTTGGAAGATAGCTGACACGTTAAAGATATCCGAAGGCCGTCTATGATTCAGAGCGCTGTTTGGAGCTCTTTAACCGTAATAAACAGGATTTTTTGTATCTGTATATGACAAGCGATGGAACAGGGATCCACCAATATATTCCAGAATCAAATCGTCAATCAGCTGAGTGAACAGCAGCCGGTGAAAGGCGTCCAAAGCAACCAAAAACGTAAATGTTGGCCCGTAACGATTAGCGTATTTTATTCGTCGACTATTTTGCGGAAGAAAAAGATGCAGAAAAACGGCCCCAAATGATGTATGTGAAGATAGCCCAAATTCCATCCCCGAAAAACGCGATGGCAACACTAATTGTTGCTATCATGACATTTTTTTACTTTTAGCCCAAAAAATCTCCACATATCATGACATTTTTGACTATCAGCCCCGAAAAGTTCGACATTTTTACTCTCAGCACAGAAAATATTTACTGTCATGACATCGAAAACTATAACGACACAAACTTTTTCGGGGCTGAGAGTAAAAATGTTGTTTTTTCATGATGATAATATAGAAACAGAAAAATTTTCGGGGCCAAGACAAAAAAATTATATTAATTTTTTTGTCGATTATGTTTTTAAGAAATTGTACGTGATTTATTTTATGATCGAACTAACAGCTTTAGTCTGGTGATTCAAAGTAATTTTGAGGTTATGTTAGAATTTTTCTATGGAATGGAGTTGAGATATAGTCCATCAAAAACACCAGCTATTAAATGGCCGGACTAGGACGTTACATCAAGTGAAAGAAGAACATTTAACGTATTTGAAATAATTTTTTGACAATTTTTGTATGATTAGTATTCGAGATATAGTCCATTGAACTCAGAAAGTATTCGTTGGCCGGACTAGTGGGTTACATTGGGTGAAAGAGGAACATTTAATGTATTTAAAATAATTTTTTGAGATTTTTTGTATGTTTTGTAATATTTGAGATATAGTCCATTGAGAGTTAGAGAATACTTCTTCAAACTAATCAAATATTCGTTAGTGGGACTAGGGGCTTATGTCTTTTGAAGATGGAAGTTTTAATTTCAGAGTTTTTTCCAGAATTTGCCTTTGCGGTTGAGTTGAGATATAGTCCTTCAAAGTCAGGAGCTATTCGTTGGTCGGGCTAGAATTTTTCTATGAGGTGGAGTTGAGATATAGGTTTTTCAATTTAGGATCTCTTTGTTTGTCTGGCTTGTTCCGAAGGAATGGAAGAGAGTTAATGGAAAAACGACTTGAATGGAAGAAAAAAATAATGATATTAATTGGTTGCATAATTAGTATTCCGTGTTCCTCTTTCTCCCGATGTAACCCACTAGTCCGGCCAACGAATAGTTTCTGAGTTCAATGGACTACATCTCGAATACTCAACATGCAATTTTGCATTTTGATGATGGAGGAATATTTAAAGTGATTTTTGATTTTCGCTGTCAGTATATTTTTTGGATAATAGAATTTAGTTGTTTTTTGTTTATCACGTTTCATAACTTTTTATTGTTTTTATTAAACTCTTAACATTTTTATTTATTATTTAGCTGGTATTGAGAAATATTTATACCCGAATTTACATTTACAGGTATAGTTGTTAATTAAATGTCGTAATAGTATACATACACATGAATAGTATTACCATAAGCAACTTTTTCGATTTTCGTGGATTTTCGCTATCTTCACAAAGGTCCCCAAATGCAAAAGAAAAATGGAGGGGAGTAATTATTGTGGCCAATACCCCGGCTTGGTTTTACGACCAATTTACATAGATCTCAAATACACCACACCTAAATTTCAAGCTCTCACGGAATGCGGGAGTTGCCGAATTTTGGTGAAATAAAGTTTTTTTTTTTTATCAAATCCGTCATTTCCGGTAAATTTTAAAATATGATCTGAACTAATTTTGTTTGAAATTTAATTTAATTTTCGTAAATGCTCACAAAATCAAGTTACAATTTTTATTTTTAAATTACTAAGAAGTTTTATTCAATTTGAGCATCCATCACCCGTATTAAAATACGGAAAAATCACCATCGCATGCCACAACCAAATACACACAAAAATACTTAATTAGGTTACCAACAGTATAAGCTGTACACTTATATACCATAAAAGCTTTTTATAATATCAACATCAAAAAGCTAAACAAAAGTAAAAAAAAAATATGAAAAATATTTTAAAAATGTACAGAAAAATATAAATTCCAACCATTCCGCCTCCCTCCTATGCCAAGTCGCAAAAATATACATATGTAAATATGAATAAAGAACTGAATGTTACAAAAATATGTTTTTGTAAAAATTCTGTCAAACCAAAATAATACAAATATTTTTGTTTACGTAACAAATATGTACTCGTATGTTTGGTACCAGAATTTAATTATGATGCAGATATGTGTGAGTTTATATTACTAACCCCAAACTCCTTATCGTAAAGATGATAATTTTATGTGTATTACTTTCAAACCTGAATTCAACAAACGCGTCTTCATGTACGGCAATAAATATTTGAATTTTACGGAATTTAATAATTTGTGTGAATTTTCAGATTTTCTTCCGAGGAATTAATCGTTTGAGGGTGGCATATCGCAAGCTGGCGATTCTGAGATGGTTTTCAACTCAATGAGCGGCGCTCGAAAATCGACCTATACTTATTTCTTGCGAGTCATTATACACAATACCTGCAATTTACATAATGAAGTTTTGCAAGGCTTTGCAATGATTTTTCTGCTAAAAAGTTAGGTTAAGTCGATGATTAATCTCTAAAGATTTGGAGTAGGTGAGATTTTTGCGTAAGAAGTGGAGCAAATGGGAATAGAGAGCTGAGGACAAACGTGGCTAATGTTTATCATTCTTTTAAAATTTACTAGAGGTGGTTGTGTCCCATTTCCAAATTAGAGGAAGTATCTACAACGGTTAGTAGATTAAAAAATGGAGAGGGACCCCTTCAAAATAACGTTTGGAATATTATAAAATCGGTCTAACATTTTCAATAAATTTTTCCGTAGAATTATAAGTTCTTCAATAAGCAGTAAATATTAAAGAAGAAAAAATGTATGTTTACATGATTAATTGTGCTTTGTGTTTTTTTGCAAAAAAACATGATAAACTTGGATATTCACTTGAATAAGAACGATTAGCAAATCTTAATAAAAAGTTAGTTTGTGATTAAAAATATAATTAAATTCGGTTTATTTTTAATAATTAATTGGATTTACATGGTTTTAGTAATGCGTACTACTTCCCTTATTGAAAATAACTTCATACAACCTCCTGATGATGGAGTAGTACAAAGATTTTAAATAATCTAGTGAAATATCCTTTCAGGCTACATTTATCGCCTTATTAAGGCTTTTTTGCTAGCGAATTGTTGACCACTTTCGTAAACTTTCTAAGACAGAAAACGTATAGATCGGGAGTATACGTTTTGCTGCGATATTCATAATTTGACTAAACTAGCTGTATGGATAGGGGGATTATCTTGCTGCTATATCCAAGGCAATGGCCCAAAAGTCATCATTGAAATGGGGAAATGTTTTTTCAAGGATGCACTTGTAAGTTGATGCGGTCATTTTTCCCGTTGGAAATGATAAATCTCCCTGACCATAAAATGATACAGCCCCCCACACCATAACGCCTTCTTCACGCCTATGATGTTTTGCTAAAAACGTTTCTTCTTTTCGAAGGTCGTGAAAATAACAGTTAAACCACCGAGGTTAAATTTCTTTTCATCAGAGAAAACGATACGTTTTCATTTTTCAGCCCATTTCTTATGTAGCCTCGAGGAATGTAATCTTTTCTTCTTCCTCTCTGATTTAGAGGCGGTTTCTTTTGAAGCTTTCTCCGTATTAGGTGATATAATTTTTTAATGACTCTCCACACTGTTATTCGGCTCGCCTCCACACCAGCTCTCGCTTTAATTTTTGCACAAGATAGTGCGCAGTTGGAGGCTGCTCTTTGTATGGCTCGCTTAGCGGCTGCAGATGAAATCTCATTCATTTGGATTTTTTATAATGTTGAAGATTACAGTCCTACTTCTTCCTATTTTATCTGCAATTGCTTGTAGAGAATATTTTTCGCTGTGTAGAGCATTTGAATTTGGGCTTCCTTACTAAGTTTTTTTCCTCGACTCATTTATTTTTTTTATATTATTTTTTTACGGTAAATTTTTCAAACTTTTTTCAAAATCTTCATTATTATACGCATCATGTTTTTCCGCCGTAAAATGTAAAATAATTGGAAATTTCCATTACTTTTTTACTTTTTTAATTTACTTTTTTTTATTTTAATATATGCACCATCTGGTTGTAATTTGTTTGTTTGTGCGATTTTAGCATCGTCCGTCCCACGGATCTCGACATTTTTTTATTTCTTGTGGAGCTGTGTAATAGGTCCGTGCCACGTGCATGAGCGAGTTTTTCAACTTTCCATCGCTTAAAACTCGGCTTTAACAGCATCTAGGAGCATGGAGACTTTAGATCAGCATGGCTTGAAGAAACTATTCTGAAAATTTAAAATCATTTGACCGAAATTCAATTTCCATAAGGTTTGTGCGGGGTCCTTTGTTAACAGTTCCACTTTATTGATAACTATGTTCGTTTCTATACAAGTGAAACAAACAAAAAATATATATTTTTAGAAAAACAAAATAAAATAAAAGTCTTCTGGCCTACTAAATTATTTTTATTTAAATATTTTTTCATTTTGAACAAGGGCTCATCCTGTAAAAAACAAATCGTAGACAAGTTAGACCGGTTTTAAAATATTCCAAAAAAGCGACAGTTCTTATTCAAGTGAACCGCAGTTTAGCTCCCGTTATAGGCATATCGAATGATTCAAACAAATTTCACAGGGTCGAAAGTCTTCACTAAAGTTTATAAAATTACCCGAACTTTTTTAGGAATTTAATACATGTGTGTGTGTCACAATAAATTTCTTTTGAAAATCGCAATTTTCCTTAAATCACTTCAATATCATTTTATTGTATCAATACTCAAAACAAAACAAAAGTTCTATCGATATTCAGGAGCATAGAGGGAAGAGAATAAGAGTTTCCACCTACAGCAACTGAAAATACAAGCAATGAATTTCGAATAGATTAAGCGACCTCTCAGATACTGTGATTCTATCGGAGGGACACGAATGATCCATAAAGTATTCTAACTGCAAAGGAGGAGGACCTAATGCTCATAATTCTGCTGTATTTTTTGATATGTTCCAAGATCCGGGTCAACTCAATAAAGATTTGACGTGATATCATGCGAGTTTTATATAAGTACATCGTTCCGCTGGGTAGTGAGGTATGTTTCGAACTATTTACAATGAAAAAGTAAAATACACTTTTGCCGTTATTGAGTGTTGCTGATAATGATTTTATTGCGATTAATATAAAAAAAAATATTAAATTGATTTTCCGTGTTGTTCGATCGGAGGTTGAAGTAAGCTGATTTTCCTAATGGATATGACAATTTTGACAGTTGCCAAAAATAGTGATGCCCGATGCTTGATTGTGGCTGCCCACTGATAGGTGTTACTTCCGACTGTCGTCGACTAACCTAAAGTATTTTAATAATAATGCGTATCGACCGACCTCCAGAGTGACCATTTCGAAGGTGGTATGCTTTCCTCCTTGATGATTACTAATTGACCGATAGCGAGGTTGTTGTTGACTCTCATCCACTGTGGTCGCTGCTGTAGGCGAGAAAGATGAAATTTTCCAAAAGTGATGATACATTCTTTGCAGTTGCTGGTAGCGATTGAGACGGTTCATTTTTACATGGAGTAGTGTTGGTACAGGTGTCGCGATTTGTGTCTCACCGATTAAGAAATGTCCTGGAGTGAGAATTGTACAGCCAACAGGGTCGTTCGTCATAGGAACAATGGTCGTGAGTTTAACCAGGCTTCGACTCCTCTAGCGTGAGTTCCCACAACTCGCCAAAATGCAGCGAAGCAGGAGGAATAAAGCTCCAGGTGGTGCTATCCTGATGCAGGAATGCTAGTTGACGATTTGTTCCGACAAAGTTGGTTCGTTGTACAGATTTTCGATTTTGACTCTTCGCTCGGTGAACTTTGTGAACGATGCAATGAACGCATTTGTAGTGAGTTCGGACTCCAGCTCCAAATGTAGTGCCTTCGTAGATAGGCAGATGAAAATACAAATATTGACGCTCCACCACGAGTTTTGCGTACTTTGATAGGGATCGGGACCGTAAAGTCCACGCCTCTGTGCAGAAACGGTCTCGAAGGAGGAACATGATTCGATGGAAGATTGGTCATCAATTGCTGGCTGGTCATTGCGCAAACACATTTATGTACAGTAAATGTGAGCACACCTACGTTTTGATGCCTAAAATCAAATTGTGTTTCCGTAAGTGTGCCAGCATCGGCTGTGGACCACCGTGTAGCGTTGTGTGATGTGCTTACGAGATGGTAAATTCTTAAGCTGCTTGTCTTTGGGAAGAATAATTGAATACTTCTGTGTGTATGGAAAGTTCGATTTGTTGAGCCGCTCTCCGACTGCCGATGAAGGGGCTCATATATCAAAGTGGGTTCCTGTTTAACAGATGGTCTCCAGATTGGAATCTTCATGTCTTTTTAGCGAAACGGGTTTCTTGAACTAGCTTGACCCATAACTCTAATGCTCGAGAGTGTGTTGTTGTGCTGAGATGTCGATGTTGGATGAAACGTCTGCTCAATGCCGTGACATAAAATAATTTTCTTTTCGTAGCCAAACAGGACCTGTCCACCACAGCGGATGGCTGTGTAGTAATGAAGAGTCAACAGTGCGATACGCGCAATCTTCGGAATTATGCAAAGATTGGCGAAATCTGAATGCCCACAAACGTCTTCCTGCGATTAGGTGAGTTGCATAGCACGTCGAGTGACTGAACGATAGTGTGCAAGAGTTTAATGAGGAATACATTGGCATAAAGCTTCAGGCGCCACAGGCTGACCGTTTTCAGTGGTGCGACCTTGGCCTTTTATGCTAGAATTGTGATTTGGACGATTGTGAGTTGTCGCCTTATTTATCCAGCGATCGATTCTAAGAGTGCCAATCATTTTAGACAATTCTTTCCAATCCACACCCAGCCGAGCAAATCGAATATCTTGGATTCCTGCGACAGTATTGTTCGTTTGCGGACTGATGTTTGCGGAGTTAGTTCGATTGGTATCTTGCTATAAGAAGCTGTTGACTGTTCGAGAACCACTTCCACAGTTCGAAACCGTCACATCTGAATAGTTTCACCATTTGCTAGCCGAAAAATGTTGCGGATTGCGAGATACGGAGCGCTGGCTCTACCTTACATTACGATGCACAAACGACAGTTTCGAGCAGGTTCATATGGAAAAGGTCGTATCAGATATATCTGCTTTCTATCTGAAACGAATAGATGATTGATGTTTGCGAAAACGGGTTGCTGCCGGTTGATGTTGTGTCAGATACGCCGAATACCACGTGCAGTTTGAGTTGCTTCACACCACAATGACAAAGATAGCATGTCTGGCCCGGCGAGTTGTTGTGATCTTCTGACACTTTCTCCATGTGACCAAATTCCAGATAATCCTACACGAACCTGTTGTACTCAGAACGAAGTTGATCGTTCTTGGCAAATCGGCATTTTATGTTCTCTCGTGACCTTTCATAGTGCGATGAGTTGTCATTGAATGGCAGGGTCACGGTGTTTCTTCCATCTTTATCGCGATAGGATATCGATTTGTTCACATTTTAAATTCTCGATATACGAACAAACATCCTCGATTTTTCAAACTAAATGATCGATGGTTGTCGTTAAACTAGACAGCTGATTGGTTGTCTTGCGCTCCACCTTGCCGTGAATGGTGTCTTTTGTTGCAAACCCCGCACAAACTGGATTTGCAATTCGAATTTGTGTGGCCTGTGCATAGTCAGATGAAGCACAACCTTTTTCCTCAGACGAGATTTGATTTTTATTCGAATGCTAGTGGTTTGAATTGGTCGCACGACAATACGCTGTGATTTCCAGCACAAACTTGACTCGTTAAGACGCGAGAGTTCGAAGTGATGACGAGTGAGCAAGTTGATTGAGTGAGAGGTTTGCGAGGTGCTCGAGTCCGCGATGAACGTGATGATGACGGAGCATGTTCGTGCGACTGTACTGAATTCGATTATGATTTAGTCATTGAAATCATCTTCAGTGATTGCCATCTGGTGTTCAAGAAATCGATCAGATTTTGGTATGATGGGTATCTGGCTCGGGTTAGTGACCTCTGCCAATGTCGATTGGTTTCTGGATCCAGTTTCTCTACGATGATGTTGATTAAGATTATATCGCCTGTGATAACCGGTATTCCTAAAACTTTCAGACTTCCAACTGTGTCGGTCGTAATGTCAAGGATATTGCGAACTCCCACGGCTGATTGGATTTGTAGTGCAAGCATGGTTTGGAACGTTTGAAGATGGCTGTCGATCATGAAGCAATGGTGGTTGTATCAACTCGGTTGTGATGCTCATAGCTGATACCTGTCTCTGTATGATTTTCAAATTTGAAATTGCAACGAGATAATAGTCATTCGCTTGATCACGGTTACCATACTCTCGCTCGAGTTGGACTCATTATACCGGGACGTCACGTGGTCGATCTACGTCTGTATGACTGTATGAAGCACCACCAAATTATGTTGGTTTTAACCCGAATATCACTTATGCACACAATTTTCATACTTACGAGAATTGTTGCGGCACGGCACGAACTATGCGGCTCGAAGGGTCTAAAATGTTGAAGCAAAAATGCTAAATATGAAAAAAATGCGAAAAATGCAAAATATTTTATTGGGATTAATACGAAAAAAAAATTATTAAATTGATTATCCATGCCGTGTTGCTCGGAGGTTCAAGCAAAAAGGTTCTCCACCTGGACCTGAAGATTGTCCGCTTGGACAGCTCCGAAAAAGTGTTGTCCGATGTTGGTGTTTTATTTAAAACCGTGTTTATCTGTTTTTGATTGTAGGTGTTAACCGATGGGTGTCAACTCTGACTGTCGTGGATACGTTTTGTTTTAGAATACTCGCGAGCAACTAAATCGACTCAAACCTCCGCGTGTACAAAAAGGCATATTTTTTTAAAATGGCTTAACCGATTTTCGTAAAACAACGACGGCTTAGTATTTTATCTTTACAAGGACCCCTTTATCATTAAAATGTATTCAGTACTTCTCAAATAAAAGCAATCATAGCAAAATGCGATGCTTCGTTGAAAACAGAGTGCTGCAATCTCCTGCATATAGCATGTTGACCCATATCTCTTGCATATAGCATGTTGCCACTTAATAGACGGAGACCACATACCAGTCAGTATCGGTGTACATCTGAGAGGGACGATCGATTTATCGTCCCAACTTCACTGCGAAATCGCTAAGACAAGTTCGAGATGGAGGTGTTAGTCAAGGGACAGTAAGAAGACGGTTGAAGGATGCCAACCTCACTTCAAGAGGGCCCGCAAGAGGTACAAAATTGACAGCACGCCACCGCAAAGAGCGAATCAAATTTGCGCGCGAAAAGATCAATTGGAGCATCGAGCAATGGGGATCCATTCTATTTACTGACGAGTGCAGAATATGTCTCCATGGTAGTGATAGGAGAGGTCGGGTCTTTTGGCTTCCATGAGAGTGATTTTCGCAGTGCTATTTGGCTAAAAGAGTCTCGTACGGCGGCGGTTCGTGCATGGTGTGGGCTGGCATATCGCTTGAGGGAAAAACAGATCTTTTTTCGTATCTGGTGAAGGCCCTATAGAGAAGGTCTAACCCCTTATATATATATTGTGGAGATTCTCTTGGATTATGTAGTGTCCTACGCAGGTTATATAGTGGAAGATTTCATATCGATGCACGGTGTCACACAGCTCGAGCCACTTAGCAAATGAGGTTGGACTCGAAACGATGAAATGGCAGGCCCGCAGCCCAGACATGAATCCAATTTAGCATTTATAGGATGAACCAAAATGAAGGGTTCAAGCCAGAAATCCGATACCATCTAACATCAGTGACCTCAAGATTGCGTTGGATGAGGAGTGAGGTGCAATCCCCCAAGTCTTTGACAGAACCTTAATAAGGTCAAATTTTTATTATGTTGCTTCAATTCTTGTTGTTCAATTCATTCTTTTAATTTTCATGAAAATAGTGCCATTTTAAAGTAAACATATGTGAGCGCTGAAGGTTTGAGTCGATTTTGTTGCTCATGGTTCATGAATGATAAAGTCGCCCGTCGGCTTGTATTGTATGCATCCGAGTGTAATTTAGGCATTATGTACGAGTCAATTAAGGGTGTATTTTTAGAGGTTCACATCTCTAAGTTGGCAACACTGTTTTGTTTGATAACTGATTTTGCAGTTGACATTTGCTTTGTCATTAGTTTGATTTGCCATTTCAGAATAGACTCACGCCAGAGTAATGCTTGCAAATTGTTGAAATTTTTTATCAAAATTTAAACAAAATTTTGTTCAGCGATGAAGCTCACTTTTGGTCGAATGACATAATAAATTAGCTGTTTTATGCATGTGGCGTTAATTTATGTCTGATCTATAAGTGGCCTACTTGTTAAAAATTTTCGATTTCTACTCAGTTTTCGAATAAGTGAAGTAGAAATTGACTAATTGCAGCACGTTGCTACTAAAGATTACCACAATTTAAAAATATTTACTATTAACGGTGAAAAAGCCAAAGACATTTTTCAAATATCCTGATATCATCAATAACCAATTTTACAAGAAAACCAAATAGGCTAAGGTTACATTAACCCCCTACATCTTAAATTTTTTACTCGTACATTTATATGACGCCAAAACAATAGGGGAATTATGATTGCGATGCGATTGATATTAAAAAAAAAATGTTGTTGTTTTTCCGCATGAATCGACGAATCGGAAATACAATTCTGTTTTGTGTCGTATTTTTTCTGTCATCTGTCAAAACGTGACTCAAATATCTAAATAATTATTAAGTGGCGTGTACTACATATACGATAAAATAAAATGTTTAAGATTTCGAAGGGGGAGGCGGCGAAGACAGAATTTTCTTGGGAAGTATTATGTATCTTAAAGACATTAAAATCTTCTATTTATAAAATAATATTATTGTTGTGCGTTTCTTGGGGTTTATTATTAAATTATGATATTTTGTGTATACATCCAAGATGGAAAATAACGCGGGCATAACAACAACAACACCAAAAATAATAATTGATTATTTATTATAAAATTAATTAAATTTTTAATTTTTGTTTTTAAATATTTATGTAATCTTAGACAATTTGAGTTCTTCTATATTTTGAAAATATAATTAAATTTCCATTTATTTTTGCTTTATTGTGTTTATAAAAATTATACATTTTGGGTTTTGCCTTGAATTTAACGTTTTGTACTAACCCAACATATTGATTTTTTATAACTAGATATGATCGCTTAACAGGTGGCTAATTTCTTTAGCTTGTTAACATAAACAGTTATCTGTTGTGCGCGTATGTACGATACTTCGTATTGAGTTCATGTGAGAATGATGATTGTTTGAAAGGTTTGAATGAAATAAACTGAAATCTCAAGAGTGCAGAGCCATGCATCTTATAATGACAAGTGAAATTTTGTTTATCTTGAGCATGATTTTTATTTTTAATCATCTTTAGGGTTGTAGCCCTTTGGCTAGTTTCTTTTACAGTAGTATAAGATGTTAAGCCGATCCAGCTTGGATCTAGTAGATTTAGTAGATTGGATCAGTAGCCGTCTTACAGTGTTTGTGTTATCCAACATACGACGTATCTCGGCATTTAGATGTAGACTAATATGTTGTTTGCTTATTTCTTCGCTGAATAAATCCATTTTCAGGTACCTATGCAGATTGTTGCGCATGTACCACGATGCGTTAACTATTCCACGTAGGATTTCGCTTTGGGATGAAGGGACGATATTAACATTCGTTTTTTTGTACAGCCACAGAGCTGAAAGTCGTGATTCCACACAAGTTTTGGGATTTCCAGGAAACTAGCAATTTATTATGGAAAGTCAGTTCAGTATTTCTCCATAACAGCCTATCGGGACCTCGGAAATTATGCGGTACACAACTTAACACAATTTGTTTACACGGAAACAATTCTTCATTGAACAATTAATCAAAAAATCAAATATTCGAAAGAAAGACATAATGAATCGAATAAAATTTTAATACCTATTCCAAAAAATATTGATTAATTTTATCATTAGGGATCAATTTTTTCATATTTTCGGTTCCAGAGCGATTTTCCTATGGAACAAGTTCATGGGAAAGCTGTCGACTAGCTTAGTGACAAGGATCTCTCACAAAAACTGTCGGGCGGTGTACACAAAAGCTAGCAAGCATAAGATTTTACTCAAATGAAGATGCTATTGCCGTAACAAACACCTATTTTGAGGAATTGAACGTCGACTACTATAAAAATGGCATCGAGCCATTAGGAACTCGTTGTAATAAGTGTATCGAGAAAGGAAACTATGTTGAAAATAAATGTGAACTTTCTCAAAAAGATGTTGTTTTATTACTCAGATCCGGGCTTTTCAAATAACCTAATGTAAGTGATTAACTTTCGAATTCCAAAATGAAACTTTGTATACCGATTAGACGCAATTTACGGTAATTTCTGCTAACGGAAAAATAAATTAGTGCTAGTCCAGAAGCCGAGAAAACGGGGAAAGAAAATTTCATATTCGCAAGAATAATGAGGGAACGAGACCAATGTGAACACCGAGCGCGCGACAATAAAATTTAAAAGAATTTAAAATATATAAAAAAAGTAAAAAAAATAAAATAAAAAAATAAAAATCGTACCTTAATACTATTTTTTTTTACCAAAAAAAAAAAAGTTTACTGTTGCGGCCTTGGTGCCGTCATGCCGCACTCAGGTGCGCCGCACCCGGACCGTTGTACGACTTCCCGCCGTGAACCGTAAATTTTACCAATGGCCGGTTGACCTCGAGTACCGTTAGGCATCCTTCGCCTTACTCGTTAACTGTAGGGCGTTGTTTTCCAATACCACTAAACCGTAGGGCGTAGCTTTCCCAAACCGCTGTATATAACGGTTGACGTATTAGCCTTAAGGGCTAGTTATATAGACGAAAGCGAAACGGACTGAAACGAAATGAAACGGAAAGACGAAGGAGGCATGGTTATATAGACGAATTGATGAAATCGTTTTTTGACATTTATTGTAATTTTATTTATGTACATACAACATAGTCGCGGACGAAATAAATTGTTTTTTACAAAATATTTTTGTGATTATTAATAAATATTCCCATAAAATGGATATGGAATTTTATTTATTAGTTCTTTTACTTATAAAAAAAATAAAAATGAGAAGAAATCGACGTGTACGGCGTTGGGGTGTTCGTCCATTAAATCAATCGAGGGACAAAATGGGATTTTTTAAAATAATCTTTCTAAAAATGAAGCAGGAGGACTCTCAACAATTTTTAAATACACGCGTATGACGGCCGATACGTTCGATTTTTTGCTATCATTAATAAAGTCGAAACTTGAACGATCCTCTAAAAAGGAAATTTGTCCGGAAATGAAACTGGCTGTAACATTAATGTAAGTAAATTTGTTATATGTACAAACTTATATACTAATATTATCATATAAAAATTAAACATACTTATTTAATTTAGTTACCTATCACAAGGAGACTCGGTTCAGTCAGTGGCATGGTGCTACCATCTTGGCAAGACAACGGTCAGGCAAATTATTTTAAACTGCTGTGCATGTATATACGCGACGCTAAAAGGCTCATTTCTTTCACCAGTTTCAGTTGACGAATGGAAAAAAATTGCCGAAGATTTCCACACGAAATGGAATTTTCCAAATTGTGTAGGAGCTATTTCTGGCAAACATATTGCCATCCGCTTGCCACCAAATTCCGGATCAGAATTCCACAATTATAAAAGTTTTCATAGTATCGTAATGTTGGCAGTTTGCGACGCGATCTATAATTTTATTATGGTTGACATTGGGTTCTCCGGTAGTGAAAGTGATGGTGGAATTTTTAAGCGGTCGAAGTTCGGACAAGCAGTTATTTCAAAAAGCTTAAATTTACCCAGCCAACGAATGCTTCCAAATACTGCCATAAACTTTCCTTATTATTTTGTTGGTAAGTTATTCAGAAGTATTGTATTTATTGTATGACATAAACAAATTTCATTTCAGGAGATGCGGCTTTTCCGCTAATGGAGAACTTAATGAGGCCATTTCCTGGAAACTTTTTGTCCGACGAAAAAAACATTTTTAATTATCGCCTTTCACGCGATCGAAGAACGATCGAAAATTCTTTCGGGATTTTGGCTGCTAGATGGCGAATTCTTCTAACGACCCTTAATTTACGGCCAGTAAATGCAACTAACGTTGTCCTGGCCACAGTGTGTTTACACAATTTTATTAAATCTCACGAGACAAACCGTCCAAAGGCACAATACTGTCCTATAAATTATGGCGATGTAGTATTAGTAAATGGGCACTTGTTGGAAGGACAATGGAGAGATGATATCACAAAATCTCTTACTTCTGTTAGTCGATTGGGGCAAAATCGATCAACCAATATTGCCTACAGATTGAGGGACGATTTTGATGGCTTATGTGAACGGGGTTGGAGCAGTGCCATGGCAAACAAAAAATATTATAATAAATTAATCCTTTTAAATAAAACAAGAATTACTTATAATTTTATATTTATTTATTTGTATTTTCTGTAACTAAATAATTGGTGATGAAACCAATAGCCTCATCTTGATGTATTTTCGGCATTCCCTTTAAATAACCTTTAACAAACTCACAAAAATGGTCAATGGTAAATTTCTGAAATTTCAGAATCTTCGGACTTTCGTTTGGCTGAGTTTTTTGTGTTTGTAAATGAACTGTTCTCGTTGGTGTTACTAGTTGACTGTGTTTCGTCATCTCCGTAATCAACCTCGATAAAATCATCAAAATCCACATGTTCTGATGTTGTACAGCCCACTTTTAAAGGCGTGGAGGTTGTGCAGTAATTTCCTTCAGTTCTGTTAACCAGAGAAACAATAAATACATTAAAATTTTTTATGAATACATAATATACAAAACTAGCTAAAATTGAAAAAATACTTACACAGAACTTTTGACACAATCTTTTAAAAAAAGCATACTATCGAAATGGCTCCATTTCGCAACAAAACAGTTACCACTGCCAGACGGTTGATTTGCTCGTTTAAGTTCCCTTTGGAACTTATCACGGAGGTACGTCCACTTTTTTTTAACTTGTGTTGGGTCTAAAATGTATCCACAAAGTTTTAAAAACAAATAGATTTCGAATACAATATTACACTACCTTTAACACCCAACTCCTTCGCGATTTTAACCCAGATTAGGTCCTTGTATTTGCTATTTTTATATTTAGCATTAGTTTTATTATATAATTCCGGAAACTTTTCAACATTTAAAATTAATGATTCCGAATCTATTTCGTTAATATTGTGCATTGCGTCGGAATCCATTATTAATTTTTTTTACGACAACTTTGACAAGTGCTTGTAAGGATAACAAAAAAATAACAAAACCGATAATGTATAACCGCAAAGACGAAACGAAATGAAATTGAATTGAATCAATTCTTCCGTCTGATTTCATTTCGTTTCGTCTACATAACTGTGCTCTAATTCTCTAAGCAGTAAGATAATTTGAAAACGTGTAAACGATAATTTATCTTGCCTTTTTACAATATTTGCATTCTGTAATTGCACTCCAAGATAAAATTTAATACGGTTACGATAAATAAATGTCAAAACTTAACACACTCTTATGATGTATGTAGGTTCATATTTAGACTTTGAGGGCCTATAACTACCGTTCCCATTTAAATTTCAACATTATTCTTATGGATTAAAGTTATTCTAAATAGCATCTGTTCACAATCTATAGTTCAAGTTGTTACGGGTTGTGGTATGGCTAATTTTACAGGTGAAAATTTTATACAATATATTATCTTGGCATTTTTAAATCGCATTCTCTAAACAGTTTTTTTACCCAAGATAAACCTATTGACAGCAAGCGAGCAAGATAATATTAAACGTCAAAACGAAGTTTTAATTATTTTATATCCTTAATAACTCAAAAAATATAATCTCTAGAAACGTAAATTGTTGCATATACATCAAAACCATCTAGAATCACACAAAGCCCCCAAATTCATATTGAAAAATGATCGGAGTCGGGAGTTATTTGAAATTCAAATCAAGATACGGTTAGATAGACTTGTAAAACAAACCAAATGTTTGAAAAGAACATTAAAACAGCCAATTTTTGTTTTACTTTGTATGGTAAAGACGTGTACAATATAAGTCTTATTTACAATTGATCTATCCGTTGAATTTTGATTAATGTTGTGTATTCTAATCTGTTTGAAGGTTAAGGCCTAGTTATATAGACGAAAACGAAACGGACTGAAACGGAAAGACGAAGGAGGCATGGTTATATAGACGAATTGGTGAAACGGTTTTGACATTTTCATATTTGTTTTTAATTTTATATTATTTGAAGTTTACTCAATCGTATGTATGAAAACTAACTTAGAAAATCCATTTTATATTTGGCGAACTAAATAGAAATATACAAAATATATAAATTCATACAAAATATAAAATATTTTGACAATTTGACATAAGTGCTACTAAGGATAACAAAAAAAACATAACCGATAGTGTATAACCGCAAAGACGAAACGAAAGCAAATTGAATTGAATCAATTTCTCCGTCCGTTTTCGTTTCGTTCTGTCAATATAATTGGTTTAGTATGTTTTCATGTATTCAATTCGTTCGTTTCGTTTCGGTCCGTTTCGTTTTCGGCTATATAACTAGCCCATTATTCTTTATACTACGTACAAAATCGCATTATTTTGTACATAATTATTAATTGCGATATGTTTTTGAAATTCAATCAAATCTGTCTAAAGTAGATCATAATTTCAGTGTATTTCGTTGTTGAAGACATGTTTAGCTCTTTCCAATGCCATATTTAGTTCTTTCCGCACATGCGAGTTGACAATACCTAAGTATAATAGTCGAATCTCGGAAAGCCCGGGGATTGTTTTATTAGAATTTTAGAATTTCGAGTAAACTACAAAAAGCTATGCGTTTTAAGCAACGAAACTCATTTAACCACCAAATTTGGTTAGTCACTGCGAGTTTTCCGAACTCCACGAGATCCTCATCCAGCATTTTTTTATGTGCCTCTCCAATAACACCGAAAATTTGTTAATCGGACCCATTTCTAGTATTTGATGTAGGTCTAGTTATGGAGGGACGTTTTAGTGTTACGATTTGTTTTTTTACCATGAGTTAATTTTTAATCTTTGTAAAATATTTGGGTTAATCTTAAGGATCGGTAACGAGAAGAAGGTGAGACTTTGATCAATTACCTGCACTTTAGAAATCGATTTTATGCAATATACATCTTGTTTGCCTTAGTGCTAGTTAAAAGCTAGTTTTAATGCATAATATAATTAAGTTTTGTACTCGTTCATTATTTTTCGAAATTTGTCCTAATTGTTACTTTTCTCAAACATAAGCTAATAAATAGTTTAGAATTAAAGCATTGTAAATCTTATAGACTGTTGAGAGCTCCTAGTGCCTCTAAATGAAATATTAAACAACAACAAACTGAAATTTGTTAACTAATTTAGATTTTCTATAGGCCATCATATTTATTGTGCTCGTCAGTTTTTTAATTGTGCAAGTGTAATGATCAACTAAAATATTGCAAGTGCACACAAACTTGAAAACATTGCTTGCTATGTGGAGAGCGGGTCCATTTTAGATGTTGTCAAATCAGACACTTGAAACACTTGACATTTATATTTGAAAATTAGCAACTAATCCACAGACCATCTTGTTCTAGGATATTCTACCCCTTAAGTCTTTTTCTTCTTATATAAATAGGTACATTATTTATTCCCTACTTTAAACATAAAATTATTAATAATATTTATTTGTTTTATTGTATTTGTGGAACGACTGGATATAAACCTAAGTAAAACTTTAGGTAATAGTAAAGACGGTCGATGAACATATTCGAATGTTTAACTTTACTGAAAGAATATTTTAATTAAAACGATAATAGTCCATTTTTATAAGTACACAAATTTAATTAACAATTAGTAAATTAAATAATTAAGTTAATTAAAATGTTAGAGTTTGATCTTATTTAATTCTAAAATAAAACTATAAACTAAAACATCAAAAATTGCAATTAATTATCAATAATATCCAAACGAAAGCATTTTACACAATCATGCAAAGTTATTCCGCGATAAATTACTTGTGTTACTTTTTGACATAAACTTATCTTGCCACTTTACATTTTATCTTGAAAAAATTTAGTGAATGCGAAATTACTAAAACATCACGATATCCAATATAAGGGGTGTATCCTCCATCCGTTCGCAAATTAAATATTTGCGATCAGAAATATGGTTACTAGATGTATTTTGCCATGTCAATTGTCACATCTTTTTTAAATTTAAATTTGTTTTGCGATTTTAAAGTAGAAATACATGAAAAGACTGCGACCTCGGAAAATGCGTAGCAGTTTTTTCGTGTATTTCTACTTTACAATCGCAAAATAAATTTAAATTTAAAAAAAAATTATCGATTGGCATGGCAAAATAAATCTAGTAACCATAATTCTGATCGCAAATATTTAATTTGCGACCGGATGGAGGATATACCCCTAAATCTAGACTTCTACGATAATTTTTTTCGTGTGTAAAAGTTATCACCTTTACACTTTACATTTTATCTTGGTTTTTAGAGAATTAGGGCACTGGTCTAGTAGGTTTTCTGGTATTCAATTCGTTCGTTTCGTTTCGGTCCGTTTCATTTTCGGCTATATAACTAGCCCTGTATCCGTAAAATACGGATGAGGCATTGGCTTCGCCCACAACCGTATTTTCAAATTTAAGTGGCCGCACCTGGCCACCCAAAAACAATTGGTTGGGCGTCCTTCGCCTTAAACCGAATAAAATTACGTTAGGCGTCTTATAATAATGGATTACGGCTTCCCACCGACAAAATAAAATTAGTCGGATCAAGTTTTGGAATTTGATAGCCTATATTATTTTCACTAGGAAAACAAACCAACTTATGAGAATTTATATGTAGTCTTTCGCCTTTATGAGAATTTATATGTAGTCCTCGAGGTATCAATAATAATTCAAACGATACTTCCGTTATTTTCAATATTGTTGTCGAAATCTATAATTCACGTTTATGCAGATGTTCACATGGTCTATCATTGTTGCATTTGAGAAAACAAATTATTAACTGTTATTCACACGCCCATATTGGGATATAAAAAAATCGTAACACTACTATAATAATTTTTTTTTTTTTTATTTTGTTGAGAAAAATGTCACACTAAAGCCATTTGTTCGAATTTTTTCCATTTGTAACCAAACATTTATTAATTAATAATCGAAAATAAATCTTTTCATTACCACAATAATTTATTCCCAAAGAAGTTAAATGTACAGAATGAGCCTAAGCAACTGTCAAGTGTCACAAATTCGGAGGGTAAAAGAGAAAGCATCTAAATCAACGGAATTACAACAACAACAAAAATCTATAAGCGCCCGACGCCACAACCAAAATTGTTTTCTTAATTTTGTCTGATTTATAACTTAAATTCAGGATAAATTTATCACAAATCACTTGTTTCTTAGCACAATTTACATTTTATTTTATATAAACACTTGGCAAACTTGCTGGTGGTAAAATATTCCTTCTTGAAATTTTTTAGGCGTATTTTCGCATTTTTTCACGATACACTTCATTTTGTACAAAAGTCTGTATTTTTTGTTATCACATAATACACCACTATACAAACAAATAACTATTTCATAAAGTTTGTATTATTTTGATGAATTATAATTGATAATTTTAAAAATTTATAATTTATAATTTTACTGCGCAAAATTAACACGTCACTTCATACAACAACACAAACCGGTTTGACGGGCGCTTATAGCGAAATATGAGTAAACCATATGGATTTTTTATATAACCATCTTATTCTGGCTTGTGACAGATGAAATAGCAAATTTTATATGGGTAAAATATTGCCACCTATTCCTCAGTATTTTAACTTCCTTGTTTATTCCTTATAACATTTTTATTACATCAAAATAATGTCCGTACGACTAAAAATTTATCCGACCAAAGTTAAAAAAAAAACTTTATAATTTTATCAAAAACAAAAATGGTGCTCTTCAAAGCCAAATTCAAACTTTTTTTTAACAATACTCAACTTGACCTTTCACATTTGACGACTAGCTTTAAAAACAAATTTTCGCACCACAACAACGAACGCCATAACGCTCTAGAAGAATCTGTTTTCTTCTCTGTCTTTCGTTTGAGAACCATATAACAAAAAATATTCCCCTAGAGCGTTTTGCTTCGCAACATTGGTCTCGCTCTCCCATTTAATCGACGATCGCGCGGCCTTATCGTATGGCGGAAAACGAGAATTAAAAAAAACATGTCCACACGGTGGAAAATATTTTAGTACATCAAATGACGCGTGTTCGTTCACAGGTGGCATTGCGATCAGGCGAAATAATACGTTACCATGGAATAAAAACAAAGAAAAACACTCACGGGGAAGGGAAAGGAATGTTAAGACTAGAGAGTGCAAATAAACCGATTTTTCAATTTACCGGTAAACGGTAAATTTTGTATAAGGTCGGTAATTTATCGAAAATTTACCGGTAAATTGAATTTAAATAATAATATGAAACAATACTATGACTTAGGTATTAAATCAGAAAAAAATTAATAAACGAGTGCTTGAAATAAATTAATGCACTTTATAAAATAAAATAATAAATAAATTAATTATATCACAAAATATATGTTTATATACAGGGTGTTTGGCGCGTGGACCGACACAATTTTTTGGCAGATTAGAGGGATCATTTGGAAGCTTTCATTTCATGGAATTGATGTTCTAAGTGGCACGTTAACTGGGATATGATAATTTGTTTTTAAATTACGCAAAATCCCGCCTTTCAATTTTCGTAACTTTTATGTTTGTAGTCGTAAAGGCACGACATACATTTTATTCTATTCTGCAATCTGATTTTATTCTAAATACATCATTATTTAATACAATTGCTTTAAGAAAAATGACTTATGGGCTTCAAATCCTAAACAATTTATAGAAGTACGAAAAATGTCACCATCTAAATTCATTTAAAAAAAACTAATGGTTATTTTGAAATTAGCTTTGTTTTAAATTTTTTTATAGTTTATGCTCTTTCCCGAGCGACCGAGTAGTTTTGCATTCCCTATATGAAATTTTGATTTCACACAGTAAAATTTAAAATTACGTGCGAATAATTCAAACTACTAGATTGCCAATGAAAAAAACGAAAAAAGCGACTTGACCCCCTGGTGACTCATAACGATTTTTTGAAAATGACCAACGCTTTCCCATAGTAATCTGCCTAAGCAATGTTTTAAAAAATTTCTAGTTTATGCCCTTTCCAATGGTTTACTCACATGTCATAGAAACCACTAATTTCGTGGTCAAAATACGAGATATTATTTTGTTAGGGCTATTTGTGCCAGGATTAAGAAAATACCTTTTGAGTTATTAATAAATTTGTAATCAACTTCATTTAAAATAACTAAGCAGGTACCCAGACATAGAAATCCAGGGGTGTGAGGTCTCGGGAAAGCGCGGGCCAATAAATAGGGAAACCCATTTCAATCTTTGGGAATGAATCGTCTATGTATTCTCCTACCGTTCATTGGTTATGTGCCGGACAGCCGTCATTTTCAAAAACAAACAGCACATCTTCCAAAACTAGTAAAATCAAATCACGTATACGCTATAGCTCCTTCTGAACAAATTAGAGATAACTATTTCCGGATGGGCGCTCTGACACATAATATCGGCCGATAAGGTGTCGACCAACAACACCAGCCCAAAATTAACGCTGAACTTACTTTGTAAAGAATCCTGCTTTTTCATATGTGGATTTTGGCCTTTTCTGCCCCAATAAAGCAGATTGTGTAAATCCACAATTTCCTCACTATTGAAGTTAGACTCCTTTGTCCACAAAATCCTTTTCAAAAAACTATCATCCTCAATATCTGTCTACAAAACTCCAGCCATCAGTAATAGATTTTAAAAAATAAGTAAACTCTGTGTTAATTGCCTTGTGTTCAGTCAATATGTCAATCTGCTACTGAAAGTGCCCGTGTGTTTCACTTTGTTCTTGTTAAATTGTTAATTGTTCCAGGTCTTGAAAAAGGTAATAATGCTACCCTTTTCGAGACCTGGAATAACTAACAATTTAACAAGAACAAAGTGAAACACACGAGCACTTTCGGTAGCAGATGCTGACATATTGACTAAACAACACAAGGCAATTATCACCCAGTTTACTTATTTTTTAAAATCTATCAATAACTTAAAAAACATTTTCTGAACCCTAGCACAAATAACTCTAACAAAATAGTCTCTGCTATTTTGACCACAAAATGAGTGATTTCTATGACATGGCAGTATACAGGCAGTAGACAATTTTTTAAAGCAAGGCTAAGTTCAAGATAGTGACGTTTTTCATAAAACTACACATTTTTAGGATTTAGAAGCCCATAAGTCATTTTACTAAAATAAATTGTATTAAATAATGATTTATTTAGAATAAAATCACATTGCAGAATACAATAAAAGCTATTTCGTTACAAACAAAAAGTTATGAAAATTTAAAGGCGACATTTTGGATAATTAAAAAAAAATAAAATTATGATATCTAAGTTACCACTTAGAACATCAGTTTAATGGGATAAAAGCTTCCAAATGACCCCCCCCCCCCCTCACCTAACTGCCAAAAAATTTCCGGTCCACGCTCCAAACGCCCTGTATAAGTTCATTTCGTTTCATTAAATAAATCTTCAGTACACCGATGGAGTTCTATACCTTAAATAAATCCCTCGTTCGATTAAAACATGCTCTCCATTTTTTACAATAAAATGCGCCTTACTAATTATAAATATAATTTTACCGGAAAAATCGGTAAATTTATAAAAATTTACCGATAAATTGAAAATATATTTTATACGGTAAATACGGTAAATCGGTAAATCGGTAAACGGTAATGCACTCCCTAGTTAAGACCATGGAGTCGTAACACATTCTTGAATATAGTTTTGATTTTTCGGTTGCTTGAGGTTTTCGATGGCTCTATACTAATCCTCATGTTAAGTATTGTCTTGATATTATACACATCTTTCACTTTTTCTTTACTATTAAAATTGGACATAAATATTGGAAGCCCTCTTTTGTTGATTTGAGCTCCTTCAGTTTCGATTTGTCTCATTTGCTTAATGATGTTTCGAACATTTTGATTTTTATGGCCTTTGCTTGAGATCCCCAATAATTTCCTCTTCTGCGCAGATTAGGTGAAGATCTCTAGCCATAATTTGAGGCCATTGGGGGATCATTCTTATTCTCCTAAGTAAACGCAATATTAATTTTAGTGGAAAAATTTGATATTCAAACGCCGTTAATTGGGGGAGGTGATTTTGGATTTTTGGTTTCCCTGTTTGTTCCTTTTCTTGCTTGGTCTTTTATTCTGGTTTAACTCCCAATTTGTTTCTTTTTAATTCTTCTTCATTCGTATCGAATGGATTAATGTCATCATAAATTGCAGGTTTATGTGTCGTTCCACGTGCTGCACTTGTTTTGTTTGACCTGCCTTTTGATTACTTCATTTTCTTTCTTTAAAATTGTAAATTCTTTCAACTAGCTGTAAATTCCTTTATTTCTTTTAATCATTCACCGAGTTCAGCGATCCCCTTCTCGTAGTGAGAGATATTTTCAGTTGAAGGTATTGGTGATTTTGAAAATTTGAAACTTCGTCCAAATGCGTGGTACGCAATGATTGCTTCACCCCAGAATCCTTAGGGCCACCCTCCAAAGTGTGTAGATTTGGCAGCATCTCTACGCCTCTGCTGTACCACCTGAAGTATTATACTCCGTATTTTTTGTACGATGAACTTGATGACTTTCGTCACAATTGGTTAATGTTGCTTTATTATAATCGAAGTGGCCTGATTTGGCCATATTAAAAAAATTTTCTAGCGCTTATTTCGTTTAGAACACGTAAAAAATGTATGAAAGTAAAATCAAACATTTCTCAGTTTTTTATTACGAGTGTTTTCAGGAAGTTTATTTGTTCCGTTCGATATCTTTATTTCATTTCACTGGCGAGTATTCATTACTACAACACTCTTCATCAATTTACGTTTGAAATTAAATAATTTTTTTACTCAAATAATGTACGAATGTGTAATTGAAATTTACATATTGAAACATTCTATATTTTGAAATGCTCGCAATGTTGCAGAATTTAAATAAACAAAACTCGATAAAAACTGATTTCGATATACGTTTAGATACACATAGATACAATGCGGGTTCGACCAAGTTTATCGTGCTGGAAAATCTAATTCATAAACAAATAGACAAAAAAAACTTTAAATTTTGATCAAAACATTTCACCAAACACTCGATTTAATTTTAGCTGCAACGTAAATAAATCGAATACGAGCATATCGATAACATACGAGTACATTATTTTTAAATCAAATTACGGGTAGATACGTGAAAAGTGTGTGCAACTCTCAGACCTCGGATTGGTGTGAGATGTACCGTTTATTTGTTATGCTGTGTAAATTTAACTTTAATTTTTCAATAAAAGCCAATTTTAATTTAAAATCTATAATACAGAATACCAAAAATTTGAGTAACTGTAAATGACAAGAGGATGCTGGACTGGGATGTTCAAATGGAAAATTTAAAACGAAGTTAAACAAAAAAAAGTTTTAAAAATTTAATTTCTCTTCATTCAGATGGTTTGTGTGGTGGGTGTATTTCGCTGTCGATGTGCTTTATACGAATCCAGTAAACCAAATTAAATTTAAACATTTTTCCATTAAAGTTGGTTTATGTTCGTTACATTGCTGATTTACGAGTACGTTATGCTTGCATTTTTTGTACCACTTTGTATTCACATGCACACATAAAGCACTTCGACCAAATTAAATAAAATAAAAGTAGAAAATTGTATTTCTTGTGTACATACATATAACTGCTGGCAGATTCGATGACCTCTATAACACAAGAATGTTCCACATTTTGCAGTTGTCTTATTTGGAGGCAAATAAAAATTATCGTTTTGTTCTTATCGCTCTCGCTGTACATAAAAATAAGAGAAAAACTGTTTTAATGAACATTAGGCGACTGCAATTATTACATATTTTATGTTATCTAGGGCAGAAGAACTGGCTCTATATGAATGAGAAATGCGATGAACTGAAACTGTCCAGATCAATTTAACTTTTTTAGTTATTTCGTCTAATTGGCTTCAAGCGATTTTCCAATTATGATGATAGACGGTAATAACGGTTGCATCTTGCTTATAATGCTAAACATTTATTAGATTGTGTAATTATTTGTGTATGTGAAAATACCGCATTGCATGCATTAAAACACATATATGGTATGTAGAAACAAATGAAACGCAATGTATAGTTTAAATTACATTAACATACTTGAAGTAGGTTTGTGACTGAAGTCAAATTCTTGACTAATATACAAATACATAGTATGCATTTTGGCGCAATATTCCAGCAACAAATTTGTCTTCAATTTGCTTTTGTTTATTTATTTCGGTACATCTGGCCCATATATTTTAGAAAAGAAAATTATTTTTCTTCGCAGAACCACGTACATGCAGAAAGTACCCCGTCTCTTCTCCTCTAAAACCCATATCATCTAAATATTAATATCACGGTATATTGTTGTTTTAATTTCCCCACTCTATGTAAGATGTCAAAAATACCGATGACTGGATAAAAACTGTCACAGAAATAAATCTACCTCGCCGTAAACATTATCCACTCAGGGATGAAGTTCTTTATAGTTTACGCCTCGAGATTTGATACTTGGTTCTCTTTTAGTAAATTTGCTGACACTCGAGCCCCTGCATCAAACATCATTCGATAAGCGTATGCAACTCTCGATACAGCACATTACTGGGTTGCTGCTCAGATTTCTGCTCCTGATGGCAGGATTTAAACTAGTAGTGTGATGGTTATCTAAAATATGGACCTCCCATATTTATCATTAGGTATCGCGCCACCATGCTTGTATGTATTGGTTCATTACTAATCGTTGGTGTTCTCGTTGGTGTTCTCCGTGAGATTTTGTTCAGATTTTGATTCTTATCATTGTTTGATTTCAGAAAAATTATTTAGAAGATTATCAGGCTTTAATAGGCTTTCAAGGTCGCCGCAACACTAGTTAGGTCGTCATCATGGAATGGAGGGACCCTAATAGTAACGAGATTGAATATTTTGGGTGGTCGTTAACTTGTTTAGCTGTTTTTTGCCGATTTGTGTTGTGCAGGTTTGATTGATGTTTCTCGATATCGTCAAGGATTTCCTGCTTTGTTTAACAATCTCACTAGTCCGTGGCATGGAAGCGTCTGGCAAAACTGGAAAGCTGTCCATTTGATGCATATTCCAAAATATCTTATTCTTCCTTGCAGTTCTGATCACCATACATACGAAAGGTAATATGTTATCATTATGATCTCCATAAATTCCCCACCTTTGATATCCTGCGCAACTACTATCTTTTCCTCAGCATGGCGAATTGCATATTCTAGACCATTTAATTTTATCCGGAAATCACAATTGGTATATGTTTTGTTACACGCATACCATGAATCAACCATCCATAAAGCCGCAATTGTCTAAAGAAGCCGAAAACTAAATAGAAAGATCCGGGATTCGGTAATACTGCAATCCTAAAGGTCCCGCATGCAGCTCACACCTGTACATGTTTTATATCGCGTCCTGTATCTGAATTTTCGGCTCAAATAAATCCCCTTAGCTAGCTAGAATGTACAAAATGATGCCGTATATCTAGGGTATGACTTTTTCGAGCTTAACCCGATTTTTCCTCTATTTTATCCTCTCGAACGCAATTTTTTATATTCGGTTTAAGCCCGATATCTACCCGAAATCAATAAAAACTATTCTTATCAGAATGCATCGAAAATGCATAAGAATAAAATAATCATCTATCTATCTACAACAAATATTTCAGAAGTTTCTAGCCCTTTTATTTAAAATTACCGTAAGAGCGAGAGTTTTCTATACGTTTATATAAAATATTATTACTCTTTCTCTTTCTATTTCGCTGTAATAAGAATGATATGAGAAATCATTTTTATGCATTTTTAGTTAATTTTGGGAATCCCAGTGCAGCACGTGTAAAACAAAAATCTATGCAATTTTCTTTTCATTTATTTAAAGATTAAATAAAAAAGTTATTAAACAATAAAAAAAATGTATTTCTTCGACGTTATTTGAAAAAATACGGACAAAACAGAAAATTCCATCAGAGTATAGACAACTATAAGTGGATCTGACAGCAAAAAAATAAGTTTGTTCCGGATATTATTGTATGTTAATTTTTATTTTCATAAAGTATGCCGTGATAAAATTTCACAGAAAAAAATCCGCAATGAGCTTATTTTAAATGCGCTAGATGTCACATTCCCAACTTTAACAGTCGTCAATAGATTTTATTAGAAAAAAGAGACTTGAGTGTTGCGAGTTTTGCTGCTGTTTCACTAACCTACTACTAGATGCACAAAATTAATAACATTGTTGATTGATGTAAATAATAATCCAATTTTATATTTGCATCTAGTATGCTGATGAAACAAAATAAAAACTCCCTACACTCATGTCGCGGTTTTTGAACAGAATTCGTGTGTCGAATGAATATCACAATATCCAGTTTTTAAAATCTTTAAACCTGACGGTAATGACAACGGGCAGGCAGTTGTGTATATATAAGTATGGACCCAGCAAAAAAATCGAACGATAGATTACGAGAACATGTGTCTAAAACAAGACATAAAATTCACGTAAACGATCGTTAAATCCAGTTTGTTGTATATCCCTTCAGCAACCGACGCTATAAACGATATTTTAGTGTTAACTAAAAAATATAGACGAGAATAAAAAGAGAGCCATTTTAGATTTTGTTCGTGCAGTTTGTCATTCTGGATTGATTTGGATCTGGATTTTGTTAAACGATGTGCCGCTCTACGAAACCCTATTTATAAATTATTTACTTAAAGTGTATACTATACCGAGTTGGATGAAATTAAAAATTTAATTAGAGATGCGAAAATTAACTTCATTTTTGATGAAAGTAGTGATGTAGCCGGTCATCGCTTTAATTACATTTTATAATTCAATTCAACAAAAAAAGTCCTTATTTTTGGTAGACATTACTTTTGTTACTAAGACAAACAGTGCAACTATTGTAGGAGTCTTATGAAAAGTTTTATCAAAAAATATAAAAAAGATAGATCGGTGTGCTTTCCATATCAATGACAGCGTAAAATACGACCTGGTGAAAAAAAACCTAACCTGTTACACATGTTCCTCAACTAATTCATGTTGCGGTTAACAAAGCTTTAAATACGATAGAATTAATTTCAGCAAGAAAGTTTGTGATAAATTTAGGAGACCACAATGGAAACATTATCAGTGGCCCTATTCTGGTAATTCCCGGGGAATGGAAATTTTAAATTTTGTAGCAGTTTTATTCCCTTTTCCCCAAAAGTGTATTCTGGCTTTTGGGGAAAAACTTGTTGGGAAAAAATTATTCCCCATTATAGCAGTTTTGACGTTTATTTTTCCATGCCTATTTTAGGAAAGAATTAGTTGGGAATAGAATTGAACTGAAATTTATTGTATTTTATACTTATAGCAATATTTTGACTGTAAATTTATACTGAAGACTGGTAATATTAATTGAAAATATCAATATGGAATTTTTACTTTAATAAACAAAAGTATTTTTAAGTAAAATTCAATTAAAATATCAACAAAAACCAATTAAACGTAGTAAACTATTTTTAGATTTTTGTATTTTCTTGTTTTATTGCGATCGCGTGTCGACCGCAAATAATTAAATTATTTTCCCGTAAATGTATTTCTTAATCGCCAGAGTTAACTTTTGGAAAACGGGGAATTGGGAAAATGTGTGGGGAATAGCTGCTACAAAACCAAATTATTCTCTATTCCCGGTGAATTACTAGAATAGGGCCACAGATGTCTCTCGTGCATTGGTTCAAAACTGCATGGAAACATTTTCAGAAGTGCTAAGTGAAAAATGGAATGCTACCATATCGCTACCATAATACTACCATATTGATACTGCTACTATGGAATTCTGAAAATCAGCCTCGTTTATTGACCCTTTTAAAAGGCCGCTAATGAAGGAAAATTTACAAATTTTTAAATATTCATCAAACATTACCAGTAAAATAAAAATAGAATTATCAGAATATATTATCGCATGTTTTTTTATTTGACTATCCCAGCAGTCTGTGCTGGGGCCAAGGGGCTCTTCCAACTCTCTCGCGGTTTGTTTTTCCCGTCCTTACTTTTACGCCAGTGCCAACCAATTCGAGGACGTACGGTTATAGGTCCCACAGGCGGTCATAGATGTGTTCCATTTCATAACAGATCGTAATCTGTTGACGAAAATTCTCTTTGCATCCTGTCCCTTTCGGGATTCGAACCCGGTACCTCCCGATCCATACGCCAAAGCTTTAACCACTGTGAAATTTGGTCGTTATTTTATCGAGTTATCTCCTCAAAATTTAAATGTGTTACAATTTTGGATTGAAGCGAAAGGCAGATATCCAGAATTAAGTAAACATATATTAATGACAGCATGTATGCAAACAGGGAGCTGTGATGTTGAGAGGGGTTTTAGTTGTTTGCGACATTTAGTTATTTGCCACAATCACCTGAAAAATCTAGAGCATCTGATGAAACATTGACAATACAAATGATGTTATATTTTAATAATAAAATATCAAATTAAATTTGATTTTATATTTTAATTCATTTCTACCGAAAATTCGTTAGTTTTTTTAAATTTTCTGTATTTCTTCACCTGCTCGATTCTTATTTCTTATAGGAAAAGGAATTAAGAAAAGTATTTTTATCACAAATTTTTTTTCTTGCATACTATGGTAAACTCTCTTTCTCTCTCTCCGGCACTATATCTAATCAAGGGATTTGACCGCCTCAAATGAGGTTTCATATATTTACAATATTTTCATTTCGGATAATGAGTGATTAATTCATTGATCCTAAAAAATTTTCCTTATCACCACTGGGAATCGAACCTGGGACCTCCGGTTGCTGAAGCAAGCATGCTGACCACTTTGCCACCGGGGCTGTGGTAACCAGTTAGTGTAAATTTTTTCAAAAACAAAATTAAATTGGGAAAATTTTCATATCCAATTTCGATACGGAAAAAATATTTCCTAAATTATACAATTTTAGTTCAAACATGATTTCTCAGTAGGCTAGAAAATGCTATTTTTGACAAAAATACTATGAAAATATTTTTCCTAATTCTTTTTCCTATAAGAAAAACCAGAATCGAGCTGCTGGAGTATTTGTGGACACGATCCACTAACGCGGCCAAACATCCAGTCGATTTTGATTCTTTCAATTTTTAGAAGATCTGAGGCAGCTCGCTCGCTCACTTAAATAAGAAATTGTAACCTTTTGGAATCATGTGCCATTGCTTTTACCGACTGTTTTACCAATACCTGGTTAATTTTTTGTTTTTGTTGAAAAACTGTCCTTTCTCGATGTTTCGTGAATTCATGGAACTTGACATTTGATCCTAGAATTGCAAACCATTATTTCCGAAGTTTTTGTTTCGGTTCCTGAAATTGACACCGAATAGTAATGGATATAATTACTATTAAGGTATTATTAGATACCAAAAATGTTAGTGTCTGACGGTAAACCATCCGCAGATAAGTGATTTATCGCTAGCTGTTTTAGCTTTTGGTTCGATATGTTGACTTGTACTGGTTTCTGTTCGTTCGGTTTCATTGTTCCGGCCAGTTTATTGGGTGACACTGTCTTATTCAGTTACCTTAGCCACTTTGGCCGGTCTAGCGCAGATCCGCTTAAATAAATGTATTAATGCACGGGTTCTAATTTCTGGAAAAGGCTCCTTCGAGGATGCCCAGCTTTCTTTTTTGATTTTTTTTTTGATTTTAGCTCTAATGACTTTGAAGATTGGGTGACGACGAGTCCTAATTTCGAGAAAATTCTTTTAGAGAGGTTTCCTGTTTCTTTTTTTTAATATTCGATTCAAATTGCAAGGAGTTCAAATTTCGGAAATTCAATTATCGGATCAGGCCGAAGTATATTTTAACAAAATGTCTACTCGAATATTTATTTTATAAAATTTGGTGACAACTGATTGTAATGAGTGGCCTTGGGTAAGTAGGTATACTTTTTTAAATTTGTTTTCGACTATTACGATTTAAATAAAAATTGCTGCTCAGGACCAGATTTTCCAGTACCGGAAAACGATTTCAAAGAATCCTGATTTGTAGAAAATCTAGTTAGAAAAAGTAATTCGTTAGAGTCGGCATGTTGCGTGTATTTTTTTATTTTTTATTGTTACATTTTTTATGTTATTGTTTTTTTAATTTCTTCTTTTTAGTTTTATTTTTTTTATTTTAACAACCGAGTAAGTTTTTTACTTGTGTTTTCGAATGCTGAAAATTGATTAACACTAGATTGTCCAAAGAGGTCATTTTGAACGTTTTTTAATTAGTATACAAAATATATTTTTTTAGTGTTCCAAGTGCAGTACATTTGCTTTATTATATGTATTAACATATTATATAACTTTAAATATTATAAAAGAAAATTGAAAATTTATTTTAAATTAATTTTATAATTCTTTTATAATATCACAAAGCACGTGTCAGGCTTTCTAGTATTAAGTCAGATTCCAAGGAAATTCGTTTAGATGGTTCTACAATAAAATCCCTCTTTTGCACACAAATGCTCGAGCAGTTAAAATAAAATAAAAATTGCTGACGCTTGAGTTTCGAGTGCTAAGATGACATTCGACATGGGTTCAAGTTTTGGGAAGATTCATGTAGGCGTTTTTCGATGGGGCCCTGGACACTATCTGATTTTGGCTCGAAATATGTTGAAAAAAAAATTAGTGAATTGGGGGTTTCGCGTGCTCTGATGTGATTTCTATTCGTCCTGATTTAAGGGGTCATCCGGATTGGGCCTTATTTTACATTCTATTCTCTATTCGAATTTCGGATCTCGATCGTTTGTGACGACCAAATCATGGAAAAATTTTATTTTAACTTCTTCAAAACTAGATTTTGTTGAAGATTTGCACACGTGTGTATCTCTGGTTACACCACTTTTAGTGAAATGTAGAAGTGATTGGCCCACTTTATTATCATTTTTATAAAAACAAGTTCAAATTTCGAGAAAATTTATTTAGCGAGTGGGGGTTTTTGTTTAGAGGTTCTTCGGTGAGCTGCCGTTTTACATCGTTTTAGCGATGATGAGTGATTTTGCAGTGATGAAGCCCGATTTCAAAGTCCCGATACATTGAAAAACATTAAGTTAAAATAAAATTGAAGAAATACTGAAAATTGTAAAACTTTAACACGAAATCCCGAAGTGGTAAAATTAAAAAACATTTACTTTTCAAATGTTAAATCTGTGTCTATAACATAAAAATACTCGTATATGTTTATTACACATAGGAATCACATTTCATTTGTTTCAACACTGGATGGTCCAGTAAACGTTTCATTTTGAACTGTTTTAAGCACATTTTATAATGTTCTGGCAGATTTACGGTTCATTTCAGCAAATTCTTTCCGAATGTTATCGATCAGCATCGAACTTGCACCTTCAAGTGGGGGACTGGGTTTGTGTTTCTAGCTCGTATCTTCTCCATTTGAACATTTGATTTGGAAGCCACAGAAGCCTAAGGAGAAGATAAGTTCCTGGGCTGATTTTGCTGTATATGTGGACGAGCGTGGTCATACAGCAATAACACCTTCCGCCTTCCTTTGCCCGTAAATAGTATTTTATCCTCCAGAGCAGTACTTAATTTGATCAAGTAGTCCTGGTAATCCGTTAGCTGTAATAGTTTGACCAGGTTCTAGAAGCTCGTAGTAAATGACTCCATTTCAACTCGTAAAAAATCTACTTTTCAACACCTGTGTTCCGTAATAATTGTGTGCTTTTGTGTGAAAAAATCTTTCTTTTGTACCGAGAAAGCAAATTCATGCCGATGTCAACTCTTCGGTAACTCCTAACTGTTCTGCAAACTATTTTTGAGTTTGACATGGATTTTCATTCTGTGAAACTTTAAGTTCTTCGTCTGCAAATTGTTTTACTACCCCTAGACGTGGTGGATCGTCCTAAAAACTAAAATTGCCATTATCAAATCTTGCAAACCACTTTTTTACTGTTGAATGACTCACAGAATGTTCACTCAAAGCCGAATTAATCAATTCCATAAAGAAGCATTTTTTTACATCTCTTAAATTTTTGCACACAGAACGACAGCTTGTAAATGACTGAAACTTATGTCATAAAAACAGAAATGAATAAGCTACTTATACCAGAAATGGTGAGCGATTTGGATGCTTTCAAATATATTTTAATGCAACCAACTTCAGAGCCGAGTTTCTACTTGCACATCTAGTAAAACTCTCATCGGATCTTTGTTATTCTGGAGGAAATCTCATTAGAGCCAATAACAAGACACTACAGACATTGCACCAAAATGCCACAATATAGGAATTACTCTTATGGGCTTAACCTATCAAACGAAGCTTGTTTCGTTCGAATATGGATTTGCTCTGTACTGAGCAAATTCACATTAGAACGAAACACTCTTCGTTTGATAGGCTTAAACCGTACGAGTTATTTCTATATGGTATAGCATTTTGGTTCAAACTCTGTGGTGTATTGTTAGTGGCCAAAATGAGATTCCCTCCAAAATAACAAAGAAACGATGAGAGTTTTTCTATCAAAATCGTGGTGAGCAAGGCGTGGTGAGAAAGCTTTAACCACTGTGCGATTTGGTTGGTGAGAAAAATTTATTAGTTGTATAGTGTGACTGAAAATGTTCTCGTCGCAACAGTTAAGAAGATTTTAGATTTTTTGATTATAGAATCCATTAAATTAAGTCCATTAAAATAAATATGACTATCAAATTTTTTACAAAAAATTGTTTTTTGACAATAAAAGTTGTGTATTCATTTGAGGAAAAAATCTTTCAGGGGTGGCATACTCATTTGGAGACATTAATATATTTATTTATAAATTGGTTCAAATCATTTCGGCACTAACAATTTCTTAAACAATATAAAGGCATAAAATGCCAGCAACCGTGTACCTGGCACGAAAATATTTGAAACCACATGAAATTTTAGTGCTGCTGAATGCAGACGATTTAGAACTGCCTGCCTCTGAATCAAACACAATTATCTATATCTATAAAAATGGTGTAAAAAATGTATGTGCGCGCGCGCATCAGTTGAGAACGACTGAACCGATTTGGCTCAATCTTGTTGTGTTCGCAATTACCAGGAGATGGTTCTTACGAAGGTTAGGTTAGGTTAGGTTAGAGTGGCTGTTATCGCACACTTAGGCCAATAATGGCCCATTGTGATACCACAGGATCCAATCTCCCCTTACTCCCGCTGAAACCAACCAGAGCTACTGATGTAGCGTAAAATATCTCGCACCCTACAGTCCGCGAGTTCAGAAAGGTTGTCCATGTTGTACACACCCAAGTACTTACGTCTTTTGTATGATAGTGCCGGACATGAGCATAGGAAGTGTACTAGCGTCTCTTCCTCCTCTTCGTCCATACAACTTCTACAAAAGTCATTCGTCTTTAGACCCAGCCTTCTCGCATGTTCACCAAAAAGGCAGTGTCCTGTTAGTATCCCTACGACCAATCCTAATTCTCGTTTTCCCAGGGATACAAGTGCCTTGGAGCGCCGCAGGTCCAGTTTTGGCCAAACCTGTTTTGCTACCCTGCACATGAGAGTGTTGGTCCACCTCTCATCTGTTAAGGCGATTGCCTTTTTACTGAGCATCAATTTGAGCGCTGCTATAGGCCTCCCCAGACCTGCCCTGGTTCTTACGAAAGAAATGATTGAAAAAAAAAAATGTTTGTATTGAAAAAATCCATCGGAAAAGTCGAAAAACCCGAAAAAACGAATAAAAAACCATTTTCATATGAATTTTGAGTGTACATTTTTTATGAGACAGGTAGTGCAGTGGTTAAAGCTTCGGCGCTTGGGTTGGGAGGTACTGGATTCGAATCCCACTGAAGGCTACACCTAAACTACTACTTTGTTTTTTATCCAATCTATTTATTTTATCTATTTATTTTCTCTATCTCTTTATCTAAGTAAAAATCAATTGCCGTGCGTCTCAATACAGTAGCGGTTTAGAAAAAAAATAAAATTCGGAAAAACTCAAAGGAAAATCCGTAAACTCGAAAAAATCGGAACCCAAAGGAAAGCTGAAAAATCAAAAAAAAAATTGGAAAATCGAGAATTGCGTTTTGTAGAGGAATTTTGTGTGGAAATACACTTAACACCACCGATGAAAATTGTATTTCGACAATGATCAGATTCATTTAAATAGCCACTTCGGATTATTTTCAATAGATGGCGTTGGTTGCGGACTACTATAAATATAAGTTGTGTAGAATTTTGGCAATCTTATTTTCTATATATATAAAAACAAGTGCATTCAGTTCCCGGTTCTTTTGGCGTTTGCTATGACGATTAACAAATCACAAAGTCAATTTGCAAAAACCAACTAAATTTTTGATAGATGCCTAAGTTTGAATCGACCTTTTATTCACTTTTCAATACATTATGCCGCCTTTATGGTTGCGTTCGTTCGCTCAATCTGACAATTTTTTCCACCAATCATATTGCTCAAAATTGACGATTCTGGATCTTTGTACAAAAGATAAGTGGCCAAACAAATGACCGAACGAACGAACGCAACCATAAAGTTACCTTTAGTGTTGAATTCGATGAAAAAGTGAATGGAATGGCCACTCAATCGTCTAACTCAAACGTCTATTGAGAATTGAGTTGAATTGTTTGATTTTTCTCTCATTTAATTCAATTTTCGTGAAGGTCAAAAGTGTTTGCTCGGTCGATGTAATTTGGGGCGAAACAAAGTTCGCCGGGTCAACTAGTATATTATATTTAGAGTTGAAAAATCACTTCTAGTCTCGACCAAATGCATATTGATTCGAATGTTATTATAAATTTTTAGATATTTAGATATTATCAGAATATTTAGATATTATCAGTGATTTTACGGAGCTCATGCGCGCATTTAAAAAACGTGGCATTACACCGATTGTAACAACGTTGGCACCACTAGTGAAGACTCGCCGGGTTGCATCCTTAGTCTTCACATCCGTTGATTTCGTTTATGTTGTTTATGCGGTTTCAAGTAGCGTTTATGCGGTTTCAAGTAGCGTTAGGGTTAAAATACTGATTATGATGTAGCCTTGATGTTATCTGCTTGTATAGAGTTATTAGAGATACGTAATTGGATGGATGTGCGGTGTGAAAGGATAGGCGAGTGACACGCACTATAAAACGAAAATATTCTTCTAGATTTTTGTTTTGATTCGGCTTGACGCGGCTTTACTCCTCAACATTTATTGTATATGGCGAAGAATATAATGCGACTTCGTGTACGCGATTTACTCACTAGTACTTCATTTACTTCATTTACGCGGGAGCAAATTGTACCGAAAAATTTCATCAGCGGTTGTATTGAAAATAACCTTACGTTTCTTCGCTCCATTCCAAATTCGACATTCTACTGGCATCAACGAGCATCCGGATTTTCATATAGTTGAAATTACAAGAAAATTGATCTTTTAAATTCTGTTGAGATCACCAGCCAAAAAGCGGCTTGGTACTTGCTTCGTCTATCTATGTCGGATAGCGCGGTAGTTATATAGTATCTGCCTACATGCGGGCCAATAGAGCGACAGAGGGTTAGAAAATCCAAGGAGCAACTGGACCATGAGGAGGCTGTTGGTGATTCTACGGATACATGGAAGGATAGTGGTTCGACTAGTACGAGAAGCGTCCACCCGAATTTACGGAGCCACCGTTGACTGAAGTTACTGCGTACTACATCATTCCAAGTGAAGCATCTTAGTCATGGAGAAAGAGATCGGGAAAGCGCATTCTTCGCTACAGAAACAACGTCATGACGCGAAATGGTGACGTTGCCTATTCCGTGCAGAAACGAAAAGACTGAAGTGCTCGCGCTGAAGCAGAATATATGCAGATATATGACGATAATTTCACTCCGATTTAGACATCCGAAAAACGATGGAAATTTTTAGACAACTGCGCGCGGATGCAGGCAATGGAGATGAAACCGCTAACTTTGATCTTACGAAGCTACGCTGTTACTCGGTTCAATAATGAGACTGATCCATTTGCAGACTTCTATGGAAATCCGAATTTTGTTATGAATTCTGACTGAGCCCGATTGCAACGGGATAATATAATGGAGAAGGAACCGTCTCATGCGCATGACTAATGATCGCCAAAAGGGTATTCAATTCATGTTATCGGATTTCTGCTTGATAAACAACACGCCGAACCCATTCAAATTTTCTTTACGGGACCTGGTGCTTGTGGCAAAACTTTGTCATCCGATTATTGATGGAAACTTATAGTAGGTTCACAAATACCGATGGCTACTGCAATGCTTACATTTGCTGTGGTTCCACGAGTAAAGCAGCCGCCGCGATCCCGGGTTTTACTGTGCACACTGCCCTGAAAATATCAATATCAAAAATTTTGCCTCGCGGTCTCATCGTGGAAGAGGTTAGTATGATTGGGGCTGAGTTGCTGCAGCAAGTCGATACTAGATTGAAACAAATTACAGGTACGTCGTCTAACTTTAGAGGTCAAGATCTGTTTTTAGTGGGCGATCTCTGACAACTACCGCCAGTGCGTGCTACTCCGATTAATCGTTAACTCAAGAATTCCTTGGCCGGTCCAACTTTGTGGCGGAATTTTTTTTTATTTATTTATTTATTTATTATTATTAATAATCATAAAAGTGTAAATGACAACTAATGGATTTAATGTCCTTTAAAAGCTCGTCATTCGCACTTATAAATGGTACAAAACATATATACAGCATATAGTGTCATAGTGACTAAAATTACATTACGCATAATAAACAATAAAATACAAATATATAACAATAACAATATGATTAAATTTAATTAATTAATGATGATTGGTTTTATTAATCACAAATAATCTTTAACTGATGATAGCAGATGAGATTTTATCATTCGTTTAAACATAAAAATATGTACAGCATTCCTAATATTTTCAGGTAATTTATTATAAATATATGGCCCAATAAATGTTAATGATTTTCTGCCATATTCCGTTTTAATTTGGGGGCACTTCAACTGACAGGAACCTCTGGTTGAATAGCCATGACCTCGAAATTCGAATTGTATAGACGCAAGTAAAGATGGGATGTGCAGACACTTAAACATGTAGATCGACACATACATCTCAAAAATTGCTTTAATTGGAAGAATGCCTATAGCAACAGTTCGATAGAGCTCTACAGTAGGAAACAAGTGAGGTAGTTTAAACATTGCTTTACAGCACCTATTTTGTAAAATCTGTAATTTATACAGTTTTTCTTTAACGGCTGAGCCAAAAGTAGAAGAGGCGTATGAGAATCGAGTATGAATAAATGAGAAATAAATTGATTTTAACACATGTTGTGGAACAAAATCAGCCAGTTTTCTAATCAAGCAAATAAAAGGGCAAACTTTAATACAAATAGAATTAATATGGTCATCCCACGTCATATGCTTGTCGAGTGTTACGCCAAGGTACTTGAATTTGTCTACTCGCTCTATGGTGCAATTTGCAACTTGAAGAGGTGGTAAATCAATGTGCCGTAGGCGTGGGGAGTGAAAAATTATATATTTCGTTTTGTTAAAATTTACTGATATTTTGTTCAGATTCAGAAAATCTAAAAGTAAAATAATATCATCCCTCATTTGTGACATTGCTACCTGACAATCCCTGGATTCATAAAAGAGGGCCGTATCGTCAGCAAACATTCTAATATCACCCGTGAGCGGTAATTTGGCCATATCATTTACGTAGATTAAGAATAGCAAAGGACCAAGTACACTCCCTTGAGGAACACCACAGTTCACACCTAAAGTGGAGCTTTTAACACCATTTAAAATCACAAACTGCTTTCGATTACTAAGGTAACTTTCTAAAAGTTTGTGTGATAGGCCACGGAAGCCATAAATTTGTAATTTCTGTAGAAGTAAACTGTGATCTATACAATCAAAAGCTTTACGAAGATCAAGAAATAAGCCAGATATATAGTTTTGCCTGTCAAAATTACGATAGATCAAATCAGTAATGTCTGTTAGGGCTAAATCTGTACCAGAACCTTGTCGAAAACCATACTGACGAGAATAGAAAAAATTTGATTTATTTAGAAAATCGATCATCCGATTAGCAATAATTTTTTCTAAAATTTTGTCAAATACAGACAAAACTGAAATTGGACGATAATTATTAACTATTTTGGAGTTTCCAGACTTAAAGATTGGCGTCACTTTAGCAATTTTAAGACAATCAGGGTAAACACCGGTTTCCAAAACTACATTAAATAGATCAGATAGTAATTGTGAAAAGATTGGCGAATAATTCTTTAGAACCACATTACGAATGCTATCGTAACCACCACCCTTTGTATTACTGAGAGTTGAAATTAAATTCGATATTTCGCTGCTGGAAGTGGGCGAAAAGAAACATGAATTAATACTAGGCTCCATAGTGTGAAATTTATTTAAATCATCTGAGTCTGGGCCAGAACTATTTGCTGGTACAGAAGAATCAACAAAGTTAACAAAACTGCGATTAAATATATTAACAATAGCAACAAGATCATGATACTCAACATCATTAGAAATAACGGAGTCGATCCTATCATTAGAGTTATTTTCCATGAAATGATTTAACTGTTTCCAGATTTCTTTTTGGCTCAAATTATTAAATAAATTGTTAAAATAACGCTTCTTTGCAAAATATTTTCCATTTTTGATCTTCCTATTTAGCAAATCTAATTCATGTTTCAGTGCTAAATTAGTACTGTTCCTTTTAAAACGTTTCAATGTACGGTTTTTAAGTTTAATTAAATCCCAGAGATCAAGAGTCATCCAAGGACAAACATTTGCATTTTTAATTTTTACATTTAATTCCTTCAATACGGAAAACTGTAGAACAAGTTTATTATACATATCAAACATCCGTTCAAGAGTAGATTCAGGATTTCTGATGTCAAATACGGTAATCATTAAAAAATATTTAAAGGACTGATTAACCTTTTTGTAATTAACGTGTCTTTTCGTTAGTGTCCGAGTAAAATATTTAGGCTTGAAGCGAAATTTAGAGAGTACAAAACTATGATCACTTATGTCGGCTTCAATGGTAAAATTCCGAACCTGCTCAATATTATGAAAGCTACTTACAGAGTGGTCTAAAATATTACGGCTCACAGGTCTAGTAAAGAAAGTATTTGTAACAATCATTCCATGAGCGAGCAAAGTTGTGTTATATTCTGAGATTAAGGTAAAATTTTTATTAACAGGTATGTTAATGTCACCAACTAAAATAAAATCGTGAGTAGATTTATAGTTTCGGAGAAGTTGTTCTAGAAAATCAAGAAACGATGCACTGTCTGAATTCGGAGGCCTATATATTCCGCATATCTTCGTTAGATTAAGCTGCAAAAGTTGAATGCATATATATTGGAATGTTAAAGAACCGTCATCTATACTTATCATGGAGTATGGAATGTCATTCCTAATGAACATAGCAATGCCACCACCAGTTCTATCATCCCTACAAGAGAAAATACTTACGTAGTCTCTAATGTTATAAGAAAATTTATTAGAACTTTGAACAAATGTTTCCGAAACAACTACAATATGTATATCAGTTTTAAGACTCTCTATAAAAAGTAATAACTTATCAAACTTAGCTAGATCGTTCATACCCCAAATATTGATTTGAAGTATATTTAGATTAACATAATTTGAACATGATACATCAATATTTGCCGAATAATCATTAACGAATAATCAATTTTAAATTGTACTAGCTGACGGAAGTAATGCGACAAGCCAATCTAGAATTTTTTGAGGTTTTAACACGCACAGGAAACGGCGATGTACTGGATGAACCTGGGCAACGATTAATCGAATCACGCTTTATATACAAATATTTTGCTCAAAGAGAGTGCCCAAATGCTATCAGGCTCTTTCTTCGAAACGCATCAGTAAATCTTTACAACAAGTCTGTGTTCAACGCATACGTAGAAAGTGTTTTCCATTCCTGCCGATGTTTTTATAGGCTGTACCAGTGCCATACAAATTGTTGAAACGCGGCAGTTACTACACGAGATGTCTGTGTTCGATACAGGCGGCAGGTGGCCAGGAAGCGCGCTGTATTTTTTGCCAGGCGCAATCAAATTGAAGCCGACCTTGTACCTATCTTTCGATGCAGTCGATGAATGGAGACTGTATTCTACGTCATAAATTAAGAACAACACATTCCACAATTGCCTTGCGCAACGAACTGAGTAGATTAGCTACCAACCAACTCAGCCCAAGACAATATTGTTCAACTTTAGCTTAATAAAGATATGACGTTCCTCACGTTCATTGTCCAAACACGTTGGAAAGATCTGGGAGATTAAGATACGAGGAAGTGCTTGCCGAGACGTGGCTAAAATCCCGAGCAGATAACCATACCATTTTTTAATTGTTGCGCCCAATTAAACAAAAAAAACAGGAATATCTCACGTAATTACATCGGTTATGGAAATCCTTTGGCGACAAACTAGTGGCCTCGAAGTTGCAGTTAAACAGGTTGGATATATTAGCTCGGCCAAATGTTTAATGCCAAAACGGTTAAATTCTATTCTTTGTTATCATATAGATTTCGCCAAACCAGAAAATAATTGACATAATCAAATTAATCTACTTTGTTTTGCTGATGCCTTATGCAGAAAGTGATTCTATACTGCTTGGAAAATTTAATCATCTATCTCAATGATAGTACCAGGGGAATTCAACGTAGACTTCTCAAAACTCGAAGCGGAAGAATTAATTGATTTCATGAAAAGTACGTTCAAGTTAGAATTAAATTCTCGGCGAAACGTAGCAACTACTCAACACGGCACAACAATCGATGCATGCAGTTATCACAAACTTATTATTTCCTGGATATCTAATGAGAACCTGGATTCGCCAAAAAGACCTAAGCTAGATTTAAATTAAAAACCGATTATACTGAAAATCATTTTGTTTTGTAACTAAAAGGAGACGAATTATACTATGAAACAAACGAATAATTATTTAAAAAAATACAAATTTTCGATCATGATGATGTTTTCACATAAATTTTGCGAGTTGTGCGTTCACTCAGTGTCTTTCTTTTAATATAATGGAAAGGCACCACCACGCTGTCAATTTTTCCGGGGAGCGTGCTGCCACATGGGATCAATCATACGGATGAACAGTTGGGGCCATTCATATTCGGTTTAAGGCGGGATAAAGCCCGACGGTTTTTTCTACGGTTTTGGCGAGACAACGTCCAACGTTATTTTTATTACTAAAAGCGGGAGACGCAAAACGTTATTATTTTCGGTTAAAGGCGGGAAGACGCCCTACATTTTCCATTTTCGGTTAAAGGCGGGAGGACGCCCAATGGAACATATAGGTGGCTAACCGGCCCTTTATAAACTCCTGTTGGTATCGGTGAAAGGCACCGCAAACCTCAAGGTCGACCTCCATGAGTTCCAAAGGTACAATTTTTTGTTTGTTTTTATGTTAAACATTTTTTCTTATGTTCAATTAATTTTTTTTATTTAAATTCATATTTCTCCAATTTTTAATTTTTTTATTTTGTTTTTCAATTTTTATTAAATGTATAAACTGTAATCGGGCGCCGAATAACGGTTGTGGTGTGCGTGACCGGAGTGCACGTTGGTTTCGCCCTAAAAATTAATCACGTTCAGCGACCATTTTCGTTGTTCGATTTATTTTGCGCTTTCAAAATTATTCGCATTCGTCGACCATATTTTAGTTTGATATTTTTCTACCATTTTTAGCTTGATTTGTTTTCTTTCGCTTCGGAATTTTTCAAGTTTAACCGTTTTGTTTGATTTTTCCATTTTTCTCTCTCCTTCCGCCTCTGATTTCTTTCCCGTTGGGCAAACAATTGTTTTATTGGAATAAAAACTGCACTGCGTATGATTCCTGGCATTCGGTCTTATTTTTTTTTATCGGCCTCACTTTGTTTTTGTTCCGTTACTAACCTGGTTGTTTTACTTTTATTTTTATTTTTTTTTAATAAGATGAAGTACTAAACTTTGTCGAAGTGTGAATTGTGGGAGATCCTCTAAAGATATCTCCGGGTGAAGAGAGGTTTTGTCTGTTGGGGAAACGTCCCTACCCTATTATGCTGCTTCGTTGTCGCTGGGCATCAGGCTTTAGGGGTCGATGCGTCATTCGGGGTTTCTTCAGCAGACATTGTACTTGTCATTCGGGGAGATTCGGTTGTTCCTGGGTGGGCACACCTAGTTAATATTATATTTATTCACGTTCCTCAAATTTTGGTCGTTGGATTCTGGAGTAAAGTCAATTTAATTTCAGTTTTTTGTTAGCTTTTATTTTTATTCTGTAACACGGTGTAGGCCAGGAATGCGTAAGCCTCAACTTCCTCACAATCCAAAACCTTGAGATCTAGTCGGAAAAATCGCCGAGAGGCCTCTGCGTGTATAGAAGAATCTGCGGAATGGTTCTTGAACCAATCCATAACAACTGTAACAGTATATTTTTTTTACACTGATATATAAAATCAGAAAGAGATAAAAAGTGCTATCCCTTTCTTAACAAATATCCGATTCCGCCATTTTTCGAATTGGAGTTTTTTATAAAAATAATTTTTAATACTAAATATTTTAAAAACATGTGAAAAAATACTAAAAAAATCGTTGTAACTAAATTTATTACACTGATTAAATCTTTGTAATGGAATGTATTCTTCTAACAACTAGTAAGTTTCATTATCTTCAGATTACAGCTGTTTGGCTAAATTAAATGTTGACTATTAACATAAAGGTATCAAGGATTTTTCTAAGATGCGACAACGAGGGAACAAACGAATCAGTATTAAACTGTCTATATGTCATGTCCCAGCGGTACCTATCCCCAATTTTTAATTTTTATTTAATTTGTATAACATACCGATTTCACCTGTTTGACTAGTTTACGTCATCCATATTAAATAAAAGATTGAGAATTGGGGTGACCACTGGGGCATGTCTAATAATCAGTTTATTACTTAGTACATAGAGGTATTGTAACCTCCTGGTGACGTCTTAGAAGAATTCCTGTGATCCTCAAACAAATCAAACGAGTGAAATTGGTATGCCTGTTCAGTAAACAAATAAAAAATTGAGAATTCGGGGAACACTCTTCTCACTTGAATTTATTTTATCGACTTTATTGGCATATCTTTATCGGTATATTAGAACAATCCTTTAAACTTTTCAAAACATGTTTTTTTAAATGTTTCACTCAAAATTCTTATTAGAAATTAGTTTAACCGTGTAACACTAATGCCATGAATAATGATATATTTGTTATTTGTTAAAAGATTTCACTCCCGTATATTTAATTTGAATTTGTTGTTATTTTATGTTAAAAAATTCAGAAGACTCTTAATATTTTAGATCTCATCTGACGCTCACCCAAATATAAATATTTTATGAAATCTTCTCAGAAATAAAGATTGCTTCCTGTGTACACGATATGTTAAACACTTACATACAATATGCTATGTATAAAGCGCAGAAATACAATTTAAATTTTACCCTAATATTCTAAAGGACGGTCACAATAAAACGATATAAAACTCAACATTTTACCCAATAACCTAAATCCTAAATCTTCTACTAAACTGCCGTATACGTATACACTTTGCAATCATCGCACACGAATCACAAACATGAAACGTAAAATTGGAAAACAGAATTTTCAATTTTTTTTTATATTTACGGTTTTTCACCTTTTTCCATATACGTATGTATTATATTAAGGTACCGATGTACTTGTAACAATAATAACAGTAATAATCATAAATTACCGAAAGAAAATCTATCTGGACACGAAATTTCCGGTGTACTGGAAATAATTTTTTTTTGTTGTGTATACACGATCGACTAACACGAGTATAAAGGAAATTGTATTGATTTTGGAAAATATTTATTTGGGTTGATTGTACCGCGTTGTAATTTCCGTGTGTATGCATCAATGAAAATGTACATTTTTGTTTTGCTTCATATTTTGTATAAACAACCCATTTTTTTATAGGCGCGGGCCGGTTGTCTAGCGAACTATGCTGTTGGCTGTATGCCAAACCAACATTTTTCCCATTTTATGTCTTTTCTTCTAATAACAAAAACGAAACCAAAAAATTGTTTTCTTAATTAGTTTTCTTCTCAAAAACTATGTCGGAAAAATTACTTGTTATTATTGTGAGGTTATCGTTATTAAACATTTTCTTGGCAATTTTATCCTACCATATTATGTAATTAAGATTAAGAAGTCTAAAATAGAAAAAAAAAATCGTTACACTGTAATGGTTATGCTAATGAATGCTAGGTAGAAGTATAAAGTGTGTTGAAAGCAACCTTGGCAATATTGTTTGCGGTTGGAACAACTACCAGTTTATGTTCTTAAAACACTTGCTATAAAATGGCATGTATGATCACATGACACAATCACATTTAAATTTATAAAATGTCAGTTGGATTTTTATGGGAAAATCCACTTGCCACTTCAATCAAATTAATTGTATTTGTATTTTAAATTGAACAGTTTTCCAATTTTCGATTGTTTTGATGTACGTGTTTAGAAGGAAAATGGATAACAGCTCATGCTGTCACATAAAAACAAATGCTATTCGAATTTTAAAATGGATTTGTGATGCTTTAAAATCACCCATTTGTTTTGGACCAGAAAATGTTGATAATCAACTTTCTGACAAACTAATTTTCCGACAGCCCTAAAAGAATTCATTTCCCTTTTAACTCATTCCAGTTCAAATTCAGCGCAAATAATGAAGTTTACTTCTGATATTAATGAAGTTGTTTAAATCTGAAGAATATTTCTCGTGTACGTCGAACCAGCCGGGTTTGCAAGTGTGTTACAAAATAGCGGTGTTAACATCCACTCCTATCGAGATTAAGTCGAGACTTCAAATTACTCATTTACCAGAACGATATTTCGATCTTTATTTGGGTTTTAACATACAAAATATAAAATGGTTTATTTCTGTTCAAATTGTTAAAGTACCAGAGGCGTATCCAGAATTTATGTTTTGGTTCTAAAGTACGAAAATTACGTCAATCGGAAAATTTTTAAAAAGGGTGGTCCCATAAAAACTATTTGAATACATTGGCTGTGGACCAATTCTAAGGTAAATCTAGGGTAAATGCCATTTTTAACAGTGTATGCGGTAAATTGAAATACCGTACTAAAAAGGTGGGTAAAGCAAAGACACATAAGTAAATGATAATTTGTGACTTTGCTAACATAATAACTCAATAATATGGCGGATTTTCTATATGATTTTTTTCTATATGAACAATGCAATCTCCATTTTTTTTTGAAATAGAAACATCTTTATAATGAAATTATTGCATTACAATAAATTTTATTTTAATTTTTTTCATTAATAAAAAAATACACATATTGGCAACCATTAATTGTTTTGAAAATATTCAATTTCATAAAAAAATTTAATATCCGAATATGTATTTTTCGTGAAATTTTTCGCTTCAACTACGTGTTTTATCTACACATCAAACAAGAAAGTGGTAAAAAGCAGCGACATCCACTACACAAATAATACCAAACCTATTTAATTTCATTCATATCGTCTTATTTAAATGAAAATTTTCCCTACATTTCATTAAATGATTTTTGTTTATAACAAATGTCAAATTTTGACATTATTTTATGTACCTACGAACCAGATATTGTATAATCCAATAAACCATTTTGGGCCTTGAAGCCGTAATTACTTAATTTTATTTACTAATGAATTGGTACGGTTTGTTAAGTAAACTGTACTAAAATTTTAATTTACCGTACTAAACGATTTACTCGAGAATTGGTCCGCAGCCATTTTCCCCAAATTCGACATCGGTGCACTCGATTCCTTCCTGATATTTGAAAACACACTGTGTGTAGCGGAATTCATATAGGGAAATAAATACATTTTATACGAAAACCACAAAACATATTTTTACAATATTTTATAACATTAATTTATATCTCCACTTTATTTCTCTAGAGCACAAAGTCGACTAACTACATATTTCATTATTCGCTCTACAGAGAATAAAAAAAACAATAAAGAAAACCGGGTTGCCGTTACACTCTGCTTTTTGAACTTTAAAACGTCTCGTTAAAGTTAAAACAATAACAAAAATCTTTAGTTTTTTGACGGCGACTGCGTCCTCGCCTTTGAATAGGATTGTAAGGTAATCAAGTGCTGTGTCTGGAATATACAAGGTTAGTGCCGACACTTGATACTTTCCTATTACTGTTTTGTCGCTATTGGTGGTTAGCACTGCACACGTAGTTGAGAGCTAGTTTTCTATTAAATCTTTTCGCTGAACATTGGATTTGAGCAGTACTAGGTCAGCGACTTGAAATGGTTCGATGTTTTCGCGTGTCTGCATATTTCTTTCACTCCACTATCAGTATTGTCGACAAGAGGTCGACAGTAATAACGGTTTCAAATTTAAATTTTATACTTCTGACAATCCAAGCAATCACGACAGAACTTGGTAACTGAACGGCGCACTTCCAGCTAGACATATTTCTCCTCGATCTTCGTCAGAGTGCGGTCAACCCCATAATGTACGGCTGTCGGAATGATAGCGCATTAATATATGGTTGCGAAGAGATGTGGGTACTACTATCAGAGCTTCTTCGACTTTTTCGTTGTTAAAGCGGTAAAGTACTCTTTGTTTTATAATATGTCCCCGATAAACATAATTTTCGTAATTCGGGTCATCAGGCTTCTCTAAGCTATGGATAATCTTCTATACGTCTTCATCTTCCACCTGCATTCGTCTTAACTCGGTTGGTCCTCGTTGGGGAAAATCAATCTCAAAGACAAATCATTCGAAAATCTGCTCTCGTATTGTAGGTGGTCGAGACAGCGTGTCAACCAACACATTTGGCTTACCTTCAAAATAAACAATTGCTAAATTAAATGATTGAATTAACATTGCCCACCTGATTGCCTGATTTAAGCACCCTCTATGTGTACAGCCTATGGACCCGGTTACAATCTCGTTAAATTATATTCCCTCGTTGTCACCGTAAGAGACGCAATACCAAGGTCCTTTTTTTGTGTTGTATTATTATATTCACCGTGTATTTCCAATAACTGGTATTCGCTGGTTCTATACTGTATATGTATGGCTCAACGTTTTCTCACATATAACATGTATTCACTGGTAATAAAGCCAAATCCACGTATCAACTTCACAATATATAACTCCGTTTAGATACAAATAATCTTTATAATTTTTATTTTTTAGCTTTACATGTTTTACAAACAACGTTCCATGACAAAGTGATTTTTCTCAAAAAAAATATTTCTTACATAGAAAATTATAATATCGCGCCATCTTACTAAATGGTAAATACAATTAAAATAAAGTGATGACAAGTGCCATCTTACAATAAATAATTTAATTACTTTACAATAATGATAAGTGTCATCTTGGTTTGACTAGCCTAAACGAATTTAATTCACAATTTTTTAGTACTTTTGTTTTATGTCTTTGTTATAATTACTTTTCTTCTCATTGCTTTGCATGGAAGATATCTGTCAAAAGACATAAACAAAATACCAATTTGACAGCGTATTTTATAGGTAAGTAAATAATAATACAAATTTAATTTTAATATACAATTATACAATACAAATTTAATTTATAATAATCTTTTTCCCCTTTTTCCCCTTTTGTAGATCAACCCCGAGCATTTTCACGAGTATGATGAGATGATAATCAATTTACTTATACAAGACAAGTTTGCATCAGAATCAGATAAGTATTTTATCGTATTTTAATGTTCTTTCGATTCTTTGTGGTTTTATTTATATTTTTAGGAATCGTCGTGAACATACTCCGCCCCGTTGATGACCTCGTCGTCAACCTATAGGTAATCTGCATAATTTTACAACTGGACGCTGGAATGTGGACGAAGATGTTTTCAATGTTACAGCTCGCACCATGCCATCTGTTCCAGGATGAATTTCTACAATACGAGCTAATGGCCATTTGCATACCGGAGTATTGTCTTCCTTTAATAACACTATATCGCCGACTTTAAAATTATTTTGGATTTTTTGCCATTTTTGACGTTGTTGTAAATTGTTTAGATACTCCAAATAATATCTATTCCAAAATGTTTGAACTCTTCGCTGTATTAATTGCCATCTTGACAATAAACATTCTTTTGAGTTGACGTCCGATTCTGGAACCGATGATGCAAATGTCCCAACCAAGAAATGTGCGGGAGTTAATACCTGGTAATCATCATCTGTTGACGAAGCATATAACGGTCTCGAATTTAATATGCTCTCGATTTGACAAAGTAACGTAGTCATCTCCTCGAAGGTAATATTGATATTATGAGTAGCTTTAAGCAGATGTTTTTTGACGGATTTCACGGCCGCCTCCCACAATCCCCCAAAGTGTGGTGACATCGGCGGAATAAAATGCCATTCTACAGCGTTCCGACTTAAGTACTCTGCAATCAGATAATTATTATTAATATCTTTTATTAACTTACATGCTTGTTCTAGGACGCGCTTTGCGCCAACAAAATTGGAACCATTGTCGGTATATATTCGTTTAGGTAACCCTCTTCTGGCAGTAAAACGTTTTAGCGCAGCCAAGAAAGCTTCACTGGTCATATCTGTAACACCTTCGATATGAATCGCTTTCACGGACAAACAGACGAATATGCATATATATCCCTTTGTTAGAATTGTATGGCCTCTACCCTTTCTTGCCGGAATATGTATCGGCCCCGCAAAATCAATGCCACAGTTTTCAAATGGCCTTGTAAGAGTGACCCTTTCAGGCGGCAAACTCCCCATCATCTGCGTGGTTACTTTAGCTGCATATCTCGTACAAATGACGCATTTTTTCAAAATGCTCCTTATTCGGCTTCGTCCATTTATCACCCAATATTTCTGTCGTACATGGATCGATGTAAGCGTTGGACCAGCATGCAATTTGGATAAATGGACATCCCATATGACTCGATTCGTAAATATGTGTTTCTGCGGAATTATAATGGGGTGCTTGCTGTCGTAGTCACAAATAGAATTTTGCAACCTGCCACCTACTCAGAATACCCTCTTCATCGATGAAAGGTGCTAATGATAGAAGTCTCGAACTGCTGCTTGCCCTTTTATGTCGCTGAATGTGTTGTATATCCTTTTCAAACTCCATTCGCTGTACCCACTTAATACACATCAGATGAGCATTTTTTATCTCCGTTGCTACTAACTGCGTGCTTGTGCTCCGTTTGATTTGTTTTAGTGCTTGTATGAATCTCAGTATATATGCAATTATTCTGAATATTTTTTGAAGCCTAAATTCTCCTTCGAAAAGTTCTTCTAGCCAGGAATCATCATATCTATTGCATTGGATGTGATGAGTAAGGGACGACATTGCTGCTTTGCTGTATTCCATGTTATGCTCATTTTCCCGTAATTTAGGCGTCTCATTTATTGGCCACAACGTTTGCGATTGAACCAACCATTCTGGACCTCTCCACCACTGCGTAAGGTTAATTATTTTATCTGGTTTCACACCCCGTGAACCGTGATCTGCCGGATTATCTCTTGATTTGATGTGAGCCCAATGTCGTCTGGGGAAATATTCCAAAATTTCACTAGTCCGATTGGCGATGAAAGTCTTCCAACGCATAGGATATGTAGACAGCCAGGCCAATACGATAGCCGAGTCAGTCCACGCAAAATATTCTGCATCTACCTTTATTGTTTCTTTTACTTTAGACATCAGTTTCGCTAATAAATGGGCAGCACATAATTCTAGTCGCGGTAAAGATATCTTCTTGATCGGTGCTACTTTCGTTTTTGATGTCAATAGATGTGTTGTGATGCTTCCATCTTCGTGAATTGCCCTGCTGTAAACCACCGCGCAGTAGGCTAGTTCACTCGCGTCTGCGAATCCGTGTATCTGTATCCCGTCTCGCTGGTTTGTGAATCTCGGAATTGTAACGTCTTCAAGACACGCAAATTTACCTCGTATCTTTATGTATTCCTCTTCTATTTCACTTGGCAGTTTGTCGTCCCAGTCTAACTTCAGGAGCCACAATTTCTGAAACAATATCTTAATTAGTATTATGGATGGGGAAACGAAACCGAGAGGATCAAATAAACGGGAGGCTTCGGAAATGATTTTTCGTTTGGTGATCTTGCCTTCTCTTTCTGGCTGTATTTTGAAAGTGAAAGTATCACTAGCTGGATGCCATTGTAGCCCAAGAGTTTTAACTGTGGATGTTTCTTCACAACCGATATCACTGATTGGTATTTCCTCGCTGTTATCACATAAATCACCCACGTTTGACTTCCATTGTCTTAGACAAAACCCACCCTTCGCCATAGTAGATATCATTTTTTCTTTTAATTTTTTGGCTTGTTCCTTATCATTGCTTCCCGTTAGCAAGTCGTCGACATAAAAATCACTAAGTATACACCGCTTGATTTCTTCATCCTTTGTGTCCATCGCGAGTTGTTGCATTGCTCTGATGGCGAGGAAAGCTGATGATGCAAGACCAAAAGTAACCCTGGTGAGCTGATAGGTTTTCAATGTATCGACTGGTTGTTCTCGCCATAAAATCGTTTGATATTTTCGGTGTTCTTCAGATATCAAGACTTGACGATACATCTTCTCTATATCGGCAATCAGTGCTACTTTGTTCATCCTAAATCTCAATAGAAGATTCCAGAGCGTTGGTTGTATAGTCGGACCTACTATTAGTTTGTCGTTCAAAGAGACACCATTACTTGTCTTGCTGGATCCATCAAATACGATTCGGACCTTTGTCGTGCTGCTACTTTCTTTTGTCACGGAATGATGAGGCAAGTAATAACTTTCACTGTGTTTATGACTCGCTGGTACCTCAATCATGTGACCTAGGTTAATATATCCTCTCATTTGATCTGTATATGCTTCACGTAGTGTCGTGTTCATTGTTAATTTACGCTCGAGTGACCGGAATCTGTTTGTTGCCGCTTGCAATGAATAGCCTAATTCTTTTGAATTGTTTTTGAAAGGTAGTTTTACTATGTAGCGTCCATCTGATGTTCTCTTATGCGTATCCATAAAAACCTTTTCACATTCCATTTCCTCTGGAGTAAATTTGACGGTATTAAATGACATATCCTCTATTTCCCAAAATTTTTTCAATGCTTCTTCCAATCTTGAGTTATCTTGTGTAAATGTGCTGAACGTGTTCCTTTCTTCGGTATCAGCTGATTGTGATTGCCCTGAAACTATCCATCCGAAAATAGTTTCGTTCAATATTAGTGAATCATATCGCCTTTGGTTGCTTTCCAAAATTTCAAAAAACTTATCGGCTCCAATCAGCAAATCTATGGGAGATGGAAGGTCAAAATGTGGATCTGCCAAATTCAATTTAGTCATGAAATCTACTTGTTGTACGTATATCTTAATCTTTGGAATTCGTGTAGGAAGATGTTTTATTATAAGAACCTCTAGGGTTGTCTTCTTATTATCATACATTGATCGTAAAGTAATTGTTGACTTGCTTCGTGATATTAAATTTCCTGATGTCAATCCTGTGATATGCACGTTCGCTTTCAGGCGCGCTAATTGTAATCTCTGAGCGCAATCTTCTGATATGAAGGATGACTGTGAACCGGAGTCCAACAAGGCTCTACATTTCTGCATTTGTCCATATTTATCTTCGATTAATACTAGCGCTGTTGGTAAAATGGCTTGTTGAAAATTTCCTTTACGATTTCTGGACTCCATGGCAACTAACACCGTGGATTCTGTTTCCTTAATGGGCTCTGTCGTCGCTGTTACCTTTAGTTCTTCATTCTTGGCATCTAGGTTTGAATCCGGATGTAATGTTACATGATGCTTCCTTTTGCAAATCCGGCATACATATTTAGATCGACAGACCACGGATTGGTGTGTTGCTGACAGACAATTGAAGCAGAGTCTTTTATTTACTGTAAACTCTTTGCGTTTGTCGTTAGGTAATTCGAGATAACTACTACACTGACTTAAATAATGTTCACCTGAACACATTGGACACACACCTTTCGCCGTAACTTGTGTTGTCATTGCACCGACCCTTTTGGGTACTGGCGGTTTTTGCTTTTGTGAATAATTAATACACTCTAATGCATCACTTCTTTTGTTGAGAAATTCAATAAATGTTTCGAGAGAGGGAAAATCCTCATTGGCAGATTTATGAGCCCAAGCTTCTTTAGATTCCGGATCCAATTTTTGCGTTAAAATATAAATGAGCCATATATCTCGTTTTTCAGCATGCTCTCCAAGAACACGTAAACCACGGATAACTTCATCGGATACATCCGTAAGATATCGAAGACCCTTTGCCGAGCTTTGATGCATGATCGGTTGCTCCATAAACTGTTTGAGTAGGTTACATATCACATGTTTCGGTTTACTGTATCTCGCCTTTACCTTTTCCCAGGCTTCCTTGTAATTCGCTTCCGTGACACTTAAATGCTTGATCAAATTGTAAGCTTCTCCTTTTAATAATGATTTGAGATACTGTAGCTTATGAACCTTAGATATACCTTCGTTTTTATCAATAGAAGTTTCAAAAAGGTCTTTGAATGATGGAAACTCCGAATAGTTTCCTAAAAATGGCGGTATATTAACACGTGGTAATCGCACTTCACTGTCCCGTTTATGTAAAAGAGATAATTCACGAACAAATTGCGATTGATTCAGCATTAAATCATTAATCGATGTATTTTCTGGAGTGTTCACCGTTTCCAAACTTGTTTCACTATGATATAATAACTGTTTAATTTCGAAATACATCGTTTCGACTTTATTCACAAACTCTAATTGAATATCGGTAAATTTTCCACTTAGTGACCTTTCGATACCTTGGAAATCTTTCCATTCGTCACTCAACATTGCTAAATATGCTTTTATTTCACCACTCTGAATACCGGACCCTATTTCACCGATTTTCTTATTAACATATTCTAGATTTTTAATAATGCGTTTAAGGGCTCGAACGTCCGCCATCTTGATTCACAAAATTATATATAAAAAAAGTAAAATACTCGCCGAAAATACTGTTGCAATTGCCGCTATCCGGCTCGAAGGACCATGTACAGCCTATGGACCCGGTTACAATCTCGTTAAATTATATTCCCTCGTTGTCACCGTAAGAGACGCAATACCAAGGTCCTTTTTTTGTGTTGTATTATTATATTCACCGTGTATTTCCAATAACTGGTATTCGCTGGTTCTATACTGTATATGTATGGCTCAACGTTTTCTCACATATAACATGTATTCACTGGTAATAAAGCCAAATCCACGTATCAACTTCACAATATATAACTCCGTTTAGATACAAATAATCTTTATAATTTTTATTTTTTAGCTTTACATGTTTTACAAACAACGTTCCATGACAAAGTGATTTTTCTCAAAAAAAATATTTCTTACATAGAAAATTATAATATCGCGCCATCTTACTAAATGGTAAATACAATTAAAATAAAGTGATGACAAGTGCCATCTTACAATAAATAATTTAATTACTTTACAATAATGATAAGTGTCATCTTGGTTTGACTAGCCTAAACGAATTTAATTCACAATTTTTTAGTACTTTTGTTTTATGTCTTTGTTATAATTACTTTTCTTCTCATTGCTTTGCATGGAAGATATCTGTCAAAAGACATAAACAAAATACCAATTTGACAGCGTATTTTATAGGTAAGTAAATAATAATACAAATTTAATTTTAATATACAATTATACAATACAAATTTAATTTATAATAATCTTTTTCCCCTTTTTCCCCTTTTGTAGATCAACCCCGAGCATTTTCACGAGTATGATGAGATGATAATCAATTTACTTATACAAGACAAGTTTGCATCAGAATCAGATAAGTATTTTATCGTATTTTAATGTTCTTTCGATTCTTTGTGGTTTTATTTATATTTTTAGGAATCGTCGTGAACACTATGTAGCATCGGAACTTTGTAAAATTGGTTAACGGCCGTGCAACATCTGAAAAATGGGTGATACATTTCGGTAACTCAAACAGGTTTACAAAAGGTCAAAATCGGTCGATGAGTCGTTGAAAGGTCGCCGATACATTTATCAACGCGAATGGCAATCTTTTAAACAGATATATACCAAAATAATGCTGTAACGAACTTGTGACCAAATTTAGACGTCTGTAATTCATTCTCTTAGGTATCCTCCTTAGATACATAACTACAGGAGCTGTCCAAGGCTACTCATACTCTTCTTCATACTCATACTCGTTTTAAAACTGTTATATGGAGTTCAGACATTTGATATGGCGTGACGGGTATGGGAAGATGATTCGGATCTTTCATCTTGATAACATGTTCGATGAATTCAGTTGGGTCTCTCCCTTGATCAAAATTGTCGGAGAAAGTTGTTAGTAATCCTTCCACTTCACGTTTTTGGTTCGCCTTTATTCGTCTTCCTTTTATCGTCACGCCTTGCGAATTTGAGCAAATGTTTCTTTTGCAAGCCAGAATAGCCGCGAAATATTTATTTGGCAACCCGTTGAGCACGGGGTTTAATCATTTTACATTTTAATAAAAGTTGTGACGCAAACAAACACAGAAACCCATCTAGAACCGAAATTCAAATATAGAATGTAAAATAAGGCTCAGCCCGGAGAACCCCGTAAGTCAGAACTGATCCAGACCACTTCCAAGCACGTAAACATCCCAATTCACTATTTCTCAACATCTTTTGAGTCGAAAACCTGGACACCTGGGCCCCTTCACAAAATCCCTACATGAATCTTCTTAAAACTCGAACCCATGTCGAATGTCATCCTATCACTTGAAACTTTAGCCTTGTCAATCTTACTATCTTACTATCTATACTTATTTCAATCTATTTTTAACATTCGAAAACACCAGTAAATTTCATCAAAATCGTTCGAGTCGCTTCCGAAACTCTTAAATACTCGGTTGTTAAAATTAACAAAAAAAAAATTAAATTAAGCTTAACGAGAAATTAAAAAAGCATTAACATATTAAATGGAACAGAAAAAATTACGCTCTACATGACGACTCTATCGAAGGACTCTTCTAATTAGATTTTCTACAAATTAGGACTCCTAATGAAATCGTTTCCCGATACTGGAAATCTGCTCCTAAACACTAATTTTTATAGAAATCGCAATAGCCGAAACCATGGCCACTCATACAATCAGTTGGCACTCGAAAACCTAATGTCACCAAGTTATATAAAAAAACTATTCGAGTAGACATTTTGTTAAAATATACTTATCCGATAAATGAATTTACCGAAATTCTTCGCGAGTTTCTCGCTTTAATACGACTGTCCCCAGCAATAGGAGGCGAATTATGTAAGCATTACGAGTTACGGATTACGACAAATTACGTCAAAAGGCCTTTTTATTTAAAGCATTTTGAGTTGTCGTAATTTCGACGTTTTGTTGTTGTTTTAGTCGTACACATTTATAAATTCGAGACAAAAGTCGTACTATCTATTTTTTTCTTGTTTTCATTGATAATTTGTCAAAATAAGTTTGAGTCGAAACTCGTAAGTCGAACGCGTAATGCTTACATAATTCGCCCCCAGATCAGTTGAAGACAACGAAGACAAACTTGTTCCACTTCTCTTGTGATCCGTGGTAACACTAATACATTTACCTTTTACTGATATGTTGAGTGAAAACGAGGTTTAGCAGAAATTTTTACGATGGAGCTTTCCGTAATTATATTGTTGACCCCGATTGGTTGGATGAAGGTGTATGAAGGTTTTTCGATGCACATGATTTTTCTGTATGGGAAAGGTAATTCGTACAAATCCTCGCACGGTTTACATAATCAGCCCGCCTTGTTGTGGAAATTATGGAAAGATTACGGAAATTACCAAATGATCGTATGTCCATGTTCATTACAGCACCGACATCTGAGCCCGTTTGGCAGTAGGTTTGTGACTTCCACTGGTATCGAGTGTTTGAAATTTTCTTATAGTAACAATTCTTACCATTACACCGACTAATTTTCCCACTACCAGTTGCGCAATTTGGGCTTCAATATGATTGTCCAACTGGAGATTATTGATATTAAGCAGAATTTCAACCACCTTATCGTATGGTTTCCAGAGAACTAATAACCGGGACATTCACTTCTAAAGATGTGAATTATAAATACTAACTCGTAGTATATTCACCGTGAAACTTGGACATATTTACCCTTGGTAACTAAAATGGCGATGTTATTATTAGAACTGCAATCCCTTTGGTTATAACATTTTGATTACTGGTCTCTACCATGACTTGTAAGGTTCCATAGTAATTACAGTACGATAAATTTTCCTTAGATTGCACATACAGGTATGACCTTAGCTACCTTAGCCAGAATCAGGTTCATAACTTAATTTCACCTAAATTATGAAAAAAATGTGTAGAGCGAATTGTACGTTGTGTAGCCACTTATCAAAGATGTAAACGATTTTTAAGTTAAATTGTTAAAAAATTGTTAAAAAAACTGTAAATTGTTGTGGATTTTTGAAATTGTGTTCAAATTGCGTTTAAAAAAAAATTTGAGAATTTTTTTTTGGTCAAAAATGCATGTAAAAAATTAGCAAGTTGAAAATCTTTCTGCTGTTTTAAAATGTAAGCTGAAAAAATGTCTCTTTTGTATGCTGCCCCTTGCGGTAAACACCAACATTAATTTTTATCCTAAAATGTTCACATCAATTAGCGGTTGATGCGTTTGTCTTGTGGCTGTATATTATTTACCAACTCTTGTTTTGCGAAAGCAGTTTTCTAATAACCCGATTTTCCGCTCGTTCAATATCTCGGAAGATTTTGAGATGCGAACAGTTCTTAGAATGTTTTCCGTTTGGCTGATCGATTACCTATCAATTTCGTTTAAGCCGTTGAGATGTTTAAAATAATTGCCGTTGTTAAAAATATGTTAAAAAGATGGAACTCTCGTCTTTGGTTTTGACACTGATAATATTTGTGCGCGCTTCAATTGCTTCTTCGTAGAGCGTTTGAAGTACATATATGCCAACCATAAAATTTTATTTTAAAATATTGAAATCGGAATGATGTTTAATTGAAACATTGGGGCGGAGCACATTTATCCGCTTGTTCATTTACTCGAATCGTTGCGCCAATCACTTTGCGTTCACTGGTTGAATCGGTGTGTTCTAATGGAGGACCATGCCTTACACATTAGATGGATGTTCCATTTTCCAACTTCTCGTTGTGAATTCCTTGGTCATGTTTTACAGTTGAACCAAGCTGTCTAATTTACTAGCAAGAATATGGTCTTTTCTTAATTCGTTAAGAAATACAATTCAAATTTTCAAACCGCTGTTTGCGTTTATTTTGTTAAAATCATTTTTACTTCACTTTAGTATTGGAAGTGCTGTAGGTGTGTTGATCGATCTTGCGTATAGTAACCTCCTGATACTGTCCATCAACAAATATGATGAACGTATTACTTTTCCTTTTAATGACTTCATAAGGTCCTTTATAAGGTGGTGTTAACGGAGGTGATACCGCATCGACTCGAATAAAAACATGGCTACACGATTTCAGATCCTTTTGAATAAATGAACTACGACAAGTATTGTGATTTGAAGCTTCAACTGGTTTTAAATTATTAAAAATAGTTCTTAATTTATTAATATACTCTGATTGCGAAATACGAGAAACCAAAAAATTCACCAGGCAAACGTAAAGTAGTACCGTAAACTAATTCCCTTGGTGTTGCTTTAATATCTTCCTTAAAAATCGACCGATGTCCTAATAAAATCATATGAATACAATCTACCCAATCGTTTGTATTGTTGCATTTAAGAGCAGATTTAATTCTATGTAATCTTTCTATCATCCCATTGGATTGTGGGTGATATGAGGTTGTGCGATAATGTTGAGCACCTAAAAACTTCGCTAATTCTTTATACAATGATGATTCGAATTGACGACCTCTGTCAGTGGTTATATTTCGATTTGTACCAAAATGTGATATCCATCCGGACATTAATGCTCGAGCTACAGTTTCGGCTGAGATATCAGATATCTAAATTATTTCTGGCCATCGCGTGAATCTATCAATGCAAGTTAAACATTAAGCGAAACCTCTTGAGGGTGGTAAAGGACCAACAAGATCGATGTTTATATGGCTAAAACGTTCACCAGTGGCACTATTCTGGTTTCCCCTGGGAATAAGGAATTAGGAAAAATATTTTCATTGCATTTTTGTCTAAATTATATTTTTCTGGCCTTCTGTTGGAATTAGTTTGGTGTAAATATTTTTAGAACAAAGTTATTTGGGAAACTTTTGTTCCACACAAATTTTATAGGGAAAAATAATTCCCAATATATTTTTGTTTCAAAAATATTTACACCCAACTAATTCCAACAGTAGGCCAGAAAAATATAATTTAGACAAAAATGCTATGAAAATATTTTTCCCAATTCCCTATTCCCAGGGAAAACCAGAATAGTGCCACAGGTATTAAAAATTTAAGGGATGTTGTTATGGCGAGTAATTTTACCTCTTTGAAAAAGCATACACTGTTCTGACATGATTTTACAATCAACCTTAATCTTAGGCCAAACAAATCTATCTGTCATTAATTTTACTGAAGGTTTTATACCTGGATGTGATAAATTATGAATTAATTTTAAATATGTTTTTCTTAATGTGGATGGAATATACACATAGTCAAAAAAGTATTCGATCATTTGACAATGACGGAAATATTGCTGTATTCAGTACAAATAAAATAATTGTAAACAAATGTTACTTTTTAAAAAATAATCCTTATTATATTGTCAGTTTATTCCAAGTATCGATTTGTACAATAAATTCAACCTAATAAAAAAAAAATGTAAATTGTAAAAATACCGTTAAATGTATGACAAAAAAGTATTCGATCATAGGTAAATTAATAACACGTATTCCGCCCTTTTGCCGCAAAAACCGCCAGTAAACGACTTCTCATTGATTTGACAAGCTTGCCAGTAGTCACATTCGTAATTTTATTCCATTTTGCCGAGATAATGGCTTTTAGTTGCTCTTTAGTTGCAATTTCTTGTGTGCGAATACGGCGCTCTAATTCATCCCACAAATGCCCAATAGCATTGAAGTCTGGAGATTGTGGAGGATGTGGCAAAACTGTATTTACGTGATACAACAAGTATTCTCTTACTATCCTTGATGAATGTTTGGGATCATTGTCCTGTTGAAAAATGAAATCCCTCTCTATTACCAACTTCTCCGCGCTTTTTTTCAAATTAGTTTTGGCTATATCTAAGTAGACAAACCTGTAATAAATAAATTGAATAAAATGTGTTGCAAAGCACTAACACCTTTTACGTACCGATCCATTGTGGAGTCAATAAAAACCAGCTCTCTCATGCCCGATGCTACCATACAACCCCATACCATCACACCACCCCCATTAAACTTAACTGTTTCTTTTATATTACAGTGTTCATATTATAAGCTTCATTTACTTTTCGCCATACTTTAATTCGACCATCAGAACCATAAATATTATATTTGCTTTCATCTGAAAACAAAACCGAGTTTCAGAACTCATCTGGTTTACCAATATATTTTCTGGCATAAGCGATGCGCTTTTTCCCATTGACCGGTGAAATTTTCGGTCATGTGCGAGCCGTGCGAACAAGTCTTTTGAATTTCAACCTCCATTCGACCTTTTGGAGCACTTAGCATAGGGTTTTTCTTAACTTGGAATATTATTTTACGTTCTTCTCTAATGTTAAACACTCTTGGCTGGCCACTTCTTTTTTTATTAACCACAGTTTTATCACTTTTGTATTTGGAAATTATATAATGAACGGTAGAATAAGACTTTTTTAAAATTTTTGAAATATTTCTTATGGTCATTTTGTCTTCAAAGTGTTGTATTATCACTTTTTTTAAATCAACCGATAATTCCGACCCACGACCCATCGTGTAAAACTAAACTGAGACTGAATGTTCGATTTTGCTTAATTTTTTTTATTAGCAGTATTAATATTAAACAAAATATACTTTTTTTCTTATCGAATACTTTTTCGACGTAATTTAGTACTGTGTGTATTAATTAATTTTTTTTTAAATTTAATTGGAAAGAATCGAATACTTTTTTGACTATGTGTATGGGCGAATTTTATTTACCGAAATATCACAATACACTTGAATGGTTCCTGGAATATCAATTAATTCAAGTTTTAAACTTGTTTCATTATTTTGAAATAAATTTTGTAATTCAATGTCATGATCTTGCTCAATTCTAAGTTGAAAATAGTCGATAAAATGAATTTCGGATTTTTTTTTTCCCCCTTTAAACGCGATAGCATTTCTGCGACAATATTATCTTTACCAGATATATATTGAATATCCGTACTGAGTTGACCAATAAAATCAATGTTCCGCAATTGACGAGGTGAAGATTGGTTCATGTCTTTGTTAACCATGAAAACCAATGGTTTATGGTCTGTAAAAATTTTGAAATTTCGACCTTCGATTGAAATTCGGAAATGCTTTAGGGATTGATAAAAAGCTAAAACTTCGCGATCATAAGTACTGTATTTTTGTTGTGCTGTAGTTAAGCGTTTTAAATAGAAACCTAGTGGTTCTAAAAAACCGTTTTTACTTTGGTGCAATGCTGCACTAACACGATCATTGGACACATCAACATGTTAACAAATTTTTGAATTTTGAGAAATGTGAGCTAACAAAACTGCATTTTTTAATTCGTATTTGCACCTTTCGAAAGCGTTAATAGAATGCTCGTCTCAAATAACTGGTGTTTTGTCGTTTTTTATATTTCCCTTGATTAATTTTTGTAATATGCCTTGAGACTCGACAGCATAAGGAATACAACGACGATAACAATTTATTGAAGCTATGAATCGTCTTAAATCTTTCGCGACTTGTGGTAATGGAAATTGTGAAATGATCTCTAGTTTTTTTCGGATTGAGCTTAATTCCAAATTCGTTCCAAATTCACATTTTGTTAAATTAATTTTAAGACCGAATGGACGAAAACGTTCAAAAACTATTTTAAGGTGCTCGTAATGCTCTTCGTGAGTTTTTGACGCAATCTAAACATCATCAATATATTTAAAAACAAAAGGTAACTCAATTAGTACTTGGTCGATATATTTTTGAAAAGTTTGACCAGCATTTCAGAGTCCAAAAGTCATTACTGTAAATTAATAAAGACCGAAAGGTGTGACCGAAAGGTATTTGATGGTATGCTCGAGTAAGATCAATTTTGGAAAATACTTTACAATTTTCAAGGTACATAGTAAAATCTTGAATATTAGGTACCGGATATCGATCGGGTATGGTTACGGCGTTTAAACGCCGGTAATCACCACAAGGTCACCAATCACCATTATTTTTAGGTCAAGGTGCCTGGTCGACATATCCCTTCCTTTAACATGTATTCAAATTATTTTTTTGCTAAATTAAATTTTTCCGGATTTAAACGACGAGCTTTAGCGAAAACTGGAGGATCTTTTGTTTCAATGAAATGGAAAACGTTAGTATGTGAAATTGAATTTTTGAAATTAGGAATTGTTATATCATGAAATTCTTTTAACAACTGAAACGAAGTATCATTCGTTAAAGTGGTTATATTGACTTCGTTGACTGTGACGCGTTTAATAGAACAGGAACTCTTTAGTCTCGTTTCTGAGTCTATTAATTTTGTATTCTTTAGATCAACGAGTATATTAAAATTATTTAAAAAATCTGCGCCGATAATTGGTTTGGTGACGTCAGCAACTGTAAAAAGCCAATCAAAACTTCTACGTAAACCTAGTGAGACTGTAATTATTTTTTGCCGATATGTTTTTATTTTTGAGCCATTGGCTGCAAACAAATTAATGCCAATATTCGTATTAGGTTTGTCTTTAGAAGTAGGCGGAACGATAGATAAGTCTGAACCCGTATCGACTAAAAAACGATTATTTGATAACTTGTCAAAAATTAATAATCGGCAGTTATTTGGTTGTGCCGAATTGCTTGCCATACAAGACGGCGAAATTAGTTTTTTGTACTTAAATTTTCGTTTTTATTAAATTTGCACCAACTTGTGCATTTTCGAGCATTATCATCGTATTTAAAATGATACCAGCATTGATCAAACTGTTTTTTGTCATTTAATTTATCACGGGGCTTCCCGTTATAATTTCGAGAAGGTGAACGCGAAAGTCGAAAATGAACGAGAATCATTGCTAAATTTATCGAATTTTCTCGGCATATCTTTAAATACATTAGTCAATGATTCTATTTGAGCGAATAACGTTTTTTTCTAAATTACAATTCGTATTATTTATAGGAATATTGGCAACTGCGTTGGTTTCAAATTTTGTCAAATTTAAACTTTTGTCTGCTACCTCAGTTCTCTCTCGAAGATTAATGTTTAATGATGCTATGATCGATCGTTGCGGCTCCGGTAAATTAGAAAGCCAAAGTGAATCTAAAACTGCGTTACTCAACATTCCGTTGGAAGTCTCGGTCATTTCTCGTAGAAGGGTGGAAGGTTTCCTATCTATCACCTAAATCAATTCCCTTTAGTAAATTGGTAAGGCGTTTTCCTTGAGAATGAGCAAATTCATTCACGAGTGCGGCTTTTACAGCCTCATATTTATTTTCTCGTGGTGGGTTTCGAATTATGTCAACCACTACGTCAAGATACGTTGGATCGAGAGTTGAAATAACAATGTCATATTTTCTCTGGTCTTGAGAAATTTTAATATTACGAAATTGGGCCTCGATTTGTAAAAACCAAAAATCCGATTTACCAGTATAAAAAGGAGGCACTTTCGTCGCGATTTTAAACGTCTCCTTATCTACAGATTTGAAATTATTATTTTTACTATCGCTTTGTACATTACTATGCTTGTCAAATCTTGTTTTCAAGTCATTATATTGAAACAATAAATTAGACAACTGCTCCTGCATAATAAAAACTTGAATATCGTTTGATGAACTTGGATTGTGTAAGATTTGATTTAAATCAAAAGGACTTGAAAAAGGTTTAGCTGTTGCTTGAGATACAGGTGGTATTAAAATACTGTTATCAGAATCATCACCTTTGGGAGCCTCTGACGAACCAAACATTTTGCACTACCAGTAATAAATTTTTATAATTGAAGAAAAACTATTAACTTTTTAATCAAGTTAAATTACCATAAATCGACTTTTACAAAATTTATAGATCAACGATTTAATACAGGAAGACACATAAATAAATTTGAAAATGAATTTAATAAAAATAAATATATATTTTAAATTTCTGGAATATTCTGCTGATTATTTCCAGGACCGCAAAATGTTGATTTTAATTTCCTTAGCTGTCGGTTGTTGATTTTGATTTCCTTGACTTGACTGTAGGATGTTATGTTGAAAATGCCGGAAATACGTATTATATGATGTATGTTTTCACTCGGTGAAAAAATGACTGGCCGTATTTTGTTTTTTTCTTTGTTGAAAAAATGGCTAATATAGTCAGCCATTTTTTTCAACAAAAAGCCAGCCTTTTTTTGTTGTTTTCTGTTTTTTTTTAAAACATTTTAGTTTTTTTGTTGTTGCAAAAAATAGCTGATTTTAATGTTACAATTTAAAAATCACTTTTTTAATTATTGTAATGTTTTTGTTATTACAATTATAGATCACGTCGGGGTCACCAGTTATGTAGGTGTATTGATTGATATTGCGTATTTTTTACAGATGAACTACTACGTACATTACACGTACGATTTAGGTATAATAATAGTTATAACTTAATATAAATAAAAAAAAAAGTTATATTTTTCACTGTCAAACACAATAACTCTACATATTTTTTAATTAATTTGTTTAATTATTTTTTATTGAATATAGTTTACAACAATTAAATTATTAAATATTAAATTTTTTACAATAAATTAATTTATATTTTATTTTATATCTTTTAAATTATGTGTCTTTTGGACGACTCCAAATGAAAATTATTTTGTAATTGTTAAAACAAAATTTCTTAAAAACCTTGAGGATGTGATATTTTAGAATATCCAATAAACAAAAAATATAAGTTCTTAACCCTTAATGCAGATTTGTGTCATATATGACACATATTTATTTTTGTTTATTTTTTTCGTCATGTAAACTATCACATACAAATGGTTTATAACAAATTCAAATATAAGGATTTACTCGTTTGTATGCGTGAGTTACTTTCACATGGCAATGACATTAATTCATTAAAATTGGCGGGAATCTGATGGTTTTTGTTTTATGTAATCGTGTGGTGTTCAAATATAAAAATAAAATATAATTAAAAGTATTATCCTTTTACAAATGAATTATAATTATAATTCAATAAGTATGTATTAATCATTTCGATTGTAATTGTTATTTCCTCAACGAATCCTGAATTATTTGTTTAGTTATTGGTAAGTAAAATGTATGTATCATATTTGACACAAAAACTCGTTAAGCAATTTTTCATTAATGTGTCATATATGCTCACTTTCTAATTTTGGTAAATTTATATTCATAACCATTAGACGAATTTCCATTTTAGGACTGTTATGATAAAGTTGTGCAATAATGTCGTCTCGAAAAAAATATTTGACTCTAGAAGAGATTGAAAAAATTGTAGAGGAGTGGTCTGATAACAGTGAAGATGATCTTGAAGAAGACAATGAGGAAGAGCAATTTCAACCACAACAAATAGAAGAATGTGATAACAATAACGATGAATTAATCGAAAATTTAAACATCGAGACTATTCCTGTCGTGTTCGCCAATGATATAAATATGGAAGATGCATATATTTTTGATGCTGATGATATGGATTATGGACGAAATATTGAAAATGGAAATGATGTGCGAAATGAGGAAGTTGAGTTGAAAAATCTGAGAGAGAGATTTAAGAAATTGATTTGGAAAAATACACCGCTTGAAATCGAGTCCAATTTAGCCCAATTCAAAGGCGATGCATCACTACCATCAAATATTTTAGAACTTGAGACACCACTCTCATTTTTTAATTATATTTTTGATGATGAAATGATAGATATGTTTCTAAATGAAACCAACCTGTACAGCGCTCGTAAGAATATTTCTAATCCATACACACTTACTAAATTGGAATTTAAGAAATTTTTGGGCATCTGCATTCTATCGTCAATTCATCAATTACTGAATACGAGACTCTATTTAATAACCATTTAATGCTGCCGAAAGAACACCCGAATCATGATAGGTTATTTAAAATCCGACCATTCATTAATATTTTAAAAATAAAATTTTTAGAAACGCGTTTGGAAGCAAATCTTTCAATAGACGAGCAGATTTGCAGCACGAAACTTCGAAGTTATATGAAGCAGTATGTCCCATCCAAGCCGCATAAGTAGTGATTCAAGATATTTGCTTTAACAGGGGGCACTTCTGGTAAATATTAGGCTTATATTAAATGTGTAATATAAAAGTATGTTTTCTCGAAACTAAATTATTTATCTATTATCATAGGCTATATGTACAATTTCGAGATATACTCGGGTCAAGAAAACATGTACCGTCAGATAGAGGAAGACAATTTAGGAGCCTCGGGTAATGTCATTATTCGATTGTGTCGTATAATACCAAGGCACTTGAATCATACTGTATTTTGTGATAATTATTTCACTACAGTACCTCTCATTATGTACTTACAGAAAGATGGTATTCATAGTATTGGTACTATCAGGAGAAACCGCATACCGAACTCGAAATTAAAAACAGAGAGAGAAGTGCTAGGGGGTTTTACGAGGAGTATTCATCCACATTTGACGATGTTCCAATGTCGCTCGTCCACTGGAAAGACAATAAAAGTGTTACCCTAATATCGTCTTACTGCGGAGCGCTTCCTACTTCAACTGTACTGAGATGGGATAAAACCAAAAGAAAATCGATAAATATTCAATGCCCGAAAATAGTAAAAGAGTATAACCGGCACATGGGAGGTATCGATTTGCAAGACAGCTTTATCGGACGATACAGAATTAAATTTAAACCGTCAAAGTGGTACTTACGGATGTTTTTCCATTTTCTGGATGTATCAGTAGTAAACTCGTGGATTCTTTTCAAGCAACTGTGCGCTTCCAGAAATATGTCAGCAATGACTTTACTTCAATTTTGGACCGATGTAGCGAAAGGCCTTTGTTTGGTTGGCTCCTATGAAAAACCAGCATCAGCTAGTTCATCAAAATGAGTAAACCAAGCATTAATGACAAAGACTCGAAAAAAATCAGCCCAAAATGTTCCGATTAAAGATATTAGAATCGATAGAGTAGATCACTTTGCAATATGGGACAAGCGAACGCGCTGCAAATTACCGTCGTGTAAGGAACAAACTTTTATAAAATGCTCGAAATGTAAAGTCAGCTTATGTTTAAATGCGACAAGAAACTGTTTTATGGACTTTCACAAGTAAACAAACCTATAAATTAATTATTATTAAGACTGCAGCAACAGTGCTGTGATATGAAATTCATTTTTTATTTTACACTAAATGAGTTAATTATGTGTTTTTTGTGATTTATTTTATAAATAAATATATGTAGAACTATATACTCGTATCTAAATATATATCTACTGAATTCGAAACGAAATATTTAGTTTTAGTCCTTACTACATTCTGTGTCATATATGACACATTAATATATTTTGATTTTCCAGGAAAATTATTAATTTTTCAAAATAGGGCCCAATATTAAACTAGATTAACTCATTGAGCTCCGTCGAATCACCAAGTTTGGCCAAAATTCCTTTTATCGGACTAAGGGTATCGCACTAAGGGTTAAAAAAACTGCGTTATTTTTTATCCGAATTATATCCGAATTAATAAATTTTCTTAATCCACAAAACATTTTGACTAATTCAATATTATATTTTTATTTTTCCAGGTAAGAAATCGGGAACTTACAACATCTACCGTATGTATAAAATCTGTATAACTCTAAATAAATTATTTGAGAAACCAACATGGTGAATAAATTTTTTTTGTTAAAATCTCCAGAGATACATATATGAATCTTCATAATATGTAAAAAAGCAGAAACCATCTAACTATTTTTGAGTAACCGAAATTTTCTTTGGCACACATTCGTCTTATAAAATATTTCATCAAAAATCATCTGTCATCTTTATGTTATCCTTTCAATTTTGGCTGTATATGCGTATAATCAACGGTTCACGTTAATCTTGTTACATAACTGACGTTCTCATATACCATATACATATTCATATGGCGCATAAATTTTCATTAGCATGCAAAAATAAATATTTACCTATATATACACATGAACATGCATACATATCGAAAAATGTAAATTTACATATTCCATTAGCATAAAATCATTAGCATTGAATAATAAACCATTTTTATGCTGTGTCGAGGTTTCAAACAGACAAATTGATGGGATTCTGTCTTTTGATGTATTAAATCAACATGAAATCTAATCCGATGCACCTATCATCACTCTACGTATCAAAAAAGATAGTTCTGTCCAATGATACGGAATCATGTATATGCCTGTATTGTGTTATGAGATATCCTTACGTCAACAGTACCTGTAGTATATGATTTTGATATTTGGATTAATTGTTTTATTGGATTTATCCTCGGGCCTAACAATCTCTTTTATTATATAGGTATTTGTGTACTTTAATTTTCTTTTACGTCATATGCATTAATAAGAAGAACTCTTAACCTCTTCATACTCGTATAACGTATAAGGAAATTGTTTTTGTACAGAAATGTTTCTAAGTACGAGCCCTGCGGACTCATACACATACAATGAGAATTTTAATGATTTTGCCGTAAATAATGGCCAGATATATATTGCGAGTGTGTGTAAAACCTCAGGTCTAATACACTAAACACTTTTGTGTTTGGTTTGGTTGTCTCCAGTCGCCATAAATACACGTATTTCATAACATATAATTCAACTTTAGCAAAATGTAAAATCAACAGCAACATACTCGTATATACATATTATGTATTATGATTCTCTGCGGTAAAAGATGTTATGTGATATAATGAATTTATGGCTGATATCAACATGTCTGCAGAGGTATGAGGATGTCAACTTTTGTACCGTAGTGTAGATTTATGTATAGCACCGAATCAAATACTGAATTTATACAGGGGTCATTATCTTAATATTAGTTAAATCTCTATATACCGGGTCTCCCATAATTGGACGATTAAGCGAAGCAGGGTGATGGGCGAGCTCATTTCCAACAAAAAGAGTCAAGTAAAATTTTTTCGAGTTATTAATGGTGCGTAAGTTATTCCACTTTTAGTGTTTTTTTAGTGAAACCGCTGACGAAGAAAATGCAGGTGTTGCTTTTGCTACAAAAATGATATCAAAACAGAAGTTCAGAGGTAGTACGAACATCAATGAATTGAAAAAGAAAAGCAGATGCAATAACTGCCAAGAATTTCTTGTCTTTGACTTTTTGATGAATTTTTGTTTGGACTTTCTCGAATCCAGAAAGTCCAAACAAAAATTCATCAAAAAGTAGAAACGATGTAGCTTTCTGTGTGTCGGCCAATTCATACAAACACAGTCAAAATGATTTTGCTGACTCAGGTGCTTCAAACCATATGTCATTCCATAAAGAATGGTTTATTGATTATGAAGACATCCACAAAATAACAAACAAGCCGTTGAAATAGCAAACGATGATTGCTTAAATATTCATGGTTTCGTAACAATTTTGGCGGAAGTCAGAGTAAATAATCAGTGGGAGACGCGGCGATTAGAAAGAATGTTTTTTTTTTTTTTCTTTTTTAAAAAAGGAAGTATTAATTGTCCAGTAGATTTAATGTCCTTTGAAGGTCAATTAATACCCCCCTTTCATTCACGCACAGACCACCCATTTACACAATTACAGTGTACCACCTGCACATTGCAAGCTCCATGTCAACCTGTAAACTGACATGGACGGTGGGTCGGCGCTGAATTCTGCACTCCAACAGAGGGTCTTAGTTGTGTTTATTAACATTACCGATCGTAATCGATGACGAAAATTCGCTTTGCATCCAGCCTCTGATCCAGACTTGAAATAAAACCTGTTTTCAACTCAGTCAGTAACTGACAAAGGATTCAATGTGCTTATTTTAAAAGAAGGTTGGAAAGTTTTAAATTCCAATGGACACGTCGTAGCAGTTAGTGATAGAGATAAACGAAAACAACTAAAAATGAACTTTCGTCATCCATGAATGTGCAAATATTGCATCAGTTTGGTGTAAATTTATCTGATTGGTCATTGGTGTAAATTTATCTGATTATGATACATTTTTCTGTGAAGATTGTCAATTGGGTAAAATGAGAAGAGTCTCACATAACTTAACACCAATTCGTTCAGCCGAAAGAGGACAGTTTTTGCATCCTGATTTATGCGGCCCAGTGAAGCAAGAGAGAATCAATGGAAGCCGCTATTCCTTGCTCATCAAAGATGAGGCCACTAACTTCAGATATGTATACTTCTTAAAATCGATAGCTAATGCATACACTAGTTTGAGCAATCTTATTCCATTGATTACCAACACGATTGGAAGCCGAATCAAACAATTTCGCCTCGTCAATGGTCTGCAATTTGTTAATCGAGATGCCAAAAATTTATTGTTGAAAGAAGGGATCAACATCATCATGGGAATGCATTTCTCCATATACACCTGCACAAATTGGTCGTATCAAACGAGACAATCGAACAATTCAAGAAAGTGCTAGAACAATGTTAATTTCCAGCGGATTACCAAATTCATTATGGCCAGAACTAGCAGTTTATTTACAAAGCCAGACATGAGCAATGTTAAAAATTTTGGAACGAATACTGCATTCGATGGTTGATGTGATCACACGTACACTGAAAGAAAAGATATGCTGTTTTTAACATAAATTATAAGCTAACTTTACAAAAAAAATAGTGTAAACACAACTTAAATAGCGCTTCGTAAATATTGCAAAAATCAATTTGTAAATTTAGGTAAATGCGTTGTAAAATATGTTCAAAATTTTTATTGAAAATTTACGTGTAATTGACATCTCTGATAAGTCAATTGAACTTATTTGTTTGTTATTTTTACCAATACACTAAGTAATAATTTACTTAGATTTTATGTAAAATTTACATAGAGTATTGTTCCATATACATAAATAAGAATGTGAAATTAACTTAGTGCGATGTGAAAAATGAATAACAGATTTAGCAATATTGTTAATTTTATAAAGCTGCTTTGTTTAAATAGCGTAGCGAGCTTGTAAATTTAGCTTAGGTGGATAGTACAGGTAACATAGTGGCACTGTAACGTCGTATATATATATATATATATATATATATATATATATATATATATATATATATATATATATATATAAATTTTTATGTTTATTATGTTTTTAATCCGGGCGAATTTCTCAAGATTTTTATTAAATAATAACTAAAACAAATTTTCAAAATAGTTTATTTATTTTTTAATTAATCAATTTCAGGTACAATTTCACTTAATGCAATAACTTAAAAGTACTCATACCCATTTTGAAACATAAATTTAGCTTAAACTGTTTCTATATTATTTTTATCACAAATGTTTATTATGCATTTAAAAATTTGAAAAAATTTACAGGTACAATTTCTGCATACTGTTTTTTTATTAAAAATAAACAATCACAACTTCAATATACTTAAAAGGTATTCTAGATGTAACTATTCTTCTCAGATAACAATTCATTGACAAACATATACAAAAAATCATAAATAATAAGAATAAGTTAACCATAATCGGTAATTAAATTTTCATGAACTCAATTTATTTAGTAAAAAATGTTTTACTATTTCCGATTTTCCACATCGGTGATTAAAGTTAACACAAACGGTTTTGTCTCATCATATTCTGTGTTTATAATGTAAAAATACAGCTTTATGAATGACCAAACGTTGTAGCACGATTCAGGATACTCCAATTTAAACACTTGATGTATTTTGAGGCTGACGTCCAATGCTCCTAGGAAGCTGCCGCAGGTGTATTTAAATCCATCGACAAGTGAACCACTTCAAGCGGTTTGCCGAATGGAGGAGGAAGTACACTCAACATTTTCATAATTTTCTTATTGTAGGAATCAATAATAAAAAAAAAAAGTTGTTATTGATTTATATCGTTCAAAATTTTAAATTATATACACCTGTGTTTAGTTCATCCGGTTTATGAGACATTTCTATGAATGAAGTTTAACATGTTTGTTTTTTCACATTTGTGGTAGTTATTGCAGGTATTTTATTCAAAAATTCGACCAATTTTGAATAAATTGTTGGATTTCTTGGAAAAATTGTCATGAAGCCAATATTTACCTTAAATTAAATGTTCAAAAATCACTAAAAATTGTTGTAAAACGCATGTAAAAAGGAATTGTAAAAAGGAATTGTTTATATTTACCGATTATACTGCTGCTTGCAGGTTTTCCTGTTATATTGTGACAAATACACATTTGTGCTTCTGTTCGAAAAGTACTTCCGGAAGATTATACTTTCAATTTGTTTTTTTTTTCTAATTAATGTCGTTCCTCTCCTAAAAATTTATTTATTTGTATTAGATATTTATATATTTTATTATGAACAAGTGCATAAACTTTATAAAATTATAAAATACTATAAATTAATAAAGTATTATAATTATAATTTATTACTAACTATTATACCAATCAATTTTTAATTTATAATATCGAATAATTTCATTTTTATTTAATATATAGAAATGTAGCTTTTAATTTAATATTTACTGTACAATCCAAAAGTTAAATATTCATCAATATACAAAATGAATATATGTACTTGACCGCAATAAAACTTGCATTCTTGTTTTTCGCAGGATTTTTTTTAAAGTAATTTGAAGCATTTAATGCGTTAGAATCAATTAAAAATTATTCGATTAGTTAGATACACAGCTTAATTATATGTATTACAGAATATCCAATTTTGCTCTTTATAAACGCTACTTACCATTTAGTTAACAGCCAACATTTACTTTTAAACCCCTTTTTTATATATAGTATATCGTTAAACACGCATAATATTAAGGTATAAATTACTTAATAAATCCTTGAGCACATAAATAGAGATTAATTGATTACACTGATTTTTATTTTTGTTAATAACTAAACATGAAGATCATTTTTATAATAATTAAATTGTTTGAACTATGCAGCGCATTTATGCGACTATTCTAGTTTGCAAACAAACCAATTATACCGAAATAATATAATATTTAACAAACTTCAGTACGAAGAGTATTTTACAGATTTTTAGGCAACATTTACTCTGAAGCTATGTAAAGTTCACGTTAACCTATGCAAATTTTACTTAGCTCAAGTATTATTTTACAAGGCATATGGAAATTTTACAAAACAGATCGGTAAATTTCAGAAAACGATGTAAAACCGAAATAGCAAACCGCGTGCTGTGTGGTATTTCAATTTTTAATGATTTCTAAAATTTACATAATCTGCTTTGTAAAATTTGCATATGCCTTGTAAATATTATTTCAGCTAAGTAAAATTCGCATAGATCAACGTATATTTTATATAGCTTCTAAGTAAATGTTGCCTAAACATCTGTAAAAATTCTGCTCACAATAAAGACCGTTAAAATTTTTTTAATGGTGGTGTAATTTGTTGTTATATGATATGTAATAAATTCATTTAATTACTAAAGCAAAGTAAATTTGTTTGTTTGAAACTTTAATAATATGACCACCTGAAAATTACAACTAGAAATCCGTTTTTCTCGTAGTAAAAACCATAAATGATAAATCACATCGCTACATGTGTATATAACCCCAGAAGAATAAAATATAATTTTTTTAATTATGATCCAGTTTTTCTGTTAGATGATTTCATTTTTAATCTACAATATGATTTAGTTGTATTTCTCTATATTTGAAATATTTGAACATGCAAAGATTTTAATTTACGTCGACATACGTCACTTAGCTAAGAAAGTAGCAGAATTTGCATAAACCAATACTAATTTTACTTAATATCTAAGTAAATGTTTATTTGTTTATCATATTCGAGACACACAGCTAATAAACTATAATTTTTATTTTTTCGCTTTCACGAAACCCTACATTTCACAAAAAACTAACTCTGATCATCAGTTCGTTTTAAAACTGTTTGTAACAATTGTATTATCATTACGTAAAATTAACATTGCTCTGTGTGAATGTTGCTTTTCATTTGCAATATTTTACGAAGCACGCGCAGATTTTGCAAATCAGAAACGTAAATTTGCGAAAAGTAGCGGAATCTTTAGTTGATGTTATTTTACGTATCATGTTTTGCTAGATTATCATTGTAAACGTAAATGCCACCTAATAATTTCAGCAAATGCATGTGTTGTTTTCACAAAAAATGCGTTAGGTTAACATTTTTATGTTTACTTACCCGTTTTGTAAAAAAAACAGAGATTTTTTCTTTCAGTGTACACAATTTGCTCTTAAAATTAAAATTGAATATATCCACACGGTTAAATAATTTATCTATACATTTTGTGATTTAATTTTAATAAATTTGTTATTTAAAAAATCATAAAATCTATCAATATCTATCAATCATAAAATATATCAATATCTGTGATACAAGAAAAATATAACTGTGATTTTTTTTAAATATTTATTTTTTTTATTTAAAAAATAATGTCTGTGTGCTGTGAATGTATTGCCAAAGTGTCTGAAAACTTTTTTAATTGTGCCGGTGAATGTAATAAACTTATTCATTTTGGATGTGCAGGGATTAAAAAATCTGTGTTTGATGTCATTTCGATAATTCCTAATTTTTCATGGCGATGTGGTGTATGTATCGATGTTTATAAAATTCTCAAGGAAACGAATGATCATATGAGTAATTCTATCAATGCTATATCAGCGTCCTTGTCATTGCTAAATAAAACATCAGTCGCTATTAATAATAACGTGGAAAGTTTGTTAAAACCAACACCATCTCAACAGTCGTCGTCTGTAAAATTAAAAAAAAAAAAACACAAACTGATATGGAATCTGCTACACCAATACTTACAAGATCAAAGAGTAGTGTGAATAATGTGTTGTGCCATTATGCACGGCTTCAACTGCTAAATCGTTAGACAATAATATGGACTCGCCTAAAAATTTTTTTTATTGGTAGTGATGACTTGAACTCTACTTTGCGTACCGTTGAATCGCTACGGTGGATTTTTATTTCTCGATTATGCAAGTACGTTACTGATGATGATCTTATGATGTATATGAAAAACAAATTTGAAGTCGAAAAATCTGTATTATATTGCTTTCGACGTAATGATGATCGCGATTTTGTATCTTTTAAAATCGGTATTCCTGTAAGCAAATTTAATCAAATGCTGGATTCATCGGCGTGGCCTTCTGGAGTCTCACGCTCAGCTCTAACGACGTTGTAACAATATGTACTGCAACCTCAACCGATGTTATACCTTTTTCAAATCCGATGCCGCTGTCTGCACCTATCGCTCAACTGGCACTGCCAATCGCGTGAAATGTACCTATCGGTGTTGGAAAATGAATATGATGTCATTTGCAATACGGAAACATGGCTGATAAGCTCGCACAATTCTGCAGAGTACTTCCCTTCAGACTACTATGTCTTCAGATGCGATCGTTATACGGATCTTGAATCGACAGCGAGAGGTGGCGGGGTTCTGCTAGCTGTCTCGAAAGATATACGTGCGGATATTATTGACCTTGGGTGTAACGAGTTGGAGATTTTGGCTGTTAAACTTGCTTTCAATGGAAAGCTGGTGTTGATAGTTGCTGTTTACATACCATACCAATCCTCCGTTAATATGTCTGTGGGAATTCAACATAATCACTTAACTGAAATTCAGTGAATATTCAGAGTGTTTTTTCCAAAATAATAAAGTAACAGATAGCAATTCAGTGCAGTTAAGTGGTTTTGTTTTATACCCACAGCATGGTCAAAAATGATACAAAATCGTCCAAAATTAGCTTGGGTCATAAATGATGCAAAAAGGAACAGATAGAAATAAAATTTGACAAAATCACTTAACTGATATTAAGTGGTTATGTTGAATTGCCACAGATATATGGTGAGCTGTCTTTTTTTTTTCGAAAACCAACTAGCAGGTGCAGCTCCTGATTTTGATTCTGTGATGATTTTGGGAGATCTTAAATTACCGAAAATAAAATTGCTTGCTGTTGATGATGAACTTCTGCCATTCAATGGTGATCTAACTTCAGATCTGGTGATGGACTCAATCTGTTCACCCGAGCTAACACAGATTAATAACCTCGAGAACCAGTGCGGCAATATCCTCGATCTGGTGTTCATTCCAGTAGAAGTACACGGCACAATCATTTCTCGTAATGATCTCGGCGGTTCTTCAAGTATTTTTCACATACCACTACATATCCAATTAATATTTGAAAATTGTGTTAATGTTAACGTAAATTTTAATTCTAGTGAGTCTGGCACTTGAACCATTTATTCCCCGATCACCTGTAGTTTTCTCAGATCTCAATTTAAAATTTTAAATCGTTTCTTATATAATTTATATATTGTCGAGATCGAATCGAATATTAGAAATAACCCTAAATGTTTCTGGAGTTATGTAGCAAAAGCCATTTCTGTAAGAACCATATGCCAAAATAATACGATATCATAAAACGATTAAAAAACAAAAAAAAAATTCCCCAATAGCAATAAACCATAATATGAAACATAACATGGACTCTCCACCTGCTATTGCTATCTAGTTATGCTAGAAAATTTCGATCAAATGGCAAGTGGAGACACGCAATAATATTTATATGCTATCTGTATGCTATGAATACATGCTATGTCGGCAGAACTCGATAGCATGTATATAGCATGCATATTTTGACGTTTCAATATGGCGATATATCAATATTCAATTTCAATATTGCGCCTACTAAATTTTTTCGCTTTCATACTGGTGATACATACATATTTCAATAAATAAAAAATAAATAACCAAATAAATTTTAAAAAATTATATTAATAAAATTATATAAATATTTTATAAATATTTTTTAAGAATGATTTCTAAACGTCAAATTATAGCAAGTTTACCACACCAGACTCCATCTTGGCAAATTTTGATAGAAAGAGAAAGTAGATTGCAATAGCATTCAGATAGCAGGTGGAGAAGCCGTGTAAAACAGAAAAAAATAGAAAAACACCCAAACACAAAAATTCCTTTAGTTAAATATGCATAGGCTATTTATAGATATAGGCATTATATACATAAGATAAATATAAGTACATAACATATTGTATATATATAAGATAGTATATAAGATGGATGGTAGGGATGATGATGGATTGAGTAGGTGGGAGTATGATCGGTTGATCGCAGTTGGCGGATTAAAACAAAAAGAGGATTGTAAGAAACCATAAAAGGATTGATGGATGAAAAAGAAAAAAAAAAGGATGATTAGAAGTTGGACATTTGACGTGAAAGGAGCTCGAAAAAAAAATTAAACAAACATAAGTGAATGGAAAAGTAAAGGAAAGTAAAAAATAAAACCTTTGTGGAGTGAGAACCACGTGTGAAAAAAAATGTAATAAGTTTAAAAAAAAAGAAAATAACCAGAAAGAAAGACAGTGTTTTGTACGATATACAGTGTTTTGTACGATAGACAGTGTTTTGTACGATAATAACGGTATTTTGTACGATAATCAAATACGAGTATGTACATACATATATCTCACTCTACCCGAATAATCAAATAAAATCATGAGATAAACGCAGGAGGATATGCCAAGCCGAGAGTCCATCATCATCATGACAGCACCATCGTATCCATTTTAGTGTAAGTTTTTTTTTATTGTATTTTAGTTCTAAGTTTATGTAAGTGAAATTTTAGATCCTAGATAATGTATAGCATTAAGTGATAAATATAGTGGGTTTGTCGTCTTTTGTCACCTATTTAAAACATAAGTAAAAGTTTCAATAATTATTGCTCCATTTCTTTAAAATAGAACTTGTAAGGAGGAATAAGATTTTTTTTTATATAATTCGATAAATAATAAGTACATAAATAAAGTTTTGTTTTGTATTTTTTTTGTGCTTTAAAATAAACAAAAAAATTACGTTTGAAGTTAACAAATTAAATTAAGGGTGTTTTATTTAATGTCGGAGTTGTTCACTGATAAATCCGCGACCGCACTGAGTTTAGAAAAAAATAGCCGGACAGACAATACAGTTGCTTTTTGCTTCAGTAATTGTTTTATTTGGAAAAATCGTAACAACATTGGGAAAACCCAGCACAGTGAGTTCTCACCAAAAAAATATATTTAAAATAACTTTTTAAAAAACCACGCTTATATTTAAAGGCTCTAAAATGTAGATAATAAAAGGCTTTGAAAAGTAGATAATAAAATTTTTACTCCTATCAAGGTATATTTATAACAAGTAGAAATTTAAAATTAATATGACTAAAAATATAAGCGTGGGCGCTCCTTTACGGCATTAGTAATTTAAGACTACTAGACACATGAAGTAAAGTCTTTTAGTAACACTAATGGAACAGTCTATTCTGATGTATCCTAAGAATCGTTTTTTTTTTTGCTGGAGCATTTCCGTATTAACGTAAAAATGATATATTGAGAGTTGATACTATATACATTCAGAAGGAGCGCCCCACGCTTATATTTTTAGTCATATTAATTTTAAATTTCTACTTGTTATGAATATACCTTGATAGGAGTAAGGAAGAAAAATTTTATTTTCCACTTTTTAGTCATCGAAATTTGCAATCAATTTTTCGACCATGTTAACATTTGTCGGGAAATTGTAAAAAGATAGATGGTATATCTATCTTTGGACCTTACCTTTTAGAGTGCGATTCGAGAGCACTATGTTATATGATTATATGATTGTTTTTTATTATAGCCAACTTTTATATAGGTCTTTGTCAATATGTGTTTTTTTTACAGGTATTCGCGTCCCACAGATCTTAGTCTCACCAGTTCTGTCAATGCCTCATTATTACGTGGCTTCTTTCCGGTGAATTTCGCGCAATCTAGTTCGACTATTTTCAATCCTTCGAGAGATCTGACTCGACTTAGACCTACATAAGCTTGTCCACTTGCGAACAGGTCTGAACCCAAGTCAATGACTGCATTGTCAACTGTGCTACCTTGCATCTTATGTACAGTTTATGCTCATGATAGTATTAATGGTAGCATACGTCTTCCGATCGTGCCATAGCTATAGTTGGCTGGAAACTGTTTCGATATCGGACGTATGATGTCAATACCATGGCTACCGAAATCTACCTCTACTGCTGATATGTCTTGGGCAAACAATTGTCCTCATACGATCTTGTGGCCACTTGATATCTGTTATGTGACCTATGGAGCCATTTACCAAGCCCTTTGCATCATCGGTGTTGGATCTGAGCATCACTTTTGCCACTCGGAATATGACTAGTTCTGTTGGAAAGCTGTCTTATTTATGTCATTTGGAGTCACTCTTTCCAAGTTCATGTTGTCTGTATCCGCGTAGAATCGACTAATGAATCCTGAGCTCTGATGGTATTCATTGGCTTATTTCTGTCTCTGAAGAATTGTAACACAGCTTCATTGTGCTCATCCACTTTCTTCTTGGTTGGGTAAATGCGAAGGGCACGTCCTATGGAGAATTCACCGGTGAATTCATTGCTGACTTTGTCTATGAGTACTTTCATATGCTGAGCCTGCAATTTGCCTACTCTCAGTGCGTTCAGAATATCTATGAACGTATTGTCTCCTTGCTGTCGCATATTCTCTGTCAATTCAACCAATCTGAAGAGTCTTCATAAATGTACAGCTGGTATCATTCGCTCTAGCTGCTGGAATACTTGATGTCCTCGATTCGGTGGAAGCTGCATTAGATCTCCGAACAGTATGACATTAATACCGCCAAAGAGCTCATCTCTATTCTTAAGTTGTCTTAAGCGTGAGTCTATCATACACAACATCTTGTATGCTACCATGAAAATTTCGTCTATAAACAGGAACTCTATGTCTTTCCACTGTTGTCGCATTAATCGGAGGCAATTGCCAATCAGAAGTGGTAGATTGTTAACGAGTCTTCCATCCTTCTGAACCGGTAGCTTCAGCAGACTATGTATTGTTAATCCGTCCACAAGTCGTGCTGCGACACCTGTTAGTGTTCCAGCCTTTGTTGCTTGCTTTCCATAGCATCTGTTCACCTGGTTTCTTAGCAGGTTGAATATGAATGTCTTTCTAGTAACTGCACCTCCTGTAATGAACAGTCTTTCTCGATTTGTGCTGCCATCCATTTGTTCCTGTATGCATCGTGTGATGTATGAAGAGCTCACGTTGTTTGACATTCATAGCGCTTTGTGCATTTGTAAATTTCTCATCGGTTATTGCATTGTCAAATTCAATTTCTTGAAAATGTGTGGAATGTGTGAATTTGATTGAATGCATTCTCCAGCTGCTTGTCTCGCTCTCTATATGTTTTCATATATTTACTGATTTCTTTCAATCATTCTTCTCGTGCAGCGAATGCTTCTCTTGCCGTATCGTAATCTACAATCAACTCGCTTTCTTGACGATATGGCATGTACTAAAGGAGGAGACTGTAGTAGTAATTTTCTGGATCGGATGTAGCCACGAAGTATGGGATTTGCACAACTGCTGGCGTGGCTTGCTCGACTATTCTGGATTTGTTATCATTGAGCTTGATTATGGTCTTTCTAGTTCGTGGTTCATCGTCGAGTATATCATCATCAATGCCTTCTTCACTAGTATCTTTCTTACTGTATTATGCTTCGAAGCGCATTGCGAACTCTATCAAGCTCATGTTATTGAAGACAATAGTCGGATGTGAATCTGGTCTCAATTCGTATCAGTCGAGTATACTCTTACAGTAGCCAGTCGCCAAACCCTCCTCATTGAACTGAAGCACCTTGTATTGTTGTTCTGGCTTGCGCGTATTGAGGAACACACATTTTCTAGAGCTCTCTCGCATCTTGAGATGAGCTAGGCGATATACAGCTTCACATGCAGATACTTGTCTTTCCTTGAGGATTCTCATACAGATCTTGAAGAGCTTTCGAGAGATGTTGGTTTCCTCGCGTCGTATCTGCTGAATGGCCTGTGCAATTCCAATATCGAGATCTGTTGACTCTGGTTTGGACATGTACTTGGCTATGAAGAATGCGATAGCTTCATTCGATCCGCATGGCTGAATATCCATATTACCTTCCCACAGTTTGAGAAGTGTGGGATTGTAGTTATTGATATTCCGGTCTTGTTCACGCCGCTTCAGTAGACAAATTTCTCCTCCGTTTCGAATGAAATCATCCGACGAATGAGACACAATATTCATTACCTCGTATACAGTTCGCGGGAAGCTGAACCAGCATCTTCTATAAGCAGTATTGTTCTTATAGCAAGTATCTTTGTGTCTATGAGTTTGGCATTTCTTAACTGTCTCATAAAGCTCTGATTCCTCATTTGGCAGTTCACAACAGCATACACGATCTATTTGTGTCAGACCTTCTGGTGTATCGAAAGCTGGATGACTTTCGATCCACACTACCATGTGGAGATGTGGACTGCCTCTCATCTGAAACTCGATTCTCCACCAGAAGTCTTTAACTCGACCACAAAGTACATTATTGTTGCTTCGCATAAATCTTATTAATGCATTGACTCGTATCATGAAATGCCGGCTTACAACAACTGGATATCTCTCGATGAGAACTTGTGTTGCATGTATATCAATACTGCTTGGATCTTCATTCGGTCTTCCATCGGCAATCAGTAATGCTTTTCTCATATCCAACCAGTTCAAGTCATTGCAGCTGAAGGTGACGAAGTAGGTTGGTGGTCCAAGGCATATAATTTGAGCTAGAAGCTCATTCAGTACCGAGCGCCAGTAAGCAGCCGAACCTCGCAGGTTCTTGATGTAGAGGTGAACATCTTCTACCTGTCCCTCTTGTCCTTCGATTTTCTTTCCACAAGCTGCTATCGTGGAATGTCTATAATATTCGAACATTGACAGTGCATAGAACAGATACTCAATTTGCTGGAACCGTGTATCACTGCCAAGTATTCGATATTGGTAGTAATCTAGAGGTGTGATGTAAACTGATTGTTGTTCCTTTAGTCCATTAATGCCGTATGGGAAGAGCTGATACCATGCTAATTCTTCAGCATTTAACTCATGTGCCTCATTCACAATATTGTCCCGTGTCCTGCGTACAAGTTATCAGACACTTCAAGTACTTCCTCAACATCTGGCTGGGCATAATCTATTGGGGCCATCACCGATGTATGGATATCTATTTCTGGTTATTCTGATTCCTCTACTAGTACTGAGTCTTCGTCGCACTCAAATTTCGTTTTCTTGTGTACATCAATGTAATCAAGGGTATACGGTTCATTTCTTGAAGATGTTGCACGTTTGCATACCCGTATGAGTTCCTCGATGGTATCACATTCTATTACGCAAGCTCTACCATTTAACGCAGCTCCAGCTCTTCTAGCTCCACATGAGTGTGAGTCTGTGAAGTAGTATTTGTCATCATAGTGCATGACGCCTAATGAGAGCGACCGGGAAATCAGTATACCCGCACTATGACTTTTGAACAATGCTTCAAGGCTCTGTCTCAGTGTCTTTCCAAGATATCCCTGATTTATGTTGTCTTGTAAGCTTCCAAAGAATAGTGAGTAATCTGCATAGCTGATACTAAGATTATTGTTATATATGAGGACGTTTGGTTTGATCACATCGAAGTGGTGAACTCTTGGGCGTTCTTCGGTGTATATTCTAATTATCTCATAAATACCACCACCCTCTACCATATTTCGGTCCAATGTCAAAGTATTCCATCGCCTTGGTGGAAAAATCGCAGCTCTCACAATATTAGCAAGAACCATAGCGGCACATTGCACTCCTGCTTAACCAGATGTGAATACAGATTCATTTCCTTGATGCCCTGAAGCACGTACAACTCGTGATACTTCGCTAATGGACATATAAGCATTACTTGGACATCTTAATTTAGAGAAGCTGCTACTACAACACGAACCAAATCTCGTTCACTGATGTGAGCGTTATTGTCAGTAGCCACATCACTGTAAAGTGGATTGTTCTGTTTCAGCCGTTCTAGAGCTTCATAGACTCGTGATCGAGATATTGAGAACTCTCTTGTTTTGTCAAGATCCTCTAATCGCTCCACCACGAATACGATACCAGAGTTATTTATTGATCTTGGCAGCATATTCGGCAGCTTCTCAGTGACTTCAAATATGTCCTGTCCGAAGAGTACAGCTTGTCCACGACATGCATGTTGACCGAAATCCCTAGTTAGTTTTACCATCTTAATGAATGGTATTACTCTTGACAGCAACCGTTGCTCAGATTTTGTGAGTCGTTGAATCACATCTGGTATAGCACCTGGGCCAAGAATATTCCAGTATGCTTTCGGTGGATGAGTGACTTTGTTGCTGGTCAAATGAGTCTTACATCTGTGACAAACGCTAAGGGTTATAGATCTCACAAGCTCGGGTGGAAGGTAATTAGCAGCTTGGATACTTGGGCAACACGATGTGATCTGATTTGGATATCATCTTTTCGTGCAGACTTCACAAATTTGATCGCAGTAAGTATTAAAGGCTGACTTGAAGGTCTCAGAGTCCGATCGTAACCATTCTCTTCTCCGATCGTAACACGTGCTCGCTGCTGTTCAGTTATTTCAGTGTGTGCTGTTCACGATCAGTCTGCAATCTTATTTGATGCTCCTCAGGTGTTTCTAAAGCTCTTAATTGTGACATATGCATGCGAACGGTTTCCAACCGATTTTGCCTTTCTTCGGCTGTTTCTGCTGCTCTAGCTTGAGAGATATGCTTGCGAACTCTATCTAAACGCGCTGTACGTTGTTCAGTTGATTCTCGTTGTCTTTGCTTGTCTAATCTGGCACGCTTACACTCTGCTGTCTCTGTAGCGCGGCTTTCTTTATATTTTTGCTTAGGTGTTTCCAATCGTCTTTTTCGTGTTGTAGCAGTTTCCTCCTTCTTTGATTTTGATGGTTTTTGGAGGATACACTTTTTAGTCCCACGAGTACGGCGGCAATAAACGGTCTATCCTCCCAGCGGCCCCATACCAGGATAAGGCACTTATACAACTATTTGCGCCACTGAGACCTGAAAGCCATTTCATTATATGTGACAAAACTTATGTTTAAGTCACGCAATAGCGCACTTTTTATTTATCACACAAAAAAAAAATTTTTTAAGTTCATAATAGTGCATTTGTCAGTAAACACAAAAGACAAAACCGCATGACATACTCTTGTAACGGGTTTTTCAAATTTGAAACAATACCATTCGCAGCCAACTTCACTCCGTATATTGGTAATATACTCCGTGGTAATATACTATGCCAGAGCATATTTAATGTACAGAAAAGTTAGAATCTTGTATTGTCATCGGAGTTAAGCCTGCATGCAAAATTTCAGCTCAATTGGACTATCGCAAGTGGTTGAAAAATTGATTACAAAATTTGACGATACAAACAGACACACAGAGTGAGCTAATATAAGCGTGGTAATAAAAGAATTTTTCATATAAAACTTAGTGAGGCCTCACTAAAAAAAGTGAGAATCTCAGTGTACTGGATACGCCCATTGTGTTCATCATTTTGTTTTATTTCTGACAAAGCTTCCATTTTATTTCGAAATTTTGTTAAGTGCATTTTTTAACAAACTCGACTTACTTTGTGAAAAAAATTATTAAAAAAACATTCTGTTACTTGTGAATAGTCCGATGTATGATACCATTTTACAATCTGCATTAGTGTTGCATATTTTTCTGATAGTGAGTCAACTTTCTGTAGTACATTGTTTTCACGCTGGTTTTTCCTCTTTACAAAACCATTGTTTTTATTTGACAGGCACACTGTTCTAGATCGTATTAGAAAAGAAAGTTAAACAAAAGAACCCTTGGGTTTTTTTAAATTAATTTTTTGGTGAGTGAGCAATTGCGATTTGTATATAAAATACAGGTGTTGGTTCGTAAACGGTAAAGTTAAGAACTACTGCATCGATGTTGATAAAAATGTAAGGCTTGGTCGAAATTTGTTCACCGGAAGTTGCTGCTGCCAAACTTTCGATTTACGTACTTTTGCACTGTTTTAATTAAAAATTTATACATATAATCTATCGATCGCGAGAAGTGCTTTTGGACTGTTTGATCGAAATCGGTCCATTGGAAGTGACAGTTTACATAAGAGATTTTCGATCAATAAACTCAAGAACTACTGCACCGATTTTGATAAAAGTTTATACGTATGTTCTATAGGGCTTGAGGAGTATTTCTGTAAGATTTGATCTTCATCGCCCATCAGTTAAGCAAAACGGTCAGAGTTTTCAATATTAATTTAAAATAATATGAAAAATACCAACAAAATCATAATAACCTCTTCGTTGATCCACATAATGCTTAACAAATAATAATATGGTCCGGTCATTGCCTGCATATAAGAAAATTAAGATTTAAAATTTTCTTCGAGAATAACAACATTTCAACAAATTCGTAAATTAGCATAACGGAAATTTTTGAATAAATAAACAAAATATTTTGTACAGTATTTCATTGAAAATTGCCTATTACCGCATAGATGGTGCTCAAAACAGCCGTTATAAAATTTCTACACGACAAACAAACCAATAGGCAAATACGTGTACGTACCACAACATACAATTCTAATCGAATTAATTTTGAACAACTTGTTCGATATCGAAGGGCCGAATGTGTCGAAGGGCCTAATTTTTTTTGTTTTTAGGAATATACAATAGCTTTTTAAATTTTCTGTTTTATGGAATATTTTGTAATTTTTTTTTATTAAACATAAATGAATTTCTTATGAATTTATGTATTTTACTAATTTTCATCTTTGGTTATTATGAAATGACATGTATACAGTCAACGATACATTTTGGTGAAAAATAATTTTGCCATGCGCTACCTGAGACATTCGGCCTTATCTCAGCCTTCTGATATAAGGTACTAAAAATAAAAAAAAATAATTAAATTAAATAAAAAAACAAAAAAAAAACCATAAAAAACAAAATCGGCCCATTCGGCCCTTTGACACAGTCGGCCCTTCAACATATTCGGTCCTTCGACATTCGGCCCTTCGACATTCCAAACTTCGGCCCTTCGACACATTCGGCATTCGATACATACAATCAAGACAATTTCTAAACAATATTCCAAAATATAACACCAGCTACTAGAAATGACTTCATTCGGGGCAGATAATATCATTACTGATCACTTTATGCCAACATTTAAAGTCCAAGGACAGATATATCATACTGCAGGTTCCTTATTACCAATTTCAGATGAACAAAATAATTGTCTTCCAATATCTTTTCTGGGAAATAATGTTCATGAAGTCGACACAAAATGTGTAATTACTTTGGAAATACACCGCGATATTGTTATGTCTTTGCAAAGTTTATTTCATCAGCACAACGAATTTGTAAAATTATTAAAACTGCAATTGATCTAATGCCCTTCGACAGTCACAAAATAGTTATAAGAGCTTATAAAACACCGATTGGTGAGCACTCTAGACGATTCAATGCTCCAACAATAAATGAAGACGCCATTGTCATTGTTGGCGATCGAATTCGAATCTAGAGACGTCATTTTACAACGTCGAAATGATCAATTGCAACGTGTATCTGAAACTCACAGATTTTATGACGCGCTTCAATATCCAATATCCTATTCGAGAAAGGCACTCAACGATAGAATAGGTACATAGGATTACTGAAACAATTGAGGAGGCGTTGGAAATAAAGGAAGTGTGTTCAGCAATATTCATAGACGTAACCAAAGCATTTGATAAGGTTTGGCACCGTGGTCTAGATTTTAAGCCTCAACGAGATTTGCCAAAACAACATTCTGAATAGCTAAAGTCTTACATCAACGACCGTTACTTCCGGGTGAGACAGGAGGGGGAACACTCAAAACTGAAGAAAATATTGGCAGGGGTTCCACAAGGCAGTGTTCTAGGCCCCGTATTATACCTTCTGTATACAAATGATCTACCATATATAGAAGAAGCTAGAATAGGAACGTTTGCTGATGCTAGTATAGTTGAGTCCACAAAAAAACTACAAAAATGCTGTTGATATGGTGAATAAGTGGACAAAACAATGGAGAATAACACTTAACGAATCGAAATCAACACACATCAACTTTACAAATAGGAAATTAGAATATATTCCGATTAGACTGAATTCACAACAAATACCATATTCTGACAATGCTAAGGACCTCGGCATGACGCTAGATTCTAAACTTAGGTGGAAAACGCATGTTAAAAAGAAAAGGAAATAACTGAATCTAAAATTCAGAAAAATGCACTGGCTTATTGGAAGAAACTCCGAACTGACAACTCACAACAAACTGCTGTTATATAAACAAATCTTAAAACCTATCTGGACGTATGGTATTCAGCTTTGGGGTCGCGCATCGAAAACCACAGTGAAGTACATTCAAACATTTCAAAATAAAGTACTATGTAGCATTGTGAATGCTCCTTGGTACATTAGAAACGACAATCTCCATCGAGACTTAAACATGGAAAACGTCAGCGATGAAATACAAAAATTTGCAAGGGGTCATGTACTGCGACTGCAGCAGCATGACAATGAGGAGCTGCGGAACCTACTGGATCGCACAAATGGACCAAAGCGCCTAAAAAGAACAAAGCCTTTAGAATTAGTGGTTCCCTGAGCCGCTTAAATCAAAGGACGGGCAGAGCTGGTATTAACCGATAGGTCCCAGCTCACAAGAGTGGACTACTTAACTTATAAAACAATTACTAGATAATCCATATGATTAGTTATAATATTATACAGAAATAAAGATTTATTAATAAAAAAAAAAAAAATATCCAATAATGTTCTGGCAATGGGAGGACGGATGTCACTTAAATAACAATAACAGACAAGTGCAATAAGAAACAAAAAGATAACCACATTTTACAATGTCGCCAATTATATCATCAGTTACGTAGTTGACATGTACGCAAAATTAAAACAGAACGTTTATTATTCATTCGGCTAAATCAACGACAATTGCGATCAGAAGAATACATTCATGGCATTGTCCCGACCTTGGTCGAATTACAATTTACCACCAGCAACTTACACCGGAAGTCCGAGATACATGCATGAACGTCCCAAATTATTCAACACATCACAAGACAATCTACTTTAAACAGAAATTAAAATCTTTGATTGATATTATTGTAAAATACAACGTTTTGGGCTCTATTCGATGTTGAATGTGTACTCAATTGAATGGAAAAAACGAGGATCATGTGAATTATCGAAAAACCCCTTTTTCGTCTACTTATAACCGACACGACACAGTGACCGACCTATTACGAACTGCAATGCAAAATCGCTACCCCACGAATGTACGCCAACCACGACATAACGACAAATTTGTTCCAAAATCGTTTGAAAATTCCGACTTTGTCATTGTTAGAACGGATAAGGTTCACACGGGACCACAACCCCCATACGAGAACCCCTATAAAGTCATTCGGTCGCCGCACAGAACACGTCAATCCGTATGCATGGCCCAAATAATACACTCCGGACTTCTAATCGTTTTTTTAAACTAGGAGGGAGGTTTTATAGTTGATAAATTATCGGAAATGATTTTCCATACAAACGATGAAACAAATTAAAATCGAAAAATTCAATAATTGGCGAGCGCTGAAATTCCCAATGATCACCGCGATTATTGCAAAATCAACACTAACGAGAAATCACCACTTTTGGTTAAGTACTCGTAGCGACATCTTAAATTGCATGTACATACTAAATTGTCATAATATTACTATAAGACTTCTTATACAATGCAGAAACAAACTCAAACTGATACAAGTTTAATGAAATTCCGCAATACCATCAGTTTTCAGAATAATGCAGAGTTGATGAAAAGGTATTTACATAATTTGTACGAAGAATTCCTTAATCAATAATAGAATTTCAGTATATTACATCAAATACGTCTTCTATTCTCAGGAAGAGGTATAGCAATAAACAGTAAAATCATTTGAGTTTCTTAAATAAACATTTGAAAAATTAATAACAAACAGGAATTGAAAATTTCCTGGAAAAAATAATCTAAAAGGGCGGGAAACTTTTTTGCTAATAAACCTTAAAGCTCCCCTGAAATACAACTTTAAATAATTTTCTTTTTTACTATTTATTTAGGAAAAATTCTACTCATGTTATTTGCAAGAATTTCGATCGAAAATGTCAAATAAAGTTTTCTAATTTATATCTGTTATAAATCCAATGAGTTCGTTCATGTGTGCGACTGAGTGTATGTGAGTAAAGTGGGGTGTTTAGCAAATTTAACCATCACTTTATATTCGGCATCTCAATTTATTTTGAATGTGGGACAAAAAGGAAAAGCCACCCTAACATTTTCCGGATCTATCTTAATAGTTTTCCTCTTGCACATAATTTTCAGTTCATAAATATTTCATTTTTAATGACTCAACCAATATAAGGACCAGTCCCCTACTAAAGTACGATGTACGATTATAATTCTGTTGGTTTGGAATATTTAATATTAAGATTACAATGTTATCAAGAAAAGTTTAACGCTTGAAGGCAAAAAACGCAAGCTTTTACTATACGAGTATAATGAAAATATTGTATGCTATATGCACATTACAAAATATATTTTTTACTTAAGCTCTTTAAATTAATTGAGCATAAAGAATTGTTTGTATAGTAACAGTATACGAAGAAATTGAGGATTACGTGGCATATTATGAGCTTTCTGAAATCTAGGTATAAAATAAATATTTTAGTTTGTGAACGCCAGAAAATTAAAAGCTTTTTTTGAAAAGTTTTTAAACTTATACCAAAATTAAGTTTTAGTTTTCCAAATCAACCTTTTTGTGAACATCAAACACTTACAAATACTTTGCAAAACTCACATTAAATTTTGTTCAAACGATAAAATCTAAGGGCCCAAATGAACTTTCAAATCCTAGCATGAAACTTATTGTTGTAGGGATCCCGATATGACATCTAGTTTAACAGTTTCAAACAATGATGTATCCTCGACGTCAAATATGTACCATCGATGTTAATTCCCCGGAAATAAAGAACTGGGAAAGAGTTTACATAAAATTACGTTTTTCAAATTATTTTTTTCTGGCATACTATGGTAAAAAGTCAGTATCATTTTTTAAAAACAAAAAATTTTCCTTGAAAATTTATTCTCAATTTACAAATATTTACATCAAACTTTTTTTCTCAGTAGGCCAAAAAACCTGATTTATAAACAAAAGCTATGTAAATTCTTTCCCCAGTTCCCGATTCTCAGAGAATTGCCAGAATATGGCCATTGGTGTCCCGCTAGTAATTCTTTTTATATTTGTCTTAGGTTGAACGATTAGCTGAGAAAGCGGTGTTATCAAAGCAGCTTGGACCCATTAAATCAAGGTTCCAATATCAAGTGTAAAGATTTCCTAAATCAGAGAGTGATATCAAATGTGGTAAAGACGATGCTCATCAAATACTGTTAAAGTTAGCCGAAAGTTTCCAGCCGAAAGATAATGCAGATAGTGTCTTGAATACAGCAAAAATCAGTCATGAACTTAAGAATTTACGAATTTAGGATCGGGGTATATCATTCGGGTGAACGGAAAATTATTTCAGTTTATAGGAATTTAAAAATCGATAGGAGCGTGAGCATAAAGAGAGTTTAACTTTCGGCTTATCAAATGACCATAGTAGCATCAATGACATGGCATTTACCTAGAATGACAAGCATTTTCGATATATTGCATTAGCGAATTTTTCCTAAATTACACCCCTGTATCTCCTTCGGAATTTTCTCGCAATTAGGCCGAAGTTGACCAACATGGTGACCTATCAAATGACCATAGTAGCATCAATGACACGGCATGCTAATCTAGAATGACAGACCATTCAATACGCGGTATATTGATTTAGCGAATTTTTCCTAAATTACACCCCTATATCCCCTTCAGAATTTCCTCTCAATAGGGCCACAGTTACCGGACAAGTGGTGCAGTGGAAAGCTTCGGCACTTGGACCGGGGGGTACTGAGTTCGAATCCCATCAGTGGCTAGATGCAAATCGAATTTTCATCATCGATTATAATCGGTGATGTAAATAAGCACAACTAAGACCCTCTGATGGAGTGCAGAATTCAGCGCCGACCCACCGTCCATGTCAATGTACAGGTTGACACGGAGCTTGCAATGTGCAGGTGGTATGCTGTAGTTATGTGAGAAGATGAATAGGTGAATGGGTTAATGATGTGACGTTAATGCGTGGTATCACAATGGGCCAAAAATGGCCTAAGTGTCAACCACTGAAAACTAACCTGAAACCTAACCTGAAACCTAGGTAGGCCAAAGTTGACCAACATGGTGACCTATCAAATGACCATAGTAGCACCAATGACACGGCATGTTTACCGAGAACGACAGGCCATTCAATGCTCGATATATTGAATTAGCGAAATTTTTCTAAATTACACCCCCGTATCTCCTTCAAAATTTTCCACAATTATGCCGAAGTTGGCCAAGATGTTGGCCTATCAAATGACCATAGTGACATCAATGACACGGCATGTTTACCTTTGAACGACAGGCCATTAAATGCTCGATATATTGAATTAGCGAAATTTTTCTAAATTACACCCCTGTATCCCCTTCAGAATTTCCTCGCAATTAGGCCAAAGTTGACCAACATGGTGGCCTATCAAATGACCATAGTAGCACCAATGACACGACATGCTAACCTAGAATGACAGACCCTTCAATACGCGGTATATTGAATCAGCGAAATTTTACTAAATGCACCCCTGTATCCCCTTCAGAATTTTTACACAATTATGCCGAAGTTGACCAATATTATGATATATTAAATGGCCATAGTGGCATCCTCACCATGTTTTATGTTCATTTGAAGCAAGGTTAACAATATTGCTTTTCGAATTTTTCGACAAGTTTGAATAGATTTAGGTTTTACAACAAACTTCGCATAATAATAAACTAAAATTGGTTTTTGTTGATGTATTCGTGAAATAATTTTTTTGGCTAAGTTTCGGCTGAAGAATGTTGATCAACGGTGACGTATTTATACACTTACGGCTGACAAAGCGAAGGTGCTATCTGCATTATCGACGTTTTAATCTTTCGGCTGGAAACTTTCGGCTAACTTTAATAAGGTGCTCATCAAATGTATATCGGAAATAGGCGACACCTTTGTTCTAGCATTGTAACTAATTAATACTTTTGTCGTGCATTGTACATATATATTTTAGTATTTCAGTTGTAGTTTTAATAGTTACAGTTTCCGCCTTACTGAATATAATATATTTTACAATGCGAGACCATTTTACATATGGCGACGAGGATTAAAATATAAATAAGAAAAAAGTTAAACATTATTTTTTTTTCTTTTGCTTCGCTAAATTTGCAAAATTTAATTCCAAGTTGGTTTCTTATTCTTACACAATGGCGTCAACATTCATTGGAAAAGTTTCAGAGTTTGGATTAAATGATGATTACGTAATATTTGAAGAGAGATTGTTTCAACATTTTATTACAATCGAGCTAGACGACGAAGACCGTAAAGCTGGAATTTTTCTCACAGTTATATCAGAAGATGTCTACAAAAATTTAAGGGATTTGTGTTTTCCAAAGAAACCAAGCGAGCAAGATTTTTATACTAAGAAGCTATCAGTATTTAGAGAATGTGCTAAATTTTATAATGCGAGGAAATTTGGCAGTGTAATAATAGCAAAATGGTTAGTTCGCGTAAACAAATTGGCAACCAACTGTAATTTTAATGATTAAATTGTCATGTGTTACGTGACAAATTTGTTTCAGGCCCATCGCTGCTCATGTGTTTACATTTTGCAAATTCAACAAGCAAAATTGTGAGAGATGTGGAGCTAAGGCTGTATGCCAAACTTAAGTTAAAAGTTAATTTTAAGTAAATTTTTCGGTAAATTTAATTATTTTTCAAAAACACTATGGCAAACTGATTGAAAAATCTGTCCTAAATCCGATTTTTACCATAGTAAACGGGTTACCTTAAGTTTGGCACACAGCCTAAGGCGGTTTGTGATGCGGTAAAAAATAGAATGGCGGCAGGATAATGGAGAAAAAAACACAGACAAATTTTTTTAGAACTTTTTAATATTCAATGATGACAATGATAATGATCCTTTCTTTTTGGATGTGTAAATAAATAAATTCCAGTGGAGATGGAGATGGATTCTGGTGCGTCAGTGACGGGACGGCCATTTCTGAGGAATTTTTTAATAAGAATTTTAGTTCAGAAAATTAAAGAAACCAAAGAAGCAATTGAAAAGTTATGATGTTAGTTTGTTGGAAAGATTAAATTTGAAGATTTGTTATATGAAAATATTGTGGTGGTGATACGTAATGGTGGAAGACATTTACTTGGTCGTGATTTGCTAAAAAAATTAAACATATTGTTTACAAAGGCTAATGCTATAAATTCTAAAATTAATATTGTTGTACTAATAAACAGCAGTCCAGAAAAACAAATCAGCAATATAATTTCCAGGCAATAGGTTTTCGGATAAATTAGGACTCTATAAATATGAAACCATAAAATTAGAATTGAAGGATGATACCAAACCAGTTTTCTGTAAGCCACGACATACCTGTCGTACCCACATCAGGGAAAAATGATTGCAGAATTGGATCGTTTGCAGAATGAGGGAATTATTGGGGAACTTCTTTAGTGCCCGTTCTTAAGAAGAATGGTGATATCCGAGTGTGTGCAGATTATTGAATAATAGTAAATAAATGCTTGAAGGATGTAAATTACCCAATTCCTCATATTGATTTGTTTGTGGCATTAGAAAGTGGCCAGAAATTTAGCAAGCGTTATCTTAGTTCTGCATACAATCAGATCGAATTGAATGATGAGTCGAATCATTTATTATCGTGGAGTACTACCAAAGGAGTTTAAGTAGTGAATCGTTTACCTTTTGGAACCAAGCCTGCTAGTTCAATTTTTCAGAAAACTATGTAGAATGCTCTTCTCGGAGTGAAAGGAACTGTAGAATTATTGGACGATATTATGGTAACCGGTTAATCAGATGAGGAGCATTTAGTCAATTTAGAAACTGGTTTTGAGCGTCTTAGCGATCACATTTGCATGGAATTCGAATTGTCATAGCTCATTTGATCAGATTAAAAAGATAAGGACTTCCGATGTTTTTTGTTTCATTTTAACCCAGTATTGCCAGTGAAGAGTAAAAACAGATGCTTCATCGTACGGAGTGAGAGCAGTGTTACTTCTTGTATTTCCTGATGGAGTGGAGAAACCAATAGCCTATACGTCGCGTACTCTATCATAGCCAGAGAATAACTATGCGATGATTTTGAATTAAAGAAATTCTCAAATTATCTCATTGGTCTACATTTCATTTATGCACCAATCATAACCCTTTGGTGTCTACTTTTGGACCAAAGAAGTCAGCATATGATTTTACAATCCAACATATTATTTTTTGTCACGATTATGATTTCCGATGTTGATCAAGATAAGTATCCGATGTTGAACAATTTTTCTTATTTGAATTTTATCAATATGGAATTAGATGACTTAGTTGAGGTTCAAAAGATCAGAGCTGCATCACGACAAGATAAGAAAAAATGAGCTGTCACTAGAAAAACATATAATAATTTGGGGATAACAATATTTCGGTTAAATATGCTAAATGGGCTAGATACTTCACATCTTGGTATGAGTAAGATGGAGGCATTAGCCCGAATATACTTTTGGTGGCCAAACTTGGATGCAGACATAGAAGGATTGGTGAATTTGTGTGTAATTGGAGAAGCAGAAGATGCCGTTAGCCCCATGGATTCAAACGATTCATGTTTTTCATGATTAGAGACAAATATTTTTTGATAATTCTGGGTGCATACTCCAAATGGGGTAAGAGGCATACATGATGAATTCATGTAATACAAAAGAGACAATAGAGAGAATGAGGAAATATTTTGCTTGTTTTGACGTTCCAAAATTTATTGTATTAGATAACGCAGTACAATTCACGTCATCTGATTATGAGGACTTTTGTAAATTAAATGGAACATATTTTAATATTTTGACTCATACTCGTAGATGGAAAATGTGTAAGAATCACAACAATCAGTTTTGAACAGATGACATTATTGATTTGAAAAAATTAGTCTTCTCATGAGGTCGCGACGACTGATGTTGTATATTTACATTGGAATATTTTCTATACATATAGAGTAATACCATGTAGTTGTAGTACTAGCGAATTACTGCTTAGCCTACGAAATTCTTTTCTTTCAAATTTTACATCTATATTTCATTATTACAACAATAAACCTTGGTTTAAATTGTCCAAGCTCCTTTGATAACTTTCTTAAATGCATTAATGATATGGATCGATGCACCGAGGTATTTGTTGATGTTGGGAAACAATTCGCGTGTGCTAGATTTGTCATGATTTAGTTGTAAATACATTTCGAAGCGTTTAAGGCCTAATTTATTTGATTCTGATATTAATTCAATAATTCCACTTGTGATTTTACGGATGCCGCCACAGAGACTCTCTAGAGTTTAGCCGTTACCGCAAAGTTTTCCACTTCCCCACAAACATTGCTTCATTTCGATAATTTTTTCTTTTAGACACAATTCATATATTCTCTCTGAGAAGATTAATACAAATTCCAAAAGCTCTTTTGTCTAATTTAAACCGCTGAAATTCGTTTGGGTGAAAATTGTGATTTGTCTGTCAGTTTTTGTGAAAGAAATTCGAATCCTCAGCTTTTCCAGAACCTCTGAAGGTGCTAAAATTTAGCCTATAATAAAAAACATATTGGTGACAGGACTATGGACGTCGCTTGATTGATACATTCCAGAACAGTTCTTCCCATGTATGTAAGGGAAACAGGGCTTATCATGTTTTTGTAAACTCGAAGGCACTCAAGTACCAATAGTTCGCCAGGAGCACAGTAAATTAAATCCTTTTCTAGAAATGTCCGAAAAATGACGAATGGCGTTCCATACAGTGATACCAGTTCCAAAAAAAAATACTTAGTTTTCCTTACAGACAATTTAAAAATCCCTATTTTTCCCTATTTAGACAATTTTTGCTCCAAAATATCACTAAACGGGCATTTTATAAAGCACGAGAACAGTAAAAGAATAAAAACTATTCTCAATAAAAAAAAAAACAATGTTAAATAACTAAATAATAATATTACGTAGAAAAACAACCGAAAGTATGTCTTAACGATAATCTCCTTCCATTTTCTTCAAATGCAACCCTGCACAAATATTTGTATATTTACTTGTAAAGAAGTGGTCGAGGAGACCGATCATTGACACATTTCAGAACTTTGTTCAAAATGCATATTAAAATTAAAATTTAGACCTGCGATGCAAATTTTAAAATTATTGATTAAGTATATTAGTTGAGTTCTCTCCAGCTCAAAATCCAATTTAATCGTTTAGAATGGACCGATACCGCAACTTCCTTTTAAATTTATGTTTCAATCTTGAAATAAAATTGAATGGGGATTGGTTGTCAAACGGCCAAGTTAAGTCCAGCATGAACATATGCTAGAACTTTGTTCAAAACTCACTTTAGAATCCCTAACCAATACTACTAACCATATTTCATCATAAATCATTAAGAAATGGCGGGAAAAGATGAAACATTGCAATATTTCTAAATTTCGTATACCATAGTTTCTTTACATATGTAGCATTGGTAAATTTCTCTCTTTCTCTCTCTTTCTCCCTCTCTTTCTCTCCCTTTCTCTCTCTCTTTCTCTCTCTCTCTCCCTCTCTCTTTCCCTCTCTCTCCCTCCCTCCTTTTCTCTCGCTCAAGCGCTCTTTCTCCCACTCTCTCTGGCACTATATCCCATCTAGGGATTCGGCAGCCTCAAATGAGGTTTCGTAATTATTTTTTCATTTCGTGATTAATTCATTGATCCTAAACCAGCCGTGAAATTTTTTCCTTTTCACCACCGGGAATCGAACCCGGGAACTCCCGCGTATTACTAGGGCTGTTTCGATCATTATGGCTGTAGTTCTTTGTTCCGGTTCATTGGCTGGCTTCTACAACGCACAACCTGGGTCATCTGGAACCTCTCTCTAATCTTTCCCAAATAATTGTTTCGGTATTTGTTGACTGTGCTCTCGTTAATGAAATATTATTTGTCTGAGTTTTAACATTTGAACCGCCGAGTTAAAGTTGTATCTTGACATTATTCCCCGCCCCTCCCCCCCCCCCCCCCCCCTCGTCTGGAACTTCGTGTTAGAAACTAGTATCGCAAATTCTTAGTTAGCTGGTTCTGTGTTTCCATTTATGAGATCGTTTGGAACGCCCGTGTAAGTTGCCCGTGTACACAATTTCTCACAGTACTAATGTGGAAATAGGGATGGAGATTATGCGGCAATCGGCTTGTAGGAGCCGCTTCTGCCCCTTTAAATGGACTTAGAGTTTAACGATGCTTTACTTGGGTCTTTTTCTTTTGCCAATGATTGATGTCTTCAATTGATTTCCGCTGCATGGAGATGGTGACCTATCTCGCTTGTGATCTACGTTGTCACATGGCTCACAAGTAATCCTTTATGTTTGTTTTCCGCTCGATGTTCCTCTCGGTGTTTATTTTAACTCACCGTATTTTAAGTGATGGCTTCATAATAGCTTGTGCATTAAAGCATAAGCAATATATAGTTTCAGTGAAAGCTGCTTCCGGTGACAAAGTCACTGCTCTGCATGTCTATGGGTCCCGAATGCCGTCATTCGGGCGTCAGCATTCATTTTATCTCTCTCCATATATTCGTTGAACATATTTTACACGCTTAGTGCGCTAGTCGCTCGATCTCTCATACGTACTTTTAAAGAGTTTTTCTAACCTTCTGGTAGCGACTCTTCATTTTGATGTGATATAGTTTTCGCTTGTATCACTTCCGAATTTCCAATTCAGCGCCCTCATTATCATACTGCAACTGTTGTAATTATTTTCGTAAATTGTTTTCAATGTTTCGGCTACTCTATATTTAAGAACTCTTTATCTCATACATATCTGTTGGCAGCTGTTTCGTTTCAAATTGGAATTTCATTGAATGTCGGTGGCTTGAGTTTATTCGTGTGTACTACCTGAACTGCTTGCGATGTTGTTCTATTTGTTTTCAGGCAGAGATAATCTATTTCCTTCCCCATTTTGATTTCATTAACTTCTTGTTTCATTTCCTGCTGTAACTCTTTCTACGTTGCATCTTTTTGTTGTTGCGTCTCTTTTCCTTGTTGATCAAACCTTTTAGTTATGACAGCCAATAATTGGGCCTCTTAGAAGATTCCAGCTGCCATAGGAATTGTTTATCATCTAGTTTTTCCTCTATAGTCTCTTCGAACTAATAATTATCCAGGTCTAACCCTTGCTTTTCCATATCATCATGTAGTCGCAATACTCATTCATTTTTGTAGCCTGTCAATAAATCACGCTGCTAATTGGAATTTTAATTCCGCAACCGGCAAATCTTCAAAAATCCTTTTTTTGATATTCACAATTCTACCGCTGTCATGAATTGTTACGAATTTGCTCTATCAACTTCCGTTCGTATAACTCTCATAAATTTACACCGCTTCCGAAATATACTGTGTGCCGGTGTCAGGCTATTTTTGTGTAAATTCTCGACTAACTAAATTGATTATTAGTTCATACTATTTATTGATAGATGTATCTATGTTGCCAAACCAAAAGTTTGTTCAGGTTTATCAATCGCCGGTTAGACATGTTTTGGAAATTGATTAGTTTTAATATATTAACCAAATTTTAATTAAAAATCGGATGCGGTTTGTTTTGTGCCATCTATGAACGACTGGTATGAACTATTCTTCGATTTAGTTAGTTGAAAATTTCGACAAATCACCAAAAACATCACTAATAATTTATCGCACAGTCCACTGTCGCGTACCGAATCTACTGAATGACTAGCTCACCATATTCATCGTACTCGTATGTACATGCCGCGCTGAATATTCCACTAAGTTCCACTAAACTGTTATAAAATTATTTCTAATGCTACTACATAAATCTAAATATATAACATAAATCTAATATGTCACTAAATTTTACAAATGTCATTAAACTCTTAACCCTTGATTGGCCAATTTACGTTGAAATATTTTTTCACCCAAGTAACCATTCAATATTTTGAGAACATTTTATATGCAAGGAAACAAGCAAGCAAGGAAGATGAAAACTACACATATGCCAAAGTTGTTTTATTAGGCCAATATAATATAGTATTAAAGACGAACAGCATGTATATCGATCTCATAATTCATTTTCACCAAAAAACAAATAAAATTTACCCCAAATCCGTCAATCAAATTTGCGTTGTCGACAGTCGTCTAATCAATATAAAAAACAAAAAATAATTGTAGAACAAAACTAGGGTAAGGTTGCCCAAAACTAACAAAATTCAATTTGTCTTATCATTTCATGTTGCGTTGAAGATCGTCGTCGGCAATGAATTACACATTGTAAATTTTTATCACTTCACTTTCTTAATTAAATAACAATAATGACAATACATAATTGTATAAAGATTGACCCACAATCATATACACATAAAAGCATAACATACGAGCATACCACCAACAACACTAGCACAGTAAATTAATTTCATTTCTAATTTAGTAATACGATTAGATTAGGTTTAGTGTCATTTGACAAAGCACAAGACGCTTTTTTGTTGTTGCAAATAAATTGATAATTAAAAACAACACAATTATAGTAATGAAATGGGTGTATATGAAAGCGCTCGACACTATGTGATCCAAATCCAGTGACGGCGTTAAGGTTGCCTTGGTTATTCTTTTTTTGGTTGTAAACGCAACACGAGTAGAAAATAAAAAACGATACAAACGAAATGAAATTTTCACTTACTCATCATCATCATCATCAATATTGCATTGTCAATGTCGTTATGTACAAACGACAGAGAACCACAATAGACAACATACAATGTTTATTGTTGCTAACAGAATTTTTTACACTATTCCCATGAGCAACAATGTGGAAAGTCTGGATTAAAGTGTTGTGCTCTTGATTTGGCTTTTATTTTTCGTTGCTTTGTAATCGTTCATGAAGATATAGGAAATAATTAAAGTGTTTTCAATTGTGTTGCAATTATCGTGACAAACCGTGTGCTTCCGGTTCAGTTGGTTCAAAAAAATGCATTTCGTCATACGGTTTAATTATTATTGTACTATGTAGAACAAGTATGTGCATCTTATTGCATGTAGAATTTTCTACGGACGGTGCGCTTTGGTAGAAATTTTCTGATAGAACCACACAGACGGGGTTCTTTTTTCTTTTACCCTATTTCAATTTCCGTATTTAGATTTTCTGGCACAGGTCTCACTCTGGTCATTTTTTCGAATATCGGAAAACTATTCAAAGTAAGTCAAACTGTTAAAAAGTTCATGATTTTTTTTGTTATGAAAGAGGCAACTGCCAACTTCCAAGTAAAAATAAATCCATTTTTGGTGTAAATTATCAACAAAAATTATTTATTTATGGAATTTTTTGCGTTTGAAGAATATTTCAATTGCATCGGAGTGAAGTTTATGCCAAAATAACAAAATATACACTGTGATCTATAAGTACTTAGAATTGAAAAACACTCAAAAACTGAACTTTTATAACAATATTTGAAAATATTATACACTATAAGTAGAAAATATTTAATTTTTGTGAATATGTTGTGAGTGAAATTTTTGAAAATTGAATTTTTTAAAACAAAACAGTACAAATCGCACAGAGGTGGTCGAAATGATTCTGAACTAGTATTTGATGTAAGAAACAAATCTTATTTATCCACATGTTCGGAAATCATTGAGAAAGCATCATTGAGTGTAATTAGAAAATTTCTAATCATTTGAAATTATTTAACTCGGCTCCTGCGAATCGCACAGAGGTGATTGAAGTGGTTTTGAATTAGCATTTGTTGTAAGAAACAAAACTTATCTATATATACAGGGTGTTTGGCAGGTGGACCGAATACGTTTTATGGCAGATTAAGGGGGTGATTTGGAAGCTTTCATCGCATGGAACCGATGTCTTCAGTCTCACGGTAACTGAGATATGAAATTTTTAAGTTTTTTTTTAAATTACCTAAAATCTCACTTTTAAATGGTCATAACTTTTTTGTTTGTAGACGTAAAGACACGAAATAACTTTTATTGAATTTTGCAATGTGATTTTATTCTAAATAAATCATTATTTAATACAATCGGTTTAAGAAAAAAGAGTTATGGACTTCCAAATCCTAAAAAATGTATAAAAGTATAAAAAATGTCTACCTTCTATATGCATTTAAAAAAAAACTAACGATTGTTTTGAAATAACTTTTGTTTTATAAACTTCTCTGGGTTATGCCCTTTCCAACGGTAATACCCTTGACAGACTAGCGATTAGCTAAACGCGTTTAATCATTTTTCGAGTTTATCTCTTAATGTGTCAACTTCGAGATTAGCTAAACGGGTTTTGTTTTAGGTTTAGTAACTAAATCGGTTTAGTGCATTAATCTCTCAATATTTTGAAATTTATCGCATAAAAATGGGTTTAGCGAGAGTGCCATCTAGCAATGAAGGTTAAAATTTATAAATAGGACAATGTCATTTAGTGCTGTGATACAATGATAGATGCCGCTTACTTTTTGAGTTATTCCTTTCGAGTTCAATTTTTATTTTGCTTCAATTTAAGTGCAATATACACAAATGTGTATGTAAATAATGACAGGTTGTAATGTCTTCCGTATTTTAACGGATCTTAGTTAAATGGGAATTCTTAAAAAAGAGCATAATAATTTGATAATACTTAAATTATAAAACATATTAATTCTTTGTTTTAGATAACATTAACTATTTTATTATTATTATAGTTAGTGTTATTTTTCTGAACAAAACAAATTGGTATACACAAATGTGTCTTCAATTTACACATAATTCTATCCTGACACATTCATTTATCGTAACCAAAATTTGCATACACAATTGTGTAAACTGGCCAGGCAAGGTTATATCTGCTTGCCATCACAATTGTGTGGGTAACGAAAACGAATCGTGTCAAAAATTGATTTTTGTATGTGATATTGACCAACACACACATTTTTGCATTCTTCTTACCGTAGAGTGCGTATTATAATACCATGATAAATAAAAGCTGCGTTTTTATTTAAAACAATTGAGTAGAGTTCGCAATAGCTATTTTCAAATTAGTCCAATTTAAAATTAAAAATTTAATTTTTTTTTAAATTGAATAATTTTGATTTAATATAAATCTATGGACATATAACCAAAAAAATTCATCATGAAAGTTGTATGGCTTTCTTGTAATATCGTTGTTCTGTATAGTTCTGTCAATGACATTTTTTAATACAGATTCCGGACAAACATAGCGCTACCGTATTTTATTATTGAAACAGGGTTTGCTAAGCCTCATATAGTGTGTCAACCTAATTGGCTTTGTAGTAGATTAACTAAACTAGTTTAGCTACACGCGTTTAGCTAAACCCTAGTCTGTTAAGGGTACAAGCTACATGTCATATAAATCATTCACTTTGTGGTCAAAATAAGAGAAACTATTTTGCCCGGGTCAGGTTTAAGAATATACCTTTTAAATTATTGATAAATTTTTAATCAACTTTTTTTTTTTTTTTTTTGGTAACTATGCGATCTGTTTTGGGGCTCAAGGCCCACCCTGCTCTTCCGCGGTTATGCTTTTTACGTCCTTACTTTACGCCTCGCGGCCAACTCGAGGACGTACGGCTATAGGATCGATTTAAGACCTCCTGCAGATTGCAAGCTCCATGCCAGCCTATACTGGCATGGAAGATGGGTCGGCCCATGGGTTTTGTACACCGACTGGGGGTCAAAGATGTGTTACATTTCACCACAGATCATAATCTGTTGATGAAATTTCACTTTTCATCCTGCCCCTATCGGGATTCGAACCCGGTACCTCCAGATCCTTAATAGTATCTCTTTTTTTGACCACAAAGTGAATGATTTATATGACATGTAGCTTACCGTTGGAAAGGGCATAAACCAGAAAAGTTTTTAAAACAAAAGTTATTTCAAAACAATCGCTAGTTTTTTTTTTAAATGCATATAGAAGGTAGATATTTTTTATACTGTTATACATTTTTTAGGATTTGGAAGCCCATAACTCTTTTTTCTTAAACCCATTGTATTAAATAATGATTTATTTAGAATAAAATCACATTGCAAAATTCAATAAAAGTTATTATTAAAAAAAAACTACTTTTAGCGTAACCCAGGAACTTTATTTGAAAACAAATTTAGTCGCATGTTCAGATGCAAAATCATCGCCGTCGTTGTTCCTGGGTTACGCTAAAAGTAATTTTTTTTTAATTTAAGAAATACGATTTGTTTAAAACTAATTTAAAGTATTTACATTGAAAACGTGTTAATTTTAATGCAAACATATTGCAGAATCGTATGCATAATGTTCTCAGTAGGAGAAATCAAAAAAAAATTTATATCGCCTATTACAGCACCATCTATCATGAATCGAAAAAATGTTTCAAGGAAATACGTACTTTTAGCGGTAGAATCTGAATCTGCAATAAAAAATAAGGGTTCCTATCTTAGTTTCCAAGTTGCCTTCCACCCCCCTTACAAACAGAGTGGTGGTCCTAATTTTTGCACTAATGTATTTCCCCTCCAGAATGATTTAATTTTGATTATGTGCATTTTTATCGTAGAGGGCTTATTTTCCGAGATCTTTTTTTGTTGTGTTCGCAGTTGCCAGGAGATTGTTCTTACGAAAGAAAATTTTGAAAAAATCCACCGAAAATGTCTAAAAACCCGAAAAATTGAATAAAATGCCATTTTCATATGAATTGTGTGTGTTCGTTTTTTATGAGACAGGTGGTGCAGTGGTTAAAGCTTCGGCGCTTCGGTTGGGAGGTAATGGATTCGAATCCCACCGAAGGCTACATCCAAATTGCTACTTTGTTTTTTATCCAATCTATTTAATTTATCTATTTACTTTCTCTATCTATCTATCTATCTATCTATCTATATAAAAATCAATTGCCGTGAGTTAGTCTCTCAAAGACACGATCGATTTGGATGATTCGTTTTTTATTTTGTTTGTCATATAAACCGTTTTAATATGAATTTTGTGTGTCCATTTTGTATGTGATAAGATGGTGCAGTGGTTAAAGCTTCGGTGCTTGTGGCGGGAGGTACTGGATTTGAATTACTCCAGAGGCTGCATGCTTTTTTTGCTTTGTTCGTCTCAATACAGTGGAGGCTTAGGAAAAAAAAAGAAAATTCGAAAAAACCCAAAGGAAAATCCGCAAACTCGAAAAAATCGGAAAATCGAAGAAAATTCGCTAAAACCCAAAGGAAAAGCGAAAAATCAAAAGAAAATCGGAAAATCAAAAATTGCATTTCGTATAGGAGTTTTGTATGGAAATACATTTAACCAATGAAAATTGTATTTCGAAAATGATCATTCATTTATATAGCCACTTCGGATTATTTTCAATAGATGGCGTATTGGCGGACTAATATAAATATAAGTTGTGTAGAATTTTGCCAATCTATGTATAAAATTAAAATCATAATTGTCCACATTATAGCATATATAGTATGTCAAATAATTGTAAAAAAATAAAATAGAAATTCTTCTTGCATCAACCATCAAAGCAGCAACATCAAAAATTATTAATAATAAAATAATTATATTTATTGTACCTTCATTTTGTGCCAAGTTTTTTTTTTTGATCGTGGAACCCACAACCTGTTGGCTCAAACATTACCATTATTACAATCATATAAAGTTCGGTGTAACTTTACGATCTTAATAATTTTTTCCATAAATTTATTGGTGCGGTCCGTGCATCCGATGTAAATTCGTTTCAAAATGTGAATCTGCACGCGAAACTATTCGCTTTGATCAAAATTACACTAAAAATCGAAGATCTCGATACATTAATCCGATACGTTATTAATGATATAAAATGCAATGCTTTATCACGTTTTTATCAAATCACAAATCCGAAAGGGCTCCTTGCATCATGAAATATATGTCAGTGGCGGCATTGATGTAAACTAAAAATTTAATTTCGAAAATGAATGGAACTATTTATGACAAAAAATAAGCGCTGCGATGAAAACAAAAGCAAAACTTTTAATATTATTCAATAGATGGTGCACATAAATCTTGTTGTGGCCAAAATGTGACCTATAATTCTTGCGTTATAAACGGTTTCTAAGTGGACCAAAATAGGTCACAATTTACGTCAGTCCCCTAAATTTTTTCGCGATGTAAACTATCTCATTTTAAGCAATAAGCGATAGAGTATAAATTGCACTACAGATGTCACTGTCTGTGCCAAGTTAAATAATCCTGCCGAAAGATGGTAATGATCTAATCAATTTTTTAATAATATTTTGTAATACTTTTGTATAAAACAGTTTTTTTTACATACAAACGCACAACATTGCGTCTGAGACATTAGCGGAATAGTTCGATGCCAGACTATAATCTAGCACCAATACTAATTTACGATCCAATTATAGGATATATTATTTATATGCCGCTATAAATTACCCTCCAGCAACATATATAAATCATAGTTAAGGTATTTGACAATGAAAGACAGGCATTCGACGGTGGAGACATACGCTAAAAAATAATTTTTTATTTTTCGATTCTTTTAGTTTACACATAAAGAAGAGATACTACATTTCGCCTCCAAGTGCGTTTCGAACAATACATTCATTTACGTGATTCAGTTATTAATGATGCCTATTAAAAATGGTCATACTTCCGGCCACATTTACGTAATGATCATAATGACATCTCCGCACGTATGTCCAAACAAAAATTACACTCTTTGGTGGATTTCATTGTCCAGCATCATTTTGATTTGGTTGATCGAAAATGTCACAGCAAATCTACGGATATCTACTCTATCGTCAACGATCAATTGAAGGTGGCTTTAAAAACGAAACAATGATGCTGAAGTCAATAATCGTTGGAATGTACCGTATTCGCCGTTACTTACAACGCTTATGATATCCAACAGTTGTTCATTTGACAGTGCACAATGTTAAATGATTTTTTCTCATTTTGTTACTTTAAAAATTTAAAGGACCAATGAACTACACATGGAATGCAACAGCGAACAAGTTCCAACGTCGCCAACAAGGTGAAGCAGTTTAAGCACAGTCCAATTTACATTCGACCGACGTTTTAGGCCATCTGTTGTTCACCCAAATAATGCATATTGCTTTTACTTGCAATTACTGTTAATCAATCTGCGTCCTGGACTGACATCCTTCCAAGGATTGAGAACAGTAAACGGTTAATTATATATGCCACTTATCGTGAAGCTTGCCAATAGTTAAATCTTCTTGAAATCGATGCACATTGATACATTGAGAACGAATCTGCCAGTATTGATCCCAGAACAACGTATAGTTTTGATACAATTATGCCTGAAATTACAAGCCAAAGAGGTCGATTATATTTCCTAGAAGCGCCAGCAGACACAGGCAAAACTTCTCATTGCACTTATTTTGCAAACCATACGATCACAAAATATATTGGACTGGCAATGGCGCACAAAAAATCATTGCAAGTGCTTCATTGTACACTAAAAAATTTCAGAGGAAATTAACAGCTCTGATTTGCGATGAACTCTGCGAGCTATAACAACATCCGCTGATAAACTTAATGCATGTATTAAATTATTAGTTTATGGCTGTTTATGGCGGTGGAAATTTCCCCAATCGGAATACAATTTGCTTTGAAATTCTCCATCTTCAAATTCAAATTTTTCACCGACTACTTTAATCATTTTTAAATTATTTTTGTTTTCTTAAATTAAGACACATAATTTTTCCCCCCCTACTAAGGGAAAACTTCCAACTGGGCAAATCGATTCGAAATTATTCGCTTAGTAGGGAGACAAATATTAGGAAACTTGACAACAAATTTGAAAAAATGATTAAAGTAGCCGGCGAAAAATTCGAATAATATAGAAAATTTCAAAGCAAATTGTATTCCGATTGGGGACCACCAATTTCAAGAAAACGGCCCCAGGGTTTCAGAGAAAAGATGATGAACAATATCATCGACAATTTTTAATTTAACAATTAAAGGAGAAAATGTACTATTGCCCCGCGTCCCAATGATTCTGAAAGATATGTCATTCTAATTCATACGTTTGCAGTTTCCGGCGCATTTGCAATTACTATCCACCAGTCACGACTATCGCTACCAATGTGTGGAATACACGCAGATTTCAATAGACCGAAACAAATTTTACTTATTTTAGTGGCATTGCAATGCTTGCCGAGCACTCGTATTAAATATATTATCGCATCAAATTTAAAACTTCACGAACGAAGTAGCGGGCAACAGCTAGTTAACACTACAACACGAACTGGTGTTTGCCGGTCTGTTTGACTTTGTAGTCTCTACAGCTATCGATTGACTTGGATAAAACTTCATACTACTACTGAACATCAGATAAAAAAACAGGTTTTTGTTTAAGAAAATTTTGATTTCTCGATTTTGTAATTAAGAGCAAGGTATTCGAGGTTTACGAGATTTCTTGGGCTAGGGAAAATTGTTTGCGACATTACGATGTTTTGATCACATTTGTTCCTGTTGCGATAAATGAAGAGTGAAGCGCAAGCATGAAGTACGATCGGAAAATTTAAATATATACATAGAAAAAATATGTATGGCGGAAAGCCTTCAACTGCGGCTTAAGAAGTTTATAAACACATACATACATATAACACATGACTCAATTAAAACACCCAGTCATAACTTTTTGTCCGGCCACTACTTACACAAGTAACCCTCGACGGCGACAAGATCTCGTTTCATAAAAATGGTCTTGTATAATAAAAAATCATTATTCTTGCTTACATTTCAAAAAATCTTCATTTCAAAATTTAATATTCTTTGGAAAAATTAAAGCAAACTTACGTTTCCGATAAGCAGATGTCCACCACATTTCGCATAGCTCTCCAAATTTGTGGAAAAAGCTCTAGTATGAAGTTTTATTCCGAATCGCCAATCGGCCTGGAATGTATAGAGATGCCGAACTTTGTAGAAATATGTTTTTTTTTATCATAACTCGTTATTTTCGGCAAAATAGCAAATCTTCGTCGAGTAATGCAGAATGAGTAAGTCCAAAATCATAAATTTTCAAGTCATAGTTAGAACGCCCTTACTCTCATCTTTGCAATTAAATAATTTATTTGTTGATAGAAATTTTCTTAAAACTTAGCCGATTTTAAGAAATTTTTTCTCAAAAAAATAAAGTATTTAATTGCAAAGAAGAGAGTAAGGACGTTTTAACTGTGACTTGAAAATTTGCGATTTTGGACTTACTCATTCTGCATTTCTAGACAACGAAATGTGATTTGAACTATTTCTGTTTGAAATTTATTTACAATCTTTCTATTTAAATCAGTCTTTCCTAAATGGCCAATTCACATTGCGATCTCCCAATTTATGGAAAAGCTTAAGAATGAAGTTTCATCCCAATGAATCAAACCGTATGGACTGTACAGGGACCAAATTTTACAGAAAATCGGTAAACATGATCTGGACCGGTTTTGTTACCAAATTAATTTATAATCTGTTAGTTCTTAACCAATTTTCTCGTTAATAATACACTTTTCAATATACATGTAAGAAAACAAAGAACTCCTATTGAAGCCGTCACTTCCGGTGATAAAAACTAAAACTTTGCTATGGAAGCTAAATTTTGGGAAACGTGTCGGACCGGTATTGTTAGCACATGTAATGTATATTGTTTTAGTTGATCGCTTTTATTGTAAATAACATACTTGACACGAAAAAGCTCCTATGGAAGCTCCACCTTTATTTCGACTTCGGCGACTTAGCGAATGGTATATCTGCAAAAGTCGTAAGGTCAATATTTTTCATGATTTTGTCACTTTATTTTACCACGTAAAAGAAAGTAAAAGTAAATATCACCTGGTCCTCCACTGATAGAATAAATTGAATGAACAAGTTTCATACAAGATTAAACACTTACATAAAAAAACTGTCATCCGGCAATGTTAGCTATATTTTTTGGCGCTTTATCTAATCCGGTTCAATTCAACTTTCATGAAACAAGCCGCCATTAGATCGGAAATCAGAAGTGCTAGGGGTTGAAACCTCACGGAGTAATTGGCCAGAACTTCGGTCTGGAAATGGACAAACTCGAAAAAATTGGTGGAAATAGGGCAATATCGCAAATTTTCAATAGGAAAATTGTTCACAAAACGACTGTTGTTTTGAAAAATATCATGTTATATTATAGTATTATTAATTTTATTCCAAAGGATTAATTGATTACCAGCGCCAATGCGTTGAAATTATGAATTAAGGTGCTGTTAATAAAATAGTTGCTTTCGCAAGAACTTTCAACACAGAATGATTTATATGTCATATGATTTTATTGGAATAAACTAAGCGTAACTGCTTCCAGCGCCACAACCGTAGTTTTAGAACTAACATGCTTTAACTTATTTTGTGGCATTCTTTAAAACATTTCCAATGGTATCAGATGCGTACATAGTCTATAAAAAAGAAATAATTTAGCGCCAACACCATAGCATCTTCCTTAAAAATCTTAAAAACAATATGTCACATGATCACAAAGGAATCAGAAAAATGTATTCGCAATCACCGTCACAATGTCAGTCAAACTTATTATACATATAATCTATAGTAAATCAATAATAAACTACTAGCGCCATAACGGTCGATTTATCAATAAAAGCAGTAGTAACAAAATTATTGATTTTTCCAAGACATTTCAAATGCTATGCGCTACATGATTATTTGATAATGAGAATAATTATAACTGCTTCCAGCGCTACAACGGTAGTTTTAAATACTATGGTGCTTCAGAAAAATTTACGGCGTTCTTCAAGACCTTTCAATAATTTACGACACTTATATTATATGATTATTAAATATTTTGCTTCCAGCGCCAAAACGTTGAATTTGTGAAATATAGCCCTGATTATAGTTTCTGTTTCCAAAACCTTTGAAATGATATGTCACATGATTAATATGGGGCTAATAAAAGTTGTAACTGCTTCCAGTGCCACGACGGTAGTTTTGAGTACTAAGGTATTTATAGAAATTTACGGCATTCTTTAAAACCTTTTAAACGATATACGACAAGTATATATTTTAGGATAAACGAAAAATTAGCCACCAGCGGATAGACGGTGGATTTTGGAACTAAAATTGTATCGAAGTTGTTGAATGGTCCAAAATCATTGAAACGACATATTACACGAGGATATGAGAAAAACTTAAAGAAGTATCGTGGTATTGAGTGGTAATCCAAAAAGCTATTCAATCCTCCGAATTACAAATGAAAGAAAATGGTCGAAAATAAATTCAAATCGCGTAAATCGTTTTTGAGATATCATCGATACAGTCATTCTGTCGGACGGTCCAACCGTTTTTGCATGTTTAGAATCAGAATTCTTACAAACCTCGAGAGAAGTGGATTTGGACCATTTTTCGTCTTTTCTATCAGAATTTCAATAACTTGGTTTTACAGATCGAAGTTTACTTGCAATCTCAAACAAAATTTGAATCAAGTTTTCTTGGTTGTCAGAAATGCAGGGATTGCTTGGATTGCATATTTAGAGAAAAAATTTCGATTGATTGTAACGATCACTTGTGACTTCTGTCGTTGCATCTATTGAAATTGTTGTTATTGGGGAAAGGTCGTTGATTGATGAATTATTTCTTAGATAGACTAGTATTATCAACCTTTAATTTTTGAGAGTGCTTATTTTCCTAAACCGCTTCAGCTATGCGTTCTACAAATATTTAGAAGTCATTGGACGCTTTTAGGTCTTCCAACTGTTCGTATAATGATTAGTGATATCATGGCTAATTTGATTTGATAATTTCATAAAGTTCAAAATATTCATAACGTTGCCAACTGTTGGTTGTCTGAAAAGTATCTGTTTTGTTACAAAACCAAAGATAGTTTTGTTGTACGCCATTTCTATAGCTTAATTTTTATAAATCTTGAGAAAGAAAAATTCGCGCACACTACAAACAGCATATATTCGCCACATATAAAAAAATTCTGGCGATTATGGGATTTTGATGCATTTTGGCAATTCATTCAATTCACTCAGAGGTGGGCACATTTAATACTGCTCTATCGATTCTACATAACCAAAATTTAGTCTAAAAAATATTCACACGTGTTACACAAGTTTTCATTGTTGTTGTAGTCTCATTTCACACAATTTACATAAAGAGACAAATTGATTTTTCTTTGCACCTTCCATCCAGTCATTTGGTACATAACAAAAATCATTATGATTAAAATACCGTGAAACTAATTTAGCACAAAACCTAAGATGAGAACAAATAACAAATCGGAAAAATTTCAACGTCAATTCAATCAAATGAAAATTGTTTTCCAGTGCTAAAATATACGTTACGAAGAAACATCTTGAACCTAAGAAGAGTCTATAAAATTATTCATGTGGATACGATTTGAAGGGAATCTTGAAACAGTAAAATTAACGCGCTCGAAACAAGGTTATGAGAGAAATATCGCAGGCGTATATAAAGTGGTTATAAAGCATCGAGTTGTAACCGGGTGAAGAGGCGGCGGTGGGTGAATGAAGGGCGAATAAACGATTTTCACTTTACGATTAAATCAATTGGGTGTTTGTTGTATCATTTCCACGTTTTATCATCTCCAATATTCGTTTAATAATTAGATTCTTATCATTATTCGTTTTATGGAATTATTGTTCTCCGACGATGAATGAAATTTTTGCTGAATAGCACAAGAAACATTCCAATCATATCGGTATTGTCTTATAATAAGAGTATATGTTGTATACGGATTTTGTATTTTGTGCTTAAATCAGAGCGAGGATTAAGAATTTTTTTTGTAATTTTATTTTGATTTTTTGATGTTGTTGTGAATTGTTCGTAACAATGCTGATAAAGACGTAAGTCTATGATAGCTTTGTATGTAATTCTGTAGAATATTATAAAGATGGAAGGATTCTGTTTAAACGTTTTTGTGTTGAATTTCGTTTTTATCTTCGAATGGCAATAACAAGAAACACATAATCCTTAAAGAATTTACTATTATAGAAGAATATACTACTAGGGTTGTTCCTAAGAATTTTGCTTCTTCAATTTTACAAATTTTAATGAAAATTTGGGCGTGGTTTCAGAAAAGCTCAATAATATGCCAAAAATAACATTTCGATATTTATTTTATCAAAAGCTTTTGGAAATCTTGGGGACTACCTTATTGGAATGGAATATTCATTCTTATTTTCTATTTTTATCTCTATGCTTCTTGAATATTGAACTTGAACAAATATATAAAATTTTTGCATGATGCGTTTCCTACAATATTTTACGATATCCCTTTTTCAACCAAGAAAACAAAAAAAAATGGCTCAGTTTTAGTACATCCCACACAAATGTGTGAGTCAAAAACCATAGTATGTAATGGCGTTGTTGATAAAAAATTTTGCAAATTTTGATTGAAGTAAAACCAACACAATTGTGTGTATAAATATAGTGTTTTGTTTCGGACGAAAATAAGTTAAAAAGGAATTCACAAATGTGTAAGTTGGTTCAAAAAACATACAAAACTAAATTTTTAACATGGTACTTTTGCCCAACCCGCACAATTGGGTTAGTAAATCACTAAAGGGATATACTAAATAAGCAGGGCCGGTCATGTCATATGAGCACAATGCGCATTTGCAAAGGGCGCCAATCACAAAGGGCGCAAGGGCGTAGATCACACGGACCAAGAAAACCAATAAATTTTAATTACATATTATGTAATATCGTTCTGTAAAGTTCATTTACTCGAATACAACAATAAAATTCTATTTAAAAACAAAACGAGTCGTCGAAATTACTTTCCCCGTATTAAGAAGTCATCGGCTGGTGCTACACGAAATTTTAATTTCTGTTTTCAAACTAAGTCGTAACAGATTTTTTATTGTTAATGTAAACCTTTATATTAAATGAAAACACCTAATTTTTTGTATTATTTTATTCTGTTCTCTCGAAAATAAAATTTAAACAAAAATCTACATCTCAAAAATGCCCTTAAATTTTTTTATTTTAATTTCTATTTTTGTCATTTCGGATTCACGGACAAAAATTGTGCGACATAAAATTTTTGTCCGTGAATCCGAAATGACAAAAATAGAAATGAAAATAAAAAAATTTAAGGGCATTTTTGAGATGTAGATTTTTGTTTAAATTTTATTTTCAAGAGAACAGAATAAAATAATACAAAAAATTAGGTGTTTTCATTTAATATAAAGGTTTAAATTAACAATAAAAAATCTATTACGACTTACTTTGAAACCAGAAATTAAAATCTCGTGTAGCACCAGCCATCCATACATACCATAGTGCATATCCACATTAGGGTAACTTGAATCCGGTAACTTCTTCGTTCGTTTCCCCTTTACCTATAAAACCATTGTTTTTGCGACGCAAAAAACCAGTTTTATTGGTAAAGGGGAAACAAACGAATAAGTTACGGGATTCAACGTTACCCTAGTGTGGATATGCACATACAGACAAAAATTATTTCTTGTGTTTTTTCCAGAATCTACTTAAATATAAGTCCTGCTTACTCTTCTCTTTGACATATACCTATTTAAAAAACCTAACAAAGAGTGTGTTGGTTACACTAACAATGCAACGTAAATTTGAATTTATTCTCTTCATTTTTTTTGTTTCTGCACTAATACACTTATACTTAGTTATTTAAAAAAAATACTATGGAAAAAATTTCCAATACATCTTTACTTAGTTATTGTTTATTTCATATGTGTGGAGTTAGCAGGACTTATATTTAAGTAGATTCTGGTTTTTTCTGTAACTAATGACAGTGCACGTGCAGGTTTTTAATATGCTCTTTTTGTTTGTATTGGCTCGTATTAATTACATATATGGAAAGGTATATATTTTCTGTGTGTATTTGTGTCAGATTTCGATTTTCTTATTTGAATTTGTGCATGATCCCAATATGCAATGCCGACGGAATTCAATTTATATTCGCGTTCTAAAACCACACGCTTTCTATGGAAAGAACCATGTGTAGCACACGGAAATTCGTACTCCCCGCCAAAGAAAAGTGTCACAAAAATTCCGGTGTCAGTGTGAATCCCAACTAAAAAGAGAACCACAGAAACAAAAGGCACGTGTTTGTATATATTTTCCAATTAGAATAAATAATAATTCTTATTCGAAATAAAACAAAATTTTCCATTTATAATAAAATAAATATTAATTTTTTATTCACATAAATATACACAATTCAATGTTATAACAAAAATTTTATAAATTAAATTTTAAGTACGTTCACCATACGTCTTGCTAATTGAATATCCTTTGGCATAATTGTAACACGTTTGGCATGAATCGCGCATCCATTTGCATCTTCAATTAAACCAACTAAATATGTTTCTTCACGACGAATTTCATGTCATTTCACGTAAAGTTACTGTACCGGAACGATAATGATGTGTTTTTAACTCAATTGCAATAGTATACTTGTACGCGCATCCAATTGTACATCCCAACAAGCACAACCTTGAAAAATAAAAATCGGAAATTTTTATCATTGCAAGAAAACGCCATTTTAAAATTATTTGATTACCTCTTTTTACATCCAAACTTATTGGTCACAAGCACAACACAAACACGTAAAAACACAAGTTAACATAAAAAAAAATAAAAAGCGCCACAAGCACAAGATACAAATAAACAAAAAAATAAAAAAAAAACTTCACGAACGAAAGAGAAAGAAATTTCTTTTTGCCGAAAATCAATATTTTTGTGTCTTTGATATTTTGTAGTACGGAATTTAGTACGACATTTGAGCAGTTTTTTCCACACAGTGGAAAAATTGCATACATACTGGGATAACACTTTGCACAGCTACAATGCCATTCGTTACTATTTGAGATAGGGGAAAAATTTAGTTCCCATTTCTGTTTTCCATATAAAATTGGAACAATTTTAAACAAATATTTTTATTATTTTCGTTGCTTTTATTTAAATCAGTTTTAAGAATAATTTTAATAATAATGAAAATTAATATTAAATTAAAAAGAAAACAAACAGAAATGGGATCACAAATATTAATGAATCGCATTGTATAATAGTAGACGATATTGTGTTGCATTTGTATCCAGTGCGAAATAGCAGAAAAAAGAAGAAACATTAAAAACATTTGCCTGTTTTCGTATTCATAAATAAAGTATACTTAAAATAAACAAATTATTTTGTTTTGTCATTGTTATAGGATTACATTCATGCCTACTATGATAATCTTGTTTGATTGATTGCTGAAGTAAGTTGGTGTGGTTGGCTCGCTAAAATAAAACGCGTTAAAGTCATACCTCATGGGTTACGTGGAAATGGCAAATTTAGGGGCGCCAGTATTGAAAATACAGCACAGGGCGCCGAAATAGCTTGATCCGGGCCTGTAAATAAGTATAAGCTGATCGTTTTGATAAATTGATTCAAAGGTAAGATGCTCCTTGCTCCTTCCTCCGGTATACCAGGGGGGCTATTTGGGAATTCGATTCGATAACGAGAGTACAAGATTCTTATTTGATTTGAATGTGATTTGAACGATTCTTATTTAAAATCCAATACGAATCTAGTACTCTCGTTATCGAATCGAATTCCCAAATAGCCCCCAGTATGCCTTTTCCACCAGTCTAGGGGGCATGGTTAGGACACTGGACCAATCGTATACAGAATCTCCAATAAGGTGGTCAAATTTCTCCAAACGCAAAGTTATTCTTCTAATGAATTGTTACTTTATGTAAATATCAAAATCCTTTGATCTTGATGTGTACTTAACTGATCCTTAAACAGGACACGTGAGCCGAAACAATATTGAGTGTCTAGTCGACAGTTGGCTATTTCTAATTTGTAGGCTACTTAAAACACAAAATAAATTAATAAGTAAAAGTTAGTAAATTAACTGTACTCTGTGGATTAAATGATTAATTTTGTAACTAAAGTTATTACTACCGGTTCATTACGGTTACGTGGTGCAAACATTTCTAAATTTAAAATCATTTTTATTTCAGTCCTGACGGCGTACCATCTATCATGTAAAAAAACTGCAGTGACATTCTTACCCAACCGCTGTCGACGCTTTTACAAAAGTCCCTTTTGATAAGTTTCTTTATATAGTTCCGATCCATAAGAATGGTTGCATCGAACATTTGTAATTAGGGGCTGATTGTAAAATTGCCTTGTATTCCTAAACTGTTTGAAAGTATCCTGACAATCAGCATGGTATTCTCAAAACAAGATCAGCATGGTATTCTCAAAACAAGATCCACAAACCTTCTTGAATTCGGGAGTCGGGATGAAGTTTATGTTATTAACACCGATTTTAGTAAAGCGTATAAGAGGATTTCTCATGAAGTTATTTTGTTTAAGCTTAGGGCTCTTGGCTTCCCACCTTAACTTCTCCGTTGGGTGGGCTCTTATCTAAAAGACCTTCAATATCATGTGTTGTTTAGGGCATTAGCTAATCTGCTAATTCTCGGCAACGTCTGGAGTGCCGAAAGCAGCTATTTTTGGCAATTTTTTTTCATTTTGTCTATCAATGATGTTGAATGTTTGATTAAAAATGTATCCATAGCTATATACGCTGATGCCATGAAGATTTGAAATGCCTAACTATCACCTACTGTCGAAATCGTGTATACTCCCTTTCTCGTGACTATTTTATTAACAAAGATGCCGCTACCAGAGCCAGTTCTGTTGGTGAATGGGGTCATATGTAACATGGAATTGAATTTCAGACATCACATCGATTGTATTATAAATCAAGCAAACTCTATGCTTGGTTTTATCCAGCGTTAGTCGAAAGAATTCGGTGATCCTTATGTTATGAATGCTTTCTATTTAACTTTCGTTCGAACCCTGCTCGAATGTGCTAGTCAGGTGTAGTCGTATTTTGATGAGATATCATATAGGATTTTATCGCTTTGCTTTATTCGGGCTACCGTGGGTGGACATGTCCAGCCTGCCTCCATACCAAGGTTGTCTTGCATTCACCAATAACCGGCGGTATCAATTCTCCTGTTCTATTGAAAAAGATTAATTTAAATGAAAATTCGTGAGATTTGAGATGGTAAAAGAATGTACTGCTCTCCACAGCAATCGCCATCATATTGAATTCAAACTTAAACTTCGTTATTCGAGCTTTGATGGATTCGGGAGCCCAGATCAGGTACATATGGAAAAGTACAATAAATCGCACTGTATTAGCGAGAAGAACAGCCGCAGTTACCATCAGTGGAATCGAACGGACGATGAGAAATATCATCGCGAATTTAATCGAGGTCGAACTGCGAAAACCATACTGCAAGAATTGATTGTACTCGGCATTTCATTGGATGAGGTGGTTCCAAATTCAATCGCTCAAAGATGGCACACATCGAGACAGTTTGAAATCATTAGACGCTTCCAGAACCGATCACTAGATACATCATTCGACAACTCGCAATCAAGTTTACGGATTCAGCGACGCCTCTGAGGAAGTATAGGTACAGGTGGTTTATGCTCGTGCAACGATCCACCAAAATCACGAAGCTGGCATCAAAGACCAAGGTTGCACCACTGAAAACGGTCAGCCTACCACGTCTGGAGGTTTGCGTCACTGTACTCTGCACCAAACGTATGCACACCATCCTTCAGTTACTTGACGTGCCGCAGGTTTAAATGTACGCATGAACCTACTCGCAAGTGGTACTTAGATGTCTACGCAGCTTACCTAGTCGCTTGAAGATGTTTGTGGCCAATCGGGTTTCATTAATCTTGGATTACACTCAAAACCTATCGATTGAAATAATGTCGACACCAAGCATAATCCCGCAAATTGCGCGTCTCGTAGTGTTGACCCTTCATTACTATACAGGCATCTGTTGTGACCGTCAAGTTTTGTTTGGGTACGAGAAGACCCAGGTCAATTACCACGCCAAGGAACGACCGAATCTTATTCTAGCATCGTCGAACGCAAAATCAAATCAATGATTGCAATGCATGCAGAAACCGTGAAGTCTCACAATGACTTGTACTACGGCCAGGGATGGGCGATTACGCGTCGACTACTAGTGTTTATATGATTTCGTAGACAACTTGTCGACAACGTCGACTACTCGTCGACAACATCTACAACTCGTCGACAACGTCGAGAACTACTTGATAAATTAATTTACGCCATCTATCGAAACATTATAATAAAACTCAGCATGAATTGTCTGTATATACTACTGATTGATAGCTGACACTTTATTTATGAAACATACTGTGCCTAATATTCATGTCATAAATTGTATTGTGATTTCGCTCGTATGCAATTTTCAAGCTTCTGCCATTCATAACTACGCAGTGAATGAATAGTTAATTTATGATTTATAATGACGGTTTATATAATTTTTATAATTTTGCTTTATTGTAGTAACTCCGAATAAGATTAATTACTCGTCTACATACATATAAATTAATAAATAAAAGACACTATTTAGTTAAAAATTTCATTTTAGTGACAACTTTTATTCAATTTTAAGAAACTTAAAAAAAAAATATTTTCATAACAGTGAAATTAATGTTAAAATATTGACAGATTTTTTCTGTGTTAAGCACTCAAAGATAAAAGTATTAAGACAAAGTTCTTGATGATGTGGATGTGATCAGCAATCTTTTGCATCTCTATACCTGGAAGTTGACTCGTTTATAGATTTTATTGCAGTTGGCTGAATTCACATTCGCCGATACAATTCTAGATCGAATCACTCCGCACATGTTAATTGCCTTTGATTAAATTTTCGCTTAGAAATGTATTAGTTTTGTTTTTGTTTTTCTAGTTATTGTTAGCCAAAGACGTAATACCTTGTGTACGAGTATGTGCACTTGATTCATTAGCCGCGTGTCTATGCGTGGTAGTGGTAGATGAATTGCAACGCAGTGATTTTAACGTTTTCCCAGAATATGTTTTACCTGCAATAGCGACTCAAGCGGGCACGAGAGAAAGTGGCCAAAGGAATCTTACCACAGTTCAAACCGTCAACCAACCTATCTGCCCGAAGGAAATCCGGCCGATTACACATATTTTTTATGTATTCGAGGATTGCATCTCTGAAGCTCGAAGTTGTCTAGCTTATAAATTTTATTGTAGTTGGCTGAATTTACAACCGCCGATATAAGTTTTGTAACGGATCATCTTGCGACTAACACGTCTTGGTTGGGTAGCTTCGCCAGAAAGTGGGAGGTTCATTTGTCGCTAGGTTTTTGAGGATCCAACAAAACAAATTTACGTGTTAATAAAAAAAATATCCAAATCCTATGCGGGATGCAATAGTTCTGCATATCACGAATCTCATCATCACCCAAATAACAAAAAGACTTATCTTAGCATTTTTTTAAATCAATCGAACAAACTATATTTATAAATCATTAATGCTATGATACATGTTAATAAAAATATATGTAAATGTAAATGTATCCTTCTTCTTTTATGTTAAATAAAGAAACTAATTAAGAATATTTCCCTATGAATACGCTAATCGAACGAAGTGAAATATTTTTCGCCGAAAGAAATAATAAGACACATTTTCTGATTTAAAATTTAGATTGTGAATCAATGCTATAATCAAAAAAAAAATATATAGAGAAAATTAGAGGGAAAAACTCACCTGTGCGTCCAAAGAGCTCTTCTTCTGCGTGGTTGTTTTATTTTTGTGCTAAACGGAGCTTAATATGCAAAAATATTTTTTTATACACACTAATTCACTCACTGTACAATTAAGAAAAAAACTGAATTTAAATTATTTAAGTTAAACCAAGAGCACTACTATTCGAAATAGGGAAATATGAATTATTCACTAAATTATCACTAAATAATAAATTAAATTAAGTAAAGACTAGAAAATTTAATAACGCGCGATTTTTCTGCGTAAACATTGGCCTTGTATAGCATTCGTCCCGGTCATCCAAATATCCGTAAAATTTATATTTTTTTGGATTTTAACCGCCAAATTATGCATTCCGTTCAATTAATAAAATTGTAATATTTTTAGGTATTAATTAATTAATCAGGTCCGTCTACCTGCACCAATAGCTTGCGATAAAAGCCTTAACGAAACAAAATCAAATGGAAAATATTTGTTAGACGCGTAAACAAAAAGAACAATAATTTAGACTTACATTGGTAAGGTAGGCTTATTGCGTAATTATCACAGCAGATATTCCAGTAATTCCGACACGTAATTGTTTCAATTTTAATTACACACTTGTTCTCGAACTATTTAAAAATTTCATATACTATATGTATATAATTTTTATATTTTAACTTAGGCTCACCAGTTTTATTGATATTTATTATTTAGAGTTAAATTTTTCTTTATTTTTTTTTTTCACAATAAGATTATTGGTAACTGATTACCAAAATATTTAATTGGTTTATGAAAGCTGCGGTTATACATAGACTCTCACACATACATTTAACTCAATGATTTATTCTCAAATAATTATCAGTAATTGCTATCAAATACGATAACATCTCTCGATACATTGATGTTATTTATTCTAAAAACATTACTACTCAAGTCTATATACTTATTATACAAGTAAACAAGTACAAATAACAAATACCATTCTAAAGCTCACGCGCGTCATCATTCAACCAATGATCAACCAATGAACAAGTTAAACTCCAAAATATTTTCAAATAGATCAATACAGTTGATATTACATGAGAACCAGCGACATTCGTTACACTTTATATCAAATCTCTCCGTAGCTATGCTTTGTAAGTGCCTTTGATTAAATATTCGCTTAGTAGTTTATTAGTTTTGTTTAAATATTGTTAACCAAATTAATGAAAATTAATAATAAATATGAGGCGAAGTGTGCAAAAAATCTTTAAAAAATACGGCTGCATGAAAGCTTGAAGCACACACGTAATTTTAATGACTTTCATACGTATTTACTGGTCAATGATATAACTATGAATTTATATTTTAGAAATCATTGTAAATTAGAATCCAATGTAATTTTGGAATACTCCTAGATAATGGTGATGTTGACAAAACTTATACGAATTCACCATTAATTTTCTGGACGAAGATATGGCTGTTTCAGCAAATTTTTAGCGAATGGTACTTTTACAATTGTCGAAGCGTCCGTTGCAAGAGGCGCTATTGCAGGTAAAACATATTCTGGGAAAACGTTAACATCGCTACGTGGCAATTCATTTACCCCTACCATGCATAGATAGGCGGTTAATGTATCGAGTGCACTTACTCGTGCACTTACACATGATATTTCGTCTTTGGCTAACAATAACTACAAAAAACACAACTAATAAATTTCTAAGAGAATATTTAATCAAAGGCACTTACAAAGTTACAATGTACGGCTACGGATGGTTTCGATATAGAATTTATCTGCGGTTATGAATTCAGCCCACTGCAATAAAATTAACTAGCTGGATAAATTAAATATAGCTATATGTTTAAATTATTATTATAACTAAAATAAATAAATTTTTATACAGACATCAAGATGAACTTGAGAAGAGGGCGCGTAAAGCCTAAATCTATTGAAATATTTAAAATATTCAATAGTTTTAGATAGATGTCTTTACTTCAGAGATTTTAAATTTATTTGTAATTTATAAAATGCTTGTAAAACTGTCAGAATCTGATTTAAGTAATTTTAATGGTGCGGTTAACGAAAAATAATAAAAAATTAAGTTTCTAATATCATTTTCTTAGTTATCGACGTTGTCTACGTTGTTGACGTCTGGAAAGCAAAAAATCGGTATGTAATCTACGTATTAGATTACGTGTCGACAACTACGTAGATTACCTTACGTAATCTATCCGCCTATCCCTGACTACGGCCTTCTACAGACGTTTCATCCAACATAGACATCTCAGCACAACAACTCATTCGAGAGACTTTATCACCGTGTCCGAGCTCAATTGATCATTCAAGTTTTGGTCTAAGCTGGTTCAATAATCACATTTCGCTAAGATGATATCAAGATACCAATCCGAAGAAGATCTATTAGACGATATAGCACAATTCGATCTCTGAACCCTTTCGTCAGTGACGGTATATTACAGGTCGAAGGTACACGGTGCTTCACATACACTTACGAAAGCACCATTGAACGTTTCAAGATTGTCGAAAGTATTTTTGGTGGCTTCAACGACAATAACGGCTTTTAACCGGAATACTTAATTAACGATGAAGTGTGTTAGACAAAATTATTATTATTGATTTAAATTTTATTACCTCGCTGATTTTCAGAAACTGAGTGACATTTATACCTATACTGAACAAACCAGCACCATAAAGCAAAATTGTATATGAGGTTAGGCATTTATAATAAATTTCAGCATCAGTAAACATGCAGTTAGGGACTTGGCGAAACACACTTACGATTAATAAACATATTTTGTTAAACACTTGTTTTTCTATTTCGCAAAAAATTTAGATTTTTGAATATTTTAATTAAAGAATTTGTTCAAAAAGTTTAAAAGAACACTGAATCGATTTCGACTTTAATCTTGCGCTTCAACTCTAAGGATACCATTTTTATCATCAACCAATCTCAATTAATTTTTATTTAAGCTCCAATGATATTTTTTTAATGTAATTATTTAATTTATTATATCATTAATATAATTATTATTATTATATAAAACTTTATAAGTTTAAATTTATCGAACACCTTTAGTATCACTCACCACTTAGTAAGAGATGCCATTTCGTGGAAGATCTTGATGACAGCTTTAAGAACCGATCTTTTAAACGATTGTTGCACTAAGAATCAACCAAAATTTATTGTAATAATATCGAAAAACTCCTTTGCAAACAGTTGTTTCACAATTGCTCCCCCAAATATTTAGTATTAAAACTCATCCCTCACAGAAGCGTTGATAATCATAGTAGCAAAATAATAATATTAAAAGTTTTATCTTCCACCTAGCCTTAATTTAGACATGGTTGAGTTATACCTACCGTGTAGCTGCGTCACTATAAGTCTTTTGTTTGTTCGTGCATCGTTTTTTGCTTCGCTAACATATAACTTTAAGCGCTCCACTGGGCTAAAAATATTTGAATTCTACATTTTGCCATCAAATCATCACATTTAACAGTGCAAGATGCAACATAATAGGAACGTTGTATGGCTACGATCATTCGCCGATCCGCACTACTGAGCCCGAATACGGTCACTGTTAAAATCGAAAACAATTTTCTACGCTTCGAAACAAATTCAATCGAGTGTTTAAAATATGGAACTGTTGGTGCTATGATAAATATGCTACATGAAGGTTTCGAGACTGATGTTGTACCACCAAAATGTTGTTTAAACCTATTGGTACAAATTGTTAAATCTGGGAGGAATTAGGTGGCCAAGACGACTATCTAGTTTACCAGATCACTGTTATATTTTAGAGGTCAGAATTAGTTTAATGTACAAAAAACGTTAATACTTATTATTACCACATTATCACTATGGTTCATTGCTTATGCATGCATATTACTTACACATTCGTTCACACTAATTAAATGTTGGAATCGGGTACGCAACGTGGTGTATATAATGCCGTACGAAGTTTGTGAAAAGTTTATTCGAGGTTTAGTTGATTGAAAGTATACAGATAAATATCGCGGCTACATACGTGGGACAAATACGCAAGCATTTAACGTTCATTGCTTGTATACTTTTGAAAACATTGTTGCTACTTTAAACGAGCTATATTTTCTCGACTGAGACACCAAATCAACCCGTTTGGTAGTACATAATCCATAACTTATCGAAGAGCTGCTATTGGAACGGCCTCTATCTGAGTTTTTCGATCATTTATCACCGCTGAAAATATCATCGCAAAGAAAAAATTATTTTGGAAAATAACTAAGAAAATCTTTACTCTGCGTAATTTTCTTAAGAATAAAATATTTTTAATTTGCATACAACTATTATGTCTTTTCGGTGGCAGCTATGGTATTCGAACGATGTTACAAAATCAAGTACATACCGTAAAAGAAAATTGTATAGGTTTTATTACGCGATAGGAAGGAAACATTGTTCTATATTTTTTTAATCACGTATTTAGTCATATCTGTTATTCAAAAACATTGTCACTCGCATGCTTTCACAACCACATTGTAGTGGTGACTGGTGACTGGTGAGTGGTGATGGTGACTGACTGAATGTCGTTATTTATAAATAATAAAAATAAAAAAATCCTGTACAAAAATCAGTTTTTTTTTGTTTCCATGGCAATCGTGTTTTTAGAAGGAGAATGGAAAGAGACCGCATTGTGATTTGAAATGATGACGCAATACAACAACAACATTAGTAAAAGCTCATTATTTATTTATTTTCTAAGTCAATTTCCACACAGTTTAAAAGGTTTTCTTGAATCGTTCTTTGAACTAATTAAAGTTTGAACTTTTCTGCATTTAACCGTACAAAAATATTATAAAAGCTTATGTTTTAAATATTATTAAAAAAAGCAAATTAATCGTTTTCCATACATTCCTATAGGAAACTGACATTTATTATATCCCGTATTTTAAGTTTAGTGAAAAAAGCTCGAATAGAGGGGCTCTATTTATCTAGATGGCTCTGTCATGAACAACCTTATATTTTCCTTTAATTTTAATAGTTGAATTTTGCGGCACATTTAGCCTTGTGACGACATAAGGTCCAAACCACAATGAGTTGAATTTATTCATAGCAGTTTCGTGTTTTAATAGAATTGTATCATCGAAATTATAATCCGATTCGTTTAGATGCTTATCATATGAAATTTTCGAAGTTTCTTTCTTTTTCAATAAACGATCATGAGCAAAAAAACCAGGAATGAAAACTTGTTTAAATTGTCTTGAAGAGTTAAAACTTAACACATATACAGAGGGTGGCCAAACTATTTTTTTGTATTTTGTCAGTTTATGTTATGAAATACAACATTTATATGCTTTCTAAGGTTATTTTATACTGTTCCAATTCTAGTTAGTGTATTTAGGAGTAAAAATTAAACATGTGTAGATTGGTTGAATATTTTATTGATAGATAAATACATATTCTTTAGTATTTGGTTGCTCCACCCTTAGCGTTTATGACGGCTTGAAAGCGGCGTGGCATGCTTTCAATACATGATATGGCTACTTCTTGGAGTTTTGGAGTGTTGTGCCACACTTTAATGATATTCTCAGCAAGTTCTCTTTTGTTGATAATAATTTTATCCCTTGAAATATTGGTTTTCAGGACTGCCCACACATTTTCTATTGGATTCAGGTCGGACGAATTACCCGGCCTGTCCAGGGTGTCAATCTCATTGTTCCTAAGGTATTCTGTAATAGATTTGGCTTTATGACAAGGGGCAGAGTCATGCATGAAAATAAAATTTGTATTAGGGAACCATTCTGCTGTTTGTGGGATTAGTTTTTTCTCCAGCACTATCTTATACTGATCCTGACGCATAGTTCCTTGCACAATATACAGCCTTCCAGTCCCTTTGCTGCTGATGACGGACCATATCATCACGGAAACAGGATGCTTTACACGTCCCACAATGCAGTCGCCATTGAATTTTTCATGTGTCTTTCGCCGAACAAACTCAGTTTTGTCTTGAAGAATCTGTATTGACGACTCGTCTGAGAAACAAACCTGCAAGAAATTGTTTTTGTATAAATTTGTAAAGAAAACTACGCCTAATATGTTTATTCTTGTATTAGGGTTATATAAACTTTGCTCCAGTCCTCCTGCGTCCAGTGTCGGTGCTCCTTCGCCCATGTCAGACGTTTGGCTTTCATAGCAGGAGTGAGTTTTGATTTTTTTAGTGGTCGACAACATTTCAGTCCCATCTCTACAAATCTTCGCCTGAGGGTCGGCTCCGATATTTGTACTCTGCTATCATTAAGCATTTTATTTATGACGAGCCGAGGCTTTCGACGGTTTTCGAGTGTAATGCGATGTATTTCTCGCTCGGTTCGAGGTGTTGTAATGCGTTTACGACCGCATTTACCGACTCGTTCCGCCTTGATCGGTATTTCGGTATCCACTTTTTGCTTGATATTACGCACACTAGACTATGATACATTACAAAAATCAGCAATCTGACGCTGGTTATATTTACAATGACGTAACATTGTCGAAATCTGTTCTATTTTCCTTGGTGTGAGGTCAGCACACTGCCCCATATCTGTTAATAACAATTTTAGGTTAGATCGGTCGACAACCCCTCCCAAAAAAAAGAACTAACTAAAACATGACCACAATGTATTGATCAAGTATTAGAATAACTCTATATGTAAAAAATCCAAGACTTACCGAATAATATGTCGATAACACTGAAGCTAAGATTTTTTTTCGAAGACTTCTCACAAACAAGCACATTAATATTTTTGTAATGCACTGACACTATTCACCGCCTTTTTGAAAAAAAAAAAACATTTATCTGTTGCCATGGTAATGAAAAGGTTGCTAGATATAGTGGCTAGTGAGAAAATTAAAAAAACTATAACAGTCTTCCAATAATAAATTAGTTACAGCCAAAACTTTCACAGAAAGTGACGAATTGTTGTTTGAGTATAATAATTTGGCCTCCCTCTGTATGTTTTCTTGGTACGATTCTAGTAGTGGTCCAACTATTGTAACGAAATTGTGAGGGATATATAGTATTTCCCATCAATTATATGATGATGGGCACGTAGAACATCATTTCGCCATCAGAAATCAACTTACGAATGCATTGCCCTTGAGCGGTCGTTTTAAACGCGGCTACTGCTCAGGAGTATGGGGTGGGGTTTTCAAGGGATACATAATTCTTAAGGGACTTCATTTCGGACGGATTGTCTCAAGTAGAAGGTTGCAGTTCAACAAAAATAATCGGATTGCGTAATGACTGAACAATACAATCGACAAAAAGGAAATGGGGAACATTATACCTGCCATTGTTGGTTGTTACTGTTCAGTCATTACGCAATCAGATTATTTTTGTTAAACTGCAACCTTCTACTTGAGACAATCCGTCCGAAATGAAGTCCTCCAACCTAGTGATAATGAGAGTGTTGTTATTAATTGTTAATTCCGTAAATATCGTTAGCGTCCGGGTCAGATTTACAATTCAGCTTTAAACTCCTGTAAATATTTTTTTTTGCACTTTCTCATTCAGTATCATAATTATCTAATTATGTCAAAATCTGTTCTTTAATTTTACCTCATAAAGTCTTTACTTATCTCGATTTCCTTTTCTATAGAAGCGGTCTCGCAAGACTTATGTATCCCTTGAAAACCCCACCCCATACTCCTGAGCAGTAGCCGCGCTTAAAACGACCGCTCAAGGGCAATGCATTCGTAAGTTGATTTCTGATGGCGAAATGATGTTCTACGTGCCCATCATCATATAATTGATGGGACATACTATACATCCCTCACAATTTCGTTACAGTGGCGCCCAAATCGGTTGGCTATCTTACTAACCCTAATTTTTTTTAGTTCCATTTAATATAGATATATTCTGACCAGTTAATTTAACCCCTTCCCTACAATTTCATATTGACTGATTACTTCAGATACGCAGTACTTCTGATTATTATTATAATTGTCGATTGCATTGTTAGGTTCATATCTGAGATAATCACCAATTTCCTAAAATGTCTAAGAGTTTCATTCGATGCATAAATTATATTTTTGTTGTACAGCTCATCGCCTTGAATGAAGTTCTTAAACTAATTATTTTGGACGTTATCGCACTGAGTGCTATTGAAACAAAGTTTAAATGTGATCCAGTGTCAGTCATAACGACTCGGATAATTTGCATATTAAACAGTTGCTATCCTTCGCAAATATTTCCTTCTAGTTGAGTTGTTTGCGATAAATAAGGATATATTTTTATTTTTTTTTATTTTTGGCTTATTCGCAATTGCATCTAACCATCATACATAGTTGTCGAGTCAATTGTAAGGCAATATACCAAATAATTCATTATTGATCTTACTCGCATTACCAGTAGAATCACTAACAATAGCTAGTCTAGTTGTCCTCTTATACAGAGATGGGAAATGTTTCCCATGTTGTTGTTGCTTACCTCAGCCTCATGTTTGATATTTTGAAATTTACAAATTACCAATTACGGATTCAGTTTAATTAAAGAAAAATAGAATTAAATAAATATTTCATCAAGCCGAGTAAAACTGCAAGCTTGAATAATAATTTTACTCAATAAATAATATTAATAATATATTTACGATTTAAACCCCTTAATATTAAAGCATATTATAACGTCTATCACTGATTGAACCTCCGAAACAAAATGTACCTTACACTAATAAAATCCGAAAATTTAGAGAACGACGAGTTCAACATTGAATGCGAAATACGTCAAATTACTGGCGATGTTCAAGAACGATTCCGAATCCTGGATGAACAATTAGCAGCTGAACAAGATGACCCTAACTTAGCTCCAAAACGGTTACATGCATTAGCCAACTCACTGCCCCAAGCTGAGTTATCAATATGTATTTTGAAATTACAACACCTTCACTATGGGATTCACAATTGTATTAGAAAAGCGGCAGGTGACCCAAGTGGTCAAACAGAAGAGCTTGAGGTTTATAATTCCCGGCTGCTCCACTTACTAGGTCGTGCAAATCGAGTTTCGTCAATTCAAATTGTACAACCTGCAGCATCCAAATTATCTAAACTGATTTCCAGTTTATTATGCGTCTGTGGAAAAGTAGCAAATAAATTCCAAGATGCTGATGAGTCTATTACGGAGCTTAAAGCAATCGATATTAGCCCATCAGAAATGTTAGTAGTTTAAATTTATCAAATATCGTGTCATCTAACGCAAGTTCATCCTGTTTAAATAAGGCTAATTCCGAAGATGTCCCTGAGGAAAATTCTACTGTCGCTAGACCAATTCAAAAAATTCAGCGAGTGTCAAGCCCAATAAACACTACCATTCCAAATATGACGTCGGATAATTCAATAGCGTTTAATCCAAATCAACAAATCGCATATACTCCAAATTATGCTTTACCTGGAACATCAAGAGTTCAGTTTTATAATATTCCAGTTAGAACCCAGGAAACTACATTTGTTTCTAACCCGAATCCGGAGCATAACCAAGCTCACGGTTATTCATTGTATGGATCGTCTGTAAATGAATTTGCTAGTAAGCAATTAATGAATCAAGTTCCGATTCGGTAACATTTTGCAAATGTCAACTTTCAATACCCACCGATGCCAAATATACCGGCGTCTAACCCCTTGATACCAAATTACATTCCTCCGCAAGGTTATGGTGCTGTTACCAGTAATTTCAGTCGTCCAGCTGCATCTAACGTAAATAATGGTCAACCAGCTGCACCCAATGTAAATCATGTTCAAATCACAAGAGCCAGTAAAAATCGAGCTATACGATTCCAAATAATACTTATCAAAATATGACATTTATACCAAATTCCACACATGCTGCAATGACAAGGATTCCTGATATATATCCGACAAAACTGGATAAGTGGAAGTTGTCGTACGACGGGACTGATGTGAGTATGAAAAAATTTATATTCCAAGTTGAGCATTTGTCTTACACCAATTACGTGTATGAACAGCAATTAGTTAATGGATTACATTTGTTCCTGAAGGGTTTAGCTCGGAATCATTATTGGGCCATGTTGCAACAAAACCCTCAATGCACTTGGAAGGAACTTAAAGACTCCTTATTGTATCGATTTAGAATTAGGCGTTCGGATATTGATATTCGTCAAACTATAGATAATCGAAAACAAAAACTCGACGAAAGTTTTGTTGAATTTTACTATAGTATCCTATACATAATAGTATCCTGAGCGGCAACGATTCAAAGTGCTTCAACCTTCCCATCCACAAGTATACGAATTTCACCATGAAAACGAATATCCCGCGACTAATAAATACGACAACGCAAGTAGACAAAATATTTCAGCATTCCAAATGGCTCGATCGTCAAATTTACCTAATCAAAATACTTCTAATAAATCTTCCCTCAAATGTTGGAACTGCCAGACGGCCGGCCATACATGGTGGCATTGCGATATTCCATTGAAAATTTTCTGTTTCGGCTGTGGATTAGCTGATCACTTGCTACCCCACTGCCCTTCATGTAATCGGCGCGAGGGAAACTGGAGACCGGGAATGGGACGGTTTGGGTTCCACCATTCCCAAGCTCATACTCCAAAAGCCAATTTCACCCAAACGTTGGAACAACTCAACTCACCGAAGGAGAAATCTCCTCCCGACCTTCTATAGATACGTCCCCTACTAATAGTATTTTTACCCAACATAAATGTATCGCAACCCTATCGAATAAACACAAACTACGATCAATTTTGCATTTTAGATCTCGTCGTAAATTTCGTGTTCAAATTTCAGAATCTGTTTATGACACGTCCGATAACCCAATTGATAACCTGGCGAGGATTGATAACCGGCCCTACGCATTAATCTCTCTAAATGGAGTTCCTATGGAGGGATTATTGGATAGTGGCGCTAATATCAGTGCTTTAGGTTGTGGTGTAGTAGAGTTCATTCGGAAGCATCGATTAAAAATAATTAAAATGTCGGGTAGTGTGCAAAAAACGGAAAAGTACGGCTTTGTTTAGACGCTCGTAAGCTTAACAGCGTCACAAAGAAAGATGCTTTTCCACTGCCGATTGTGGATGGACTGTTGGGGCGGCTCGACAAAACGGAATATATTTCCAAATTAGACCTTAAAGATGCCTTTTGGCAAATTGCCTTAGATCCAAGTTCAAAAGAAAAAACTGCTTTCGCGATCCCAGGACGACCTCTTTACCAATTTAAGGTCATGCCTTTTGGGCTCTGTAATGCCCCTCAATGCCTGTCCCGATTAATGAGCAAAGTGATTCCTCACCACCTACAGGACCGTGTATTCGTCTACCTTGACGATTTATTGATCACTACTGCCACGTTCGATGAGCACATTTCGCTTCTGGAAGATGTTGCGAATCGATTATCCAAGGCAGGGTTGACCATCAACGTGGAGAAGTGTCAATTCCTTCTCAAGGAGACGGATTACTTGGGCCATGTAGTGGGTGTGGGAGGATTGCGACCTGATCCGTGCAGAGTGAAGGGTATTACAGAGTTCCCGAGGCCCAAAACTGTTCGTCAAGTGCGTCGTTTCCTGGGTATGGCGGGCTGGTACCGGCGTTTTGTAAGGAACTATGCAGAATTATCGTCTCCGTTAACAGATCTCCTCAAAAAGGGCAAACGCTTTAACTGGACTTCTGTTACACAAACTGCGTTTGATAATCTTAAGTCGTGTTTAGTTACCTCTCCTGTTTTAATTCCACCAGACTTTTCGAAAAGATTCTACATCCGATGTGACGCCAGCTCAACTGGAATTGGTGCAGTTTTATTTCAGAAGGATGATGAAGGATCAGACCATCCCATATCATTTATGTTGCGGAAGCTAAATGGTGTCCAGCGCAATTATACGGTCACCGAGCTGGAGTGCTTGGCTGCGTTTTTAGCGATGAAGAAATACCGTTCATATGTGGATGGTCTGCCTTTCACCGTTATTACTGACCATGCCAGTTTGACTTGGCTCATGTCATTAAATCATACCCATGGTAAACTAGCTCGGTGGGGTTTGGCACTCCAGGGATTCAACTTTGATGTGGAGTATCGAAAAGGTTCCCAACATGTTGTACCAGATGCTCTGTCAAGAGCCTATATGGATTCTCTCTCTCTATCTGAAGAAAAGTTTGAAATTGATCTTAACTCGCCACATTTCACTGCGCCTGAGTACCTAGAACTAGTCGAAAATGCCCGAAGTGCATCTAATAAGTCTAATCTCATTGTTATGGATGGTAAAATTCTTATTAATACTACACCAAAACCCGCGTATGATCTTGATTTTGACATTTCGACATGGAAATTATGTATTCCTAACGGTTTGACAGAAACATTAATTCATAACATACATTCGTCACCTACTGGCGGCCACCCGGGCACAAAGAAAACCATTGATCTTATCAGGCGCTATTTTTATTGACCAACCTTATCGCACGATGTTCGAGAATTTATAAAGTCTTGTGAAGAATGCAAGATAAATAAAGCTGCAAACTACTGTACACGTCCACCTCTTTTTTCTCTTCCATTTACCTTGAGACCCTGGCAAAGGTTATATTTAGATTTTCTTGGACCATACCCACGAACGCGGGCTGGTAATACGTGCATTCTGATATTATTAGATCATTTTTCTAAATTCGTGATGACACTGCCACTGCGCCATGCGACTGCAATCGATGTGGTAAAATTCTTGGAAAATCGGGTGATCTTAACGTTTGGGGTCCCTGAGGTGATAGTAACTGATAACGGGAGACAATTTGAGTCAAATTTGCTACGCAAATTATGCCACAAATATGGAATCAAACACATCTTTACGGCGAAATACTCTCCGCAAGCTAACGCAAGCGAACGCGTGAATCGAACCTTATTGGCAGCTTTACGCGCATATATTAAAGAAGACCAAAGATCATGGGATGAACATCTCCACGCTGTTACTTTTGCACTACGAAACACGAGACACAATTCTACCGGGTATTCTCCGCATTTTGTCGTCTTTGGTCAGCACCCCATCTGTCATGGTTCTATGTACCCACTTTTTAAGCAACTAGAATCAATTGGCGGCAATCACATTTCATTGGAACATAAACCACTTGATCTATCAGTTATTTTTTCAAAAATTCAGTCGAATCTCCATCATGCGGCTAAAGTGAGTCACCAAAATGCGAATCCAAGAAGTAAGCTTCCGTTAATTACAGTCGGCCAGCAGGTATATGTGAGAAATTTCGCTCACAGCAAAGCAACTGACCAATTCGCGGCTAAATTAGCACCAAAGTACGTCAAAGGCAAGGTCCTCCGATTGGTTGGCAACGTGTCTTGTGAAATCATTGATGAATTTGGTAAATCCTTAGGGATTTTCCATTTTAAGGACATAAAAATTTAGACCGCTAACCCAATTATTATTTCGCGTTTTGAAAGAAAAAATCTCATTTTTGAATTTATGTTCACGTATTAAATTGATCACTTATCGGACTTATGACAGCAAATGATCTTACAATCGGATTATGAACGTTGAATAGAGAGGAACAATCACTTAATACTAAATAATATTTGACACGATTTGATTAATCTATTGGCTCGGCTTGTAAGACTCTTCTCAGGTGAGGGTCGTCCCCACGAGTGTAACACTATGTCAACGAATACTCTTTCGAAGGGTAGTTTTGCTGTAGTAATTATTCTCATTGAAACTTTATTAATCTTACTAATTTTATTAATTTGGCACAACGTACACTTGTTAATAAAATTTCGAACTTTGGATAGTAATTTGGGAAATGAATATTAACATTTAATTCGTTTAATAGTTCGAGACACGCCCTGGTGTCCGCCAAGTGTAGTACAATGGAATTCTGAAATTATTAACCGATTCATCGCCCGTAGTCGAAATGTTATCTAAATTATTAATTAGTGCAAAAATTGCGTTTAAATGCGATGAAGGAGATATAACAATCCTGCTCAAAGCGTCTGTGTTTTGATTATTTTTTCCAGGTTTGTATATTACATCATATTCGTATTAATCCAGTACGATTTGCCACCTTAACAATCATGAAGAAGGTTTCGACTTTTTGGCTAATCATGGTAGAGGTCGATGATCAGTAATAATACGAAATTTATATCCATAGAGGTATGGGCGAAATCTTTTATCCCCCCATACTATGGTCAACAATTCCTTTTCTATAATTGGATAATTCCTTTCAGCAGAATTAAGTGATCGACTCGCGTGTGTGATAGGTAGATCGCTTGACATTAAAGAAGATCGGTATTCTGTGATAAAATAGTTCGAATTGCATAATCACTGGCATCCATAATCACGTTGAAAGGCTGAGAAAAATCCGGGTAAATTAGTATTGGTGGAGAAATTATTTTTTTCTTTGATGTATTTAAGATAGTCACATTTAGTGTCCCACTTAAAGTTGGAATTTTTTCGGAGATGGTAGGTAAGTGGTTCAGATATTTGAGAAAATTTTCTATAAAACTCCTATAATAACACTGTGCTAGTTGAAAAATGCAACAAGCTGGGCACCCGGGGGGTAAACCTAATTCGACTATGCTGAATTCATTGGTGCTAGTCCCATTTCAAAGTTAGTCCCAATTTTCGAGATATCGCTTTCGACATATTTTGCCTCTGAGACATATATTTGTCAAAATATACACTCATATTCACGTTGATAGCTCCTGAACCATTAAGATTTTCGTTATGCTTTATTCAGCAAAGTTGTTGCGCAAGCCAAGACCAACAACTTTGCTGAACATATCAAGGCCGAAAAACGACATCTACAATCACATTTTTGTGTTATTTTATTTTTTGAAACGCAAAAAAATAAAATAACACAAAAATGTGATTGTAGATGTCGTTTTTCGGTCTTGATATGTTCAGCAAAGTTGTTGGTTTTGGCTTGCGCAACAACTTTGCTGAAGATAGCATAACGAAAATCTTAATGGTTCAGGAGCTATCAACGTGAATATGAGTGTATATTTTGACAAATATTTGTCTCGACGAAAAACATGTTTTTTATCATTTTTTGTCCATTTATTGAATTTAAATTGATCGAATAAACACCTCATCGACAAATATAGATACAATAGAAACTATTTAACAGAAAATTAGATTGATTCAGTTGATTTTATTCTGATTTTTCTCAATTTTTTCCTAAATAATTTACATTTTTCTTAACTTTTAATTTTAATTTTCTGATTTGTTCGTGTCGCCTTCGGGTTCTTCTTCCTCTTGCAAATTCCAACAAATGTCACCCAAGAGTGCATCTAGCTTTTTGCCGCTGTACGAATGTTCGAGCCTTGCCGTCACTTAGTGAAAACGCTCGCCGTGCTCATCGGATTCGGCTGGTGATTGTTCAATGGAATTCTTTGAGTTGGTAACGTGAAGGAGAACTGCCTTCAAGCTGCTTTCAGAGGAATCGATGAACAATCGCCAATCTTCAGGATTATATGCATTGTGCATTGTGGATACCAAACCTCGGATATAAGTGCAAAAAGCGAGTGAATTATTCTCAATTGATTTGAAAAAATTCGTAAAATGACGATGACGATTTATTGCTCCATATATCCGAACATTTGGAACCAAAATGTTCACTTGTTTTAAATCCTTTGACAAAAGAATGGCTTGCCGCTGAGATAGTTTCAGGCGTCGTACCATAATATCCAAACGACTTTGTGAGATTTCAATGTGATTGCATGGCGCAGTGACATTTGATGGTTGATATATTGATGCAGATGTTTCTCCGGTTTCACCTGATTCAAATGTTGTTGGTAAATAATCCTCCGTTGGGTTTGATCTTTCCGGAACAGGCATTTCATCTGAATGCGGCAGCGGTAGATGTGTATTTCTCGTTGCAGTGTATGTCAAAGAACCGCACTTTTGTTTCTGTTTGTACCGAAAATATAATTTATGCACCCATAACATTGAACTGCATCATGTCCTTGTGGATCGATCCACATCATCGGGACACCAAATGGCATTGCGGCTCCAGTGTTTTGCCATCTATGCAGATGGGAAATGCATGTTGTACAAACAAAAGATGGCGCCCAATTTACACCACTAATAACATTTTGTGAAAAGTATAGTCGATATAAATCAGCGGTTTCACCACTTATTTTGCGGCGATTGCTCATAATTGTAAATTTTCCACACACATAACAAAAGCACTTGAGTTTATAACACCTATCCATATTATTTATTTCACCAGATTCACAAGACGATTTTCACTTTATTTTTTGTATTCTTTTGTCACTTTATATATTTAGATGAATAACTTTTTATTTTTAATTTTATATTACAGTTTTTAGTTCTTACTTCTTGTGCCAATTTTTTAACTTTTTTAGAAATATCAATTTCAAGAATAATCTCTTCTTCGGTTTATTTTCTGCTACTGTTACATAATCTATTTTGAAGCTCTTTATATACTGTAGCTAAGGCGCTGCTGTTTGGTACCTGTTCTGTTTTTAAGTTATGGAGGTCGTAAATTTTATTGGGGTTTTGTGTTGATTTTGTCGCGAAGTAAATTGTGGGTGTTTTTGTTTTTGTACATTTTCAGGGTGTGAATTTTGGCCGTAATACGTGCAGAATACAAATGTCTCATGACTCATGAGTCAAATTGGGACACCTGTCTAATTTCAGTCCTTTTTTGATTCTGTGCAAAATGGTTACATTTTTATTGAATTTAGTGTATGGTTTTCAGTTTTTATGTGTTGTACGAAACTTGATTTTATGTACTTGTGATGTGTTATTTGTATCTTATCTGAGATGAGTGTCTTGTTTGGACTAAGTATGCCGAATTCTAGTTGTATTTAGCCTTACCTGTGCACTTATGTTTCTCGAAACGGCAAGGTGGAGCCGGAGTCTTCTGTGAGAAGCTTTTGCCAAAACTGACAAGACCCTGCCTTTTTGGGGAACATGCGAGAAGGCTGGGTTTACAGACGAATGATTTTGTAGAAGTTGCATGGACGAAAAGGAAGAAGAGACTTTAGATAACATCCTATGCTCGTGTCCGGCACTATCATACAGAAGGCATAAGTATTTGGGCGTGTCCAGTGTGACCAGCCTTTCAGATCTCGCTGAATGTGGAGTGCGAGATATTTTGCGGTACGTACGTAGCTCCGAATGGTTTTGAACAGGGGTAAAGGGGAAATAGGTTCCTGTGGTATCAAAACGGGGCACTCCTGGTCTAATTGTGCGGAAATGCCACTCCAAGCTCAACTTGGCCTAAGTAAAACACACATATATGGAAAAATAACACAAAAATGTGAATGTAGATGTCGTTTTTCGGTCTTGATATGTTCAGCAAAGTTGTTGATCTTGGCTTGCGCAACAATTTTGCTGAACATATCAAGGCCGAAAAACGACATCTACAATCACATTTTTGCGTTATTTTATTTTTTTGCGTTTCAAAAAATAAAATAACACAAAAATGTGATTGTAGATGTCGTTTTTCGGCCTTGATATGTTCAGCAAAGTTGTTGGTCTTGGCTTGCGCAACAACTTTGCTGAATAAAGCTTAACGAAAATCTTAATGGTTCAGGAGCTATCAACGTGAATATGAGTGTATATTTTGACAAATATTTGTCTCAGAGGCAAAATATGTCGAAAGCGATATTTCAAAAATGGGGACTAACTTTGAAATGGGACTAGCACCAATGAATTCAGCATAGTCGAATTAGGTTTACCCCCCGGGTGCCCAGCTTGTCACGCAAAAAAAGTTTGAAATTCAAGCACAGTGAATTACCGAATCAATTTTGGAAGGGTCTGGCTTGATACCAGAACTCGTAATTACATACCCAAGATAACAAACTTCTTTTTTTAAAAAATTACATTTAGAAGGTTGGGTGATCATAGACACATCCATAAATCACAATATCTTATAAATACACGAAACAACGAATTCTATTCAAACCAGATAACATGCGATTCATAAAACGCTGGAATGTTGCTGGAGCGCCTTTAAGACCGACTGATAATGACCAGATTGGGTGCTGAATGCTGTTTTGATTTTATCGTCTTGATGAAGTGGAACTTGGTGGTACCCGTTGGCAATATCTAGATTAGAAAAATACGTTGATTTTCCAGTTGATCGAGAATTTCTGTGATATTTGGAAGGGGAAAGATATCATCGATTGTAATAGAATTTAGTTTTCTAACTAACGATTCTCCATTTTTTCTCGTCTTTATTTGATTTTTTGGTACCATCAGTAAAGGTGCATTCCACGGACTAATACTATGTTCAATTATACCACCAAGCATTTGCTCAACCTGTTTATTGATCTCGATTTTTATAGACTCTGGTAAACGGTAAGGTTTTATGTTTACAGGTCGTGAGTTAGAAGTTAATGGTATTTCATGTAAACACGCAGCAGTAATCGAAAGTTTATCATTAGGCAAAAAAATTACGTCGTTGTTATTGAATAATCTATGTTACATTGATACCTGTCAAGAAAATCGTTTCCAATTATACCAACCGGGAATTGGAAAACTATTTGGTATAATCTGGAATTTATGTGAAATGGGAGTATTATTCGGTAGTAAAATGTGCGATTTACATAAATTTAATTGATTTTTTTATTCGATAAAATTTGCGCTTGATCCCTACCCAGGGCTGAGATGTTGTACCATCACTATTTTCGACTTTCGAGTTTTTTTATGTCTCATTTTTTACGAGTAAAATGGCAGCCTATTTCACTTCCAAAACTACGCATTTTCTAATGTGTTCTCAGCTTGCTCGAGTAAAACATCACTCTATTTCTTTTCTTCGATATCTAAGACTACTAGATTAATCGACTCTATTTATTACCACCGATTACCGTGATACATTCATCGAAATGTAGAAAAAAGAGAAAGCTCACAATTATATCAAGAGGTTGAAATCGCGATATAAAACACATAATTGTTTACGCGAAATAGAATGATAATTGATTCCTGAAAATATAGACATACAAAAGAAAATAGTGATGGTACAACATCCCAGCCCAGGATTGACTAAAAATATAATAAAACTGTAAAGGGGACTAATCAATGGAGTACTGCAACCATCCACACAAGAATTTAAATTATGAAAGATATAGACTACTAAATCTATTATTATAGAAAATTGTTCAATCTGACATTCCATTGAACATGTAGTTATGTACGATGAATGCATTCGTATAAAACCTTAACAGCAACACTCATTAAATTCGAATTATACACAGAATTTTATTTAGTTGATACAATCGTAAAAAAAATAATTTATCGATACATTTTTTTTTTACCATTCCAAAATGTATCAGGTATAGTATCCAAATGGACATGATCGTATCCAAACGGTAACACAGCTACTCAATGGACCGGAAATTTGTTAGTTAAAAATAAAACATAAGAAAACAATAATTTTGATTGAGTAGTTGTGAGTATAGCTGGCAATAATCGCGGGTACCTTACTAACGCCAATGAAACCCGTCTAATAAAACAGAAAATTTCAGGCAAGATCGTACTCAGAAATTTGTTTTGCATACAGGGTAATTAGTGCAAAGGAAAACATCAAACTTTTAAGTTCTTTCAAAGGGGTCAGGTTTAGAATCACAAATGCAATTTGTTTAACAAAAATTAAAATAGCTACAGACCACTTTGGCAAACGACTTTTAATTAATATGCATGGTCGTAATAAATTAATTAAATTTGGTAAAAACGCGCCTATTACCAGGAAAAACACGAGTTTAACAATCACAACAACTACACCAAAAAGTAACTGTACACAACATTGACATTTATTACGTGATTTAAATGTAAATTAATTTATCTCTAAAGTTTATCGACGCCAACAATATACAAACTATAGAGTGATTGATTATCATAACTAATTAAGTTAATTTATAATTCATGTAATTTTTAAACAGAATTATGACGTTTGCGTTATTTATTTTATGTACATAAACGATAACGTACTCATACAGCAATGTTTACCTATACAACAATTTTCATAAATTTTTTGTTTGTCACAAAATGGTATTTCGGCAATTATGATTTTTTAATGGTTATTCCAAAAATGTAAATCATGTTTGCCTAAATGTTGTAGAAAAAAAAAATTTAACCAGGTAAATGTCACTCAAAAATTTTAAATACGTCAATTTTAAAAAAGGTAAGACATATCAGAATATCGGATCCAAAATTCACCTCTTGGAAATATATATTTAAATAAACATTAATATGTAAATTCGTAATCATTTTTACAGTTGGATAATTTTTTCGGTCTCGTTATTAAATACCCCACATAATCAGTATACATATACGAGTATACATGCCTCTAACACGTCTGCTTTATATTACAAACAACATTGTATCCGAGAATTACATGGAAATGCGAAACAACAAAAGGAAACAATTTTATGCAAAATTTTATGTTTTTTGATATACCGTCAACAAGCAATGGTATAATCCTTTGAAAACCAGTGTTTCTGATAATTTGATTGACTTTGGACCATAGGCCTAATCTTAAATAACTTTATTCTTATTAAAACTACGTAACGTGGAATTATTACACTTCGTTTATAATAAAATGTGAATGAAAGGGGCGTAATGTTACGCGGCATACATATTAACGATCTCTGCCCTTCAGTAACACAATAATATAATCAATTTTTAAAATGAAATTTCATGTATCGTTTGTGGTTCAGTTTTATGTACTCAGAGAGATGATACGTACATGTTTATGTTGTGTTTCATGTATAGAATGTTTATTATTGTTGAAAATTACTTCCAATGAAATGAAATTTAACAATAATATCTTATTAAAAAATTTGTGTATTTTTTAGAATTTTTTCGTATTCTTTTCTTTTCATGCTTTTGATGAAACCATAAAATCTGCAAAATAATCGTAATCGTACCATAAAAGCTTTAATCTATTTTACATCATCCTTTGCGAACGTTGGTTGTATTCGCTTAATCAATAAAATTTAAATGTGTCTATTATTCCATATCCTCGTACACACACGCTCATAATAATGTCGGTAATAAAATAACTTTAAAAATTGCGGAACATGTGTGAAAAATAATAATATTTTAGACGCGATGTTTTGATTTTTGGAAATCATACTCGTAACTGAAAATTCGAAAAGTAATTTGTTTTCATATGTTTAGTAAGGTGAACTTTAAATTTTTAAGCGTATACAATTATGTTCCGGTAGGCGAAATCAAAAGAATTTGTTTGTATTTTTTGTGCATGGTGTCCAATTTTCGTTTTAGAGCAGTGGATGAAACTATTCATACACCAAGTAATTAACTAAGGGAGTACAGCATATGTTCAGAGAGAAGTAAATAATATGAGTATGAATCAATGATTGTAAAGCCATCGTGGCTTAATAGATGAATTGTATGATCTGTCTTAGGATCCACGAAAAACACTTTTGGAAATGCGTTCATCTCGCGAATTTTTAACATAAGCGCTGAAAAATTATAAGTAGTTATCTCTTAAGGCGTAGTAATTTCGAAAATAACTATTTTCATCAGTAGGCCAGGAAAACAAAATTTAGACATAAATGTAATGAAAATATTTTTCCAATTTTCTATTTCACAATTATAGTAACAGATCTTATTAACTACACACCTGTGATCTTTCTATCTACGATACTTATCTTTTAGGTAATAAAACATTGTTATTGAAGATATGATATGATAAGAGATGTACAGGCCAACCATCATAGCTATCCTAGGTATGTATATAGGGCTCTACCTTTCTAGCACTCCCCATTTAAAGATTTTGACAAAAGTGATGATTGAATTCGTTTGGTCAAGATTGGTCACTTGCTTTTATCGTTTGGTCACTTACGATTAAACGGTAAATAAATAATGAAAAATTAAAAAAACATGTCCCGGGTAGCTCCTTTCAGCCCTCATTGCAAGCAAATCACATTTGGTCACCACATTTTGACGTTTGGTCAGCAATGTGTCAGTTTTTATTGCGAAAAAACAAAATCGAAATTGTATTAATTCAATAAAATCAGGTTCGTCGCTTACTTGGGAATTTCGTTTTATAAAATTAATAAAAAATCCAATTGGAATATAGCATTTGCATTTAGATAAAAATATTTCTTTTTTCAAAGAATTGTGTCTAAAGTGGAAGGCATAAGATATAATCAATTCAATTTTTTTATTTTTCATAATTCGTTGAGGATTGGTCACTAGTTTATTTCGTTTTGTCATCCCTACATATTGATTTATTGCGAAAATTCTTGAAAAACTCATATTTCCACAAGATTATCAAAGCAGAGTTATATCTCAATTGGATAGCAAATGGCCCATTAGGACAAAGACTCGTTGCACTTGATTCCAAACACTCCAAAAAACCGTGTTAGTTTTTATCAAAAAACAAAATTAAGGCTTACTGCGATCGATTCCTGCTAAATACAGGGTGAGTTTATTTTAATAAATGCCAGGCTTTTATCTCGGGTTAGGCACCGTATAGCAGAAAATTACTTATAATGAAAACTGTCAGTGTCGAAAGGTTTGTTATGTGGTGATCTTGTATGACTGATTTGTCAATAAATATTTTTGTTTTTCATAGCGTATAGTCATAGTTCTAACACTAAAATGAACATGGCTAGTGTATGATGATATTTACTGTGCCATACAGGCTACATAGAAATTCCATGAATTTGAATAAATTTTCAAATTTTATTTCACCGATCCTAGATATGTTCACGGGTTCTCATCCATATGGTAAGATAGATCAGCTAAAACCCTATGAGTGTGGTGAATGGGATCTAACTATGATGATTTTTAACTTGTGCAGATACATTTTTACGTTTACGGTTATATCCCTTTTACTAGAAATGTTCACGGGATCTCTTTCATATATTCGAATAGATCAGAAAATTATCTATCAATATTGTGAAAACGATAGTTTCATGAAATAATATGAATAAATTTTCAAATTTTATTTCATTGATCCTAGAGTAGTTCACGGCGTCTTTGAAAAGTTCCCATTCTGATAGACAAAACACAATTTTTTTAGGAAAAATACATTTTATTCATCAACATAATTTCCTTCTAGAGCAATACAATCAATCCTACGCATTTTTAACATTTCGATCCTTTTTTTGTAGAACGATTTATCTTTGTCTTTAAAATAAGTTTCAGTTTAGGCAATCACTTCTTCATTGAAGCCAAACCTCTTTCCCGGCGCACTAAATATTCGACGCGTTGTCGTTTTTGATCCATTGTGAGCAAACGCGGTACCCAATTCAAACACAGCATTCTCATGGACAAATGTTCGTGCTAAATATGATCTACACGTCCCACTTATATCTTTAAAATGTCAGCCATCTAACGCAACTTCACTTTACGGTCTTTCAAAACAATTTCGTGGATTTTTTTATGTTTTCTGGAGTCACAGTCTCATTTGGGTGTCCTGAGCATGGAACATCATCGGTGGTTGTACGACCACGTTTAAATTCAGCATACCAGTCAATGATGGTTGATTTTCCTGGTGCATAGTTCGGATAACACTTATCAAGCCACTGAATTGCTTGAACGGTATTTTTTCTATCAAAAAACAGTATTTAATCAACACACGAAATACCTTTTTTTTCATTGTTTTGAAATTAACAAAAGTAGCTTCATGAAAATGATATGAAATTTTAACAGGTACCATTTGAAGGTTGGTAGAATGCTGTGGATCTACTGAACCATATGTACACTGAAAATGTACTGCGAGTAGCTTAGAGCAGTGATTCTTAACAGGGGGGCCGCGGCCCCCTAGGGGTCCGTAAGAAGTTTGCCGGGGGCCGCCAAAGTTTGCAAAATTTCCTTCAGAATATATTGGAGGAGTGATTCTGTATTTTTGGAAGAAAACGGTCCACCGGAAGTGGCAGCTCGGAAACGACAATTTTTGACAAGAAAATGTTTTTTAACAAAAATTCGGCCCGTGATTTAGGTTTTCTCCAATTATGTCTTTTTCGTGGTTTTCGGGAATGCTAATTAGGAATATGGCACCGGTTTTAAGATTCGAGATGAAGAAATTTTGTTTGTGCGAGGTGTTATTTTTAGTACCTCCTACTAATATCTACGGGGTTTCCGGGGTACTGCTTACATTACTGACTTGTTTTTTGCAAGTCGCGACAGAGGGAGGGGTGACACTGTTGTTTTGGTACCTAACTACTATTTACGCCGCTTATGTCGATATGAGTGTCATTTACGGGTTTTTTTCAGGGTTTCGAGATGGGAAGCGGTGTCCTTTTTGGTGCTCACCTATAATATCAACGCCAATGTGGGTGTCAATTTCGGAGGTACTGATTATATTATTCACCTTTGGTTTTTCGCAAAGTGTGGTGGAGGGGGTGGAGTCAATTTTGGTACCTACCTGAGCTATGTAATTAGTACCCTGAAAATGACATGTCATTTTTGATGCCTAATTATACTAATTGCGCCTATAACGTGGATATGGATGTCATTTTCGGCATACAAATCAATTGATTGTGTTATAGATCATTTTTGTGTTATAAGTTTTTCCACAGGAGTAAGTTAAGAAAAGGGTTTATATAAAATTAATGGCATGCTTGAATTTAATAGGTCCATCCCATGGATAAAGCGGTCCCTTCTTATAAGTCTCTACGCCATTCATCCAATCGAATTCTAATATAGCATAGGTATTTTGTATCAAAATGAGCACGTTTTCGTAATATTTTTAAAGGGGTTGGCCTAATATTTTTAAAGGGTGTTTGAGCCGCTCACCATATCGTCATTAAATTTTTACCATATAAAAGTTGCATGTACAGGATGGGGAAAGAGATTATATGAAATTAGTGACAGGCTTGAATCCGAGGGATCTGTGCCCTGGGTCGAGGAAGCCTCCTAACTGTCCACACAATTTATCTAACCTGATCCAAACGTTTCACAGGGAATTTATATTAAAATGAGCAGGTTTTCGTAATTTTTATGAAGGGGTAGGCCCCCTGAATCCAAATATACCTGAAATGTGTTCTTCGATTTATAATCATACCGACTATCAATATTAAAATTAAATCGTTAAGTACAATCCAATTGAATATGATGGAAGACGATATACGATACATTTGAATGCGATATTCCGACCCGATCAGACAGAGCCCACCGTCATTTAAATGAGTAGTATTGTGATAACCGAGCCACAATCGATGGTGTGTGTAATCGTTGTAATTGTATTCAGTACAGTACTTTTACGTTTAAAACAATTTTTGGTACCCAAGTTAAAACAGATTTTATTTTGATTAATTTTAAAAATTTATTATTCTGTTTACTAAAACAGAACATTGATTAAATCTGGATTTTGTTATGCAAATAATTACAGCTTTTGTTTATCAGAATTTTGTTTACCAGCAATACAAAAAATCAAAAATTTATTCTTTTCTATTTTGGAAATATGGAAAGCGACAGCTCAATCACCAACCGCAGACATCCGAAAACAAAAATCTTATTTTACTGAAAAAGTAATTTTTTATTAATTTTTAAATAAAAGTAAAGTATTGATGGGCTCAAAGTCGCCCAAAACATTGCTGTCGCTATCATTCAATTATTTTAGCCAAACGAGAAGCAATTGATCGTTATACACCTCAAGTGCGAAATAAAAGTGCATCATGAACTTCACTGCCAGTTCATACGACGGATAAAAATCTCGGATTTTTCTATCCCAGATTTTTTTCAATTTTTTCATCTTTTTTATATTGAAAGAGGCGTGTCTGTCGTATAATTACAGTATAACTCGCTGTCAGAAACATACAAGCAACGGAAAGCCAGACAATGGATAATTTATGCAATCAATACACGAAGTGCCTGCCGCTGCGCGGTAGGAAATGTGAAATCACCAGAATTACATTCACTACCCGAACCATTATCAACGTTGGTATCAGGTGGTATAGGACAATCGAAACATTTCTTGGTAAATATAAGAAAGTACAATTCGTGTTTCCAAATTTCATTGTTCGATGCAACAAATATCGTACGCAAAAATTACATGCCAAAATTCAAGGAATTTGCAATGGTAAATTTATCACTACTACCACAGCCGAACGAAAATTACAAATTTGTTTAAATCTATTTAAAGCTAGAACTTATCGTACTTTACAAACTTTATTCGATCAACCCAAAGAATTAATTTGATTGGTTAGAACTGCCTTTGAAAAAATGCCAGCTGATGACTAGAAAGCTGTAGTTAGAGAGCTTTTTTTACTCTAAAGTGCCAAATGTAGTAAACACATGGAATGCATTAGCGAAAATGTTTTAATGTCACAAAGACGGTAAAGCAGTTGATAGACATCCCAATTTATATTCAACCGACGTATTAGGCCGTGCGTACATTACCCACACTGTATGTAATAAACTTCCAAGAATTGAGAACTCTTAACGGTCAAGTGCCACTTATCGTGATGCTTGACGAGAATTAAATCTTCTTGAAAATGATGTATAAACAATGTATACCCACCTAACCGTGTCAAACGTGTAAAATGACGCAATCACTATCAAAGCACTGATTCAATTCAGACTGGGCCGAGTGGATCTGCAAACGATATTTTCGATGGTGATTTGCAATTAGAAAAATATTTTCATGTCAGAGAATTGAGTACGTTTGTTCAAACTAATCTACAGTACTTGGTTTCAGAACAACGCTTAGCGTATTTTAGAATTTGAATGTTATTACAAGCCAAAGTGACGGATTGAATTTTCTAGATGCGCCCGAAGTCACAGGCAGTGTTTTTCTCATTTCGTATATTTTGGCAAACATATACAATCACGAAAAGATATTGCACTCTCAATCACATAATTTAGAATTTACTTTTTTGAATGGTGGTCGAATAGCACCTTCAGTACTGAAACTGCCATCGGCACACAAAAAAGCATTAGAAGCGCTTCATGGAACACTAAAACATTTGAGAGGAAATTATCAGCGATAGCGCATTCATTATATTATCTGATAATTTTCGACAAAATTTACCAGTTATAACACGTTCAACAGGTTTAATGACGATATGTATACAACTACAATATAATGCCTCCACAGCGTTTCGCAAAACAATTATTGGATATTGGAAATGGTAAAATAGCAATTTACGAATCCACACAATGTATCACATTGCTAACAAACTTCTATAAACTCACAGACGAATTGATTCACAAACTTTTCCTAAATATCGCAGTAAGTTAGCAGCCTGAAAGTTGAAGTGCCTATCATTCTTCTCTTATCTATCTACCACGACTGCTCCACGGCTGCTACCGTACCAGGTTTTTAGTTAAAAAGATGATGAACAATATCGTCAAAGCTACAATTCTAAGTAGAAGATTTAAGCCAGAAGAAATACTGTTGTCACGAATCCCAATGATTCAGACAGATATGCCATAAGAATTAAAACGTTTGCAGTTTCCGGTACGACTCGGATTTGTACAATCACTACAAATGGGTCAACTAAATTTGGTATATCTATTCTTCTGATATAGACAGCTGTATGTGGCATGCTCACCGGTCGGAAAACCGTCTGATTTATTTGTGTACATATACCTGACGGAAAAACAAAAAATATTTTGTATCTAAAAGGACTTCAATAAACAGAATTATAAATAAATACTTTCTTTCATTGTGCATATCCATACTACGGTAACTTGAATCCGGTAACTACTTCGTTTCTTTCCCCATTACCTATAAAATTAAAAACATTTATTGATTAAGGGGAAAGAAACGAAGTAGTTACCGGATTCAAGTTACCGTAGTATGAATATGCACATTGTGTGGCATTGCAATGCATGCCGGGATTTGTACTAAATATATTATCGCTTTCAATTGATAATCACACAAACGAAGTCGCGGACAACAGCTAGTATTATATAACAAAAAAAATAAAGGAATAATAAAAAAAATAAATTTATTATAGATAATTTAAAATATAAATTATTATTAAAAAAAACGGGGGCCACAAAAAAAAAATATGAATTATATGGTGGGCCGCGAGTAAAAAAAGGTTAAGAACCACTGGCTTAGTGGAATGTGTCGCCTTACCAATACATATTATTCAAATTTGGATGATTTTCATTTTGATTAATTAATTTTTAATCGCAAGTTATTGTGTGGCGTTCCCGGTAACTCTAGTGAATTCAAGAATTCAACAGAACAGGGTTAAACAGGTTGATTGCTTCATCAGGATTGAAAAGAGTGTTAAGAGATTTGAACGACATTTCATTGCCAGGAAATGTTGTATTTTAACTTTAATAGCGTTATCATCGATATTTTTTGCGGCCTAAATAGCTCGCTCACGTAGCCACGCATGTAATGTTAATTATTCTAATGTAAAAACAATCTGGAAATATACTTCCACTCAAAGCATCTTTCGTGGCACACATGATGCAAAAAATGTCTGTCAAAATGATGCATTGTGTATTTCTATGCATTCGAATTTTTCCATTGCCAATGTTAAGCAATTGTTCGTAGAATGACAGTGTCAATGGATCGTTTTGTAGTTGAACACGCATATGTTAAGACATAATGTAATGACATTGATTGTTTCAAACATTCGTTAATTTGGCAATGTCTCTGAAATCACCGAACAACAACAGTAGAGTGCCACTGAAAAGTCTGGTATTATCGTTGAGATATTTGATCATTGCATCGAGAGATTCAAGTAAATGCTTGTGAGCCATAGTGCATTCATCCTAGATGCCACTTTTTCAAGACTTTAGCCATACGGAAATAAACATCGCTGTTAGTGATGTCTGTCGCTTATTGAATGAGTGGGATATTTGAAATGAGATTGCAAATATCCTCAATCTTTATTAACGCCTCGTTGTAAATTTTCGGCGAAAAATTGATATTGGGATCTTCTTGATCAGTTGTCAACAATAAGGCGAATAATTGGCCAATTTGATGAGGAGAGGAACTCGGTAATGCATCTGCAAGTGTGAGATCCCAATGGTAGTCAGCTCCCAGCAAATGCAATTTGCGACACGCATCGTGGTACGTGTCGTACAAAATACCATGGTATGTTCGCAAGTATTGAAAGGAAATCGAAGCAAGAGTGTTAACCAACAACAAACGCAAACAACAATTATCGTTGCTTCGGATGGACTGTCTATAATCGGCCTAATGTATTTTCCATGAATATGCCGTTGTATCGTTGGATTGGAACGCTTCGCTCTCGTGGGTGGAGCTCACATTTTTGACTGTTTGCTCTACGTGAAAAATCGTGGCACATCAATATACATTAATGTCTTTGTGAATTGAATGAAAATACCTAGTCGGTTGCATAGTTCAAAAACTCAGTTAGGGCAGTTAATGCTTGCTGTAGAGCCGTATCTTCAACGAAATAAACACGCTGCATATTTTCAAGGTGCACGGCTAAATGCATAACCGCGGATCTCTGTCGTTTATGGGAAAACTCAAAGTGCGCCAAACTACTTCATTGCTGCTATGGAATCGGCTCATTTGATAACGTGTTATTTTGTCGTTATCATTTAAATTTTGAACAGCAAATACAGCCATATCGCTTCCCTTATGAACGTATTCAAATGTATTTGATGGACTTCGCCGAATTGCAGAACTCAACGTTTATGTGTGCTTTGTCGGTTTTGCACAGCAATGGCGAATACGGAACCACTCAGCGGTTATCAATGTCAACCTTTCCACCATTTGGCATGCGTAATTGATATGGTTGGTAGAATATATACTATTGGCAGAACAACGCCAAGCTACAATGCAAGTGACTTCCGCATTTATTGATGCGTACGTCAAATACCACAGAATTTGATATCAGCACTACACCTATGGTACACAAACATTACTATATGAAGTATTCACAGTAGTCAAATTATTCATGAACTTTTCAGAAGGTATTAACGGTCAATCATTCTTGAACCTATGATTTTTTTTTCATTTTATAAAAGATTTGGGGGTAGTTGGGAGTGACATTTTGGGGTTATATGTTCTAATATGGAAAAAGTCTTAAAAAATAAAAAGAAAAATTTCGTCGAAAAATAAAAATAAAAATTCCTAGAACCCGATCGTAGTACCACTTGCCGGGTCCGAGTATGAATTTAAACCACGCAGGGACCAACTAAAATACACATGAAATATTTCATTAAAATCGGTCCAGCCGTTTAAGAGGAGTTAAATTACATACACATGTACAGAAGAAAATAAAGAATGGGAGTGGTGGAATTTTGAGGTTATATGTTCAGATATGCGAAAAATCTACAAAAGATAAAAAAAAATGTCGGCTAAAAACAAAAAAAAAATTCCTAGAATCCGAACGCAGTGCAACATGCCGGGTGCAATTGTTATTCTAAACCATCCAGGAACCGACTCAAACACACACAAAATTTCATTAAAATCGGTCTAACCGTTTAGAAGTAGTCACATACGCACTTACAGAAGAAGTATAAATATAAAGATAAACGTATAGTGATAAGGGCTATGAGGTAATCAGAACTTCCGTCTAAAAATTGAAAGTAAGAAAATTGGTCTCAAAACAACGAAGGAAAATAAACTTTAAAGGTATGAATATGATATAATGATTTTCCCTTTTGATTGAGACGACATCGTGGGCATATTGTGGAACAACACGCAACATAGTGGCTAAACCGGCGTATCTCTATTCAAATTTTCAAAAACCATTGCAATCATTTCCTAACATTCAAAAATATTCTCTTGCAATTTTTTTATCGAAACCATTCGAGTTGATGTTTTTTTAAATATAGACTCGGATCCCATTTGAAAACACTAAATGAAAACTAAATGATTCTCGAAAAAACGGGTCTCAGGCCCAACCGAAGGACTTCCAAAATGAATTTGCCCGCAATAAGCACCTATCGAAATTGATTCCTGACATTTCATTTTTTGCCGCTCCCCTTACCAATTTTTATCGAAATCGTGCTAGCCAAAAATAAAATTAAATAATGATACCCGGGCCGCACCAGACGACATCAAAGACGTTTGAGGTGGAACAGAATGTGAAAAATTGACCAACGTCAAAACATAAATTAATTCAAGTAAATATTTACCGGAATTTTTACCGGACCAGTGGTGCAATGGTTAGGGAGTCTGCACTTGGGCCAAGAGGTAGAGGGTTCAAATGCCAACTAGTGACTGGGTGTAAGGGAATTTTTTGTCATTGATTACGACTATTGGTGTTAATAAAAACAACTAAGACCCTCTGTTGGAAATCAGGGTTCAGCGCCGATCCACCGCCCATGTCAGTGTACAGGTTGATATGAAACTTACAATGTGCAGGTGTGTGAATGGGTGCTGTGTGTGTGTGTGTGTGTGTGTGTGTGAGTGTAAAAGGAGGGGGTATGGACCGTGTGTGTGAGTGTAAACGGGGTTATATTAATTGACCTTAAAAGGACATTAAATCCACTGAATAATTAATACACTCCATCTGAAGAACACCTTAATGAATTATCCAGAAATTAGATCTCCTTGTAATTATTTCCTTGCATTCTACAGCCTTGTCCCGTCAAATTTTATCAAAATCGTTCCAAGCTAAATAAAATGTTAGAAGGTCTCAAGCCAACATGACGCAACATAGTGGAAAATCACTCAACATCCCTTAACAAGAAGCAACAACAAGCAACATGGTGTAATATCACGTAACATGGTGCAATAGGATCATATATGATGGAACACTGTAGCGCAACATCTCACAATATTGTGCAACATAATATGACGGCCTATCCGAGAAATCCTAATTGAAATATTCAAGGCAAATAAAATGTTAAAAGAAAGATCCAAGCTTCCAGGCTCCCACCGGTTGCTTAAATAAATTTTTCCATTATAAGAACAAATAAAAATAATTTTGATAATCGAAAACATCCCCTCAACAATTTTCATAAAAATCGTGCGAGCCGGAAAAATATAAAACAGGGACTCAGGACACACCGTTTGACCCTCTGAATGAATTTTCTGGAAATTGAAAACCCCAATTTCACCAATTTTTATCAAAATCGTGCGAGTAAAAATTTGAGAATCCAGAAAATTTAGTATCCCGGCTTATATGGACTAATAACCGATACCTTCCCTCACCAATTTAAAAAAAAAATATGGAAACCAAAAAATATTAAAGAAAAGGAACCGGGGTCTACTATTCGACTCCCTGAACGGATTTTCCACAAAAACCCTCTTCGCCTATTTTTAATTAAATTTTGCGAGTCAAAAAAGAATTTAAAAAACATAACCCGGGCCCCACCGGATGACAAGTCCCTAAACCAATTCCTACAAAACCAGGACTCATAGCATTCTATACAACCAGGTATTCGAAACACCCTCCTAAGCAATTGTCATCAAAGTCGTTTGAGCTGAAAAGAAGAGATCACTCTTAAAAGAAAAAAAATAAGAAAACGGCACCGGCCTCACCAAAGCACCTCTTAAAAATTTTTTCCTGAAGCCAGGACCCATCGCAATCAGTGTCTAATACTCGAAAAGCCCGTTTTAGCAATTTTCATGAAAATCGGTGGAGCCGTTCCCGAAACCCTAGACAACTGCGCAGCTTGAACGCATAGGTGTTATGAATCTAACCCAGCATGATTCTGTTAGTGTATCACGTCTAAAATATATTCGTTTTGATTACTTTTATAGTTTCGGCTGTGGAAGCCCCCAGCGCAAAGATTTAGTGTCTTACATAAAAATTCACCCTATTCTAATACTTGTATAGAATGGGGTTGCCGAAGTGACCAAACTTAGATAGAATAAGAGTTTTTATGTTTTTTGGAGCTTACAATTTAATTGTGCCTCTCGAACGCATAGATGCTTCATGAAACTGACCCAGGATAAATATATTAGTGTACACATTTAACAAAGATTTGCCCTAAGAGTCTTTTCGAGATAATATATCCCCGGGCACAATTTTTGGGCTGTCACCTTGCTCTTTAGGGATAGATGTGGAAAATTTATTTTTTGGAAAAAACTATCATTCCGTGTCATTATTGTTTTTTTGGGATGAAATATTCTGCAATAGTAAAGTTGCTGAGCTGACAGCAATATTCCGTGTGAAAAATAATAGGTATTTTTTCAGAAATATGACGGTTAATGCATAACTACTTGATTAATTACGTCGTTGCCAAACTTTTAAGTGTTTCAATTAATTTTAATTAATTAATACGAAATTTCTCGTCACCTTAGATTAGAATAATAACAAAAATGTGGATAAGGTTTGATACGAATTAAATGATTAAAATAATTTGAAAATTACTCACCAATAGAACAGCAAAGCTATTACCCCTAAATGAATGCAAATTATTTATTATGTTTCAACCGCTGTCGTTATCTCGGTACTTGAAAAAAAATACAGTTGACAGTGACTGGTTTTTCTGCATTGTTAAAAATGTGTGACTATTCGATTATATTATGACTGCCGATTATTTCAATGTATTGGTTATCTAAACACTATCAACATATAGTTAATTCGGACATATAGTCACATACATATATTAGCACTATTTTTCAACAGTCGGGACTCACCACAAAGTAGTTCACACGAAATTGCTTTATTACACCGATTAACACTTCACTGATTATTTTATTACATCAATATTTATGATAATTACAATAACCTCTATAATATCAAGGACACTCTAATCAGATCACGTGCTTATTCACAAAGAGCTTTTCGGCAAAATATAGTTTTCAAACTATTTTAATCCCACACCCCACCCATACACAGTGTTTTCCAAACGAAACGTTTTATAATGTTAATTACATTGTTAATTTAAATTAAATTTATTTTATATATTTTATTATTTATTCAAATATATTTATATAATAATTTTATTTTATATTTACAGATGTTAAAACGTCAATATTGACAGAAAATACAACGATTACGACAAGAGCACAGAACAAAAAAAAAAAAATATCGCGACTTTAACCAAATTAGCAAGATAAAATAATTAAATTTTAATTATTATTATTATTTTTTTGTTTTATATAAAAACGATTTGAACGCGACGAAATATAAAATGGAACATGCTGATTTAGTAGCCGAAATGCCTCAGGTCGAGCGACTGTTAACGCAAGATCGTTTGCAATTAGCACGCATGTAAGTAGCCAAAGTTAATTTGCTATTTTTTTTCGAGTTTGATTAATTCGTGTTTTTGATGTTATCACAAAATTATCTGTAATCTTAGTGAATTTTTTATTTATCGTGCCTAGGTATATGTCTCTTATAAGTGTTTATTAATTGTGTACTAATTGTGTTTTAACAGTGATAACGATGAGTACATGCATGTCTGCTTTTGTACTTGTATGTTTTTGTGAAGAAATTGTAAAAAACTGTGGTTTGGTGTATTACATGGATTTTTCAGAATACAACCAAAATAAACATGAAGATTTTATTTTTAAATTTTCTGTGAAACATTTCCAAACGGTTGAATAAATAAAAAGTATTTATTACTTTAGTTCAATATTTGTGAATACAGTGCGTGATATAAGAATATATTTTAGTGATTCGATTTGCGGGAATATTGAGAAATTTCAATGTACACTTGGTATTTTCGATTTGGCTGGAAAGTTTAACCGGGAGGTTATAGTGCATCGAACCAATTTTGAACATCTTAGAGTCTAAGCACTACAACTCATTAATCAAGAAAACAGCTGTGACGCGTTTTGAATATTCTACTCAAAATGAAAGATGAGGAGTACGCAGTTTTAATCCTGCCAGAAGTCATCCAGGCGAATTAAACATTTTGGTAATTTTCGTTGTAAAGTATAAAGATTTTACAAATGGGACTCTGTTTAACTAGGCAATGATACGCTTGCCTCAATTTGGGGTTTTGACCGCTATTTCTAATTAAATTGTTTTAAGACGCAAAATCTGGTTCATTAGGTCTAATTATCACATTTATCAACAAATATTTTAATGTTGATTACACTAACAAATATCTGTAATATAAAATTACAAAAAAGTGTAAGTGTTAAAAGTGTAGACGTACAAGTGAAGACGCTTTAGCAGCTAGAAGTGTATTAATGCTAAACAAACAAAAAGAAATGGAAATGTGTAACAATAACATTCACGTTTAGATGCTGTATAAGATAGCAGACAATTTCCAGCAGAAAAAATTAGTTTTTCTATTCATCGCTAGAGGCATCATTATCACAAAAATGAAATTATTTCTGCTGATATTTTTTGACACCGCAGACATTTTTTGAAATTTTTATGCAAATTAAAAATTCTCAGCAGAAAGTTTTATGAGAAATCAGAGAATTTATGAAAAAGAAGAGAAAATGTATGTTTGAATGTTTTAAAGCTATGAGAGTTAATTTACTTTAAAAAGCGATTTGCGTATGTATAGTGTAAGGACTCTCAGAACATACTAAAATTACCATAATCATTATGCAAAAACAGGGCAACATCAAAAAAAAAAAATCGCCATAAATTGATGAAGTCATTTTAATGTGAAATGTTTTCAGTTTTTAACAAAAGTGTTAGAAAAACCCCTTTAACTACCCTGGGTGTATGTTTTAATGGTATCCTGGATCATATTCTATATATATGAGCAACATAAGATTCACACCTGGCGTCAGTAGCCTTCCATACATTAATGAAGTTATTTATGCCCGGTTCTCATCGATCCCGTTATGTTTTCCAGAAAGATATATTTTTGACATACAAGACGTACAGAAAAGAAATACATTAAGACATATTTTATGTATGGAAGGCTACTGACGCCAGGTGTGAATCTTATGTTGCTCATGTATATAGATTATGATCTCAGCTATCATAAATACATACACCCAGGGTAGTTAAAGGGGTTTTTTTTACCACTTTTGTTAAAAAACTGAAAACATTTCACATTAAAATGACTTCATCAATTTATGGAATGCTTTCAACGATAGCAATTTTTTTTAATGTTGCCCTGTGTTTGCATAATGATTATGGTAATTTTAGTATGTTTTGAGAGTCCTTACACTATACATACGCAAATCGTTTTTTAAAGTAAATTAACTCTCATCGCTTCAAAACATTCAAACATACATTTTCTCTTCTTTTTCATAAATTCTCTGATTTTTCATAAAACTTTCTGCCGAGAATTTTTAATTTGCATAAAAATTCTAAAAATTTTCTGCGGTGTCAAAAAATATCAGCAGAAAAAATTTCATTTTTGTGATAGTGATGCCTCTAGCGATGAATAGAAAAACTCATTTTTTCTGGTATCTTATACAGCATGACGTTTAGGCGATAGTTCAACAATTATTTGGATTTGAAGAAATTGAGTATCAGAAGATTTTGCCTGTTTATGGTCAAGGTCTTCATAATTCTTTGAAAGAGGCACTCAAAATCTCGAGAAAATTTCGTAAGAATATCCTAATTTTTATTTTATAAAAAAATCTGATTTAAAATTTAAAAATTCGCCTGAATGTCATTGATATTTTAACCAACACGTTTTTGTTTATTTTGGTTGGATTTGGATTCATTTGGTTCCATGCGTGTACAAATGTTGCAAGTTTGTGCTAAATAATTCCTGAATTTACTTCTATTCTAGTTAGGTTTAACTTTAATTGCATCTATTTAAAACGGTTCAGCGATAATTTATTGAAAAACAATTCGCTGAAAACTGTCACCAAAAACCTTTCCGACCGGTTAGATCCCCTGAATGAAATTTTCAAAAATTAGACTTCTTAAACTGTTATCAAAACCGTTCAACAAAAATATGATACAAAATACAACCCCTGAGTAACCATTTTACCGTTTTCGATTAATTTTTGGTGGTTAATGTGAGGAAAATCATCTGTAAGACGATGCTCCGTTTATCCATCCTCCAGGCGGTGCTATCGGAAAACGTTAAATGGAGGTGACAAGTTAATTTTTAATTCTCCAATTTTGCGAAACGTTGGTTGTTATTATTTAATTATTTTTTACGAATATAAAAATTGTTTCACTTGGATACCTAGGTCCAAAATGGAGTCCATGTGGCAAACCTGTTTAAACGAAATGAATGAGTTTCAACTAAGACAAAGAATACCTCTAACCCATATTAAGGGTACTAGCGCGAGCGCTTTAGGGCCGATAACGTGCCATAACTAGTGATATTCGAAACCAAATTCTTTCGCAATGTCAGGGGTTATCTGTCTTAGGTTAGATTTAGTGATAAAGTATTTTAAAGAACAAATGTTTGAACTGTTTCTTTTAGGTTAGGTTAGGTTAGGTTAGAGTGGCTGCTATCGCACACTTAGGCCAATGGGATACCGCAGGATCCAATCTCTCCTTACTCCCGCTGAAACCATCCGGAGCGTCTTATGTAGCGTAAAATATCTCGCACTTCACAGTTTGCGAGTTCAGAAACGCTATCCATATCGTACACACCCAAATACCTATGTCTTTTGTATGCCAGTGCCGGACACAACCATAGGAAGTGATCTAAAGTCTCTTCATCCTCTTCGTCCATACAACTTCTACAAAAGTCATTCGTCTCTAGAACCAGTATTCTCGCATGTTCCCCAAAAAGACAGTGTCCTGTCAGTATCCCTACGACCAATCCTGAATCTCGTTTTCCCAGGGATACTAGTGCCTTAGAGCGCCGCAGGTCCTGTTTTGGCCAAATGTGTCTGCTATAGGTTTCCCTAGACCGTACCTTTCCGGCTGCTTCTGGAGAGTCGTACCGTACCTAGCTAGAGTTCATCTGCCTTGCAGTTTCCCGTGACGTCCGAGTGCTCAGGAACCCAGATTATCTGGATACTGAAATTCTTGCTCATCTCATTAAGATATGATCGGCAATCCAGCGCCACCCATGACTTCAGAGAAACCGACTCTAGTGGCCTGAGTGCCGCTTGACTGTCCACATAAATCGCGATATTCCTCACGGATACCACGTTATGCTTCAACCATGTCACGGCTCCCCCTATCGCCACCACTTCAGCCTGGTACACGCTGCTGTAATCAGGGAAACGAACAGAAATATTAACATTGAGCTTCTTACAGAAAACTCCGGCTCCTACTTTACCGTCTAGCTTAGAGCCGTCCGTGAAAAATTTCAGTGCCTCGTTTTCCAGTATTGATCCGTTCCTCCAGGATTCCCTCGAAGAACAGATGATCCGGAATCCTTTATCGAAGCACAACGTTGGTTTTAACTATCGTCGAGTGTCCCGCCTGAAGACATTTTCACTGAGAGACAGCCGAGAGCCTCGTAGCCACATTGGCTGCCATCTGTTTACCGAAAAATTCGATTGGAATAAGGTGGAACATAGCCTCTAAATCGCGTGTAGGTGTTGTCCTAAGCGCCCCGCTTATAAGCATACATGTCGTTCTTTGTACCTTCTTCGACATCCTAATGTAAGTTACTTTTTCTAGAGCCGGCCACCACACGCCCACCCCATACATCAGCACAGGTCTTACCACTGCCGTATAGAGCCAGTATACCAGCTCTGGTTTCAAACCCGATCTCGCCCATACGGCATTCTTACACGAGTAAATGGCTACATTTGCCTTATTCACCCTTTCTACAATGTTAGGCTTCCAGCTTAGCTTAGCTTAGTACTGTCCAAGATTATGCCCAAAAATCTCGCTCTCTCAGCAAAAGCCAGTCTAATTCCGTTCACGGTAGGGGGGCTAACTACCGGAATTTCATATTTCTTAGTAAATAGTACCAGCTCTGTCTTGGACGGGTTAATCCCTAATCCGCATTTGCCGGCCCATTTCGTAACGATCAAGAGCGTATTCTGCATAACGTCCCTAATCGTATCCAGATATTTGCCTGAGACAGCTATCGCTACATCATCATACGCTACAACACCCATCCCCTCTTTCTCCAGTTCCAACAGCAATCTATTCATCACTGCACTCCAAAGAAAGAGGGACATTACTCTTCCCTGCGGAGTTCCTCTAACCATCCGCCTTGTAATGGTGAACTCCCCCAGTTCCGAGGTAATAATCCTGCTGCTTACCAGCATCTGATTTATCAACCTACTTATAGGATAATCCACCTTCAAAAATGACAATCCTTCCATGATCGATTCCGTTTTTACATTATTACACCCTCAATGTCCAAAATGGTATCATACAAAACTCTTGCGAGTAAATTGACTTCTCAATCATGCGTACTAGATCGTGCAGAGCTGTGTCCACCGACTTCCCTTTACAGTACGCATGCTGTGACATTACCCAATCCTATGGCTCAACTTTTGTTCGAATAGGATAACTGCAGAGTTCCTTTGGATCTCTGCTGGTATAATCCGATCCGGGCCCGCCAATTTATAAGGTTTAAAACCATTCAGCGCCCACCGCATTCGCCCCCTCTTCAGGCTCCACCGAGCCATCAACGCTTTCCGGAAAATGGGTCTCCATGAGAAGCTCGAATGATTCCGCACCTGAAGCTGTCCATACCCCGTCCGGCCTAATTAAGTAACTATGACTGGTTGGGTTAGTAGCTAGAATTTTTTCTAAGGCGAGAAGTCTCAGAGACCTCCTCCATTCTACAATAGAAGAGTCTCCAAGACCCCCTTTGTGCCCTCCTCAACTCTCTTTTGTCCAGGAACCTCCAGCGGCAATAGTTCCCCCAACACCTCCCCATATTTGAACCAGTTTGTCCTTCTGGGATTCCTGAAGGCTTTCTGGGCAACAGGTTTGATGTTGAGGTTATATGTTACATATCCGGTGATCAGAGAATGAGTGCTCCTTCGCCACTCTACATTCGCTGATCATATGAAAAATTGTTTTTGACACAAAGGTCACATCTAGAACCTCCTGTCGATTTCTAACAATGAAATTTGGTTCGCACCCAATATTGCAAACTACAAGGTAGTAATCAATCGATTTAATAAGTAATCAAAAAATAACTCACCCCTCTCGTTAATGTCTCGTTTTTGTGCTTCCCCAGATTATGTGATGCGCGTTTACATCACATCCAAGTATCACACCTACCTTTCTCTGACCTGCTTCCCGGATCAGTTCCCCCAGGTTATCCGGTGGAACCTCCTTCTCGCGATCCATATAGGCTGAGGCTAGCCATAGTTTTTCACAGCCAACCTCAACACCCACCGCTGTAACGTCCCCGCTACTAAATTGTGGAAGAAAAAAAATATTCAAATTATTTTTCGTTAAATACACGATCTGATCTTTTCAGAGTTGCTTGAGTATAATAATTTATACCCTTTCATTCTGAGGCCACAGATCCTGTTATTGTTAATCCAAGGTTTTTGGATTAACACCAAGTCCTCATCTGACTTAGTCAGTCTGAACACAAGAGAACTGCCGAGGCAGCCTTCGTGTGATGTAGGTTTATTTGTACAATGCTAACCATTGTAATCTTCTTTACTCACCTCTTCCTTCACTCCCTGCATCAGGATAGTGTCATCTGGGTCGTTTATTTGGTTGACCACCTCTGGCTTATCCGGCTCGGTTGGTAACCAGACGCATGCCCTCGGCCTGCTTGGTATTTCCCCTCTGCTGACTGCTTCAACCCTCGCGCCTGGCCACACCTCGCCCACCTCGGCCACTGCCCTTTTATAGAGATCGATCGATCTCTGGTCCGAGCACGCAGTAAGCTTAACGCGCTCTTAGTGCCATCCCGCATATCTGCAGGACGGGGGGGATCCCGGATTTTCTCTTAGGATCCTCAAGAATATGGAGTTTAGTGCATTATACACTACCCTCCACTTCTCCGACGTGATGCTCCCATCTACATGGCCTTCTGCTCCTTAGGAGCACCTGACGTCGTGTCTGCTTGCACTTTGGCCCGCTTACTGCCGCCCACTTCAACCTCCTCCTGGGACCTCTGGCTTTTTGACACAAGGACCCTCTCCGAGCTATCGCAGCCGACAGTTTTCTTAGCCAATGCTTCAGATTCCTTCTGCTTTACTGTAAACTGCCCCTCAGGGGTCGCAGTCAGTTTCTCCACAATTCTAAATGTCGACCGTCTCTTCCTGTATCGTCGCTTCGCTGGTGGGATTTCTCTCAATCCCCCGCTCTTCTGTTTGGCGGTTGCGCTTCCTTCTGGCTTCTATGCCATGGAGTCGCTCACCCCTGCCTCAGATGAAGAAGCCCCACCTTTCTGGTTAGAGTTACTCCCCTCATTCACACTTTCCGGTTTTTGGTTGGTACCGATCCTCTTGTTTTTGTTTTTAAAATCTTTCATGTTTATCCCACGAGTATCGGATAAATACAGGTCCACAAGCGCAGAGATTCGTATACGCAGGTAAGGTAAATACAACTGGAGGTCGCCAGGTGTCCAGAGGGCTGTTTCTTTTACTTATACCAGATTTTATTACAGAAAAAGGAAGCCATTGGTTCGGGCCCAACAGTTTCATTCTTTTACCTGATTTGGCAAAAAAAATCAGCAATCGCATTGCTCTCAATCACGAAATTGCTCAAAATGAGCTTGAACTAGTGCAACTATGTTTTTTTGCGTGTGAAAAAAGGAAGTATTAATTGTCCAGTGGATTTAATGTTCTTTGAAGGTTAATTAATACCCGCCTTTCATTCACGTACAGACCACCCATTTGCACAATTACAGTATACCACCTGCACATTGCAAGCTCCATGTCAACCTGTACACTGACATGGACAGCGGGTTGGCGCTCAATTCTGCACTCCAACAGAGGGTCCTAGTTGTGTTTATTAACATCACCGATCGAAATCGATGACGAAAATTCGCTTTTGCATCCAGCCTCTGGTGGGATTCGAACTCCCAGTACCTCCCTTTCCCAGTGTCGAAGCACTTGTCCGGTAAAGTTGCTATAACAGAGAAGGGTGATAAACTATTTACAATGCGTGACCCACTCTCAGGTTTTTGAGCGAGTTGAGTACAGCTTTAGTTTATGTCCATAGAATATTCTTTTTTGTTTAATTAGCGAAGTAGAAAACTAGAATTTTGTTAGCACCATAGACGAAATTACGCAAATTCCAGAAATTTTAAATTGTAGTTTGAGTTGTTTTCTAAAAAGAAGATAAAAAATTTGGTTTAACAATGACATATATTCTGAAAAACTTACATTTTCTGGAATGGCTGAAATGAATCATACCTGTCGTGGTATATTGGTTCGTTGGTGGAACTCTCAATCTGATTGGAGCCCTAATTCACAGGAGTATAGTTGACCCCGAAAACGACTTTTCTAGAAATGAATAGAAAATGAACGAAAAAAGGAAAGTTTTAACACGACGTTTCACCGACAATAATATCCGAAAATGAGAAATTACCTAAAACGACATTTTTACGGAAATTTGTGAAATCAGTGCAACATTTATAATTCGTCTATATCCCGTGAAAATGAAGGTTATCTTTACTTAGGGTTGTCTTTACTGAAATTGGACTAGCCTGGAAGCAGCTCAATCAATTTTTTACTACAGCGCAGTAACGCCTGTACTTGCTTACGGAGTGATAATGGACTGTCAACTCTCGAAAAACTAACTGACCAAGAACTATTGCCGTTTTGAACTTCCCTGTAATGTATCCGTTTAAGCCGACGATATCTCAAAAATTGCTTGCGCGATTTTATTCGTTTTTGAAATTTTCTTCTTTTTTTTATTTCAGAGAATTGAAAAGCTTTTTGACCTGTACGTTAAGGGAGTACTCCTGCAAAGTACCGCTTGAAAGGTTTTTGAGCAAAGCAATAATTCTATTATAAGTATTTAGTTCACAAATCCACCGGTTTCACGCTGTTGACTAATTATTCGTTTTTTATAGAATATTCGAAGTCGAAAATTAACCGCAGCACATTAGTACTCGAAATGCCGTTATGGCGCTGCAAGCAGTAATATTTTTTCTTATTTCCGTACAATCATGTGGCATATCATTTGAAATGTACTGGAAAACGCAACAATTTTGTCATCAGTCCTTCATCAGTACACAAGTCCATCATTTTGACCCCTGAGGTAATATTTCATAATTATAGAATACAATTATACGTGCTGTTTAGGCACCTACTTGTAGCAAATTAATCATTTTGCAAATTTTACTAAAGCGCTGTTACACTCAAAACTCAAAACTATCGTTGACGATCATTTTGACGCTGCTGGCAACCTATTCGGTTGTTATAGAACAAAACTACCGTTGTGGAGCTGGACGCAGTTATATTTTTTCTTATCGTATAAGGTAAATCGTTTGAAATACCTTGGAAAAGATCAAAATTGTATCTGCGCTTTAGTTTACAAATACACCGTTTTCGCGCTAGTTGAAAACCATTTATTATGGAATATGTTATTGGAACCTACATATTATTGAAAAGTTTGTGAAGAATGTTTTTAGTTTAGCTTAGCTGAAGCATCTTAAGTACTCAAAACTACTGTACTATTGGCGGGTAAATTTCCCTTACCAGGTCGCTATTGCTTCCCTCCCGGCATTGCTTCTGGTCACATCACTTTCCTCCCTTATAAAAAACAATTTTCCAAATTAATCGAATTTTGTGATTATTTATAGAAGCAGACATTTTATTATGATCGGTCCCACACGTTCTTTCTAAATGGAGGGCAGCATCTCGGTTGCGTTGCAGCATAAACTTCACGAGCTAGTGGTTAGTTGGCGTGCGCGTCAACCTTCCAAAAATCTTTATTCCATACTTGCCTGGTTTACTCAGTATTTATTGCAGAAAGGAGCAGCGACCTCTAATTGCAACTAGTTCTTCATCAATAGTTAGTTCTAAAGGCGGTTTACATAACCCCTGTAAATTATCATCTTTCAAATGGATGATTTTGTATGCCCATGCTATTGACATTACAACGCAATAGATCGGCATATTTGTTTTGTGAAATAAGTATTTTGCTGCAACAGTCGATGCTTTTCTGAACCGGTTAACGAAGAACATCGATTTGTAGGTCATTTAAGTGCCGCATGATCTGTTCGAAGAACAAACTCTTACCCAAACAAACATATGTGGACATGTTTAACACTATCCACCAGAGCCAGCAGTTCTCTACGCGTTACACAATAGTTGTCTGTGCTGTGTAGAGAGACCGGCTATATATGCGACAACTCGCTATATGCCCTCTTGCTTCTGTGAAAGCACTGCACCTATACCCTTGTTGCTAGCATCTGAATCCAAAATCCCACCAGCCTGCTGATACTTTTGGGATTGACTTTTTTCGGTTAGGCGACAGAGACTTTCGTGCAACGTCCGCCAAGTTTGGCACAAATGGTCGGTACTAGGAGCATAATCCTAAGAAACTTCTTAGTTGACTAATTTTCTCTAGTGCTGGCCAATCCATTACCGATACTAACCTCTTTGGATCTGTCCACACACACCATTGCTTGAAACAATATGACCGACAGAGTAAGTCTAACTCAGATTCTTAAATCCTGCCGCCCGGATCGGCTTTAGTACTTGTTTAAGTTTGTTGGCGTGTTTATCAAATATATGGCTTAGTACAACGATGTTATCCGAATATACCAGACAAGTTTTCCAATTTAGGTCTCTTAGAATTTGCTCCATTAATCTCTTAAATGTAGTAGGCGAAATACATAATCCAAACGGTACTGCCATAAATTGTAAAAACCGTTACCTGCTGAAAATGCCGCTATTTTCTATCATAATGATGGATCGCTACCTGCCAATATCCACTCTTCATATCCAATGTGCTGAAAATATTTGGTTTGAGTTGCGTTTTCTGTGTCGATTCTATGTTGCACAATATTAGTTTTTTTTCTAATTCGTCATCATTAAGACCAAATACATCGGCTAATTTGTCCAGTGCTCCCACTACGACATCTTACTGTTCTCTTGGAAGTTGGCTGCACAGTACCAATGGCCATCCCTTTTCTGATTACATTTGTTGCTGAACTCACGTTCAAAATACGTACTGGTACTTTCTGCCGGAATTTCACCAAGATTCTCGTACACAACAATCCGATATTTTTGACGTTCGCAGGCTTTACAAATCGCATCTTGGCGTCCCCAAGGTCATCGTCAATTTTCGCGTAAATGACTCCATTTTGATTTGAACCGAATTCCGCTGAACGTTGGTGGAATGGTACACACTCCTTTGTCTATCGCAGATTCGCCTGTTGCTGTTAGCAGTAGCATCAATCTGTTTTGGATCTAGCATATCAGGATGAACAACCGACTTCGATGCTCTGGTATCCAGTGTAAAGGTGCATTCGCGTTGTGCTAAAATGCCAATAACAGCGACACTTACCCGCCGCTAGTTGTGGATTTTAACGGTGTTCTTGTGGCATTTTCTCTCTTTCACGAGCTTAAGCCCCTTCAAAACATGGTGTAACTTATTTTTTGGGATTCATGCCTTCAAGTTCCCTCGAGCGCTGTGTATTTGGCAGCTTAGAATCACTCGTATAATATCCGGTTGTTTCACTGGGTGGTTTTCTTATCACCGCTTTTACTAGTGCCTTTTATTTGCGTGATTACTTCCGAACCAACTTGTGCTACTTTACTGAGTCAGTGGCTAAAGTGGCTCTGGTTGCCTCATATTTTAAAGCCAGGCCAATATTTCGTTTGTATGGTTTTGCTTCTAGATGGTCGTCTTTGACAGCGTTGATAAACGCGGTCATATCCCTTTCTGTTGCGGATACAGTTTGCAAGACATCAACAGTTTTCCCACGGAGATCTAAAATGAGTGCGTTGGGCTTCTCCTCTACGGACCATTCATTGTGCATTCTGCCACTTTAAATTTTTCAAGTGGGTTGTCGCCATCGGATATCAGAGGTTTTAAAATTCTTCTTGAGCTTCCGGCAACTGGTTGTGTCGAGAATGTTTCATTTAGCTGGCGAAAGCGAGCCTCCATTTGCTTAATTTTATTTTCAAGTTCCTGCCTGATTTGTTCCTCATAATTCTTGGACTACTTATAGCTCTTTAACTTGGATTTATTGAGCGTGTTAAATTTGGTTGAAGTCTGGTCTAACTCGAAAAACCGCGCACCTTGTTTCAGCATCCTTGTTACTGGCTGGCTACTGCCAACCTGCAGATTTCACTAAGCGCATGCAGAGGCCTCCACGGTGATATTTTGCCGGCTACGTTCTCAGGGAGAAGTGCGAAGGGTCGTGGGGTTTGAGGCATGCATGGCTCCTGGCTTACACCGTGATTAATACAGATAATTTAACTAAAAATAAAACGCAAATAATAATAATAAACCCGAGTTCCGCCGAAATTCGTCGGCCGGAACCTGAGGAACAAACACAACAAAATTATAAACCGGTAGAGGTGCCTTGGTGCGCGCATCCATTCGAATTCAAACAGGGCAAAGCCCCGGTTACGAAATTGGATGCGGGCACCAAGGAACCGCAAACACTAAACCGACACAGAGGGAGTCTCCGCTCCCATCATACCGACCGAAAAAAAATTTAATATTTCATTTTATTTAAAGAAAACAAAAAACACAATAGGAAACAACTTCCCGGAAATAAAAAGAAAAGGAGGGAACGAGAGAGAGAACAGCAATGCGCATCGAGCGTGCACTTGCTGTGCGGCGCTCGATTACAAAATATTTTGAGATTCAATATAAAAAAAATGTAAAAATGAAATCAAAAAAAAAAAATTAAAAAAAAATAAAAATAAACAAAACAGTACCTTAACTATTAAAAATAATCTGTTGCGGCATTGCGCGACCGTTATTGTTGCGGGGCCTCTCCCCGATAAAAAATTGGGTTGCGGCCTTGGTGCCGTTGCGGTGCGGCAGACCACCGATAAAAATACAATAGCCGGTTGGCTACAGTAATGTTGCGGGGCCTCTCCCCGATACCAAAATAAATCAAATATTTACCTTGTGTACGGTAAAAAAAAAACTTTTTTTTCACAAAAATAGACGAGCCTCGTTTCGGGCGTATATATGGGTTACGGCCTCAGAAATATCGATGCAATTTAAGCTAGGCCGCAATAGGCAACTTTTAATAGGTTGCGTTATTCACCCACCGATATAAAAAGCAGCCTCGTTTAATAAAATGTATCTTAGGGCGTCCACCGGATACTATACAATATACAACTAACGGTCCGTCCAGCACCTGTATATGTAAAACTGAAAATACCGAAGTTTTGCAAAACCACATTTCTTGACCAAGCAAGTAGTTACTCTCAAATTTTTTTTTTTTTTTAATTGTCACAAATATAAAACCATAAAATCCAAAGTAATTTTAATTTTAATTTATTTGTCACTCAACAAAATCAACAATGTTTTCAAAAATTTATATATGTACATATTTTTTTGTCAGCGCAGCAGCAAACTGCACAGCTTATCAAAATTTTAAGATTCAGTTTTATTTTATTTTTAAATACAGCATTCGACTGCCTCAAAAAAAAAAACTTGACTCTACTTTTCAAAATCACAACTCGAATCTCAAAAATCACAAACTTGACTGTCATCATACAAAAAAAATTCGAGCCCCGCACAACTCATAATACGTTTTAGAAGAAATGAATCTCTCTTCTCTGTCTCTCCTTTATACCAAATTTTCGTTGGTACAAAAGAGAGACATATAAGAAAAAAAAACATTTTTTCCAAAACGTTTTACTTTGCACACACTCGATGCGCATTGCTCTCTCTCTCTCGCCCATTTTCGTTCCGTTGCCAACATAACAGAAGAAAACACACAAGAATCCATCCACCAAGACACCACGTTTAGTCAACAAAAACCCGGACGCAAGAAACCGTGGAGAATAGAAACAAATTTATAAAAATGTCTTGTTAAGACAACACAGTCGTAACATCCTCTTGCAAATAACCGTTTACTTTTTACTTCTTAACTTACACTATTCACTGGTTAAATTACAACTGTGCTTGCATCCCAAATTCTTCGCGGTTATATTCTTGTGTATCGCTGTTCGAGATTATCCCATTTATTGCATTTGCGATCATTCCACGTCATCAAATCTCCTATCTTGATGATTAACGCAATTATTAATTCCGCTTACAGTGGCTTTTGTTATTCCCATCCATTTAGAATGTCGTGGATCTGGTGACATATTCGCATAATTAGAAAACTACTAAATAAAACTATTGCCTTGGGTTTGGCTCGAACCAACGACCTTCACCACAATGCCTTATCGAATTATTATGTTACGCTAATATCTAGCTATCACCCATAATAACCAAAAATTTCATATAGAAATCGCATATATGCGTTCAAATTCAAATTCAAAGTAGTTTCCATATTCTTTTTAGTTTAGTCACAGCAGCCTGGTGAGAAACTTTATTTTTTTTTTTTAATTTTAAGAATTCAATGTTTCATAAGTTCGAAACCAAACTTCCAACGCCTTGGTAATCTTATCTCGCCGTAAAACTAATATCTAACTATCACCCAGAATAACTCAAAATTTTACACTTTACTTCAATTTGTAAGCATTACATTGCCGTCCTTCAGCAATTACAACTGAACCTCATTAATAGGTTTAGTTGCAATAATTTGAACCTGAACCTTGTCGTGACCATGTGCAATTCCGCTTCAGATTTCAGAGAGACGATGATCATGGCAGAAGGATGGGTAGCAAAATGGTTTGAATCCCCCGCTGGGGGTTCCACTATAAGATCGTAATAATGGCCTGTTGAATACTACTTTGGTATAAGAAATAAAATAAACGAAACGATGCGACACATCAAACAATATAACACAATCTTGATACCATAAGAAAAGCCCGAAGGAAAATGAATAAAATTTACAAACAAATAATACGCTTTGATCGATTAAAATTCTAACACATGTCTTTAAGCTGTACGTGAACAAATAACTTCGGTGGAAAAGAAAATGTTTATCTCATCCATAATCAAAACAAAAACATTTCCAAATCATCTTTATGTAGAACACGAAAGAGTATTTTCATGTTACGTAAGAGAGTATAAAGCAATTTGCATGCATCATATTAAAAAAAAAGCACAAAAAAGCTGTAAGCTTGATAGGCAAAAAATGAAAGCTTTTCACATTATTGCCATTGCAGGCTTTTAGTATAAAATATATTTTATCACACTAAGCTGTCTTATTTTCCTAACCGCTCTAGGTAGACAATGACCACAAGATTATGGTACACAGATCGATGCAAATTCAATTTCCGTACCCAACAATAACTTCTAATGGGTTTTCGAAAACAACATCATCAGTATTCATGAGGATACTACCTAAACGAATTTCAAAAATTGCTAATACTTTTTTATCGAATCCTTTTTTGGTTCACAAACTGTATTTCCCTTCTCTCGCACGCGGTCATTTGTCATTCCATTAAAGTATAATTTTCGGTCTATTAAAATGTCGAAAAGTTGTCGGGCCATAACCATGTTACAATTTATTCGTTTTCCATCGAAAGCTCAAACATTTTATTTATGTACAGCACGATTCCAGATAAATAAATTAGGAGTTTATGTGCGGGGGGTGCGCGTCCCTTGATTTATCACGAATATTATAATAATCTAGATTGGAAAAATGTCAAACTTTGATAAAATTCGCTATACATAAAATTAAATCGATAAATTCCGTTGAATAATAAAAATTGAATTAATTTTTTAATGTTGTCAGACATGCGAGATTGGTTTAACGTTACGAGTATGTATGCTGATGGAATTTTTTTCTTATCACTCCATCCTCATCACACATATCACACAATTATTTAAGTTTACATAAAATATATCTAGGATATACATACGATAAAAAATAAAATTCCAACCGATTTATTTTCTGTACCAAAATATTTCCCGACCGTATAATAATCAAATGATAACAAAAATAAATTTTCTTTCGATTTATCAATAGAAAATTATAACGGGAAATTTAAACCGTTATTGGTGCGGCAAGTATAAATCGGCAGGTTAAATTTAAAGTTTTTGTGAAAAATCAACTGTAATCAAATTTTTACATTTCCTTTTTGACTAAGCCAACTGACGAATCTGCTATCTATATACATACATGAAAAATTACGAGAATCAATTTTCATGGCTTTTTATACCCTTGGAATTCTTCGCTAGCGATACCATCGCACAAAATAATATAATAAAGATTTAATGTTTAAGAATCAAAAATTTAAATTTCTGTTTTTACGATTTTTTATTTCTCGCTTCTTAAAAATGTTATGCGAAATTTTGCAGAAAAAATGAGTCTTAAAAAATGTAGAATAGAATACATGTACATAAATTAGAAGTATGTACAAAAAAAATATTCGGTGGTTTGTTGAATCATCATCCTACCCAAGTCAAAATATACACAACATATTCCGCATACGAGTACGCTTTCATTTTTTTTTTTTTTTTGATACGACGTGACGAATGAATTATCACAGATCGTAACAAAAATTGCGCGCGCTAAATTACCCCCGAAGGTTTTTCATTATTTTATCTCATTTACGGTTGGTGTGGTGCGGTATATTAGCACCGTACTTATCTAGAACATCATAGATGATGTGAGCGTAAACTAATAAACAAAATTGATTTTATCGTCATATTTGGCTTGGTTTAAATCAATATAAATACCTGACGTTCTTGGAAAACTTGTGGTATCAGTTTTTCATAAATTTTCCAATAAATTCATAATATACTCATAAACGTTATATATTGTTCTATTAATATGCATAGATAGATTTTCTTGTGGTTGGGAAATTTTAGAAAAAAATATTTGCTGTAAACACGCTGAAGTATTTTTTTACTGCACGATGAAAATTTTATTTTTTTTTCTTATTTTCATTCATTTCCGGATTTTCTGAAACCTTAAAAAGTTAGTTTATAGAAGTGATTAATTGAAAATTGATTTTTTTTTTGGTTGGAAATAATTTTCAGGTAAATTTTCGTATATTATGTATGCTAGATAAAGAATTTTTAATAAACGATTATTTTGAATATTGTTTAGAACAAAAAAATCTGGAAAATTTAAAATTTATTTATTGTTCAGAAATATTTGTGAATTAATGGACTACTTTGCAGTAATTACCTGCATCAATGCGGTTGAGATGTGGGATAAAAGGCAGGTAGATCAAAAGCAAACAAATTCAGAATTCCAATTGAGGCAAAAGGATGATACAAACATAATATCGACTGACAAGACGTCGGCATGGATGAGTACTGGCCATGATAAAAAGATTGCAGAGAAAAAGACATCCGGATAATAAGTGTTTTGTTCTTTGACTTCTGTTTAAATACAATAAGTTGAGTGTAAATAACTTGAGTATTTTTCTCCGTAAATCTTATAAACGCTAATAGTGACTTAATGCAAACGAAAAACTATTTTGAAAATACCTATAGGTTAGGTTAGGATGGTTGTCCTAACGGATTGACTTAGACCATCGAACCATCTTGAGCTCTTAACGAAGCGTAAGATATACTTGATGTCCATTTTCTGAGGTCCGTCAAATCATTTAATTAGGAGTGCAGATCCTAGAAATTTCATTTTGCTAAGCGCTAAATAGAGACGCAAAGCAAATGGAGAACAATATCTTGAACCAACCATACTGATATGCCACCATCGCAGTGAAACCAGCTGCCTGGATCATGACAGGTATAGTTTTAGCCGGATCTGTTCGTTGTTCTTCTTGCTTCCTCGTGAAACAGTAATTTGCTTGTAGTGAGCGGTTTGTGCGCGTTGATCCGACTTTTCATTTTCCATAATATTGAAATGCCAATGAATATTGAAATGATCTGCCATCTCATTAAGAAATGAGAGACAATTCTTAGGTGCTTTTGATGTAAGAAAATATGATCTGAGCGTCTCAGTTGTAGCCTCCTAAAAAATGCGAATATGCCAGTCAGTAGCTTTTCTTATCGCGATTAGTCTTGAAATCGCATCAGTAGTCCGGGAAACGAAAAGATAGGTTTATATTTAATTATTCACAGAAAACTTCTATCTCCAACTTCCTTTCCATCCATCTTTAAGCCAGAAATCCTTCTCTCAACCAGTCTTCTCTTGTGGGAATATCAGTACTATACCTCTGATCAAAAGATGGTGACGAGATGGTATAGTCGGTAGTATTTGGGATGTTCCTGTTTCATAGAATAAATGAGTGTCCTACAGATAACCGTTCCATTTGGAGATGTTTTTTTTGTCTTATAGCTGAGCTCGCCGCCATTTGTTTACCTACGATATCTAGGGGTGTGAGATAAAAGAGAATCGTCTGTGCTTGAGTGGATGTGCTCCTGAAAGCCCACTAATACGCAAGACAGCTGTTCGTTCTATTTTGACCAAGAAATTTAGGTTGGTTAGAATATTTAATGATGGCCACCAAACAGTAACCTCCTCGCCATAATAAATGGCTCTAATAGTATTAATTAAGAGCTAATTTACAATGTGGGGCTCCAAACCCCCATAGTTTTCCAATTGTAGAATGAGACCTAGATACTTCGCTTTATCAGTGAAGGTCAATCCGATACCGTTTAAGGTATGGAAATCCGATCTGAAGAAGTTTGTATTTCATGTATTCACATTTAGACCGCAACTGCTAGTCCAATTAGTGGTGTGGGTAACTGCAGAAGGGAACCTTTCGAATTTTAAAATGAAACTTTGCATACCGATTAAGCCTAATTTGTGCTGGTTAGTGCTCAAGAAAATTACAAATTTCGCCTGAAAGATGAAACAAATAAAACCCAAATTGTAGAAGAAACCAGAAAGCCTAATTTTAAAACTTTCTAAAGGCGGCTACACTGACAAAGTAGTAGTTCTATGATAAGCACTTGTGCTTTTCATAGAAATATGATTTTCATAAATTTTCATTCATAAATTGAGGAAAAACAAACTAGCCCCTGAAAGATACTATATTGAACAAACAAAATACAGAGGTATACAGTTTAATAATATTTTTGTTGAAATACGAATTAAAAAATAGAAAAAATTTATTATAAATATATTCCTATCACGCTTGTTCATTACCACCCGAAAATATAGTGGCTGAATTTGTGCTAATCCATCCTAACACAAAGTGTTCTAGAATTCAATGAAAGTGTTTTAGAAAAGTGTTCTATGCTATGAATATTTATAGGAATACTAGCTGACCCGGCGAACCTCGTTCCGACCCAAATTACGTCGTTCCGAGCAAATAATTTTGTCCTTCACGAAAATTTATTTTGATGAGAGAAAAAATCAAACAACTGAACTCGATTCTGAATAGATGTTTGAGTTGAGTATACATTCCATTCACTTTTTTTATCGAATTCAACACTAATGTATATTGAAAAGTGAATGAAATGTCGATTCAAACTCAGGCATCTATCGAAACTTGAGTTGTTTTTTGGATTTTTGCTCTCCGTGTGGAAATGAATTGGAGTCAGTTGGAATTCAAAAGAATTCAATGTGTTTTATTCGAGTGAAATTAAATCTAATACAGACGCAAATCAATACAATGCATTGTGGTAAACAATATTTTTTGTTTTATTATCCGGCGCGTAAATGAACAACGATGATGGTTTGCCAACTCTCAAACACGCGACGTACAATTTACCATGAGAAAAACACGGAAATTCGAGATTTATTCCGCACACCCAACGATTGACCTTGCCGTTTGTTAATCGTCATAGCGAACGCCAAACGCTAAGCCAATCGTGATTCATATAATTTCGGCGGATGCCCAGAAATACTTTTGTGATAAGCTCCCCCTTCGACGTCGTAAACATGCGAAAATTCGAGGAAAACGAAATCAATCCGGTCGAAACATCTACAGGAATTTGACCATTGCCAAGCGCCAACAGTTGTTTAGAAAAATCAGCAATGGTCAAATGCAACTTCCTCACAACCTCAACTGTTTCAGACATGCGTTGGGTTCATCTGCAGCTGCTGATCTTTGAATGACAGGTAGCTTTTGACGAAAGTCGCTAATCGCCAGCAGAATCATCGCTCCACCAAAACATTTTGGGTCACTTTGTAAATCCTTCATCGTTCGACTGAACGCTTCCAATGATCGTTTATGTGTCATTGTGCACTCGTCCCAGATGATGATTTTGTATTCTTGCAATCATGCGATTCCACATTTTCAACAACAATCACAACTACGACTTCGTCAATAGTGGGAGCATTGTACTGACGTGCATGGCCTCCGGTTGATCTTTTGACTGCTCTGATGATTATTTTGTAATCAACGGAAGACATTGTCTCCAGAGCAGTTGTAAACAACCGAACCAGCGCATTGTGTTCATGCAGAAGACATTAAGGTTATCGGAATATCTCTCGTTTTTACGCATTGAAAAACGCAAGACGGAAACTTTATTCAAATTCGGAATTTCCATCGAAGTAAATTTGAAAGAACTTGGGTTCTTTATTCGCTGGAGGCATCAACGCTCCGCTTCGATGATAAGCTTTCCCTTTAATCTATATAATAGAGAGCAATTTTGAATATTATTATGAGTACAATCGTTCAACATTATCGAAATGATCAACACGCGGTAACATCATTACCTTATAAGTGGGATTGTAGCCGGATTGACGAACAACAACATCAGTTCTAAATGACGTCATGTTAAAGCATTGATTGTACTGTTGTGTGTGTGCGAGAAAATGTCTGGATTATGTTGTATCTCCAGAGATAAGTGCGCAATGGCTCCGGTGGCGAAGTCAAAAACGACAATTTGACTTTGCCATCGGCATAGCATATCACTGGCATTTCTATTTGGAAATTCAATGCTTGGCAATGTTGGCACACGGTAGACGATACTCCAATATCAAGGCAGTGAAGATCTCGGTAGGAGATTGTAGAGTCATAATTGAAAGCAGAACGATTCAAGTCGACGTTCACCGCACTTCTTCGTCGAGTAACGTTTTGTTGAACCTGAGCTGATGCTCGTGCAGCACGAACTTGTCCGATATGATCACGTCTCTGTTCATTCTCACGGACATCGTGTATTCTTTGTGAAATACGGTTTCTTCGTCCTAGGTTCGATCGTCTGATAGCCAGCATTTTAATCCAAAATCAATTCCTCAACATTACAAAGATTCAATTGACTCATTTACTTTGAAATGATTAATCCACAAAAATGAACTTACAGATCGAATCAATCTCAATCCCGCAATCCAATTTGATAATCGCACTTGTCAAGTACTAAAAAATTTCTGGAAAAAACTAAGGAAATCGTTTAAATTACACCCAAATTCATATGATTATAATAATGGTATCGTTTACGGTAGCAATGAACACAATTCAAATATCATAAAACAGTGAATTAATACTCAAGTTTCCAATTTAACGGCAGTACGGAAAATAACACGTTTGCACAAACGAAAATGACCATGGGTGATTTCAGGTCCCCATCATTATTAGTCAAATCATCGCCAATTTGGTTTTAGAATTTCATAGTCAACATCATTTTTCGATTTTCCAAATTTTCCGCCTTTTCCCGCGAATTTTCCCCAAATTTTCTTTCGTAAGAACACAACAAAAAGATTGAGCTAAATCGGTTTAGCCGTTCTCAACTGAAAACATTTTTTCGATTTTCCGAATTTTTCAACTTTTCCAGTGGATTTTCCCAAAATTTTCTTTCATAAAAACTATCTCCTGGCAATTGTGATCACAACAAAAAGATTGAGCCAAATCGGTTAAGCCGTTCTCAACTGAATTTTTATTTTTTTTATTTTCAGTATTTTCCAACTTTTCCGGTGAATTTTCTTAAAATTTTCTTTCGGCAATTGCAAAAACATTTTTCGATTTTACGAATTATCCGATTTTTTTCGGAGATTGTTCCCAAAATTTTCTTTCTTAAGAACCATCTCCTGCAATTGCGAACACAACAAAAAAAGATTGAGCCAAATGGGTTTAGCCGTTCTCAACTGAACAACATCATTTTTCGATTTTCCGAATTTTCCGATTTTTCGGTAGATTTTCCCAAAGTTTTCTTTCGTAAGAACCATCTCCTGGCAGTTGCGAACGCTACCAAAACAGAGTGAGCCAAATCGGTTAAGCCGTTGACTAACATAATTTTTCGAGTTTCCGAATTTTCCGTCTTTTCAGGTGGATTTTTTCAAAATTTTCTTTCGTAAGAACCATCTCCTGGCAATTGCAACACAACAAAAAAACTGAGCCAAATTGAATCAGCCGTTGTCAACTAAAAAACATCATTTTTCGATTTTCCGAGTTTTCCCAGTTTTCCAGAGGATTTTCAGATAGAGAAAATAAATAGATTAAATAAATAGATTGGATAAAAAACAAAATACTAATTTGCATGCAGCCTCCGGTGGGATTGGAATCCAGTACCTCCTAGCCGAAGCTTTAACCACTGCACCACCTGTCTCATAAAAAATGTACATACAAAATTCATATAAAAAAGGCTTTTTATTCGATTTTTCGGGTTTTCCAACCTTTTTAGTAGATTTTTTTGAAAATTTTCTTTCGTAAGAACCATCTCTTGGCAATTGCGAACACAAGAAAAAAGACTGAGCCAAATCGGTTCAGCCGTTCTCAACTGATACACATACATTTTTTACACAATTTTTATATTTAAGTATAACTGCAAACAGAAATTCCAATTTCATTGATTTCGAGAACACTTTTGGTCAGAAAATCGTTAATTCAACTGTTTTTGTTGTTCAATGGAATTGGGCTAATTCTGGATTAGCACAAATTCAGCCATTAGTTTTGGTGCTAGTTTGTTTTTCCTCAATTTATGAATGAAAATTTATGAAAATCATATTTCTTTACAATTTTCGTCAAAGTAGCCGCCTTCGGAAAGTTTTAAAATTAGGCTTTATTTATTTCTGGTTTTTTTCTAGAATTTAGGTTTTATTTGTTTCGTCTTTCAGGCGAAATTTGAAATTTCTTTTCCCCCTTTCTTCCGCTCCTAGACTAGCACTATTTTTTCCCTGTGAGCACTAATTAGCACAAATTGGGCTTAATTGGTATGCAGTTTCATTTTGAAATTTGAAAGTTTCCCTGCTGCAGTTACCCACACGAAATAGAGAAAATCCCAAGCGTACTTTGCACGTGTTCTCTTATGTTGCAAGGATATTTACCGAAGACACCAAACGCAACATCATCCGCATTTGCAACCACCTTAAAACTTCACTCTTCTATTTATGACCATTACAAAGAAGCGGAGATAATACTACATCTTTATGTGTGTCGCTACTTACAGATCTGCTATTGGAAAACTCATCCGAGTGGCAGTCACGACTCTGCTTTTAAACATTTGATGTATGCATCCCCTGAGTGACTCATCCACTCATAGAGAGGAAAGTGCCTCAGTGATCGCCTCTGATCTGACGTAGTTAAAGAACACATCTGTGTCCAGTAAAGTTATCTTAAAGTATTCTGTATCTTGTAGGAATTTCTCGATATAGGAGCAATGAGGGAATACAGAGTAGTTTCCACAGATTCCCCTTGCAATATTAATATGCATATTTGAATAGCTCATTTGGCTTTATCGAACTCCTAATATAAGCTACTGTCTACCTTTCTAAAAATTTCAGAAGGAAAGAGGTCTAAGGTCTTTGGGACTGCTAAGACAGCTGTTTCCTGCCTTAGGCTTTTAGTTATTTCATTTAATTCGGTCCATTTACTAGGAAATTGACCGAGTTATAGGCTGCCCTTGAATATAACTTCCTGCCAGGGTACGGTTAAGTCAGTCATTTGTTGGGTATCTGCCGATATGATGCCGTCAGTTAGTACCGTGGTGCAGATTCGAGGCGACGAGTAGTAGCTCGAGAGATTCTGTTACGGTTCAAGAACTTCTCAGTCCTTGGAGACAATACTTTACGCAGCCTAGATGTCTCACAGGACTCCTGTATTTTACTACAGTATAGCATCCAGGCATTTGTGTTAGCATGTCTTAATTCGTATTTGAATGTTTTGAGGAATTTCTTCTAGCAGTCCCAGTCCTTAGCAGCTTTAGTGTGCTTATTTCTTCTAAAGAGCCTCCTGCATTTTTACGAGTCTTTTTATGCCCTTGCGGCCTCCATTAGTGGTTGCGTTTTATCCAGAGGTCTACTAGCAGGACACGCATCTAGTACGCCCTTATTAAAGGCTATTTGTACCATTTCCTTCCAGAATTTCTTTCGGGTTGTTGGGTTCCACTGGAATCCAAGATCTCGCCCTAGGTCTACACTGGATATTATCTTTAGCAACTATTCTAACACCAGGCCATACTTCACCTTCGAGCCTAAGTCAGCGGTCTTTTTGTATAGGGTCAATGACCATTGGTCCATTCCAATACCTCCGTCTGTCCCGACAAGGGGGGACCCTGGGGGTCCATGGTTTTCCCTTATGATTTTTTAAAAGTTGCGGTTAAGGCCATTTGCACCTTCTTCCAATTGCTGGGCGATATATATCTGTCTTATATTTATGGGTATAATGCATTGCGAGCATACCACGGTTACGTAAGACAAATTCAACTATTTCTAGCGCTTATATTACACACAGTTCTTAATTGATAAAGCATATATCCTATTTTTCTGTTATTTAATAGACTGCATACTATAGTCTTTAATCTTACATAGAAACTTTTTAAACAATCATGAAATGCTGAAGTAAAAAAGTAAACAAATTCCGTCACGTGCGAGACAGTTCGACGCAACCAACATTTCAAGTTGTTATGTTTGAATGCAAATTCCAGGAAAACTATTACACATAGAGAAAAAGTGTCTAAGAAGCAAATTATATCTAATAATCAAGCTTACTGCTGGCAAAAAAAAAGTAAATAAAAAACATATTTATAATTAAAAATAGGTTTTTATATTTTGTCACGTACAGACAAATCGCGTCATGTACGGGACATATAATCAGTACTTGGATATAGTTTTGTCTTCAGATAAGTTATGTTTTCTGCACTCCACTGCTTTTCATTAGTTTTAATAAAGAGGAAGTTTGGAATTCCAGTTATCGGTTTGGTATTGTCCCATGGTGATGCAGACTCAATTTATTCGAAAATTTCCAAGGATGACACATAAATCACACGGGTTTTAGAAACTAATTGAGAAGCCAAATCAGCAAAGTCCTTGGCTGTTTGGATGACAACATATTCGTTTTGGCTTATCGTTTTCTCTTTAACTAGTCTTTTTCTGTTTCCGTCAATTCCATCTATCATACCTTTTCCGTGCGATGTAGCAAAATAAATCAACATTGATATTTGTTTTACCATATACCATTTACCGGTTCTTAAATTCTAATGCAGGACCATCGCTCCAAATGATTCCCGCTGAAGGTAAATCTTCACTTTCTTTATGTAAAAAGTCGAACAACTTAATTAAGAAAACAAATGAATCATGTTTTAAATTAACATTGACATGAATCGAACTTGTTCCATGGTTTACTAAACGTAGTTTATTATCTGAATTCTTTTCCCATTCTTTCCATACACAGACTTTTTTTTATTTATTTTATTTATTTTATTTATTTTATTTATTTTATTTATTTTATTTATTTTATTTATTTTATTTATTTTATTTATTTTATTTATTTTATTTATTTTATTTATTTTATTTATTTTATTTATTTTATTTATTTTATTTATTTTATTTATTTTATTTATTTTATTTATTTTATTTATTTTATTTATTTTATTTATTTTATTTATTTTATTTATTTTATTTATTTTATTTATTTTATTTATTTTATTTATTTTATTTATTTTATTTATTTTATTTATTTTATTTATTTTATTTATTTTATTTATTTTATTTATTTTATTTATTTTATTTATTTTATTTATTTTATTTATTTTATTTATTTTATTTATTTTATTTATTTTATTTTATTTATTTTATTTATTTTATTTATTTTATTTATTTTATTTATTTTATTTATTTTATTTATTTTATTTATTTTATTTATTTTATTTATTTTATTTATTTTATTTATTTTATTTATTTTATTTATTTTATTTATTTTATTTATTTTATTTATTTTATTTATTTTATTTATTTTATTTATTTTATTTATTTTATTTATTTTATTTATTTTATTTATTTTATTTATTTTATTTATTTTATTTATTTTATTTATTTTATTTATTTTATTTATTTTATTTATTTTATTTATTTTATTTATTTTATTTATTTTATTTATTTTATTTATTTTATTTATTTTATTTATTTTATTTATTTTATTTATTTTATTTATTTTATTTATTTTATTTATTTTATTTATTTTATTTATTTTATTTATTTTATTTATTTTATTTATTTTATTTATTTTATTTATTTTATTTATTTTATTTATTTTATTTATTTTATTTATTTTATTTATTTTATTTATTTTATTTATTTTATTTATTTTATTTATTTTATTTATTTTATTTATTTTATTTATTTTATTTATTTTATTTATTTTATTTATTTTATTTGTTTTATTTATTTTATTTATTTTATTTATTTTATTTATTTTATTTATTTTATTTATTTTATTTATTTTATTTATTTTATTTATTTTATTTATTTTATTTATTTTATTTATTTTATTTATTTTATTTATTTTATTTATTTTATTTATTTTATTTATTTTATTTATTTTATTTATTTTATTTATTTTATTTATTTTATTTATTTTATTTATTTTATTTATTTTATTTATTTTATTTATTTTATTTATTTTATTTATTTTATTTATTTTATTTATTTTATTTATTTTATTTATTTTATTTATTTTATTTATTTTATTTATTTAATTTATTTAATTTATTTAATTTATTTAATTTATTTAATTTATTTAATTTATTTAATTTATTTAATTTATTTAATTTATTTAATTTATTTAATTTATTTAATTTATTTAATTTATTTAATTTATTTAATTTATTTAATTTATTTAATTTATTTAATTTATTTAATTTATTTAATTTATTTAATTTATTTTATTTATTTTATTTATTTTATTTATTTTATTTATTTTATTTATTTTATTTATTTTATTTATTTTATTTATTTTATTTATTTTATTTATTTTATTTATTTTATTTATTTTATTTATTTTATTTATTTTATTTATTTTATTTATTTTATTTATTTTATTTATTTTATTTATTTTATTTATTTTATTTATTTTATTTATTTTATTTATTTAATTTATTTAATTTATTTAATTTATTTAATTTATTTAATTTATTTAATTTATTTAATTTATTTAATTTATTTAATTTATTTAATTTATTTAATTTATTTAATTTATTTAATTTATTTAATTTATTTAATTTATTTAATTTATTTAATTTATTTAATTTATTTAATTTATTTAATTTATTTTATTTATTTTATTTATTTTATTTATTTTATTTATTTTATTTATTTTATTTATTTTATTTATTTTATTTATTTTATTTATTTTATTTATTTTATTTATTTTATTTATTTTATTTATTTTATTTATTTTATTTATTTTATTTATTTTATTTATTTTATTTTATTTATTTTATTTATTTTATTTATTTATTTTATTTATTTAATTTATTTAATTTATTTAATTTATTTAATTTATTTAATTTATTTAATTTATTTAATTTATTTAATTTATTTAATTTATTTAATTTATTTAATTTATTTAATTTATTTAATTTATTTAATTTATTTAATTTATTTAATTTATTTAATTTATTTAATTTATTTAATTTATTTAATTTATTTAATTTATTTAATTTATTTAATTTATTTAATTTATTTAATTTATTTAATTTATTTAATTTATTTAATTTATTTAATTTATTTAATTTATTTAATTTATTTAATTTATTTAATTTATTTAATTTATTTAATTTATTTTATTTATTTTATTTATTTTATTTATTTTATTTATTTTATTTATTTTATTTATTTTATTTATTTTATTTATTTTATTTATTTTATTTGTTTATTTTATTATTTGTTCTCATACAATATCAACGGCGGGTTATCCAGTGAATTTAATGTTATTTTAAGGATAATCCAAGTTGTTATACATAAATATACAAAAGTTACAAAATTTACATAGATATATAAATATTATAAAAATTAAAGATAAAGGAGATTTAATTCCAAAGTAATAGAATATTTGAGTTAAAATAATTAATAATTAATATTTTTTTTCTAAATTTTAAGTAGGTTTCAGATTCCTTTATAAATACAGGTAAATGGACCAATAAACGTGATCGAATTTCTTCCAAATTCAGTTCTAATATGATGCGAATCAATTCTGTTACAATTTAAAGTTGAATGTCTAATTCAAACAAACTTTAATTGCGCTCATCATGGGTGAGCGTAATTAAAGTTTATATTAGACATAAATGAAGATACATTTAGGCTCTTGTACGTATAAAGGGTTAATTGAATTTTATTTAAAACATTTAAGGTCAATATCATAATAGCATCTTTGCTATATAATAACCTAGTGGAAAATAGAATTGGCAATCTATATACTGCCTTTACACTTTTGTTTTGTATAACTTGCAATTTCTTCAGCCTTACTTTACTTAAATCCATAGATAAAAATATTTTTTTTGCCATCAGAACAAGTCTCACATTCATTTTCAGCACTTCGCATCCAAAGAAGGATTACATAAAACCTTACACCACCAGTCGTTACAATATTTTTGATGCAAACCTTCACTTTGAACATCCAATATTCATAAGCAACAGGTTTTTCGGTCTCAGACTACAAAATTTTGAAAATCCTATCTCGATATTAGGATTAAATTCTTTAAAAACGCAAATGGCTTCCCGTACCGTTTTCCCAAACAACCACAAAATCGTTTGCGCCTGGACAGGTATTCACAATATCCGGACGGTAGTAAAAGGCTTCTACATCCTCGTATTGTGAATCGTCACCTGACATGCTTGTGTGTGGACTTTCGGCTAGAGAAATGTTCATATTATGCACTAGTTTGGTTATTATCACTCTTCGCTTTCTTGGTGATTGCGGAAAGGCTTTTAGAGCCTTTTGAACAGCTTTAGATGAACTTTGTTTCGACTTGTATGGAGATTTGGTATTTGCAGAATGTTCAGCAATATTTTAATCTTGAACCCATTTATTTTACTTTTTGCGGTCTCTTCTTATCCCTTTCCTTAAGTCATATAGCTTTTAACTTACTTTCCGAAAGATTTCCTCTTTTTCGCTTACGAAGTTCACATATCCTTTTGGCTTCATTACCGCTGAAGTTCGGATCTTCCTTCTTACGCTTTTCGCGAAATTTCCGCATACGGCTAGTACTGGTTGAAGGTTGTCCATCAGTCATATTTGTGCGATTAAAAATTGGTAGGCAGTAATAAGTTCAGTTTACAAACACCATTAAAATCTATCAAGATATCATATTTCTTATTTCTCGATGTCACGACAATAACAATTAATTATCATAAAAAAGAATTCAGAGTCACGTGTGGGACATATAAACTGACCTTTACGTTGTAATTAATTTGTCGTTAACAAAACACTTTACAAAAAAAATGATTATGCAGTTTAATACTGCTCACTTGAACTGGGAAAAGAAATCTAGATTCTACCTCGGAAACACAAGAATACCTCGCAAAAAATGGTATAAAGTGAAATGGAAATCCTACTTATTGTTACTCTCAAACAATTAACGATAATTAAAAAAAATATGATATATCCGTTATAATTTATATAAATTATTTTAGGTAATAGCCTCACTTAGAATATTTGTTCAGATTTCCCATTCTTCATGGATTGCTCCATTGTAAACATTTTTTTTTAGACATTTTCGTTTGGGGATATAATCAACGGAAAGATGGAACCATTGTCTAAATGTCAAATTTGGAACTAATCGTTTTGAGTAGAGTTGCGAAGTGGAGACATTGCGAAAGTATTAAATATTGTAATTTTCATTTTAAGGCTAAACACAAACGGCGCAACATTGTGAAAACAACAAATTTTGAAATTTTTTATTTTTGGGTTGTTTCGAAATTTTCATATTGAGGCACCTTCAATACAAAGGAAGGAACCATTGTGAAAATATCAAATTGGGACATTTCCATTTTGGATAAAATTTGAAAATCGGAGACATTGTGAAAATGCCAAATTTTAAAAATTTTGTTTTAAGACTAAAGGCAGATGCGAAGAATTGTGTAAAACATCAAATTTTGAAAAGTTTCATTTTTGGCATGTGGAAATACCAAATTTGAAATTTTTAATTTTCATGTATACTTAGTGCAAAAGATGACCGAGAATACAATATTTCGAAATTTTCTATTTTACGGCTATATTGCAAACGAGAGAGCACTGTGAAAATACCAAATTTTGAAAATTTTATTCTAAAGGTATAATGCAAAGGGAGAATATTTTTATAATTAAAACGGGATTGCTTAGTGAAATTTTCATGTTAGGATATAATACAAACAGTCGGCCATTGTGAAAACACCATACGCGCGAGAAATTTACGAAACAGGGTCATATATTAATTAGCTTATATATAGGACGAACGAGTTCTTTTTTTCTCTTATCCTATCGCATTTTCCGTAATTAGATTTTCTGCCACGGTATTACTTTTGTCGTTTTTTTCGAACTAACGAGAAATATTCGAAGTAAATCAAATACTGTTAAAAATTTCATGATTTTTTTGTTGTTGTCAAAGTGTGAATAAACCAACCAAATTTGACTTTATCCTTATCATATATCATTTATATACAAAAAAAAGATGCAGAAACCGTTGAATGGATTCCCGAATTGACTTACTATCCCAGGGAGAAAAATATATTACCAGCAACTGATTGGCGTTTGAACTTCCGAATCCTCCAGTACATATGTATATAGATATAACATGTGCCAAATTGCCAGGCCTTCCGGTTGGCCCACAGATGGTTGCAAACAGTATTTCAGACGTTATGATTAAGGATTACACAATAATACCTATGCAACAGGTACATAGCTGGATTAATGCGATAAATTTTAGTATGGCTCCTTTGCTCGAATTTTATTGGAGCGTTATTATGATCGTCTCCCAGAAACAATATCATTACTACAAATGTTGAAATGGATCTATCGATATTTGTTAAAGATAAATTAAAACCAAACCAATAATACACCCCGAATACCAATTAATTTATTTGTTTCACATGGTTGGGCCATTCTTGCAGCGCTTCAAAAACGAACGGTCGTGTATGGTTATGACAATTACAAATATGTTGTATGAAATAATTGGAGAGGTGAATAAAAATCCCATTGGTTGTGCTTGGATCAAACATGTGATCTGATTTATCACATCAAATACATGTATGTCGGGGAATCTAAATCTAAATATATTTCGACCATCACTTGTGATAAGCAACAGATTCTAGAATAATCTGTTTCCAGCCGAACTGCCGTCCATCCGATTCTGATTCTGATCCGACCAACGTATTCACTAATTACAAACCATTAAATTGTTCATAATAGTTAATTTGCGGTTTTTCACCAAACGAAATCACATTTAGTTTTTCGCTCTCGAGCAGAGTTAGCATCTGCGATACCAACGATATTGATTCTAGTGTGAAATATTTGGACTGCGTTATGATCCATCGATTTCGAATCATCAATGGCGATTGTGATTTTATAATCACGCTGGGGTGGTTATGGTGTTACGCCGCCACCAAATTTTGTTTTGCAAAATTGAGTAGCATTGTATGGAATAATTTGGATCATCGTTTGAGATAAAAATTCCATCTCAAATTGTCCAGTCAATATAAAAATTTACAAATACTTCATTGGTTTTTCAACATCATTGTCTGCAAATCAGTATACGTTCACTTTTCAATATTATCAGAAGAATGACTGACAATTTTACATAGGAATAGATCATTTTCGAAGTATTATGTCGGCCAGGTTTCTGCCATTTCTCTTGTGCGGCAAGCAGTATTAAAATATAACAAACCAAAATTTATTGAGAATGGGTTAAATCATAACGGATCAATTAAATTACATAATAGTTCCTGTACATTACGTGCCCCTCCTAACATATACCGTTCGTTAAAAGCAAATGTATTACGACAGCGCGGATACGATAATTTTCGAAACGAGACAATTTCGTTTCAAGTTGTCCAGTCAATATTAAAATTTAGCTAACTTCGTTCTTGTCCTATGGAAAAAAAAATTGGAACACGATTTTATGAGGCAGTGTCCTATATTGATATTATTTAATATTTGATATGGTATTCAAAAACTATAACTAATTAAGTAAGACTGTTATAGCTTGACTAAGATGCGATTCGAAAAAAAAATAATGGAAATGAGTGCGTGAAACGAATATAATGAAAATGTCTGAATACAAAATTATTTAGAAAGTTTCTCCATAGAAACGACTAATGGTGAAAATAAAAAGTTTTTAATTTGGAATTGTGAGGTAAAGGATAAACTGATATACCAGATGATTAGTTACACAAAAGATTATGAACAGTAACTCAATCTATTAAGGAATGGGTTGAAAAACGTTAACGCAGATTTTTCAACAACTTACCAATTTGTGAAAAACATTCTAAAAAATCGAATTTCCCGATATCATGATCCATTGCAGTGGCTTGCTGAGTTCTTTTCATCAAAATAGTTGAACTCGATTTTCTTTTTAAATATGGACAAACATCTGAGAACTCCCTAAAAATTCCCGTAAAATTGTGCAACTGTCCTGCAAAGTCCTGTAAAATTATGCAACTGTATGCAATATAATGCAATTTCACGCAACATGGAGCAAATTACTCAACTGACTTTCCCCTCATCTAGTTTTATTAAGTTCATTCGTGTCGAAAAACATCTAAAAAACACAGAGCCTTAACCGGAGGATGCTATGAACGAATTTCTCGAACTACGGACTTCCCGTATCACACTGTCCTTTGAGCTGAAAAAATAAAAAATAAATAGAAACCAGTAATCCACTGGATTACCCCCAAAATAAATTTGTACGAAATCGGAACTCATCATAATCGATTCATGGTACTCAAAAACCTCTTAAACAAATTTTGCATAATAAGATAATGTTAGATAAAATAGACATATTAGATAGATTAGATAGATTAGATAGATTAGATAGATTAGATAGATTAGATAGATTAGATAGATTAGATAGATTAGATAGATTAGATAGATTAGATAGATTAGATAGATTAGATAGATTAGATAGATTAGATAGATTAGATAGATTAGATAGATTAGATAGATTAGATAGATTAGATAGATTAGATAGATTAGATAGATTAGATAGATTAGATAGATTAGATAGATTAGATAGATTAGATAGATTAGATAGATTAGATAGATTAGATAGATTAGATAGATTAGATAGATTAGATAGATTAGATAGATTAGATAGATTAGATAGATTAGATAGATTAGATAGATTAGATAGATTAGATAGATTAGATAGATTAGATAGATCAGATAGATTAGATAGATTAGATAGATTAGATAGATTAGATAGATTAGATAGATTAGATAGATTAGATAGATTAGATAGATTAGATAGATTAGATAGATTAGATAGATTAGATAGATTAGATAGATTAGATAGATTAGATAGATTAGATAGATTAGATAGATTAGATAGATTAGATAGATTAGATAGATTAGATAGATTAGATAGATTAGATAGATTAGATAGATTAGATAGATTAGATAGATTAGATAGATTAGATAGATTAGATAGATTAGATAGATTAGATAGATTAGATAGATTAGATAGATTAGATAGATTAGATAGATTAGATAGATTAGATAGATTAGATAGATTAGATAGATTAGATAGATTAGATAGATTAGATAGATTAGATAGATTAGATAGATTAGATAGATTAGATAGATTAGATAGATTAGATAGATTAGATAGATTAGATAGATTAGATAGATTAGATAGATTAGATAGATTAGATAGATTAGATAGATTAGATAGATTAGATAGATTAGATAGATTAGATAGATTAGATAGATTAGATAGATTACATAGATTAGATACATTAAATGCTTCAGATACATTAGATAGATCTAATCTATCTATGATTGGATGAATGCGTGGCATGGTTAAATTCTGATTACACATTTGTATATATTTTACATGTTATAAATTAATAATCAGCTACCAGCGCCTGTATGGTAGGTTTGTGAACTAAATTTGTATTTTAAAAATTATTATCTTGTAGTGTTGTGTAGTTTTTCAGGGTAATTTGATATGGTAGATACCCGATCTCTCCTACGCACAGATCCTAAAAGATTTTCAACCCCAAATTTTGAATGCGAAGGTGAAAGGCGACAATTTTGAGATATCGTCGGCACAGACAAACATTCGGTCCACGTGGTGACAATAAAAATTAAAACTGGTTCGATTTTTTTGCATTGGTTCAAAAGACGAAGACAAATTTTGTAAGCCTCTGTTTTAGTAGGTAAAATTCGAGTAACAAACGATGTCGGTCCCGTTAATACTAATAAGGCTTAGAAATTTTACCTTAATTATTAGCTATAATGATGATTTCACTGGGAATTTTGAGACGATCTGATTTTGTTGGTACACCCACATTAAATTTTTTGCATCTCTGGTTTACATATTTCTGTAAATTATACATCCATTATTTTTCTGGTTCACTGTAAAATAATATTCGACAAAATTATAAATTTAAACATAAATTCAATTCATATATGCATGTAATACATACATGAGTATGCATACATAAAACACTACTAGTTCACTGTGCCGTATTTATAGCATTTCAACAACAACAACACCAAACGATATGTGGAGTAAAAATTGCAAGCGAGAAATGCATAAAATCCGGTTCATACATACGATATACAACATACATGTTTTTGTACATAGATTATCGATTACAAATGGGTGGTTTGTTGTATTAAGTATCTACTTACCATATTTACCACTCTCTAGACCGAAATTAAAAAATAGGTTTGAAGGGTATTTGGTGTTATTTACACGTAATTGAATTCATTCTGCATCCTTTAAACCCATTTCAAAATTGTTTATAAACACTAAGTGCTTCAAGTTACCAGTTTGTCACACACAAATTCATTTATTTGAGTGATTCGGTAGGTTACATATTACCTTCGATTTATTTTCGGGTATATTATGTATCTTGAAATATTTTGCCTCTGTCATTTTTGATGAGATGAAAATTTAAATATGTTTTACATGTTCTTATTTATGAGTTTGTTTTGAATTTTCATCTTCCGTACCATTTACGACGTATTCTAAATTGGTACGGGGGGATACATGTGGCATATAAAGTACAGACATGCTGAAACGCACTAAATATTTACTTTGAATATGTCAGAACGGATAACAAGTTAATTTTATTGCTGTGGTGACGTTCATTAATCTGTTCGAATATTTTAAACCAATTTCCCATATGATAATGATACAACCTTGTAATTACATATTAATGAAATTTTTTTACTGTAACTCGAATAATTGCCTAATTTTTTAGGGTTTAGTACTTCTAAAAATAATATAGACGGAACCCTTATATGATCAGTAGGTATGAAAAATTCGCGATTTCCATACTTCATGCGGTGAAGTTAAGTTTGGAAGGGCAAGGTTTGCCACTCCGTTTGAACATGGGACGCTATACAGAAAGCCAAATCTAAAATATAATTCCCACTTCGTGGCATTCAAAGTTGGGCGACACGAAATCTATTAACCCATTGCCGCAAATAGCCGTCATTTGCCTACGTATCACCAAAAATCTGCCGTCATTTGCTCTGGGAAGAAAACAAAATGTTGTGATGAGTAGATGACCGTCGAGAGTTTTCATGGAAAAAATGTGAGAAAATGTGATACTTTTCACTTCCAAACATATAAATGACGCTCAATTTCATATGGCAGTCATAAATAATTGAAAAAAAGTGTGTTTCTGTGCATGGTCGTCAATTTAAAAGTGTGCGGTAACGGGCTAAGTAAATTAAGAAATGCAATTTAAAACTAAATTTTCTCATTATTATTTCTTCATTTTACGTTAGCCGGTCCGATAAAGTTTCTATCAAGGTGATTTATCCTAGAGGTGTCACTATCCTAGAGGCCAATTAGGAAATTGTCTCATTATCCTAGGGACGAAATAAGTTTTAATTTTGATACTAAATCACATAGCTGACCTAAACTAGTTCTCACTGCGTGTAAAAGAACGTGATTTTACAACAGTCACCGTTAAACGTGTCACTATAGTGAGTCGTGGTCAACCTAGCTCTTTACTGCACTTGAGATATCAATTTACTGAACAAAAATTATTTTGATATGTATTTTTAGTCACTGATAACTAAAATCACGGTTTTTCGTATATGTCACATATGATATTTCACGCAGTAAGGACAGAAAAAATATTAATGTCGCAGCAATAAATAAAAATAGCTAAGACTAAATATATCAATTTATTTCAAAAGAATTCAATAAAACGAATTTCTATCCTTATTTAGGCACAGCAAGACGTTGTATTTGAAATAATTTACAAACCCAAGCTGATTGCATCCTGGCAGATTACATGATCATCTACTACCATTCCAAGTGGGAAAATGCCAAGTGTCATATATTATCTAACTGGATTTCTTTTGGAGGTAGCCGAGCTACTGAAGTTTTCTTCCTTTTTAAGACTATTTGGTCCATAATATCACGAGATGGTCTTCCAACTCTTCCTGGATCTGCATATATCATTGAAATTTCTGATATTTCTGCTTTAAAATCTGCCAGACCTATAACAGTTTCTTCTCGGGCGTGCCACGTTGTTTTTCTAATCGTTTGTAAAGTATACCAGCATTTATTATTTTGAGATCAAGCATATGGTAAAGCTCTCATATACCATTTTTTTTGATCTTATTTTATTTTTATAACGTCCTAAATTGGCGTTCAGCAGGTCTACACTCCCATCAATTTATTATATTCCTTCACTATTGACTATTGACAGAATTTTTCAACCATCTCGTCGACAAATGCAGTGAAATTCTATCAACAAATGTAAACATTAGAGTGAGAAATCTTTTTTCTCTTTCCACTGAACTACAATTATTTGATTTCCCTCGATACACCATCTCAAACGAAGAGCCCCTTTGTTGCGTTTTTCAATATGAAAGATCCGGCAGTTTGGAATTCGGTATACGATGTTTTCGAGCTGTTCCTAAGCTACATATTTTCTGTTTTAGCAATTCGGTTAATAATGGAATAGACGAACAATTATTCGTGCAAGACCGATAAACAATCTTCCCAAGGCACTTTCTAAAATTTTTGGATTAAATTGTTGAGCAGTGGCCTTATTTTGTACAATCGATCGTGGTCTGGGTGAGTTCTACGAAGCATATTATTATCAAAATGAAAGTTTTATCTAATTGCCTCAAATTTTCTTAATATGGCATTGTTTCTTGAACCATGGCCTTGCCCAATTTCGGGTGCCAATATCTTCGAGTGTTGTTGATTTGTGCAACTAAAGCAAACAGGTATATCCCTATAAAATTCATTTGGTATTATTCGGATTTTTATGAAATCCCAATAAATTTGTCAAAGAAAAAATTTAAAAATGATAATGATGTACTTGAATTTATTTGGGCTTCCGTAAAATCAGAGGCCCCTAAAATATTATGTTAATTTGAAAATACGTCAAAATTCTTTTTTCCACACAATTCGTGAACATTTATCTTTTAATTCCTTTCGTTTGTTCAAAGCAGTCACTGTATTGCTTACTCAGGTACTCATTCCAGTTCCATATCTTCATGTAAGTCTTCCACGATTGTTTCCACCACCACTTCTTCGTATATATCGTCTTCTTCTTCACCATCATCACCAAACGTCTTGAACTCATTATGTTTCTATAAAAATGAAATAAAATATTTCCTAAAAATTATTTCTTTAATATCGCAGTATATCATATGATATGATAACAAATATGATATTCGGTAAAAATAGGTACCTCCTTCATAAAATATCATATATGTATGATATAGTTAGTTTAACCAAATGTCAGTAGATGTCAGCAAACTATATATTGTTACGATTTTGCCTTGTCACTTAAGGTTCGAATCACTGGATTGTGAATAAATACAACTGCTTCAAATTTGAACTCACACAATTTATTTACACAACACAATTTATTATACAACACAAAATTCACAATTAGTTATTACAATTATAACACAAAATTTAATTATCACTTTAATAATCGCTTTAATAATCACTTTAATAATCTTTCTATTTAACCTTCACTGTATCACGTTTAAAATAAGACTCAGCATTCCACGTTAATGTACGCCATTATATACCAAAATATTTGTTTCTAGAATAATCCTAAATGCGCATCAAGAATTGAGCAAATATGTTAGTGTTATGTTAGTGTGAATGACGCCTAAATGTTGAGTAAAAAATCATAAATGCAATTGAACAATTAATTAAATTAACTTATTCTATTCTAATCTAGGTGTCACCGTAACAATATGGTTAGAATTAATTGTACTATTTTTATAGAGATAGCACGCAGGTTTGGAAAAAATTTGAATTTTGTCTGAAATTAACGTTTTTACTGGGTGCCTCACGCCAATTTGTTTTTGTTTAAATTTCCGACTTACTAAGATGTTGGTTGATGGTTAGTTCAAACCAGCTGTTTTTAGATGGCACAAAGCAAACCGAGTTCTATTTTTAATTAAAATTTGCTAAATAAATTAAATTTATGTATCTTCAAAATACATATTTCTAATTAGATATTGATAAATCTGAACTAATTTTGCAGTAAAATAATATTAGAGACATCTATCAATGACTAGTATAAACTAATCACCAATTTAGTTAGTCGGGAATTAAACAAAAAAAAATTGACGTCAGACACACAGCATTAAAAACTGCTTTGTGCCTGATTCCAATTGTTTCGACTAAACTACTGACTAAACTAGGTTTATGTTAGTTCGGTACCGGTTATCAATAGATGGCGTAAAACGTATTGCACTGAAATTTATTCTAATTCCCTAATTTGATTTGAGTTTTATCAATTCTCGAAGAATGTATTATTGATGGTAGGGGAATGAACAACTCTATACGCAATTTAGGACTAACTGTTAGACCCACTGCATATTATGGATACAGTAACAGCTATAAAACTCTAGTAAAAACCAGGGCAATTTAGTTCAGTCTGTAATTTAGACCGTGTGTGTCAAGTCGATTTTTAGTTTAAATTTTCGACTAACAAAATTAATAGTTAGTGGTGTATGGTGCAAAACAAACCATGTCTGATATTTAGACTGTGTGCCTGAGAGCGATTTTTTCGACTAAATTGCCGACTAAACTAAATTAATGGGCAGTTATGCTAATAGCCACCAGGTTTTATCATTTAGACTCCTGCTGAGGTTGCTTGACTATTTAGTTGTCATTTTCATTTTTTGTTTTTATTACTTTTTTATCGCGTGCAAACGAGTAAAAATATCCAAAAGGAAATATTCTCATTCTTAAATTTCGATTGTAATTTATAATCGCATTAATGAATAATGCGATTTCCATATCCACAATTGTTTTATTTTTGCTATTTCCTTGATTTTAAATAATAACAAATCGGTGTTGTTGGAAATAGTATGACGTACGAAAACTTATAATTTAGTTTATTTTACAATTTAGTTTGCAATCGGAGGCACAGCATATTTAAAAGATACTAGTGTCACCTTTGAAAGAATGATATGAATCAGTCATTAATTTAGTTTAGTCGAAAAAATCGCTCTCAGGCACACAGTCTTAATTAAAATTTGCTAACTAATTTAGTTGGACTACTAAATCAACACCAGACACACAGTATTAGATGAAAAAAATGGTGTAGAGCACTACGAGTAGACTAACTCGACGTATATCATATGATCGATGATGTCGACGTTGTCTACGTAGTCCACGAGTTGTCTACGCAACCACGTAAAAATTAGTAGGTGACGTGTAAACGCCCATCTCAGGTTGGCCTTCCTCTTAGCAAAAATATTTATACATCACGCCGCTTATTTACTAAAATTTGGTGAAGCTACTTGGCCTCCTGAAGAGACGCGACCGCCTTTGTGGGGCAAATGTTGGTCCAAAAATAATATTTTGCTAGTTTAATTCTTAATCTCAATCTACTTTTTTGTGCACAATTACTATGTTAGAAAACCACTTCTAGTTTTTTGTCACGATTGTAAAATTTTTTGTTCTACAATTGTATAAACAAATTTTAAAATAAATATTTTAAAATAAATAAGTCCCACTTTTATCGATGGCTTGAATATAAAGAAAGTAATTCCAAATTAATACGCACATTTACTTAAAAGTTTCTGGATTAAATCTGGATTTACGCTCAATAAGTCCTCAGTCCTTGCTTCAAAGCAACAACTTGACAAAACGCAACAGCAATTCACAGGTCTTCAGCGAACACTGGTCAATATTATTAACATTGGTTCTCGTAGAAGATCGAAAAACAACAAACTGAACTTCAATTACTGATGCTGATCAAGCTCGAGAACGGGATCTCGATCCGAACTCTGCTACTATTGTCGTTTTACTTCGCGCGCACATAACTGCTAAAGGCCGTGCAGTTTCCGACCGGTACTTCACGTAGAAGCTACTTTCAATAATTTCAATTATTCGGAGAACCACAAAATCCTGAATCATGAAAATGACTTAAAATTTGTTGTTGGTTCGGGGACTGAGGTTCAGGTTGTGATACCGGCCAACAAGTTTCCTCGACAAGCAAACGAGACCGTTCGCATTCTTACGGTAAAAACATTTGAAGGTTAATCCCGGCCTCAGACAGGTGAATTCGTTTTCGCGAATCGTTTTCGAGTCGCTTCGCGCTAGAACGCAATGAACATCTTGTGTCTGTATTGAAATGTGTTTCCGATCACAGCTTCGTTACAGTTCATAAGGACACTAGAAATCCGACCAAGCAAACAACATACATCCTGAAATATTTGGAAAACTGTTCGTATTCGTGCCCGAATGGATGTCGACGAAAATCAACAATAATATGCATCGAGACGATTACGGCAGCATTCGAAATACTTGGAATAAACCCAGTCAGAAACCCTTGTGTTCATAAGACTGTTACGTTCAAATTAAAATACTACGTTTTTCGCTCCAGGAGGGAGTAATGTAGCAGCACAATCTAAAATATGTTTTTCACTTCGGGGCATTTCAGATAGCAAAAATATTCATACAACGCGCCACTAAATTACCAAGCGTTCTTCGTTTTGATGAATACCACTATTCATTCTCGAACCTCGACGTTTATCGATTATCGATAAATATCAAGAATTCAAAAACTGCAGCAGTGGCGCTCTATTCTGGTAATTCCCCGGCAATAGGGAACTGGGGAAAGAATTTATATGTAATTTCTGTTCAAATATTTTTTTTCCGCATACTGAGGAAAAAAGTTTGATGTAAATATTTAAAATTTGGGAATAATTTTTCCATATCTAAATTGGCAGGGAAAATTATTCCCAATTAAATTTTGTTTTCAAAAAAATTAACTCTAACTTTGTACCACAGTAAGCCAGAAAAAAAAAGTTTAAATAATAATTTTTTATTTTTTTCATTGACAATCTAGTAGCTTCAATTTTTCGGACATAAATTTTAAATTTTACTGTGTGAAATCAAAATTTCTTATGGGGAATGCAAACCTGCTCGATTGCTAATGAAAAAAAATTTTCATTTTCATTATTTCACGGAACACGAATTGACTCCCAGAATAGTGCTACAGGTTCTTGCGATTCTGGCTTTTCCTATGAAAAGGAATTAGAAAAAATATTTACATAGCACTTTTGTTATATCTTTTTCTGGCCTGCTGAGATATCATGTTTGATCTAAATTTTTATAATTCAGAAAAAATTTTTTCCGTATCGAAATTGGATAAATATTTGAAATATTTTTCCTAAAATCATTTTACTAGGAAACGCCAAAAGTGACGTGCGGAAAAATCAATTGTTCCAAAATAATTCAATGGACAAACATAGTTGGCTTGGTATTTTGGGTGTGAAAACACAAATAAATGAAAGTTTAACAGCAACATTTTATTCGACAACTATTTCATAATCGAACAATATTGAACGGAAATGTTCCACCGGGAGAAATTGAATTTCGAAAATCTTCTTGTAGATTAGTCATTGCTCTTCAAATATTTAAGGAATTGCATTTATGCATCAGCCCACTATGGAAAATAAAACATCCACTATGGAAAATAAAATTTTCGAGTATGTTTGAAAATATTTTTCAATCAGTTAATTTCGAATAAAATTGAACATCGTCCATCACAGCGCCATTAATTATTACTTCGGCTACATCTATGGTAGTCTTTTTTAAAGAAAGAATTATCCAGTCCACATTTGATTTCCTTTGACTGACAATTAATTCCTCCTTCACACCACCCATTCGCCTACTCACACAATAACATTGTCCATCTACACATTGCAAGCTCCATGTCAACTTGTACACTGACATGGTCGGTGGGTCGGCACTGAATTCTGCAGTCCAACAGAAGGTCTAATTTGTGTTTATTAACATCACCGATTGAAATCGTCAAAATTTTAAAGAATGTTTGTCATTTTTGGTCATATATCACGATTTTAATAATTTATCGATACGGATCGAAGTTAAAAGGCCTGTTTGGGAAAGTTAAGAGCTTAGGACATTACTAGAGAATTTTTAAAATATTCCATTTCGGTTTTAACTAAAGTAGAGATGACAGAATTAACAGTGAGCTGAGAGTAGAATTGGTGGTTAAGTTGAGAGTAAATTTGACGGTATAGTTGAGTTTGAGTGGAACGTTTAATGAAAAATGAGATGAGCTGAAATTAAGATTGTGAGTTGCGCTGACTTGAGTGTTCAGTGTGGAATTCAGTTAAGTGAGCTCAGTCGAGATTTGAATTGAGGATTGAGCGGAGAGTTGTATTAAGAAATAAGAAAGTATTTAACTTAGCTTTCAATTAAATTCTTATTAAAATTATCACCTCAACAGTTGAAGCTTTATTGAAAATCGAATTCACAGCTTGGTTCAGTTGAACTGAGAATTGAGTATTGAGTCGAGACTTTGAGAGTGGAAACTAATTGGGTTGAGTTTAATTTCAAGTTCAGTTAACTTCAAAATTTATTTGAGAGTTGAGTAAAGAAGTGAACTGATAGTTGAGATGAGAGTCGAATCGAGAATTTATTTGAGAATTTTGAGCGGAGAGTGGAATTGGAAAGTGAGTATTACCACATTTAATAGTCGAGTCGTCTTAAAGTTATGTACTACATATGTACTAATATTTTGTTGTGTTTAGGATCGATTCGGATTCGGTTAAAAATAATTAAAATGTATTACCTTAATTGAGGGTAGAAATGACAGTTCAGTTGAATGGAAAGTTGTATTGAAAATTGAATTGAGCTAACGGTAAAGTTTAGAATCGCGTTGAAAATTGAGTTAAGATTTTTTTTAGTTTTTATATGAGAATTAGTTGAGATAAAAGGTCAATCGAAACGAGAGTTGCGAAATGGGTTGAGATTTGAGTTGAAGGTTTAGCTAAAAGTATCGCAGAGAGTTAAATTGAGTGTTAAGTTAATAGTTTAATAAGTAATTTGGTTGAGAGTTAAGTTGATGTGAATTGTGAGTTGAGTTAAAAGTTGAGTTGCGTTGAAATTTTAGCTTATAAATTTAAAGTTAAGTTTTAATTAAAAATTAAGTTGAGAGATGAATTGTGCATAGAGATGCGAGTAGAAGAGTACAATTTACAGCTAAGTTGATATTAGATTTAAAATGGAGTTGAGCGTAAAGTTGAGCACGCCGTTGAGTTGCGAATTGAGCAAAGGATGAATTTAATTGAGCGATTAATTTTAATATCAGATGGGGGCGATTGGAAATAAGAATTTTAGAGGGGAGATATGAGTTTAGTTGAAGATTAACCTGAGAATTGAGTTGAAATTTTAAGTGTGGTTCACCTTTAATTAGGTGAACAAAAAATTCAGATTAGACTTGAATTAAGAGTATGGATGACGGGTGAGTAAGGATGTGAGAGTGTATATTCTGATAGGGTGGCTAGACGAACCACTTTCTGGGAATTATATTCCATTTTTCACAATCAATTTTGAAAATACCCTAATTGGAAAATATTAAATGGGGTATGGGAAAAACTGAAATATCATCAAAATTAAAATTTTTATGCTTTTGTTCTTTTACATTTATTTAAGATATATAAGGGTACAATCAGTTCTCCAACCACTCCGAACGGTTAAAAATATTGAATAATTTTTTTACAAAACAAGCTGCTTGTATGGAGAAAGAAATAAATCCGTTTCACGTTACCACACGACTCTTATAAAAAAATTTCAAAATTGGAAGTTGGTTGAGAGTAAATTTGAGTTCCAAGTTGAGTTCATTTGTGAGTTTAGATTAAGACTCTGTTGAGACGAAATCAGGTTTAGTTTTAGTAATTTAGTTTGATTGAAAGTTGAGTTGAAAAATAGGTCGACTTAAAGGTTGCGTACTAAGTTGTTTATTTAATAGCGAGTTAAGTAGAGTTAAAACTTAAGTTAAGCAGAGAATTGTTTTGACGGGTGAACATCAGTTGAATATTGTTTTTGGGACCTAGTATAGAGTTCAATTGAGTATTTGGTTGACAGTTGAAATTTGAATTAAAATTAAGTTCAGCGTTGAGTTGAGATTTAAGTTGAAAGTTGAGCAGAGAGCTGAATTGAACTGAAAGCTGATTTGAGGTTGAAAGTCGAGTGCAATGTTGTTTTGAAAATTGAATTGTACTTAGAGTTGAAAATTGTGTTGAATTGTGCTAATTCAAAAAATGTGTTGAGTTGAGAATAACAATCTAAACTTGTTTTGAAAAGTTGAGGGTTGGATTGAGGATTGATTTGATGCTTTTGTTGTTTATTGAATCGGGCTTAGAAATGTTTTTACAGAGTTGATTTAAGAGTTAAATTGAGAGTTGGGTTGACAGAATTGTAATGAGTAAGCACAATTGCTTCAAAACACGATGAGAGGTTGCTATAAAGTAGCAGAAGGGTTATTTGTGTCAGATTAGTTTTGAGTTTTAATAAATTGAGGCATCTGTAGTCTACATTATATAACATTATCAAATTACATATTGTAATCAAATTAAATAAAAACCAAGATAAAATTTCTGGAATTACTTTTTTTCATTTTATTATCGATTGGTTACAGATAAAACCCAATATAAATTTTATCATCGAAAATTAAATTAAATTTAAAACCAAATACAAGTTTTATATCCTTTGCGTATATATCGTAAATTCCTTGTTTATACGATAATATTCTTTTCCCATCATCGACATTTTATGTATGTCCCAATTACTTAACAAAATTATCTTATATACATTTTGTACGTATGAACTCATAAAAACAAGATTCTCGGTTAACTCAACCCCAATTCAATTACTCCTCTCGATACAAAATTTGAAATGAAAAATCAAAACATTCCATTAATATAAATCATGTACGCGCCTAAACACAAAACCACTTTGCTTGTTCTTTTTGACTCCCACTGATGTTTATGTAAAAAAATATTGATTCCCGTAATGTAAATGTCAAAAACTTCTTAACACAAAATTAACTAAACGAACACAAAAAATAATAACTTTTGAGTTTTGACTGATGAATTTTCCGATTGCCTTTTTTTCAACCTTCTTTTCGTACACCCAACCACCCCATACTATTCTTGGAATCTATGCTCATCGAATAAATAATAAATTGAAAGCTAATGATGAGCAAATAATTATTTTTGTCTTGTTCGTTCGTAATGTCTCTGTCTACATGTGCGGCGAGTTATGAAAAACCAACAAAAATAGGCGGAAAATAAATGTTTAAAGTGGAAAATTTTTATTTTTTTTGCCCTTCGAGTAATAGGAATATAAAATTCGAACGGCAATTTTAAATACTTCATTGCTCTCATTAAAATTGACATTTCTATTAGATCTAAATTCTTACCCGTTTCTGCGAAAATTAAAAATTACTGTCTTATGTTGAATTAAATCATGGGTGTGCGCTTGCAACGTGATCATATTTTCTTATCACCATTTAAACATTTGGTTTTTTTGTTGCTATATCTATACCTTCGAAACCTCATTTTTTTATGTGCATACATGATTAACATTTTCCACTCATGTCTCATCTGTATCAATAAGATAACGAAATAAAACCTTAAATATCAAATAAAAAATTATCGGTTTTATTCAAATTTGAATTGAATTATTGATTTTGATTTTAGCAAATTCGGAATGGCTGCGAAAATTTTTATATCCAGCTGCGTTTTAACTTTATCTTAAATTGCAAGAAACCAATTGAAAAATTTAGATACAGCATATAACTTACCAATTGCTCTAACTAATTTTAATAGTTTTTGTTGTACTCGATGTTCTTTAATTTGGCTCTAAATAAAGTTTCACTGAAGTGACAAGGCTTGTCATTTAAGCCCAATTTTTTATCCCAGAAAAGCAGAACAGTGTAACTTCTGTATTTTATTTAGTGTTGTGCAATGTTTTATTTACTCAGTTTTAGCCAAAAATTTATTTCAATAGTTTTTGATCAAACTTAAAACCCAGATAGTAATCCGCATCATTGGAATTAACGGGGAATTTCTTCCAAACTTTCGGTGTGAGAATTACTCGTACGTCTCTTAAGCATCTTGGAACGTATTTTAACAAGTATCCGGCCCTGTACAGCCTAATGAGTAGATGTTCCATTAAATCTAATTACCATTGAAGTAATGTGACCCAATGGGCAAAATCTCGTTTATACTGCCAATAATGTAAATTGCAACGACACACCAAATCACTTCACGGGAAATTCCACTTCCGTCATCTATGAATTCACAAACATCTCAACCTGCGACTTGATCGTTTTACACGGTGGCCAGAAGTCTACTGCATAAAATACATATCCGCACCAACAATCGCATAAAAGTTCGTCGAAAACTACATTTTTCATTCGGGGTACCTGCCAACATAACGACCGATGAAGTCACATATATCCTAGCTATTCACTGAGCTTATATGCAACTCTTAGGCTTACAGCGAATACGGACAATTGTCTACCATCCATAACCAAATGGTGTGACTGAGCGCTTTCATCACCAGCGTAAAACAGTTCTCAAAGCTCGTGCAAATACCGTCAACTGAAGCTCAAAGACCATGACCTGAAATGTTCATTCGCTTAACTGGTATACAGTTAAAACAAACAATGAAGGTGGATTTACATATTCGACGATTTTTCGGCGAGGCTGCTTGCCACAGGAAATTCGGCGAACGCGTTTTATCGATGATTTACATATTTGACGATGTTTCGGCACGGTTTTTTCACACATCCATACATTAACAATAGTTTGACACATAATTTAAAAAAAAACAGATGAAGTTAAAAAAAATTATTCTATGCTGAGTCGTTGCGCCGAAAAGATAAATTTTGTTCATGTCTTCGCCGTGCCGAAAATTCGGCGAAGAAGTCGTTCTTGATTGGTTAAATGGGTCACATAATATTCGGCGCAGAAAAATCGTCGCAATCCACCTTTAAACTACCTGTAGCATTATTCTGGTATGTCCCCGAAAATAGGGAACTGGGAAATTTATATGTAAGTTTTGCTCAAATATTTTTTTCCGGCATACTGAGGTAAAATGCTAGTGTTAAATTTTATCAAAACAAAACTAAATTGGAAATAATTTTCCCTGCCAATTTAGATATGGAAAAATTATTCCCAATTTCTAAATATTTACATCAAACTTTTCTCTACTTCTTCCCTATTCCCGCCGAATTACCATAATAGTGCCACTTTGGCACTATTCTGGCTTTCCCTGGGAATAGGGAATTGGGAAAAATATTTTCATAGCATTTTTGTCTAAATCGTATTTTTCTGGCCTACTGAGGGTATACGTTCGGTGTAAATAATTTCGAAACAAAGTTATGTGGAAAAAAATTTTTCCCTATATAAATTTTGTGGGAACAAAAGCACTTTCCTTCAGTAGGCCGGAAAAACAAAATTTGGACAAAAATGCTATGAAAATATTTTTCCCAATTCCCTATTCCTAGGGAAAGCCAGAATAGTGCCACTTGGGAATTCTTAGAGGAGCGCCTACTCATACCAGAAGTTACCACTAACACAGTGATAGAACAACTTCGCTCCACGACAAGCAAACGCATCGTAACGAACACGCGCAAAACAAATCAAAACGACATATGCGTACAAAAGTCACTACAAATTTGTGACTACTTTTCCGTACGTTGGTGTCTATTTGTGTAAGTCAAAAAATTTCATGTGGGATTGGTCTAGCAAAATTTAAAATTTTGTGGAGCTAATACCAGAGATATGTTGCACTAGTGGTTTATTCGGCCAGTTTGGTCACTGTTATGTTAATAAAGCCTGAGAATCTTATATCTGTGGTATTAGTTCAACATAATTTTAAGGTCCGCTAGACCAATCTCAAGTAAAATTTTGTTACTTACAAAGATGAACACAAACGTAACAATAACCCGCATCCCATGGGAATATCTTATCCCCATGGAATGTGGGTTAATGTTATTATACAGGGTGTCCACCCGAAAGTTTTACAATATTTTTTTTGCCTTAAATTTTTTAAATAACAGAAAATAGATTTAATACACTGATGTATTAAATCTATTTTCTGTTATCATCTACACTGATGTTATCAAAGGTGTGCATATTCCCTCTAATTTTAGCCTAATCAAGCTGTTCGAAAGAGTTAACCACAAAAAAATAACTAGATTTGGGGTTATTCCGCAATAGTTTTTAAACTTATAAATTACATATGAATTCATTCAGGATTCATCAAAATCCTATAGCGCGTTTCACATCTCCAACGTTCTCATATTGTTCAAATTTTGCCGCCATAACACGAATAGTGAGAGCTGTTGAATCATTTGAACTCCATCAAACTGCCGGTATGCACTTTTTGTGGCAATTACTTACCGGCCGTTTTCGAAAAATATTACGACCATTTGGGTCCGTTCCGCAAGGATGTACTGTTTCATATTAAAATCTTTCTCCCAAGTCGGGCTTAAGCTCGCCCTGCTTTTTGACGAATATTTGAGTTTTTATTAAGTTTACCGGTTTAAAAATTTATCTTATTGTAGTTTTGTTGTAGTTAGTTTATTGTAGTTTTTTTTTTGTTTTAAATAGCCCAATTTGTCCACTCGTAGACGACATATTGCAACACATGGTAATATCTCTGAGATTCCTGAAATCGGCCTTACTTACGACTAGTACATAGGGTGTCCATCCGAAAGGTTTAAAAAAATGTTGCCGCCATTTAGGCGAATATTAATATTGACAGTTCATACACTCAGAAATAGAAAATTTTGTGTTAGAATGTATTCATTACAAAATCATAGTGTTTTCAATGTCATTTTTACCTGGAAGCAAATTTCAATTCGACACGATCTAATCTGAAATAACTTTGCCATAATAAATGTTTTGTTAGCCGATTCGAAAATTCTAATTTAAAATACATAAATGCAATATTAATCATTTTTAAAGTTAATAAAGAATTTTTTAGGTTTTGCTTTTCCATTAAAAAATGCCTAAAACGACATTAAAATCCATTTCAATTACAGTGTCATGAACTTCGAATTAAAAAATGAACATCCCAAAATATCATTAAAAATCACTGAATCAACATTTAGGAATTTGTTTTATGATGAGAGTATGGTGAAATGGCATTTTGAAAGTCGTTGAATGAGAAGTATTACGAATTTCGTTTTAACATTACAGACCTATTTATAAGAATATATCCTTTTAACTTTGAATTAATTCTCTTTAATAAATAAAATTCAAACATTCCAATTTTATCTTATTTATGCATTATGTACATATTAATGTACATTAAAATGTAAACATATGTCACAATGTATATAAAGGAGGTCGATAATGCAGTTTTTGCTGCTGAATTTTTCTACTAACTTCAGTAGCATATAAAAATGTTAAATTGTACCATACTATTGTTGAACAGGCATTTGTAACATGTAATTGTAGCATTCACTGAAACGACTTGTTTAAGAGGGTTTATAATTTTAAATTCGAAGTGTATAAATGATACTGTTAAAGTAAGCCGAAAGTTCCCAGCCGAAAGATAATGCAGATAGTGACTTGAATACAGCAAAAATCAGTCGTGAACTCAAATTTAGTATCGTGTTATATCATTCGGGTGAAGGGGAAATTATTTCAGTGTATAGGAATTTAAAAATCGATAGGAGCGAGAGTATAAACAGAGTTTAACTTTTGGCTGAAATAGTCAAGACACTATCTGCATTATCATTCGGCTGACAACTTTCGGCTAACTTTAACAGGGTATAAAAATAATTACATTTCGGCATAAAATTTGTACCTGCATTGTCGACGTTTTCGGCTGGGATGTTACCGACAAAAATCGACTGCCATTTTCGTTTGATTAGTTTGAATCTGCATTATCGGCCTTTTTCGGCTAGAGTCGGCTAACTTTAATAAGGTGTATAAATGTTTATTTGAATCCGTGGTTCCACACTTTAATTCTTTCGTCGTGATTTTTTCTCGTTTCTTTCCCCTTCACCAACAAACTAATTTTTGGCGGGGAAATTTTTGATTCTTTTTTCAGCAACATTTTTTCTTTGATTCACTGATTTCTTTGCATTACTACGAAAATTAAATTTTTAAAGGCTATTTTATTTACAGGTAACCCTCCAAGAATACGATATTCGAAGAACACGGATACCCATTTGCTCAAATTACACGGTTTCAAACAACACGATTTTCGTTTTCTGTTTTATTTTGTTATTTGTACGCTTTTGTTTTTTGTAACGTAACGCATTTTTTATTTTATTTTTTGTAGTCTAGAACAACACGGTTTTAAAGAACACGGAACGAATAAATCGTGTTCTTGGAGGGTTTTCTGTTTTTGTTTAATTTTTGTAGTTTCGAGTTGTCAGTGGAAAAATGTTTTACGCATATGTTACTATACAACACGAATGTTATTTAAACCTCAACCAGTCAAACTTAAGAGCTTAAGTTGTGCTCCGTTTTGGACCACTTAGAAGAGCGGTACGACCACCAATTTTAGAGGTCAGTTGTTTATTTGTGACGAGAAGCCTATAAAAAAATTTTGATTGTAGCACTAACCGAAGTGGTGCAATCGGCGTGTAACTTAAGCTCTTAAGTCTGACTGGTTGAGGCATTTCTATACAAAACGAATACGTAAAAAAACAAATTTAACACATGCATAAACAAAGAAATGCGCAAAGAAAACAAATGTGGTCGTCGATTAATTTTTTGAAATCAGTGAATCACGACGAAAGAATTAAAGTGTGGCGAGACCCAATTGCATTTTGTAATTTTATTTCAAAAGTATACAAAATTATAAAAAAAGATTTCAAAATGACTGTAATGACAGTTTTTCACTCCAAAATAAAATGTTTTCTGTTTAAAACAATCAAACCCACAAACTTTTAAACAAAATTTGGGTTTTCTTGAATTATCATTTGATTTTTTTGCTGAGTGTACCTGGGAGTTGAAAGGTACACACGTGGCAAATTAATGATAGAAAAATAAGCGATTTAATAACGCATTTTAATAGTGAAACCTTTTTCAAAAGACAAGCATCAATTGCATTATCATTAAGAAAATTACGTGAAAGTTTCGGTAGGAATATGGTGTCTTGAAAGCCTACATTTTACCGGATTATCAAAGAATTTGAAGAAAGAGTCACAGTGGCAAACAAGATAAGTGTGTGCAACAACTTAAAGTCAGTACACCAGAAAATATTGCCGCAGTACGTGTGAGTGTACGAGATTATCCAATGGCATCAATCAGACATCGTGCGTAAGAACTTGGACTTCTAAGATCAACACTAACCAATATTTGGAAGCAGTTTGGATCTATTTCCGTATAAAATTCAATTAGCACAAGAGCTGCACCAAGAGATCATTTGCGGCACCGTACGTATGCAAATAAATAAGATGCTGTTGCTTAACAATGACAATCCGGATATTTTTGAAAAATAAATTAGTGATAAAACTCATTTTCACTTAAGTGGACATGTAAATAAACAAACCTGCCCGTTCTGAGCAATAGAAAATCCACAAATATTTCATCAGTCACCATTACATTCCTTGAAAGTGACGGTATGGTGTGCAATTTATGCTGGAGGGTTTACTGGACCATATTTTTACGAAATTCCGAAAGGTTCAGCTGTTCTAGTCACTGGCGAACGTTATCGTAATAAGATAGAGATTTTTTTAGACCAGAATTACATGCCAATGGTTTGGTGAACATGTGGTTCCAACAAGCAATGCCACATGTCATACTGTTTTAGAGACACCATGAAATTATTACTAGAAATGTTTATACAACAGTTTATTTTAAAATACGGCGAATTGGATTGATTGGCCTCCATGGTCACCCGATTTAATTGAGAGAGAAACAAAGAGAACAGAGAATAAATTAATATGATACAGGATGAAATGTGTGAAAAAGAAATGAAAAATGTATCCAAAAGAGCTTGTGTGTGTAAAGCCACAGCCACACGAATGCAAATACATTCGACAAATTTAAATCAAGGTTACATTTTTCCAACATTGGCGCTCATTCGCTCTATAGGCTGTTTTTAAAAAAAGATCAATGGAAAAAACAAATACTGCAAATCGTGTAGACAGTAGAGTTTGGCAATTGTTACATTTTACCAATATTCGCCATACATAAAATACAACAACGTTGGTCGATATTTCCATTCGTGTGGCTGCGGCTTAAGAGCAATAGAGATGAACATTTGGTAGATATTGTTTTTGATACGTAATTCAAAACATTAATTAAACGATCTGCAAACTTTAAATCGTTTTTCATTTGTTTAAAAAAAATGTTATAGGTATAAAAAAGTAGTAAACCCTTCGGGTGGACATCCTGTATTATTGTAAATATCAAATCGTTAATTTGTGTAGCTAGACATTTCGTTAAAATGTCCACTTCGGTAAATTTAAAAAAAAATAATGTTTGATTGTAGTTCTCTAGTTTATTGATTCACTAATACTCCCAACCGTTTTTAAATTTAAAAATATTTTAAGAAACTACTTCTTAAATTCGTTACTTTCTCTTTAGGGCTAGCATAATAAACAATACGGGTGTCATTCCCATAGCCCTTTTCTTCCATGCCCACACAATTGTGTGGGTCAGGCAAACGAATCATGTCAAAAATTACCTTTTGTATGTGTTTTGAACCAACTTACACATTTGTGCATTCCTTTCTAAATTATTTTCGTTCAACAAATACTATACCTATATACACAATTGTGTTGGTTGTACTTCAAATCAAGCAATAAATTTTATCAATAACGCCATTAAATATGTGTTATTACGCACACATTTGTGTGGTTTGGACTTAAATTGAGCCAATTTTTTTGTTGGTAGAAAAAGGAATATATTTGGTAATTCATTATCCGAGGCGCCACTAAAACCAAAATATTTCACCTTGCAGTGAAATTCATTTAGCCTTAGCTGAACAAATCAAAAGAGCAACAAACATTAACTTCCCGAATGATTAGAATCCCTGCATCGCACATAAATTTAACAATTACGGTAATCACACATGATAATAAAATTCCATATGTGCGCCATAAAAATCGTAAGCACGCAGAATAAATCTTATAAAAATGCTATAATATAAATACATTTGGTATTATGTCTCGCTCCATTTTGTGCCCCCATAATAAAATTGGTGGTTTTTCCCTCCCAACTTTATTCCACCACAATCAAATCAAATAATAACAAAATTTTAATGTATTTTAATTTCCTTGTGGCGGAATGAACAGCAAACAAGTAAAAAAAAAATCATTTCCCAATGCTAAAAGTTAAAAGAAGATATTGGCTGGAGGAGTGGAGGTCTGGCTGGTATTCACTAAATAAACAATAAAAAGATCATAAAAACGGAAATCGAGAACAAATTTTTAGTTTTAATGACGCTTTTGCGATATAAATGGGACTTTATGATAGATTTCAATTTTTTTATTGATGTTTACTGTTTCCAAAAAAAAAAAAGAAAATTGATTTGTGGTTTTGTGGAAATTCAATGATGTGATACTGAACATACCAATCTATTTTTGTATATATTTGCAGGCGACGTGTCCAACAACTGAAGGTAGCAAAGCAGCGCGAAAAAGAGTGGCAGAAAAAACATGGTGGCTCCAAAGGTGGAACAAATGGCACAGGCAAGAATGGTATTAGTACAAAAAAGCATATACTATTTCAAGATAGTGTAGTGCTGCTGGAAGCCGCCGCCCGTAACGATATTAATGAGGTGGCACGTTTGCTACAAAAAGGTGTATCACCCGATGCAACAAACGATGACGGTTTAACGGCATTACACCAGTGTTGTATCGATAATAATCCCGATATGTTAAAGCTACTGCTAGACTACGGTGCAAATGTGAATGCAGAGGATAGCGAACGATGGACACCGTTACATGCGGCAGCTACATGCGGTCATTTGTATTTAGTTAAACTTTTAATTAGTCGTGGTGCAAATTTACTGGCAGTTAACGCCGATGGTAATATGCCGTATGATCTCTGTGATAATGAAGAAACTCTAGATTATATTGAGGCTGAAATGTCGCAACGGGGTGTTACGCAAGACTTAATTGATGAAACTCGGGCGTCGACTGAAACAAAAATGTTGCACGATTTCCAGGCAATAGTGGCGCGTCAGGGAGATTTAGAGGTAGAAGATCATCAAGGTGCTACGCCGTTACATATAGGGGCAGCGAATGGTTATATACGAGTGGTAGAGTTTTTATTAGAAAATAATGTATCCGTGGATGCGGTAGACAATGATTTATGGACGCCGGTGCATGCGGCCGCATGTTGGGGTCATGTAAGTATTCTTATATACAAATAATTATTTATTTCTAAAATACATTTTTTACTTGTAGCTCGAAGTCTTGGAGATGCTAGTACAAAGTGGAGCCGATTTAAATGCTAAAAATAAAAATGAAGAGACACCAGCTGGTAAGTATTTTTTGTTTTCATTATAGTTGCTCACCTAATTTCTTTGTGAAAGGTATATAACTCATTGTCATGTCACTCCAACATAAATAAATTTTACGACATAAACTATGTACAGAGAGACTGATATATTTTATGTTGACTTAATAATTATTTACACACATCTTATTTTATGGTTGTGTTTTGGGTTTGGGGATTGGGTTTGTTTTTGTTTGCCTGTCGACATTTTTGTGACAAGGATGAGTAGAATAGAATATGGTACATACTGGTCACATATAGTGATACAGTGAAACGATAAACTGAGCATATCAATTTGGTTGTATATCTTTAATGTATGTCAACGAGATAAATTCAAGCACTGTACCATATTCATATATAGAGCAGTTTGTTGTGGGTGGTTGAAAAATGAAAAAGAAAGATTTTCATTAGATTTTTATTTACGATAGTTCTGGCACATAAATAAAAGAAAATTAATTATAGCCTGGAACAGTTCTTGTATTTTATACAGAGAAAAATATTTTCGCACATCTCGTATAATTGTTTTATTATTCCGTTTTTATATCAATCAATATGGTTATGTAACACATTTTCTTCTCTAATCAATTTCCGGAAAATTCTAAACACTGCTCGAATAAATTTCACATAACCATAAAAAAAAAAATTATTCTGCTTTGGTAAACATTTTTTAGTATACATTTTTTACGGTGTATGGAATTTGATGACAATCGACATGAGAAACACATAAAACTCGGCTAGTCCCATCCTAGTATAGATGAAATTGTTTGTTTTTGTGCACAGATTTTTCCATAAAGCTTTTTTTAGTGTTAAAAGTAGATTTTTAGGTTACATGTGCGTGAACCTATTTCAAATTATTTTGTTGACTCGTTTTTCAACGGTTAAAAATTTAATTTTGTTGGGTTTGTTTACGATTTGGATCTAGCCTTATTACATAATTTATCCAATAAACAAATATTTTACGATACATGAAAGAAAGCGATACAAGTAAGAAACCATTCAGAATGAGATGGGCCGCCTATATTGGGTAAGCGACAGGAGCGGTCAACTAATGCCATTAATAAATCGTACCGTGAGGCATTCAAAGTATTCTTCCCAATACAGATGTACAATTGGCACCAAAATTATCGTCACTTACTTCACCTAAAAAGGTGAATTGTACCGGCTACCTCAAAATCTAAAATTGATTTAAGACAGCTGAATCCTTAAAATTCTATAATTGTGACTATTGGAGCCGTAGACACCATGACTCTACCAATTATTCATCGAACTGGCAATCAAAAAGTTAAAGTGATTTCGCCAAATCAATTTGTTTAATTAAAGCCACAGTCGGCTCACCAGAATATACAAAAATTCTTAACAATCAAACCAACCGAAAAGTTCAATCGCCACAGTTGTCGATTATGATAAGTCCAAAGAAATTTACGATTTTAAAATCAAAACTCGATTTGAGAAATACAAATATATTAATATGCTGCAAGTGCTCCTTAAGTGCTCCAATTATTATAAATCAACAGATACACGGCTAAAAGATGGTACAAATAAAATTCTGAGGCAACAACCAAATAATCCAAATCGAAATATTATTTTGATCAAAATAAGGTTGAGCTCACAAATCGAAATACTGTAAAAGGTGGTGCTGGTACGTCCACTATGACGTACATTTCAAATACATCACCAGCCACAACCACATAAAACTGTTCTCAACTGAAACTTATATGCATTGAACGGGCTATCCATCAGGGTTCGAATGAACAAATTATAAATAATAAATCACTTTTACATAAAAATTATCTTTTAATTATTATGAAATACAAATAAAATTATTTAAATTTGGGAATATTAATATACTTTAATTCAGATTAAAATGATGCCTGAACTCATTTACTTCTCGATTAAATTGTAAGCCGCAATTTCGGTCCCACCAATAACGAAAAAAAAATCGTTTCCTGACACCTGCTAACACTTCCTTGATTGTTAAATAATTCTTCTTTTGGGTAGCCACCTTTTGTAGTTTATTCTGAACAAATTCCTTCAACTCATCCATTCCCATGCTCTTGGTGGCGTTCCGCTCAATTCGCAGATTTAGCTTATGTGCTTAAATTTGTGATCGCTTCCGCAATGTGCAAATACGTATGATCATTATAAATGCGATCGAAATTACTAGTCAATTTAACGATTTCTACATCATGATTCGTTGATTTAGGAGGTTTTTGTTCCATAAAGTCTAAACGTCCAGACACAATATTGTATGCTGGGTAGATATTGTAGGATGGTGAGCTCATGCCAGTAGAATTCCTTGAGACTGACATTAAGTTTTTTAACTTTCATTCTCTTGGAGCTTTGCCTTTTAATAGTGCGATATTGTGAGTAGCGTTAGTGTTCAAACTCTTCCTGCTATTTCAAATAATAATCCTCGTCAGACGAAATTACGCAGATTAATAATAGAATTATTCCTCCGAATGTTAAAATGTTTCCTGATGTGCAAACCAGAACAGGAAGATTTAGTTTAGAATTTAAAAATTAATGCTTAGCAATATATTTCTGTGGTCCTAAGGCGTATAGAAATTTAGGCTCGGTTTTAAATTACCCAGGATCACAGACAATTTCTAATATTCGCCCGGGTTTCATTCTTTTATTTTTGACGTTTTCTCTTAATTAAGGTAGAGAAGTTCCAACCGATAGAAAAGGGGTGTACATATTATATGTTTGGACGAAACGTTGATCATCATTTTTAACTTTTTCGAGGCAGCAGGACAAGATCATAGGATTAGTGAACTTTGCTGTGAGTGATTTAAAGGTAAATTCTGACAAACCATTTTCATATAGAAATAACAAAAAGTACATACTATTATATTTTCGATCCGCCTCACGAGCAAGAGGATTGTCAAAACTTATTCATCTTCGAAATATGTATGTCCAGGTAGCCTGAACAGACAACAAATAAATATTCGGATGCCATGTAACATGTTCGCCGACGCCCATTCAGGCCCATTTTCTCTTTGTGACATTGGTGTAGTGCGTATAAAATCTTAAATGTAGTCCATTTTTCTCCACCGTAGTTAGAAATAGACACACTGACACCCGATTGTATAAACTGTGTGTAACATATTCCATCACACTCCAGCATTATAAGTCCAAGTTTTTCGGTTCATATAACCCGTTGGAATGGTACAATTCACTGCATTCGACAAGCGTTTTTTAACTGTTCTGCATGCTTTTCGAGTGGTAAACTAGTTTTACAAAATTTTTTAACGACAACGGGGCCCTCGATCTTATATTGATTGATCCCATAGCGACTTAACTAAACTTAACTTTATAACTAAAATACCAATGAAAAATGAATTTTTATGGCCTGTACTTACTTTCAATATGGCCGAATATGACTTCATTATTTTTTCTGTCAAAATAGATTGTCTAAACTTTTGTACACTGTTGAGGTGGGTCCACATTTACAAAAATTTGTGCCGAGTGCGTTCGAGTTATTCGCTCCTAAACATACCATTCCTTTCTTCAAGTTTGTGGCAAAGCGGCCAAATGCGTTTTCAATAAGAATTGTTTCTGACGTCTTCGGTCGATCGCTAGCTGTTAATTGCTAGTAATGACAACCCACCTCAAAATTCAATTTTATTTTATTTATGCAAAATTGGTATCGTATTTGTATTCGAGTTAAAACGTAAGGCGTGGGAGTTGGTGTCGTTAAAATGAAGCTTCATTATCATATTTTTCCTTTTATTTGGTGTATCTACTAACATCGTTAATGCCGCATCATTCAAAATAACGCCAGAAGAATATTGACCCGGTCTCGACATCATTTCCTCAACAATTGCAGATCTTATTTAACCAGATCTTGTTTATGGAAGTCTAACGCTTCGTTCGTATGCGAAAATTTAGAGTATTCTTATCTTCCTGCAATTAATTAAAGATGTTTCTTCAACTAATGGCAAAAGGATACTGCCATTTCTTTGAGTTCAAAACAAGTAAACGTTCAAGGCAGTTATAACTTTTATTCAGCAAACCTTAAAAATATTGTAACTGATTGTTTTGAATTTAAGGCCATTTTAATTTGTTTAACATTGGCACGGTTCTATAAATGTGAAGAGTGGAATTTGTTTCTGAACAGTTGAAGAAGTGTTGTATAGAAATTTTATAAGATTACTAAAAATAATAACATGTAAATGGAGCTGGCCTGAAAGGTTCTAAAATTACATGGATTCTCACACACAGACCAATCACAGAACTAAATAGAATAAAAAAATATAGTCGTGTAAATCACCTTAAAGGTTCAATTTGAAGTCTAGCTGAATATAACCATTTTCATAGTGCGTGGGAACCAACGAGTGCAGTCAACCAAACTATGATAAATTTATGTGTTCGAAAATTGAAAGGACGGAAGAGGTAATGAAGACAAAGATGTTTTGCGGCGTTTACGTTTGTGAGCCAATGCAAACGAATTCGATTGGCAATTAGAGGTATTTTATGAAGCAAAATTCAGAAGTTGCAGTAAAGATAACATGCGCGGTAATGCGAATGCGCAGATTTCTTTGGAAAAGTTTTGTCAATGAAATGAGCTTTGGCAGGAGTTCCCGCGGAGGGTGGAACGTCACAATCGCACAATTGTGGAATCTGCACGATGAATCATGTGAAATCGATGGACTACAAATTCTGAACGGAGGCTGTCGATTTGACAATGCATGTACTGAATCGATCGGAAACTAACACAGTACCTGAGAAATCACTGTATCAGTTATGGCACGGTAGGAAGGCGAAAATCGATTATTTGCGAATTTTATTAATTTACGTTTCTTTGAAAAATGTCATTTGAGATAATATTTAAATAACCCTCACAACAAAATCTGTATTTATGAAGAAAACTTTATTCATTTGACAATACTCTAATCACCATCTAGATAATCAGAAATGATAAAAAAGTAAAAAGTGGATATGTATTTAAACCATTTGTCATACTAATTTGAATATTACGGGAAGGACGAAGTGGTTTGCCTCAATTGCTGAAATATATGAAAACATGAATACTTTTGGGACAAATTAGATAATTAAGGGATCGGTATTATGGAAGGGTACCAACGAAAAAGTTAGCAAAAAATTTGCTGATTAAGGAACAATATACCATTTCTTCAGGAGTACATTTATTTTAAATTTTTTTTTATGCCATGATCAAGTTCAGCTTCTTATCCGATCATGTTTATGGAGGGGGATTATAATCCCGGAGGAAGGCTCGGGAGTGACGAGTGGGAGATAATTACCGGGGTATAGTTATCAGTGACGTAATGATGGAGCGTAATGACCGAGGAGTAATGGTGAAGGGTAACAGCCGGGAGAAAATTAATGAATTAATGAATTAATTTTGGAAATCATTATATTAAATCTGAAACGTAAAATTTAATTGAACCAAAACAAGAACCTTTAGCACCAGTGAATTGAGATGAAATTCAGATGATATCTCTCATGTCTCCTGGTAACCATTAATTGAAATGTGTAACTCATGTATTGCACTAATACGCGCCCTTACATTATGATATTACGCTTTCTTTACATTATGATACACAACTAATTCATCTCTAGCATTTGAATGTCAACATATATATAGGCGCCCGTACGATTTTGCTCAACATGAAAGTAGATTAACCTTTCGCTAACGGAGCAATTAGCAATACCACTATCAGTTAGCATTTCTCCCCTAAATTTGGGGTGTTTGCTTACCGAATGGTATTCACTCATGAAACGATTTACGAATAATCTGCGCAGTTTTCACGGCATTTTGATCAAAAATAGTTATCTAATAGTGTGTGCCTGATACCGGTTTCTTTGTCTAAATTTTCGATAATTAAACCGATTGTTAATACATTCCAGTTTTCATATATGTCTCTAAGGTAAATAAACCAAAATATTTTAAATTAGTTCTAAACCGCAAACGTAGTTCCGATTTATCTATCGCCGATTAGAAATATTTTGGAGATTAATTAATTTTAATTTATTAAGCATAATATCTAACGTCCAAAAAACGGATATAAGCGATTTAAATTTTTCTAAGCAGATTAACAATTAAAGTGGTCTGGTATTTACGAAAATAACTTAAATTTAAAAGCTCTTTGGTCTTAAACATTTAGGATTGACGATTGTAGAATATTCTGTAGATAATTATAGTACATATATCGAGTTGTTCTGAAGTTTCCTAGTGTTCCTTAAAGCCGGCCGTCCTAACGGAAACTTATTTTGATTAGATCCGATCTACAACAGAACATAAGCCAATTTTAAAAATTTAAAAAGCCCTAGGCACTTAGGATTGACAATTTTATAATATTCTATAGAGAATTTTCATATATCGAGGTTCCCGGAAATTTTCTAGTGTTAACGGCAATTCATTTTGAGTGAAAAAAAACGAAGCGCTGGCCATTTTAACGTAAACTCATTTTGAGTAAGTCTCGAACCGCCTTAATAACAAATAAGTACTTTTTAAAAAAAAAATTGGTCCCATTCACTTAGGATTGACGATATTGAATAATTTATGGAGAATTATCGTATATCGAGATTCTCTGAATTTTCCTTGTGGTCCTAAACGCCGGCCATCCTAACTTCTTTGAGTAGAACTTAATCTATTCTTACAGAAATTAAGTCATATTTACATATTCTATGGTCCGAGGCACTTTGGATTGATTGGAGGTTATAATCTACTCAAACAGAAAATACGTCATTTTAAGAAGAGACTTATTATCGGATTCCCTAAATTTTCCTGGTTTTCCTATAAACGCCGGCCATCAGAACAGAAATTTATCTTGATTAAATAAAAATATACGCTAACAAAAAAACATCATTTTAAAAAAATTATTTGGTTTTGAAAGATATCAAAATTTTATAAAATCCATCTCAAATTCAATAAACAAAATTAATTCGCAATTCATACGATCTATTTTTATAATTTGATTTTTAATTTTATACATTTCGAATATTGGTTAAAGATGAAACAATTTATTTGCAATTTACAATTTTTCAATTTCAAATTTTATTTTGTAAAATGGTTTTTCCGTAGATAGGGTTTTAAGTTTTGTTTCCTGTCTAAAAAATTTTTCGAGCAGCTAGCGGTATCTACGGGCAAATAGCTACATTATAGATATCCCATATTTTGTTTTTATTTGCATAGAAATTTTTTTTGGTAAATATTGTCTGCGGGCCAATAGTCGGGTAAAAGTTGATTTTTATCATAGTAAACGATTTACCCGACTATTGGCCCGCAGCCATTGTTACGTTTTCGCCTTGTCACTCAAGGTTCGAATCTCTGGATAGTGAATAAATACAACTGCTTCAAATTGGAACGCACACAAATTTGTTTCCACAACACAATAATTACACAACACAAAACTAACAACAAATTATTCCAATTATAACACACTATTTAATTATCACTTTAATAATCGCTTTAATAATCGCTTTAATAATCACTTTAATAATCACTCTATTTAACCTTCACTATGTCGCGTTTGAAATAAGACTCATCATTCCACATCAATTTACGCCTTTATCTACCAAAATATTTGTTTCTAGAATAATCCTGAATGCTCTTCAAAAATTGAGCAAATATGTTAGTATACAATTGACGCCTAAATGTTGAACCACATCAAAAATACAATTGAACAATTAATGAAATAACTTATTCTATTCTAATCTACGTGTCACCGTTACACAACAATCGTATGAGTTGCTCCCGTATCCAGCGTGATCATGCATTTCTTCCCATCAATATTGACTTCAATTGTCAAGCTGTCACCGCATCTTGCTACTCTCGAAACATAGATGGAGGTTATGGAGCAATCGGTTGTGGGAGTCAGCTTCTGCCCATTCAAGCTGACTCTTTTTAGTTTAATGACTCCGCTGTCGTCTGACCCTCCTTTCTGGATTCTATCTCCTCCTCATAGGAGACCTTGCTCGTTTCTTCTTAATCTCCCAACAGTCCCGTGAGATGTGACCCATTCTATCACATACCCAGCATTTAATCCTGCCACTTCCATCTCTGAACCTTGGCGTAGTCCACGTGGTATCTATACCGTCAATGAATGCATCTATTTTAATTCGCTCCATGTAATCGGCCGACATATTTGAATGTGCTAAATGCGTGAGCCGCTCATTTGCGGATGAAAATTCCTGTAGCGATTCTCCTCCTCTTTGGTATCGACGCTTCAATTCCATGCGATAGATTTCTCGCTTGTGGTCCCTTCCGTATTTTCGATCTAACGCCTTCATAATTCCGATGTAAACGTTTCGTTCCTGGTTGGGAATGATTTGTAGTGATTCCGCCGCTTCACCTTTAAGAGCCACAAGTAACGCTCCAACACATTGTTCTTCATTCCACTGATTTGGCTTAATCGCCGTTTCGAATTGGAACTTCAAAAATACTGAAGGATGTTGTTTCATCAAATGTTGGTGGTTTTAACTTAACAGCGTTTACTGTCTGGATCATTTGATGTGTTGTTCTATTCGCCTTGACATCTTGCAGCTCCTTCTCGAGACGTTTAACTTCCGTTTGAAAATCTTGTTCAACCGATTCAAATTTTTGTTGAACCGTTCCTTTAACATTTTGAATTTTCGTGTATAATTCTGTTTGTAGTTGTTCCACTTTACCGTGTAGTGTAGCAGATAACTCCAAAAACCTCTCGTCCATTTTCTTTTGGCCATCTTTTATTTGGTTTTTAATGTCCGTCCCTTATTGCTCCATTTGTACCATCTGCTGTTTCATGTCCTGGTTCGATAGTTTCATTTGATGTTTAATGTCCAACCCTTGTTGCTCCATCTGCTGTTTCACTTCCTGGTTCGATTGTTTAATTTCACCCAACTGTCCCATCATTTGATTCATAGCAGTCATTAACTGCGATAAATCATAACTTCCAGATGGGTTTTGCGTTGTTCCGACCACCATCTGTACGTCGCCTTCTTTCTTGTCCGCACTGATCTCATCCGTTTTTTCCTCCTCGAAATCATACACGTCTGGATTTAAACCTTCGTTCTCCATGGCCTCACGTAGTCGCTCCACCAAACTAGCTTTTGTGCCTTCATTGGCCAATCCTCGCTGTTTCAGTTGGTCCTTTAATTGCGCAAGCTTTAATCCGTAGAGAATCGTTTTCCTTATTATTCACAATCCCACCGCTGTCACCAATTGTTACGTTTTTGCCTTGTCACTCAAGATTTGAATCACTGGATTGTGAATAAATACAACTGCTTCAAATTTGAACTCACACAAATTTATTTCCACAACATAATAATTATACAACACAAAATTAACAATTAATTATTCCAATTATACCACTATTTAATTATCACTTTAATAATCACTCTATTTAATCTTCACTATATCGCGTTTGAAATAAGACTCATCATTCCACATCAATGTCCGCCTTTATATACCAAAATATCTGTTTCTAGAATAATCCTGAATGCTCTTCATAAATTGAGCAAATATGTTAGTAACAAATGACGTCTAAATGTTGAACCAAATCACAAATACAATTGAATAGGTAATGAAAAAACTTATTCTATTCTAATCTAGGTGTCACCGTAACAATATTTTGTTTTGATTTGCATAGAAAATAATTTTTGGTAAATATGATTAATTATTCGTTTGATAATGGAACCACAAAGGTTCCGAATGCTCAAATAATAATAATAAAAATAAATTTAGAGCTATTTAACCGTTATTTTTAATTACTTTTTAAAGCTGTCGATTAAACCCTTCGAATATGCCGTTAATGGAACGTTGATTCAGGATACGTAATTGTTCAATAGCATTGATTGACGGCTGAAATTTACTAAGAAAAGAGATCTACTGAGAAAAACTTCGATAATTATAGGACGGTTCAAACAGCTATAATCAAAACATAGATAAATAGAAACATTTGATCCATATGCAGCTCTCGTGTCCTTTAGAAAGTCAAATTGTCACTTTTGTTGTGAGTGACATCTTCGCCGATGCTGAATTGGTATTTTAAGAAAACTTTAGCTCGATAGATGGATGATTAAATTTTGAATTTAATTCTTTAATTCGATTTGTATATTCTATCAGCTTACACAATCGAAATTGAATTTTATGATTATTGGCAATATGTTTAGTACACCATATTGGAGATTGCATTCTCCTCCCAAAAACTACCCTCGCATACAATTTTTATTCTGATTCGATTAAATTCAGCGAATTTAATATTATTAAAACGGAATGATAAAAACTATTTTACGTCGCGTTGCTATAAACGAATTTTATTTAACTGGAATTGAAAGCTTTTTGTTATGTTTTGCGCTATCAAAAAAGCATTATTTTTTTTTCTACCATCAATATCACCGATATTATGTATGTAAGTTGGCATGAGTATTGCTAATATAAAATAAATTGTTTTGCTTATGTTGGAAACACAGCGATTAATAATTTCCATATTTTTTTATGTAGGAAGTAAATACTACAAATTTCATAATGGTATTATCACAATGACATGATTGAGCTTTAATAACATTAAATAATAAAATTTTTATCGAGATATCCGGAAACGGTTTTGTTGGTCGATTTTATGAACCTAATTCAGTTTTATACAATAAAAATCGTACACCGCAACGCTGGTCTAATATGTTTCATACCGAACAATCTCGGCCAAGCAGTTTCGGATCATTTATAGTACGTGACATAAATGCCTAATAAACCTAGGATTGTGTCAAACTGTTAAGCCAACCTGAATATCGTCTGTGGCATTAATTATTTTTTATATAGTTTTATTTTTTTGTGGTTTCAGTTCCTATCTCTAGGTTGTACACCACAATCAAATAAACTGTCAATTTTTTCCGTCGCCTTATTATTGCTTTGTATATTGGTATTGGTAGTGAAACCTGATTTTGATAAATGATTTTATAGATTTCGTTCTCATTTTTACTCACAACAAAAATACAATTCGTTTAAGACATTTCATATCAAATGGATACAATCAATTTCCTCCCATAGCTTTCCGGTCATATATGATAACAAAAGACAAGAAATTTTCTTAGAAATATTTTTACATTTCTTATCATATTCGTCCTTTAATTTAATAAACAAAAGTAAATGTTAGAAATATGGATCTCAAAATATTGAACTTGTAACATAAAAATCACAACAAAATAAATATTTTGTATTATTTGCAATATGAAAGTAAAAGGATGTAAAAGGACGAGATTTTTGTTGGGATTTGTATTTGTACATATTTTAAAATCCTGGATAAGCTGCTTTTTTAAATCCTATATCAATGTATGGACATTTTTTATGTTTTTATTGGATTTGGACAATAAGCTGGGAGATTTTATTGGTGGGGAATAAAAGCTTTCAGTATCATAACAGGGACATTCAATAAATATAAAGCTGCTTATAAACTGTAAAATTATATTGATTTATTGACGTTTTTCTGTACCTATACCTACCACGATGTCGATATCTTGTTATTGGTAATATTGCTGCTTGAATGCCACTGGATATTGGGCTTTGATTGAACGATTGCCGTGTATCTTTCTGTTATTCAGATTAGTTAACTGCACGAAAGCGCTTACTAATGAAATCAATCTCCTTTGATGATTACCGCCTCTAGTTGAGCTACTGTTTTTTGCATACACCATACATTTTACACCGTATTGTGTTCTGCGATATTTGAATCAGTCGACTGCATTCCATTGGATTTGTTTGATTATAATATTATGCCAGTTAACATAACTACATAACGCAATCAGAAATGTCAACTCCATTGGTTTCTAGAATTTTTTTTGCCAGAAAATCGTTAATTCAACGGTCTTTGTTGTTCAACGGAATTGGGTCAAATCTGGATTACCACAAATTCGGCCACTACATTTTTCGGATGGCAATGAACATACCTGTATTCGAATTTTGTTCGAAAACCGCGACTTGAGAGTTTTTTCGATTATTTCACAAGCACACTAGAGTGTGGATTTTGTTCTAAAATCGACAAGTTGACGAAATAACCGTCAATGTATATAGTAGTGGTATGTGCGTTGTGTTAGTGCGAATGTGTGCAATTTAATTTTTTTGGATTTGACATATCTAGATAATATTTCCATTTATAATTTTGTTTGTTAATGCAAATATGCTTTAAATAAAATTAGTTATTTAAAATAATTTCTAATTCTGTGTTTCTGCGAAAACAATACATTTATTCGACATCGCATTGAAAAAAAAAATAAAATATGTGTGGTTAAATTTTTTTTTTCTTAACACATTGACGCACACCTTTTAAATGTATGTCTTACCATTGATTAATTATGACTTAAGATAATACCACTGCGAATTACTACAACAATTTTTATTTTTTATTGCTTTTTACACATTGTAAAAGAACAACACAACTCACTTCATGTAGGTTTAAGAAGAACAAAGATAGACCCAACAAATTCAAAGCAGCTAGAAAGAAGCAAAACATATTTTTAATTTATTTTTACCCACATCACTAAATATTTTAACAAAATTAAAAAAAAATTGAATCAAATGTATTTCCCTCTCTCTCAACTGAATATATGAAATATATATGACAAAATAAATAGACAATAACAATGAAATTCTATTTATGTCTTCATTTTGTTTTCATTTTTTCAGTCGTATTCCAACCATGTGAGTGGAGGTTGTTCATGACGTTTTTACAGATTTTACAGATATGGCGATGGGAATTTTTTTTATTTGCACTGCGACACAATTTGTTTGTTATTATTATTTTGTTGTTGATATTTTTCGAAACAAATTAAAACTAAGGTTACTCCGTTCAACCATATATTTATTTTGTTACTGATGGTACAATTGAATGTAAGAGTAAGTGAAATAGCAGTCATAACATTTCAAAATGATATTTTTTTATGTAATAAAAAGTTGATACACAATACAAATGCAATTTTTATATGGGAGAAAACAACAGCAATTAAATTGTTCGGTTTTTATGTTGCTAGAAAGAAAAAACTACTCTCGCACAACAATGTCTCTATCTATATGTGACTAGTAGAGACATTAAAAAACGTAGCGGCAAAAATCCGAGTAGTAATATCTTAATGTATTCAATCAACGGTCTTACTCAGGAAAACATATGGTAAATTTTGTAATTGCCATGATACTTCATTGCAAAAAGGAATGTATTGTTGAGAAATGAAAAATATGACAAGTTATTCCCTAAAAAATGAAAGTTGTTTACGCGAACGTGTAAAAAAACGATAAAATTGTATGACTGCTGTAGCAGTCATTTGCACGAACGTGTTAACTCGCCACTCAAAAGCTTGGTGAGATGTCAAAAAGCCAGGCGACGAAAGGACATAAGCACCAAAAACAACCGATAATAATTTTTGATGCTTACATTCGGAGAAAACAAACAAATACAACCTCAGAAAAATTACACGCAATAATATAAAATTAAATACTATTCTCCTTATACATATACGAAAACATCATGTTTCGTCTTTCAAATTGTGAGCAAAATCCACCCCTAATTCTAAATACATAATTTCATTATTATTTGCATCAATCAACAATAGTATTAATTTTGTGCATCTAGTAGGTTATTGAAGCAGCAGCAAAACTCCCAACTCTCAAGTCTCAGTTTTCGAACAAAATCTGTACTCTGATAGCAATACGTAATCAGAAGTGCCAACTTCATTGGTTTCTAGAACACTTTTTGTCAGAAAATTGTTCATTCAATGGTCGTTGTTGCTCAATTCTGGATTAGCACAAATTCAGGCACAATATTTTTCGAAAGGAAATGAACGTGCCTGAAAGGAATATGCCATCTGTATTGTTTACTCTTGGATTTTTGAATATTTAAACAATAGAATTTAATTTGTTGTTCAACAAAAATATTATTGAACGGTATACCTTTTTATTTTGTTTGTTTAATATAGTATCTTTTAGGGGCTAGTTTGTTTTTCCTCAATTTATGAATGAAAATTTATGAAGATCATATTTCTATGATAAGCGCAAATTTCGTCAATGAAGCCGCCTTTGGAAAGTATTACAAATAGGCTTACATTTTTTCTGTTTTTTTCTAGAATTTGCTTTTTATTTGTTTCGTCTTTCAGGTACAATTTGAAATTTTTTTTCTCGTTTTTTCGGCTTCTGGACTAGCACTTCTTTAACAGCACTATGTAGCACTAATTTATTAAACTTGTAGCACAAATTAAGCTTAATCGGTATGCAAAGTTCAATTTTGAAATTCGAAAGTTTCCATGCTGAAGTTACCCATACGAACACCTTGGATTCTTAAAACAGATGTACAAATGTCGAAATAAATAAGGAATTATTTTGTTTCTAATGCTAGCAATATAACTCACTACCTGATCTCGAAACGGGAGCCGTTGTCTATATGTTAACAAAATACTGTGCAAGTAGTGCAAGAAATGAATAAACTGCGAGTGTTTTCCGAAATTATACTTGCGAAAATGAATTGATCAAATAGTTGACATCTGTTGAAAAATAATAACTTCTGTGATAATAGAAAGAAATTACCAATTTGTCCAGTAACACTAACTAATGCTACTAATAAAAAATTTGAAAATAAGTTTTTTTTTTGTTTCAGTGGTTGACAATTAGGCCATTTCTGGCCCATTGTGATACCAAGCATTCACGTCACATCATTAACCCATTCACCTACTCACACAACTACAGTGTACCACCTGCATATTGCAAGCTCCATGTCAACCTGTACGTTGACATGGACGGTGGGTCGTCGCTGAATTCGGTATTTCATCAGAGGGTCTTAGTTGTGTTTATTAACATCTCCGATTGTATCGATAATGAAAATTCGATTTGCATCTAGACTCTGTTGAGATTCGAACCCAGTGCCTCCCGGTCCAAGTGCCGAAGCTTAAATCACTGCATTACTTGTCTGATAAAATAAGTTTGAATATGTTAAATTATTTTAAACGTACTAAACTTAACTGTTTGGTTCGCAAAAATTTAATTTATGGGACAAATGAATAAAAACTGTAAACAGCGTAAAATGGTGTCCTCATACTAAAAACACCGATTGGAAAAATAAACGTTCACAAAATGAGATATTGAATTGCCGTGCAATATGAATATGCATATCCCTACCGTTTGGTGGATAATGAATCCATAGCGACTATAATCGACGGTGCTGTTGCCGAAAACCCTAGTTATCTGTTGTGTGTACTGAGATGCCTAATCAAAGAGTTGACAAAGGCCTTCTTATGGTCGTCGAGATTGTTGTTGGGAGTACGAGTTAAATATCTGTCATTTTTGTCTTGCTTGGGTTGTGAACTCAACAGCAACCCCCTCTAGAAAGATAAGGGTCCTCACGCATTTAGCTTACTCTTGCTACGAAGTTTTTACCAGTGGCCGCGGCGAGGAGGCAGTGTAACCGCAGAAATCTTTCGCAATAATTCCTCAATCTGTTCTCAGTCTCAATCCAAATTAATTTACATGCTAAATAATTATACATGCCTTTTTTTATTTTGAAAGTGACGGTTTGGTAAATTTGGTTTTGAGAAATCGGTGAAAGGTTCCCCTGGGGGCTATTATTACTATTATTTTTTTTTTTTTTTTTTTTTTTTTTGGAATGGAATGGAAATAATGGAATAATCCGATCTCGGATTTTTTCCGATATCGAAAAGTCCGATCCGCCGCGAATTTTCCTATTATGGAATTGTTTGGTCGAATTTGTCAAATAGAAGCATGAAGTTAACAATAATGCGTTTTGTAATTGACTTGAAATTGCGAAATTTTATTTTGCTCTTGCTTTTCAATTGAATAATGTCCTGTCTGATGAAATCTATTTCATTTTCTATAATATTCTGTGTGTGAAATATATGTATAAACATCCCATCCATTCTCTTAGTCGTGTCGTTTCATACGACGCGACAATTGTCGCGTCACTTCGTCTATAAAAATTTATACTCTTAATCGACTGAAACCGACTAAAACCGACAAGTAACTCAAATTCTCCTCCAGTTGTTGTTGTCTAATAAATTCAATATAAATAAATTAATTATAATTATCATTTAAATATGATTTTTTTTATTTTTAATATACATATTAAACTTACATTTGAAATATTGTTCAATTTAATTATTTTTAGTTTTTAGATTTCGTAAAAAATACTATATTAATTGAAATAGTTGAAGGAACACAAACATTTGATAACAAAAAATGAAATTCGTGAACTAAATAGCAGTCGGATTTTCACATTCGATTTTCGGAAAATCCGATTTCGTTTTGTCTTTTCAGTTTCGTAATCGCGGATTTTTCTATATCACATTTTCATAATAGCGCTTTCGGATCCGATATCGAATTTTTTATAAAAACCTCTCAAAAGAATAAACGTAAGCCAATGGCATTCATAGATCTAAAATGACATGTTTGGAATTTGTTTATGACCTTCAAACAGTTCGTACACTTTCATATCAAATATAGCATTTGGAGCAGTTCTCAAAAATCGGTGAAAAATTCCCCGATGGTCGTGTTAATATGGAGGTTATAGAGATTAATCCAAAACAGTACATACAATCCGATGGCATCTACAGGCCTGACTAGACATTCCTTCAATTACTTTTTATGGGCTTTAAACAATCCCTGCACTTTCATATTAAATTTCACAATTAGAGCAGATTTATAAAATCGGTAAAAAATTCTCCAGTGGGTTTCAAAACGGACTCAAAGAGTACACAGAAGCCAATGGCATCCATAGATCTGAATAGACATCTCTTGAATTACTAGTGTAGGGCTGTGCGAAGGCCCTACACAAGTAGTACACTTTCATATCAAATTTCGCAAGTAGATCATTTTTATAATATCGGTGAAAAATTCTTCTAGTGTAGCGTTAATATGTTAGTTATCAAAATTAATCCAGAAGAGTACACACAAGCTGATCGCACTCATAGATCTGAATAGACATCTATGGAATTTGTTTAAGGCTTTTAAACAATCCCTACACTTTTATAGTAAATATCGCAAGTGGAGCATTTTTCTACTCCTGGATTAAAAGTTAAAGCGAACTGTTATCAATATATTATCGTTTTAACAACATCACAAGCAAGTATTGTTATTTTTTGTTTTGGGACGTTGCCTAACCCTAAACGAACAAAAAATGTATAACAGATTCACTGTCGTTTATAAGCAACATTTATTAGTAGTAATGCACAATATGAAAAAATTGTTAAGGGATACAAACGGCTCCTGGCTTTTTTAAATATTAATAAGTAAATTTTAAAATATTAATTGTATTTAACAAATAACAAATTTATTTATAAATAAAATTTGTTATTTCATTTGTTCATTTAAATTTATTTGGTGACCTAGAAATGTCCTGGAGTTTAACCTAAATTTGTTAGAAACATAAAATTAGGGTACTGTACGAATTCGTGCAGCTTGTCCTAAATCCTAAAACTGTGTAATGTTTAAGTGGATATGATATACTTTCTGTTGGGAAGTTTCCGTTCTTTTCTATTTTTTATAATTATATTTAAAATGATAGCGGTACTTACTACCGTTGGATCTAGGTTTTCATTTAGAATTTGATCTGATTCGGATCAATGGATGTCATGAAATGCAGTGAATATAGCAAGTATTGGGAAACCAACTATGTCCAAACCAATTCTTAATTAAATTGGCAACAAAATTGGTAAGATCATTACGAGTTTTGAGAAAAATTTTTTTAACCAAAATTCTACATATCTACAACTGACACGGCTTCACTGATTGTGATGAAACATCATATTTAAGTGTTTCTATAGTATGGCATTTTTGGGTTATTCTGGATGATAGCCAGATATTTCTTTTACATCGAGGTAAGATTACCAAGACGTTGGAAGTTTGGTTCCGAACTAATGAAACATTGAAGGTAAATTTACTTGACTCTGTAGCAAAATTTTCTGCAGAAAATTTTGTTGCAGTATGAAGTTTTATTTTTAAGGTGCCTGCTTTCAGAAAATTAATCTACAGAATAAATAATTTTTTTTATGAATAGGCAATAACTTTTACGAAATGAAATGTAGGGGAAATTTGTTTACAAAAATAAAACCAATTTAGCTAATTGGTTTTTTGCTCTCTCTCTCTCTCTCTCTTCGATTTATATTCTCCAGCAAATTTTTCTGTAGAAAATTTTGCTAAAGTGTCAAATAAATTCACCTTGAATTATTTAAATTAAAAAATTCGCTTGTCTCATCAAACTACAGTGAACAAACTACAAAAACAATGCCAACAAATCACATAATACGAGTACAATAAATTTCGAGTTAACGAAGGGATTAACAAATGCGTAGCGAAAGATAATAATTCACTAAGGCATTGTGATTATAATTTGTCTGTAAGTTGAAAGTATTTTCATTATTTTTGTAGTTTGGTCACTGCAGTCTGAGGAGACGACCAAATTTCTTAATTTAAAGAATTCAATTTTTCATTAGTTTCCAAGATCCTAAACAGAATCCATTGGTCCAAAAGTTAAGCGAAAATGTGTTCTTAGAAAATTTTTCGGAATGACAATTAAAAGCACACAGGCACAACACTCACACAGTAGATGTTCGATTAGGCCGAATAATCTGTTGAATTCTAAACACACGTATTGTAATTCTATTCTAACTGTAACAGTAAATTTGTGAAAAGTTGTCCTACTGGAAAATCCCTTGGAAATGATCTATGCTAACCTTTCTGGATTTAGAGGAAACCTTTGATTACTCGGACAGTTGCATTTAGGGGAGTGAGCCAATACTTATAGGCCGGATAGAGCAAATACCAAAAAGGATGCCTATTGCCTATTGGTAATCTGAGTGGATTCTACGTTAATAAATTTGTTAGAAGAGAGACATCACAAGGTGGATGTTCTCCTCCTTCTTTGGAACTTGGTCATTAATGAGCCTGACAATCACAGACTGATGTTGAGTCTACTTTTAGACAGCCACTCCGCTATTCTAGAGGCATAATATATTTGAAATACTAAAGAAACCCACTATAACTCTTTAAGTCTTGTAAAAGAGCCATCGGGAGAGAATAAAGTTATGTTACGAGCAGATTTTTCTTTTATTGCTTTTTTGGTTTAGTGCTCTATAATATTTTCCTCCACTTTGATTGAAAACTCAATGGTAATATATCAAAATAAAAAAAAACTAAAGTAAAAACCGAATGAACCTAGTCGCCTGGCCTACTGCTAGGCAGAAAAATTAGAAATAGAGACATGAATCAGAATTCTGATCGCAAAGCAGAATACAAGTATTTCACACCACATAAACGTGTGTATTCTTATTTTTCTGCTTTCAGAATTCGGCCCATGTGTTGCCAGCATTAAGCTTATTTTATTATGTGGAATTACTGTTTGGTGGCATGTAGATCAGTGGAGCCCCAAAATCTTTGACTTTCATATCGAACAGATGAGTTTGAGTAATTTTGTTTGTATTTTTGTTTTTTGTTTACAAAATAAATTTTATTATTGGCAAATGGCCTCAAAACGCAGCTCTAATTACGGGTCAGATCGAAATTGAATACAGTTAAGATGATTAAGCGGTGAGCAATCACAGAGAGCCAACAAAAACAGCCGTGTATTTGACGAAATATTCTCAAACACATCAAAATTACTAAGAAGGCAATATTCATTTTTGAAGAAATTTGAATTACACACCTCATTACAAATGGGGTCGCATGCTCACAATATGGTGTGTGGTTCACTAAATTGTCGATAATTTTGTAAATATAAATAAAAAATTTGATGACAATCAAAAATTTGATGACAGTAAATAAACCTACTCAAGCAAAGGAGATTCTCTTTTATCTCACACCCTGGGATATCGTAGGTAAATAAAAGGTCGCGAGTTCAGCTATAAGACTCAAATACATTTTCATGTGAAACCGTAGGTCACTCATCTATCGTAAAACACAGAAAACACAGAAGGACACCATTCACCAGACACCAGTATAACCTTCATAACTCCTTCCGTCACCATCCTTTGAACCTTGTTAAAGTTAGCCGAAAGTTGCAAGCCGAAAGTGAAAAAATCGATAATGCAGATAGTGTCTTGACTAGTTCAGCCGAAAATTAAACAAATTATATATTAAATGGAAGTATCTCAGCCGAAAGTGACTAAACCTACAATATCAACCGAAAATATATAACAAACAACAATTAAAATCTTCAATTTAACAGATATTAATTTATGAAATTTTATTTTTTCCTTCTCCTGGCAATAAAATCGTTGATCATTCGAGATTTTGCCAGATGGACACCAATCTGACTATGCCGATTCAATAGCCCATGACTACAGGTAGATTCTGAGTATAAGGTTGGGTGGGTCTGATGGGGTTATCGGGATAAAATTTTGATATTCCCCATTTTCATCGATAAAATCGTTCGTCATTTGAGATTTTGGCATGTAGACCCCAACCTGACTATGCCGATTCGTTAGCCCATTCTAAATAAAAGTTAGGTGTGGGTTTGATGGGTTTATAGGGATAAAGCGGCGTATCTACCTCATACAGCCGAAAGTAGTCGATAAAGAAGATTGTGGAAGAACGATTTTATCGATGAAAAATGGGGAAAATCATAATTTAGCCCCTATAACCTCATCAGATCCACCCCTAACCTATGCTCAGAATGTACCTATGGTCATGTACTATAGAATCGGCATAGTCAGATTGGTGTCTATATACCAAAATCACGAAAATCAAAATTTCACTCCTATAACCAATCAGACCCACCCCAAACCTATTCTAAAATCTACGTATGGTCATGATGAGCTATCGAATTGGCATAGTCAGATTGGTGTCTATATGCCAAAACCTCGAACTACGAACGATTATTGACGATGCTTGATAATTTTCAATCTTCTTTATCGACTACTTTCAGCCCTATGAGGCAGCTATGGCGTTTCATCCCTATAATCTCATCAAAACCACCCCTAACCTTTATTTAGAATGGTCATGGGCTATCGAATCGGCATAGTCAGATTGGTGTATATATGCCAATATCACGAATGACCAACGATTTTATTCATGAAAAATGGTGAATATCAAAATTTTACCTCTATAACCCCATCAGACCTACCCCAACCCTATATCATGGTTCATCAATTTGGTACAGTCAAATTGTTCATCTATCAAAATCTTGATATACAAATCATTCATCAGCTAAACGTGACTGCGTCTCATGGCTATTGTATAGATGCCTGTTATTGACATTTTCCTTGGTTTGAATATTGAAGTGTATCTTTTTTATCGATTTAATCTACATTACCGACAGTTTAAATTATTTCCGACTGGAATAACAAAACTAATATCTGCATTACCGTCGTTCGACTGGGATAACAAAAACGCTATCTGCATTACCATCGCTTGCGGTTTTAGTTATTGCAATTGATTTTGCGGGCTAGATAATGCTTCCAAAGACTTGAAACGTTGTTTAAGAAATTTCAGAAAGTCTTCGGGTTTCTGAAATTCAGTGCAATCCTGGAGCAAACTTTCATATTCTTTCGGCGAACTTTCGTATATTCGTCGTTTCATTGTCGAAATTGTGAAAATTAGAAATGAGTTCCAGGATTCGACATTTGTTCCTAGGCTTCTATTCGCGTGTATGTACTCATTAGTCGGATTGTGCAAATTCTTAATTGCGGCCAATGATTCTTTACTAATTGAAGGTTGTAACGTAGTTAGGTAACCTGATATAATTAAGCATTTGTCATTGTATTTATTGTTTAAGGTACTTCAGGCCATTTTATAATTATCATCGGTTGATTCCAAACGGCTTATTAGCTTAGCTGCTGCTCGCTCCACTAAGATGGTTTTTCAGATAGTTTATTCTAAGCGTGTCTGAAAGCGTTTAATTTTTTTATATCAAACGTTTCAATATTTCAGAAAAACTAATCTTAAGTATCCTAGCTTCTCATGGTCATCGTCTGAGGCTTCAACACAAAGCTCTTCGTGCCTATCAAGTATTTGATTCATCGCCAGCTATTTTTCTTCCAAGACTTTTTGGCCTTCGCTATTTCGCTGTACAATCCCCTCCTTTAAAAATAGTGTCCTAGTAGTATTTGGTAAAGGTGGGGAGGGGTATTGACTCCAGACTCCACGATGGTGCTAGCCGTGATAGCGGTATCGGATTGTTTCGGAGTTTGACACCACTGTAGCTTTATTATGGTCGGTTTTTTGTGACCGTTGAATGATGCTACTCGATGTCGCTGGTTGCTATACAGTCCTTAATTTTGGTTGAGAACTTGCCCTGGTTGTGATTTAGCTTTATTTTCGATGGATTTTGTATAGTTACGGGAACCGACGATAATTTGATAAACTGTTTGGCCGGTTGTTGTTTGGCTTTGAAGATTTTTATAAACTTGTCCAATGATCATGAATTGAATTGAGGTTAGTGCGCCTACCGCTCATATTAATTTCGTTGTGGGTTCTAGTGCAGGGCACTATCATATTTAAGCACCCAAACAGCCTCGGTGTCGCATCATGTAATTTAAATTTCTGTCCTAGTTGCGAATATTAAAAGGATAAAAAGAATGTATTTCATTCGCTTTGTATCTGTTCCCGTCTAGCGTCCAGCGGGCACAAATTCCTGGGGAAAAACATAATAATCTTCTTTATATGAAGAAAATTTTCGAAAATGGCTTGTCCTAACCCCCCAGTGAGGCTATTTTTCTTAAGATTTAGTACGTTTTTGGTAATCTTGGTTCATATAGCACCGTACCAAATAGGCCAATATGTACAAATTTGGTGTTGTTGTTATTTTAAGATATAATTCACCAAAGAAGAAACGTTGAACCGCATTAAGTTTTTATGATGTATCCTAAAAACTAGCTACAAATAGTTAGCTAATTAATAGTTGCTAATTAATTTTTATTTCAATACTGAACTGGTGCTTTTAAGATTGTGGTGTATGTAGGGTCATATAGTACCGGAGCAAACAATTCCAGTCATTCTGCGTCTCTTTTAGTATACATTAGATGATTTAAGTATACCTACCATATTTGCAGACTATACACATTTCTTCATATACTTCATCGATGCACTTATTGGTTGCGGATGAAGATTGAACCAGATACGAAAATCAAATTACAGTTAATATACCGGCTACGATTCTTAGGAATTCCACCCACCTAACCACATATTTGGCTAAATAGTTAAATATAAAAATCACGTGAACCATTTAACTTTAGGATTAGCACAGGATAATGTTCATTCAGCATATACAATTTGAATCATATATCAATCAACTAGATACCAATGATGTCAAAACGTCAATAAAACTTCAATTACAAAATGTTTTCAACATATCATTTTATTAAATCTTTTTAGTTATAAAAAATTCCATTTTAAATTTAATATTAATTGAAATTTTTGTGAAATTCATTACTTTTCATTTTAAATTATAGAACAGTAAATGAAAAATTCATGAAAAGTACTCTTTGCACTCAATTAAGATTATGTATGTACATACGTATATGTTTTACCTACGACTTCTGGGTGTAACGATATAAAATTGTTTTGTGATGATGACTGACAATGACATTTATATTTTCTTCTGAAAAGTAAAATAAAGAAATGAAAATTGAACAAATTTCAAGGAGATTATTAACAGTCAAACACTTTGTTTTTATTATTATTCCCGTAGATATATGCGAAGATCCTGAGATACGTGAAAAAATTGAAGAATTACGAACGGAGCAAGAAAGTAAACGATTGGCAGAAGCCAAGCGACGTGTGAAACGATCACAAAGTAATAATACAAGGTAAATGTATACAAAAAAAAATATATAATCTTCTTGTACTGTTTAACCCCGTATATGTAACTAATATACCATTTTTATTGATATATAGAGTACATTCCGTGCGACGAACATCAATCAGGGATAAATCGCTGACGACGAAGAAAGATGCTGTCGAAGAGACTAAATTACGGATGCAAGCGCAAGAGGTAAGTGCAAAATTTGATTTACTTTGTACGTTGATATTATATTGTATATGATTGTCGTATGACATCCCCTTCCTTCTTTAAAATACTGATATACATGTGCACAAAATAAATAAAATTTCTAAAATTAGAAATTTCTAATTTATCATTACGCTCGGTACGATATCAACCTTTTATCGATTATAAACATTATATTTGTTTACTTTTGTAACTCACCCTTTGTCATATTTTTGAAATCGATTTTGTGGTGCGACAACGACTGCTATAATTATCAACGCTTTATATATAGACATAGAACTCTCACATATATTTTAAGAATTGTTGTCCGCCTATATAACTTAATCTGCTGTTGATGTGGAGTGTTACCACCTTCTTTAATTACTAGAATTATTACGTTTGTTATATATGATGGAAGGAAAAAGAAATTTGTATTTTATATTTGACTTTGGGTTGCACAAACGTTTAAATGACATGAAAATAAAAATATTCACGGCCATTGGAGCTACTAATTTGAATTTCGGTTAAACACAATTAAAAGTAAAAGTTATTACAAATTTTATGTACAGCAATGAAATTGTGTGTTGGGTAAGTTTTTGGTATCATTCATTGTTTAGAAATATCCAGTTGAGGGACGTCGAATTCAACATCGTAGCATTATTGTATTTCACCGTATTTGATTTAACTTGAACCCACCCCGTATAAAAATACAAATGAACTTACGTAGCTTTCTAACCTAGTTTTAAACTTCTAACGAAATATTGTAATATCAGTCCATAAAAAATGTGAAATTTTACATCAACAACTTTTTCAGAAGAGCTTGTTTTGATTTGCAGTAAAAAATCATTTTTAAAGGTCATGGATTACAATATTCCTTAGAAAAACATAAAAATCTACGTATAGCATTTACCCTCGATGAATCTCACAATAATGTATTCGTATGTAGGATGCACATTATGCTGAATTCTGAGAAATATATATGATTTTAAGGATCATCATTTTCGTATTATTGAGAATAAATACAAGCACGTAATTCGGTTTAGTTAACCTTTTGTCTTTGTGTTAACCTTCGCTTCAAGAAGCAGTTACCTTATTAAAGTTTGCTGAAAGTTTCAAACAATAACACAAATAGTACGGTGCTATCCTAACCAAAAGTAATCGATCCATAATGAAAATAGGTTCTTTCCTATCGAAACCTGAAATAACGAAATTAGTATTCCACGAAGCTAACTTTTTTATCTAGCTAAAAGTTCACGACCCTAAAGTTAGCAGGCCCATTCAGCAGAATATTAATAGAAATGGGGAATTTTAGGTAATAGAATGCCCCATTTTGATCCACTCGGCTTTTAAATTTTAAAACTAGCAGATATCAAAATGAAAAATGCAATCCGACCTCATGTCCTCTCAGCCTACAAATAATTAAAGGCTCAAACTTAATTAAATGCAACATTAAAAAATTTGGAGCTCTACTTCAACTCGGACTTAATTATTTGTAATTCGATTTAAGATCTCGTAAATCCAATGCTTTACCCAAATCGAGTGGATCCCAAATTGTTTTAAGACATTTGATTAGCCTATATAGATTCCGTTTTGCTTTCTAAACTCGCTTATAATCCAATTTTCGAATTAGGTTGTAGTACCTCTAAATTAACAAATCAATTGCGTTGTCAAGAATAAGTGTAGCTCGGAGCTGAATTTTTATTTTAATGTGAGTTCTAAAGTGAATTTCTGACAAGTTTTTGGATTTGGGATCTTGGTCTGCTAGTTTTAAAATGGAAAAGCCAAAAGTTAATCAAAAATGGAGAGTTGTAATTGTTGTGGGGAACACCCGATATACTTTTAATCTTCATCGCGAAAATTGAAAAAGCTCCTTCGGAACCTGTTACTTCTAGTACGCAGATGTTCACCACATTTCGCATAGCTCTCCCAATTTATGGAAAAAGCGTTAGTACACAGTTTTATTCCAAATAGTCCGGCTGGATTAGATGCCAAATTGTGGTGAAATAAAGTTTTTTTTATCAAAACTCGTAATTTCCGGTAAATTTAAAATATGTTCCGCAGAATTAATCTTGTTTGAGATTTAATTTACAATCTTTTAATATTATTTTTTAATATTCGTTTTTTCCCAATTTATGGATAAAATCTTAAGTATGAAGTTTCATCCCGCTCAATCAATCCGTCTGGGCTGTAATTAGACCAAATTTTTACTGAAAAGGAGACTTTTTTGACAAAATTCGTCTTTTCCGCTAAAATTTGGGAAAAATTACCGTTTTTCTTATAATTGATATACTTTTCAAAATTTAGGCAAAAAATTAAAAGCTCCTATTGAGGCTGTCACTTCCTGTGGAAAAACAAAAAGCTTCTATGGAAGCTCGCACTTCCGCTTGACCGATTTCGACAAAAATTCACTGAAATCTCGTTGTTTGTGGAAAATGATTAGGTATTAACCCATATTAGCCCAAATTATTATTTTTTGTATAAAATATAAACTTCTTAGTAAATATTTCGAATGATGAATTTGTAAAACAGAAAATTGTTGGAAAAATAAAAAATAACCGTTAGGTAACTGGTACGAGAGTGATCTATTTATAGATCACTGGGTCAGAAGAAATTAATTTATTGTGGTATACAAAAATTTAGTTTCGTTATATTTTATTTCATTTATAAATTCCAACAAGTGTAAAAAATTTAATAGACTTCAAGTAATATAAATACAAAAATTATTGTTGACAACTTCGTATGTATGCATATTGTTGCGATTAAAATTTACTTCCTTGATTTTGAACGAAATAATGAAAAACAAGATGTGCACAAAGTTACGTTACATTTGCTACAGAATGTAAGTGGTCTACTATTGCAATTTGCAAATTGACAACGACGTTGGTTCTTCCGTTTGTCGAGATAATGTTCTTTTCCATAGAGTCTGACGTCATCTATTATTTTCGCTCTAGATGTCGATGGTAAACTAAGTGGTCTGCCTTTCCTAATACTTCTACCATGACCAAGTTTTAAATAGCTCACGGCAATCTGACGTCTAAACTCCTTATTTGTCATCGAATTGTGCCCGTTTATTTTTTTGTATAAAATGTATGAATTAACAACTGCCATATCGATCATACGGGTGAATAAACTCCAATACCATTTCTTTCCTTTTATTGCTATTTTGTTTGACTCAAGAAGCCAGTCATGATGATCAACTCCCCCCATGTTTCTATTGTAGTTATAGATAAGTCTTGGTTGAGGAACCGACATTTTTGTTGCAACAGAAACACATCTGTTGTCATGCCATTTGACAACTAGTAAATTATGTTTGCTATCAAACATATCATCATGAGTTCCTCTCGGTAATTTTTCTAATTCCTTTGTTTTTTTTATTGGGCATTTTTGCGTTCGATTGTCTCTAATTGTTCCGGTAGCCCGAAATCCCATTTGTTTCAAAGTATAAAACAAAAGGTAGCTACTAAAAAAATTATCAAAGTAAACACAATGATTATTGGCATTTTTAATCACTGACAACATATTTAGTACAACTGTTGTACCAAGCGGGTTTGTCGATGGTTCTTCATTTTGAGTTTTTCCACAATATAATGTAAAATTGTAGCAATATCCAGTTGATCCACATAAAGCCCAAAGTTTATAACCAAACCGAATAGGTTTTGCTTTTATAAATTGGTTTATGGAATGATGCCCATAATACTTTATAATCATTTCATCAATGGATAGAAGCGAATCGAAGACTCCAAACTTTCTGAATTGTTTATTAATTCCATAAGCGGTTTGATTTTGAAACTTTTATCCATTTTATTTTCGGCTGCTTTTGTGTTGTCTACAAAATGAATGTAAGATTTCATGTCCATATAAGCATTCCGAGTGAAAGCATTTTTAACAAGTGGTATCCCTAAATCTTCACAATCAGACCAGTAAACTCTTTCACTTGGTAAGGTGTGACTGATACCCACTAAATATCAAAAATCCAATGAAAATTTTTATTTCGTCGCTTGACACAGAATACCCCTGTTTGTTCTTTTGAGCTGTAGCATAACGGATGGTTTCATTTACTATAAGATCATATGCATTTTCATCGAAAAAATTCTGAAATATGTCTAATGGTGTAAAATTTGCAAGTGTGGTTTCTACATTTTCTAATAAATTGTTAGATTCGTCTCCAAGTTCTGGCCAATTGTAATTTACATCCGTTCTCTCCCATTTTGCAGTTGGAACTTCTAATTTCCGCTTTTTCTTCGAAAAATGTGCTAACGGAATATCATCTTCCTCGCTTTCAGACGATTCCATGTCATTTGTGGGCAATCCAAAAATTTCTGTAGGGCCCGCAATATCATTTACCATACTAATTCCAATATCATCATCAATTGTGTTGTCTTCGTCGGTCAGTTCGTGTACATCCGGTGGTATCGCTATAATTTCACGATCACATTTAACGGAGTGTTAGTATTCGACTGCCTCTTCAAGAGTTACAAATTGTTTCCTACTCATTTCGAATAATCTACCGATAAAAAATACATACAGATACTTTTGAGATACAAAATACGCTATGTACAAAATAAATGTCATAGCCCAGCGATCTAATTATAGATCACTGACTTTACCGGGCCATTACAAAAACACCACTTATAATTGTAAATAATCAGAATTTCAATTTAAATGTTATATGGTTTGAGCAGACAATAATGCAAAAATTAACAACTTACCTTCAAAGTCCTTGAAATTATGTAATAAAATATAATTATAAATGTGTTCTTTAATAATATTGTAATTTGAATAATTCATCTGCGCACCGCTGCGATTGCAAACCCATACTAAATATTTTTACGAAAGGAGTTTTATTTAAACAAAACATTGCAGTAAAAATATTCCGTTATAATTTCTCTAATTCTCTTTTTTAGTGATTTTTTGTATTGATCTACATATAGATCGCTGAGCTAATATGGGTTAAGTTCCATTCCAATCAATCAGTCCATTTGGTATGGAAAAAACGGTTTTTGTTAAAAATTGAAATTTTTGCTTAAATTTTGGAAAACTAGTCTGGAACTGTATTTTTGCAAATCCAATTTAAAATCTTTTAGTTCATAGTCGTTTTCTGGTAAATGCAATACTTTTCACAATAATAAAAATCGTAGTTTCTGCCTAAATTTTGGAAAACTTATTTAGTACGGTATTGGTACAAATTTAATTTAGAATTATTTCAAAATACTTGCTTAAAACGAGAAAGCTCCTATGGAAGCTGTCACTTCCGGTGGTCCTTTTTCGGCCAAATTCACTGGGATCTCCCATGGAAAAAGTTTTAGTATAAAGTTTCATCCCGATCAAAGAATCCGTTTAAACTCTACAAAATTTTGGAAAACTGATCTTTGGCACTATTCCAGTTTTCTCTGGGAATAGGGAACTGGGTAAAATATTTTGATAGTATTTTGGTCTGAATTATATTTGGCTGGCCTACTGTTGGAATTAGTGTGAAACTTTTGTTCCAGGGAAAAGTAATTCCTAATATATTCTTTTCTTATAAATATTTACACCAAACGAATTCCAACAGTAGGCCAGGAAAATATGATTTAGATAAAAATGCTATGAAATTTGTTACAGATGGCTCGCAGCCAACCCGCAGTTTTTAACTACGCACGCCGAGGCGTCGCTCACGGTGGTGGTTTGCCGGCTAGATCTCAGGGTAATGGCATGGGTCATGGGGTAATTAGAGGCTTGCAGGCTCCTGGTCTACACCGTGGAACAGAAAATCAAAATATCGTTTTTTTTTGTTTTTGTAATAAAACACTTTGTATCCAGCTTCTGTTTTAATATTATTAAAACAGAAGCTGTATTGAAACAGAAACTGGATACAAAATGTTGTATTACAAAAACAAAAAAAACTCGAGCAGAAACGTTGACCAGCATTTCATAACATTAAATTAATAAAATCAAAATCAAAGCACATAATAAAAAACTGAAATTAAATTACGTCGACCAGCATTTGTCGAACGAAACCTGAGGAACGTAATAAAATAATAATAACCAGGTGTGTCCATTCGGTGGCGACAGGATTTCCCCGAGTTGCAAGTACCCAGTCTGCTGAAGAGACCCTCCCGAATAACACATCGACCCCGAAACGCCGACGCCCAGCCACAATAAAGCAGCATAAGAGGGTAGGGGCGTCTGCTCAACAGACCAGGCCTCTCTACACCCGGAGAGACCTCCAACATATCTTCCATAATTCACACTTTGACAGCATGAGACCGCCGAAGTGCCACGAGGAGACCGCGTGCTGGACTCATCATTCCGACCCAGTGGATGTCCTGCCAAGAGAATGAAGGAGATTTGCAAGCCCAGCCTGTAACAATGGAGTCCCGACACAGAATGGAAAACACCCTCCCACCATACCGATCCGAAAAATTGATTAACACTGCATCTTATGTATTTTAAGACACAAAAAAATAAATGAAATAAAAAAACATAGAAAAATGAAAATGAGGCTGACTGCCAGGAGTTAAATGCCGTGCTGGTTGTTTTTATTCAAATACAAGTGCCCAATCATGGATAAAAAAACGAAGGTTTTCAAAACGAAAAGGAAAAGAAAAGGGAAATTAAATCCACAAAAGAAAAGGGTCGCTGAATCTTAATCAGAAAGAATAAATTAAACAAATCAAAAATATGGCCGTAGAACGTGAGTTAATCTGATAGCGAAGTTACGCACGCAACCGTTATGGCACTCGATTACAAAAATATTTAATAAGAAATTGGGAAAGAAAAATCGAAAATTTGTAAATTGATAAAAACTCGAATTTACGTTAGATGTAAAAAGGAGGGCGTTAGTTCACCTTGAATCGTTGAGCACGGGCTCACCAAAACCCGTATATACTTTTCGTTGAGCGACCGTTTTGCCAAAAAACCGTAAATGGCCTTGTAGCTGTCGTGTCACAGGTGGTTATTACACCCGGACCGTTAAGCATTGGTTAACCTTAAACCGTAGATAAATTTGCTAGAGTGGCCTTGCCTGCTATCCGTAAATAATGTTGGGCGTTGTCCGTCTTAAATTCTAAAATCCAAAAATTATTAGGCATTGGCTCGCCAAACCGTAAATTAATTGTTGGGCGTCCTTCGCCAAAAACCGTAGAAATATTATGCGCTTCCCCCTTTGACCGAAATTATTGCGAATGGCCTCAACTGGCATCCCGTAAGTCGGACCCCAAGTGGCGGCACGTCCGCTGGTATATAATGGTACTCTTATGAACACGGTTTTACACAACCAAATACAACTAAAAAATTCATTAATATGAACTCAATCTCTAACACTGTAGAACAAATTTTGCACACCAGTGTATTCACAAGAAAACCAAAATGCTTGAAATACTCGTTTTTGTTTTGATTGATTGATTGGAATGTGCGACCAAACCTAAGTAAGATTCCCGGTTGACGCCGGGCCCATCCGCACACTCTTTTACACATAACAAGATGGAGGGATAGGAATGGTATATTAATTATTATGGAAATTGACCCGGTTTCAGACACCTAAGTAGTCAATAGTTAGTAAATTGTTAGTTGAAATGTTATGTAAGACGGTTAACACAAGACAGCACAATTATTTAAAATATGGTATAAATCTCAGCAAACAGAATCCTAAAAATTATATTAAATTATCTGCAATAAAACTTAAAATATTTCCAGTGGTGGTTTTTACTATTAGGAATACTAAAAGAATGGTAAATAATGAAGTATTAACTAATTATATTAAAACAGCTTAACGTAAAAATTATCATTAATTAATTCAATTCAATTCTCCTGAAAAATATTAAATAAAATTAATCAAATTCAAACCACCAATAAATTAGTATATAATAATAGTACTAACCAGAATCAAAAGTATCATTACAGGACTTCGAGATACTAAACAGTGTAAAACATTACAGCTTATAATTATTAATAAGAAGCAGCGACATTTCTCGTTCACCAATAAAACCTGTTAAAGTATAATTCAGCAATAATTAATACTAACAATCGAAGCACCATGGTCATCATTAAAACAGTAACTGCCATCTCCTAATTAAACGAGAAATAACCCATGAGCATCCTGAAATTTAAATTAATTAGCTTTCTGTTCATAATCAATAATTAATTTCCTGTAACTTAGTAATGTAATACTAAGAATTATATTATTCTTCTGCCTCTAAATCTGAAATGTCAATTCATCATTAATTAAAGTAGGATTAATAAATTTTGATTCGATTTGAATGCACGACCAAGTTTAAAGCAGGAACTCCCAGTTACTGCCGCGACCATCATACACCTGCTTTATATACAACAAAAGGATGGGAAAGGTATGTTAGATGTGACAGACCTGGCCCGATTACAGACACTTTCAAATTGTGTCAGCTTCCCTTTGGACCGCATCTGAAATTAATTATTATTTTGAAATATTTTAGTTAAGTATATAGCCATCAAAACTGCTTCCAGAATGCTTATCTCCTAGAGTCAATAAATTGTTAGAATTTGAATTATTTGCTGATAAGTGCTATTGATTCCGGAATTCTTTCCCTAACAATCAATATTTAATTTAGTTTTATTATTATTATAAACCAGTTTTAAACACTAACACCCAGAGTATCCGTAACTAACCAGCACCACTCTTAAAATAGATTAACTGCTTTACCAAGAATAAGTACACTGTCTAACTTATAATAACTTATTATAACTAAATACTAAATTTAAATAGTTATTAACTGGGTCGCCTTCCGAAATATTTCCTGTAAATTAACTTAAGATTAATGACTACCATTTCACTTTACAATATTCGAAAGTGTAGCCACCAAAACTGCTTCCAAAACACCAGTGTCCTAGAATTTAAATTTGTTAGTAAATTTAGATGCATAGATACTATTAATTCCGGAATCCTTTCCTAAATCCGGATTAAATTAATTTAATTATTCCAATCCATTTTTAAAAATATTATCACACCCGAATATTTGTCATTAATCAGCACCTATCATAAATTAGCTTAACTACTTTACCAAGTATAAGTATACTTTCGAACATACAATAACATATTATAAACTTAATTCTAAATTTAATTGAATTTAAAAACTAGCATTAATATAATAGTGGTCGTTTGCTACAACCCAACATCAACCTGGAGGAGATTTGTAGATATAGTACATAACCTGGAATACTAATAATATAATTATCCAACATTCATATTAGATAATAGTGATTAAGAATAAGATTAAATTAGCTGACTTCCATTTTATTTGTATAATAATGTTTATTATAAATATTGTATGTGAACTGTAATGTGATTAATCTAAACTGTAATTATTTTAAAATTTCATTAGTATTAAAAATGATTAAATATTATTCTAAACCAAGATCCAAATAGCCTTATTTGTTATGAGGCCTAACAGACTCAGCTTCCACTTCCATCTATATCTGAACCCCCAGATTCTTTTATTATATAAAACTATAGTTAAAGAGGTAAATAATAGATCAATCTTTTTAATTAGTGGAATTTTTCTTCAATTTACCGTAATTATCTTACTCTAAAATTCTAAATAAACTTCAACAAAAACATCCACAACATTTAGCAATAATTAACAATTATACCATATTCCCGCCGCCACTGTGTAAATTGATCACACATATTGCATCACTCGATAACCCCCCCCCCCCCCCCCCCCCCCCGCCCCCTCAGTTCTCCGCATTATAGAGAAGAAGTGTACCTCCTGCCAAATCGCTAAAAATATAAATACAAGAAATAGCGATGCCCATCGCAATCTCATCATCACCTAAGCAAGATTCACAAAAACAAGCCGACGATACTGAACAGATTCACATAAAACGTTAAAACTACCAAAAAAGAAACATTTTCAAAATCATAAGTCCCTGTTCCTGGCAAGTAAAACATTCATATGCAAACAAAATGCTACATGCAAGGTTATGAACATCAGCAATACCATGCGAAACAAAATAAAACATTACCATCATGAACCGAAAAACAATTAACATTATACAGACAATATATCCCTTTTTCAACCAAGAAAACAAAAAAATTGGCTTAATTTTAGTCCAACCCACACAAATGTGTGAGTAAAAAACCATAGTATGTAATGGCGTTGTTGATAAAAATTTTCGCATGATTTGAAGTACAACTAACACAATTGTGTGTATAGTTATAGTGTTTTTTTCGGACGAAAATAAGTTAAAAAGGAATACACAAATGTGTAAGTTGGTTGAAACAAAAATAAATTTTTGACGTGATACTTTTGCCCTACCCGCACAATTGTGTTAGTAAATCACTAAAGGGATATAATATCGTTCGCAGTCGAAAAGCATGCGTTAATTTTCCATTGAGCCATGCTACACACGGTTTCGTAAGACCTTGGCTGATTAAAACAACAAAAAATCCAGCTCACGGAAGTACACTCGCGTATTGTAAAACATCTGCACATACAAGCACAAAACGTAAATATGTATACAACAAATATATAATTATATAACAATGATGTAAATATAAATAATAATTATTATCTTATGTTCCTTGGCACACCCATCCATATTACACAGCTAAACGCATATACGTATAACATGCTATATCAGATTCTATACATTCTATAGAATATAATTGCGATCGGCTTCGAGTTATATATCGCAAAACCACATTTTCGGTTGTATTGAAATGCATATCCCGCGCGCCAAACACATCCAATACATACTAAATTCATGTAAAATATAATATATAACTACGAGTAAATAAGTATACAAAACGAAAGATAGGATTTAAAATTACCAAAAGCAGAAAACAAAAAATTCTCGTCGATCACCAAACATGCATACTCTCTTCCAAAAACAACAACAAAAATTGTTAGCTAGTGTACCAAAAACAGTAGAATTGAAAAAAACCCTTTCTCGCGCAAACTATATTCGGTCGGATAACAAGAACAACCCATAACATGAGAATAATTCTACTCTACACCTTCATGGGTTATAAATATGTGTTTATATGTGTACTTAAAAGAAAAATTTAGTTAGGGAAAAAAGTTATGTGTTATGTAATTTAGTATGTAAAAATAATGAAAAAATGAAAAACACTTATCTTTCCATCCTTTGCAATCAAAAAAGTCCTACATACATATTGAAAATTTGCATTACAATGCGTGATGCATTCAAACAACGGTATCAAAATACATCCATATAAACAAAAATTGTTATGTACATATCCTACACCATTGCAAGCGCACAACACACAAATCAATACAAATATGCAATATGTAACATTTTTCACTTATTAAATTACACAAATTATTAATAACATATTATTATTTATTTAACTACCATTAATATATTAGTTATTTATTAGTTAGTTAATTAATTAAAACACATTTAAATTTATTTACTTATTTATTTCGAGGAGAGACAAAAACACGTCTTTCCTCAACGACGATCTATCGCCGACCGCTTGAAATACTCGTTTTTGTTTTGTTATAATAATAAAAATTATAAATTTTCACGATTGAAAATACCAAATAAAATTTCGTTTCATAACTTTTATTTTATTGCAACAGCCATACACAAATCATTATTATACTTAAGTCTTAGACTCTAACTAACTCAAAACTCTACTCGTTTTTTTCAAGAAAAAAAAAATTACTTTACACCAGCAAACTTCCAAAATTCAATTTTTTAACCAAAAATGATCTCCATTAAAAACCAGTAGTCGACTTTAATGAAAAAAATTATAAAACTAAACATTTTTAACCACAAACACTAGAATACAGAAGAATATTTTTGCTGTGTTTGTGCACTTCACTTGCACACTCTCTCTGACCCGTATCAGCTGCACGCACCAAAACAAGAAAACACAACAAAAATACTCCTTTATATCTCAGTCGCTCGCACACACGCACAAGGTGAACCTTCGTCTCGCTCACAAATTTTTCAACGGTTATGTATTATTTTGGGTGAGTAAGGAAAACATCGAATATTAAGGCCCATGCACACTGCACAAATAACTTTAAACCCCAAGTAGCACTACAACAGATAATGCCATAAGCGTTAATCAAATGAATGGACTCCAAAAAAAATTAATAAAAACGACAAAAAGCACTGTTATGACCATGGGGTCGTAATAAATTTTTCTCACAATTCCCCTCTATTCCGAGGGAAAGCCGAATAGTGCCACTGCACCGGTATTGTTGCCAAATTATTTTACAACCTTTTAATTCAATCTCGATTGTCTCATATGCTATAATTTTCAAAATAGGAAAAAGTTTGTATACAGGCTGCTACAGTACCGAGAGTAGAAAGTGCAACACCCATTAAAATACACATAAAGATGTATTTTGCTAGTACGACGAACGTTTAAAAAAAGAATTGTTTTAGAAGTGGTTCTTTGTAATTTAACACACATTTTATGGAAAAACAAAATTTCATGCTAAGTGGTTTTATTGTTTTTAAAGCCATTATAATTTTTAGCATTTGTCAAGTTAAATTAAATTTCAGGTTCAAGAACAGGTAATAAATGTTGAGTCACTTTTTATTGTATTTTTTTTTTTGATTTTTACGGTAAACAGCTGTCTTACGAAGTAATAAAATGTATATTTAATATTTAGTTGCCTGGCTTTTGTTGGCAATAACAGCTGCAGTCCTTGCTGGCAGTCAATTAAATCTTGCAGGTACTAGAGGGTGAGTTCTTTATACCTTACTTTTTCAATGATTGAATTTAGTTTTTTGGAAGATGACGGCATCTTTTTATTGATTTTTATCCCCATTACGTGCTAAAGGTTTTCAATGGGGTTCAAATCGGGTGAATTTCCAGGCCAATCCAGAGTGGGAATTCTATTTGGCAACAGAAAATCTTTAACCTGAAGAGAAATAATAATAATTAACTGTTTCTTTTTTTATCGTTTAATTTTATCGTCTAAATTAGTAAATGAAAAAAATAATGCTTACCGTTTTCGCTCGATGACAAGGGGCGGAATCATCTTGAAAACCACAGACTCAGCAATAAAAAAATGAATTTCAATGGAAGGGAACAAATGGTCTTTTAAGATTGTTTTGTAGACTTCTGCGTTCACAGTTCCTTTAATAAAGGCCACTTCTCCAATTCCATGATAGGAAAAACATCTCCAAATCATTTGGATCATTGATCGCTCAGTCGTTCGCCGGATTTACGCCTGACGTACTGGATTCCATTCGATCCAAAAAGGTTAAATTTACTCTCATCGGAGAATATAACAGTTCGCCACTGCTTTTGACTCCAACTAGCGTGATTTCGAGCCCATTCTAACCGTTTTTGTTTCATTTTGGTCCTAAGAAATGGTTTTTTTGCCGAGGATCTGGCCATATATCCTTTTTCCCGAAGGTGGTTACGAATCTTATGAATCCCACAGCAGTTTTAAATCGATTGGCTGTTGACATTCTGATAATTTTGGAATCTTCTCGTACAGTTGTCTTCCTTTTTGGACATGTTCCCTTTTTGCGTACCTATTCACCGGTGGAATGAGTCTTTTTTTTTTAAAGCCTCACAGTCGAGTAATTGCATCCAATCTAGACAGCAATCTGCCTCGACGACATTTTAGGTGTTCCAGACAATGCCAGATTCCGATTTTTTTGAGCCATAGTTAGTTGTGTATACTTGGCCATTTTGAACAAATTATAGTTTTAATAACTTTCTCGTGCGAATAATTATCTCAAACTAACTAAAAACGTAAAAAACGATTGTATTTATCCCCGAACAAAATCAGCCTCCTACGATAATGACAAGGGGCAATTAGTACAATTTTACCTGAAAAATATTGGTGTTGCGCTTTCTATTCTCAGTACTGTACATCTGGTGGACCGATTTCAACCAACAATAAGCTTAAGTATGAGGTTTCATTACGATCAGCCAATCCATCTAAGCTGTGGAGAAGCTACAGTCATTTAATATGCACGTCACCATTTGCCAATACATTTGGCAAATTAACAAGAAGTGGAATCGTTTTTAAATCTGGACACTTCATTTGCCGGACTCGATATTATCCGCTCTCGAACCAGCTTATACGATATTTAAGAGCCTGGCCTTAGACCTTGCCAAGGTGATTCTAACGTTGTGAAACGAATATTGAAAAGATTAGATGATGTGTATATAACTTCCAGTATCATACTCAATATCAAATAAGAATCCCTCAATTCTTCATGACCGAGAAGTCATAAGAAGGAGAAAGATAATTTTTTATTTTGCAAAGAAAGTATCTCTGCTTTCTCATTCTCTTCTTCTCAGTCATTTGTATGTAGCTAGTGTAAGTTAATGAGTTTGTATCTTAAAGAAAACTATATTCCCTAAGTAGAACATAGGAGAGTAACTTAGTTTTCAAAGGTTCTGTCGTATATTTTTAGGTTTCTCGGCCACTTACATTTTATTAGTACGTATAGATATGGTGGATAAATCGCTGACACTGCTTATTGATAAGTGGAGGATTAAAATGGCGGAAAGATTCGAAATTTATTAAATAACTCTAGGACTTAGAAAATGGAAAATATTGAGAATTTTTTATCTTGAATTCTTTAAATCTTTAAAATTCTTTTTAATTTTGAGAAACCCAAAATATTTCGTCTCGGGTTACTGATATAAATATTTTAGTTTTAAATGTTCGCCGCCTTTATGCCATTCGGCTATATATATATACGTATGTGAAGTTATCCCAGAATTCTATCACAGAAAATATTTTCTTTTTAATCAGGCAACACTAACTTATCAATAACCAATTTGCTCTTGTGTGAAGTTAGCCCAGCCCAGGGGCGGAATTTTGTAACATCACAATTTTCGATAATTTATTGAAGTCTATGTCTCGTGTCTCCAGAATAAAATGGAATACTATTTCATATTTTATATCATTTTCAAGCCTGCTAGATTAAAAAATTGTGACTTATCTACTCGATTTCTATAACAAAATAATTTGTTTACGATACTTCAACGAAATTAGAGAAAGAGATAATTGTCACATTTATTCTAGTAGATTGTGATAGCAACAGTAAAGAAATAATTTATAAACGAAACAGACGCCAATTTCAGTTTAGGAAGAAGAGACACAGTTTTCGATGAAGTATCGAAAATGTGATGTTACAAAATATCGCCTCAGAATTTTTATCAATTTTGCATAAAGTAATGAAAAATTTGTTTCGTGGCAAGTTCCCGAAAATGAACTCTGGGCTAGGAATTTCATTGATTTTTATATAATTTTTCGTCCCGCACGATAAATTTAAAATTATTTCGCCAAAACTAAAAATGTCTTGGATCAGGGCTACACGATTGGTATCTTAATATCACCTCTAAGACGAATAGACTCATATTCAGACAGCAAATGTAAATCGTCTTCATAATTCCAGGTGACAAGTTTTACAATTTAGCAGAAGAAACTATTTTTTTAAGAATTCTTTTTTTTTAAGAATTTTTTTAAGAGATCAAAACACAAGTAGTGTGTTAGTTACAAACCATATCAATTAGAAAAAATAATTTTTGTTATATCAGTTCGCAGAAATAATCAGGAGCATGCAGGAAAATGTAATAAATATACCGATTAAACAAAAAAGTCAACTAAACGAAAAGTAAATTTATTACAAATTTGCTGACTTGTTGAACTTTCATCGAGCTGTTACATATATACAGGGATCGGCACTCGACGTGTTACCAATTAAAACTCAGAAAAACGTAAAAACATTTCAAATTTAACATAAAAATATGTTATGTCCGATGTAGTCTCCTTTTGCGCGGATAATAGCATCGAGTCTGTCCGAGAAGGCTTCACACGCTGCACGAGTGTCGTTTGATGGTATTATCAGCGAACAACAATCTTTAAGGTGTCGAATGTCTCATATCTTTTAGTTAATACTTTGGCCTCCAGAATGGATCATATGGAAAAATCCATCGGATTTAAGTCCGGAGAGTATGGTGGCTATTGATGTGAAAAAATGAAGCTGGGAACTTTTTCTTGTAAAAAACATTGGGTTTCACGGGTTTTATGGGATGGTGCCGAGTCTTGTTGATTTATTACGAGTGATGAGCGTCCTGTGGCAGTTACCTCTGGTCTAAATTGTCTTTTGATTTGCACAATAACCAAACACAATCATTTTGTTTGTTTATATATTGGTGAACCGTAAAAATTAAATGTTTTCATCAGAAAATACCAAATCCTCAAGCTCGCCACCAACGTCCAAGTGTTTTAACACCTTTGCACTTGTGAGCTGCCTTTTGTGCAGGTATTAAATCTTGCACTGTTTGTATTTTGTTGGGCTCCAATCGTATTTCACTTTTTAATATGCGCGCCATGGCGTTGATGACCAGTATCATTGTAACGTGTAACGGTCCGATACACAAATGTTTTGTTCACATGTAAAAGTCGTAGCTCATTGACAATAGCTGGTTGCGATTATCTAGCCAAATACAAACAATCCCACTGCTGCGTTTGAATTCCATTTCGATAACTTTTTGTAACTGCGACGTGAAACGATATGCTTCCGTAGGCGTATAAAAACATAACAGACTGACGCTTGTTAAAAAATGAGCGCGTTGTCATTAGCTGTTTGGTTGCTACAGCAGTGTGGAATTGGTAATATTTCGAGCGCCAACCTCTGTATTTACATCGTCTAAAAGCGCCGACACACGATCTGACTTGTAAAATTATGTTTGTGATTTATATGGGGTGTTTTATATTACTACACGCACCTATATTATATTTTCACCTCACGATTAATTACATTTTTAATATTAAAACAAGATTTTATTTCGGCACGTGCGTTGTTGTTCACTATGACAGGAGTACGTTCACAATATTTACATTGTTACAATATTGTAAATGACAGCTCAAAAACGTTCATGAAACTACATTGTAACAATGAACACGTGCCTTTTTCGTTCACGAACTCTACATTGTTACAAACGTCATTCTCAACCCAACTCGAGACTGCCTCTACAAATGTCATTTTTAATGGTGTAGGTATCAGAAGCAACATGATGATTGTGTATGTTTGAAAAATAATTTAAAGAACAAAATTCCATTTTTAATATATTTATTTTAAATAAATTTGTGTTTTATGGATACACTGATTATTTTGATGCTCCATAATACTACGCTTAATTCGTACTATTCGTATATTTTTTAGTTAGGATTCGTACTTTATGGAAAAAAATTGTCCTCTAGGCAAATCGAATTTTACAAAATCATAAAACGTTCATAATAGATCGTTAGGAATCTTAACAGGTCTAATAGTATCGTGAACGAATGCAGCATCTGTGATGTTTAAATTGCGACACGAGTTTTTTTAGCAGCTGCCTCAACTGCTTGATATTCTTCAATCTATAAATAAAATTGTTATTCTAGTCTTGTATTTTATAAAGGCCGCCCGGTCTTACCGGTTTGGCGAGTTTGCGGTCACGTCGTCTCTCAACACGGATTATACCATCTGTAATATGTGCTTTGCCGACATCGACATTAGTGGCAGGATCGGATAGCGTAGCGTAGGTCAAAGCAGCAATTTTATACTCAACATTTAAGTTTAAAGTCTTGTTTAGAACATCTTGGGCAAAAGAACGACATGCCTCAGTCTTGTCGTCTGCATCGGGCGGGAGTATGGCTAATGCAAGAACATATTCCTGTGCATATGGTTTGTCAGATTATAAGGCAGGTGGTAAATGAGCTAAACGACTGGCGGGTATGTCTGAAAAACAATATTTTAAAGTTAGTCTCCAATTCCGATTCCCTCTAGATTAATCTAATTAAAAATTATTAATTTTTAAAAAATATTACAATTCAAAATAATCTGCCACACAATTGCTTCTCCGTTAGAAATTTATATTGAAAATTCACAACAAACTCCTTCGTATCACAGTAAAACATTGCAGTCTCTTAAAATCTCTTAAAATTCATAATTTATTTTGTCTACGCAAATCTAACAAATTTTACTGCAATCCTAGTTTTAACAATAAATTTCATTATCTTATTTCTGTGGTTATGGTTTTAACAATGTTTTGACACTTGGGACAATCTCATAGTTAACTATTACGTCATTTCTACAATGACAGTTGTTACGATATTGTAACAATGTAAATATCGTGAACATACTCCAGATGTAATGATAGAATATTTATTTTTTTCATTTCATTTTCGTTTTTATTATTTGTAAGTTGTCAACATTGTAAACGTGGCGTATGTATGTGGCCAGTTGAGTATCGTGCGCGGTTGATTATGTAAGATGATTTATTTTATGACGGTTAATTAATTATCAAATTAATTGTATGTCGCACGATTGAATGCCGCGTAATATATGTCGTATTCGTCGAAACTTGTAGATTCAATTATTATGCGAATAATTGAGTTGCTACAGACTTATCGGACTGACGGTCGGTGGGACCAAATTAGATGTTGCATCCACACGATCCAATAAATTACCTCACATTCATTTTCCTTTTGCTTGCGTTGAGTACAAATGATAAAATTTTGACGTTTGTGATTTTTTTGTTTTAATTGTTGAGCATGAAAGATTCGCCGCCCCGGTGGCAAAGTCGCCGGCATGCTTGCTCCAGCGATCGGAGGTCTCGGGATCGATTCCCGGTGGTGACAAGGAAAAAATTTCGCGGCTCGTTTAGGATCAATGAATTAATCACTCATTATCTGAAATGAAAAAATGATTTTGAAACCTCATTTGAGGCGGCCAAATTCTTTAATGGGATATAGTGCCAGAGAGAGAGAGAGAAAACACGAAAGATTGTACAGCGAAATAAAAATGAATAAAAATTGAAAAAATAAAAAAAGCGCAAAATTATGGTCTTAAAAATGTTTATTTGACCGTAAAAAATTAAGTCATTTATCATTTTCATTTAGTAGCGATGACATATGTTTTTAGAATTCAAATTTTTAACAAAAAAAATTATTTATTATTTCAATATTATATTATTATTTAGTAAAAATTTATTAAATATTATATCGTTAAAATTTAAATATTTATTATTAAAATATATTTATTAATTATTTTATGATTTAAAATACAATGTATTTTTAACCAACCATCCTTTTTGACATAGCCACCCAGCAAAAGCGCTACACACGACTTGATTTGGTCAGGCGGTTGGATGACGGTCGGATGGATTTTCCACCTGACATCACCCGGGTGAAAAACTGTTATGATACGACTTGATTTTACATCTGATCTGATCAAATCAGCCCGACTGCGTGACCAAATCAGATCGTGTGTGTATAATACAACAAGGTTTGTCTTGACTTTAACGTCATTTATTGTTTTTGCAAGAGCGGGAACTGGGGCGCACTTTGAACAAAACGACGTGTGTATAAAACATTTCATATTGGCTTTAATATGAAAGCCAACAGATGGCACAGATGGTACATCCGCTCGGTGTAAAGTATATGGGCTCGGATTAGTAATCTTGATTGGGGAATAGAAATTGTGTTGGATACGTTGGCAAACCCGTTGTTGATTTAATTGTTAATTTTGTATCAGTATAGCTAATATTTAATGTATGTGTTTTAATCGCATATGTGTTAGGTATATAAACAAATTATAATGGGTCAAATGTTTTTTTTTGAAATGCCAAAAATTAGAATTACCATGTTTTCATGAAGGGTTCAAACTGGTTTGAGTTGGAACTAGTGTTCATGGAAATAGGGATTGAAATTAGGTTTCGTTAAAATAATTTGAGCTCGACGAAACTAGTGGGATTCAGTAGAGTTGAAAACAAAATTGCGACAAATAGATCGATTTTTATTTCGCATTCTGACCTTTGTGTTTTGGTCAGTTTTTTTGGATGCGAAATAAAAATTTTATTAGAAATTATGAAGGAAAAAAATATATTAAAATAATCGACGGAAAAAATACAGAAAAATACAGTCGTCGAAGCACCCGTTATTCTCCGCATTTTTCCACCAATTTTTACAGCTTTTTTCATCCAAATATTAGATGATTTGCTTGACGTCTCACGATTCTATGCTTTGTGAAGCTGGTAATTTATCTCGAGTGTAACATAAAATTAGTTTTCCTTCGGCGACGAATTCTATTTTTAAATTTATGGCGGGAAATTTTCATTTTTTGGGAATAAAAGTTTAACATTAATTATACTGTTTATGTTGGAGGTTGAACCTAGGTTCAACCTGGGTTGAACCTTCAACATAAACATCAAAGGTTAACTTGGAGTTAACTCGACTCAATCCAAAAAATTTCTTAGGTCGAGTTAAATCTGGTTAATATAAACGCCCAGAGTCGAGTCGAAAAACAACAACAAAAAATAATCAGTGAAGTAAAAAAATAAAAATGGCGATTTTTCATATTTTTCTTGTACGATTGCGTCTGTGTCTAAATTCGGCAGCATATTCTTGTGATTTTTGCGATTTTTTATTTTTTGAAAGTTCGAAAGAAAAAGTTTGAATGATTTTTTGAAAGAAAAAAATTTGAATGATTTTGTCAGTTATAATTTTGTCAGTTATATAGTTTCGACTCAACCTCAAGATAACTCTCCAATATAAACACTAGAAGTTAACTTCAAGGTTAACCTAAAGATAACTACAAGTTGACTCGACCTGGGTTCAACCTCCAACATAAACAGTATAAATGAAGTAATTTCTTCTGTTTCTTTTCTCTGTGCTAAACAGAAAATTTTAACTTTTCTGTTTAACATTTTGCCCGTTTTTGTTATTACAAGATTTCAGGAAATTTAATTCACAAACGCTTTGAAACATAAAATATTTCTGTAATGCATACAGATGTCAAAATTTCAACTTGTTCATAGCGGTTCCTAGAAATACAAAAAAAACCAAAAAGAATCAGAAGAACAAATAAAATACCACACAACACTTATCTGACCAATGCTAACAACTTGTCTGGTACAAATGGATTATCATCATATTCGTCGAAGATACCCGGAATTAACCTGCAACATAAAAGGAAAATTTAGATTATTACATTTGCATTGTATAACTAGTTATAAAGTAGACATACACTTACCATTGCGAATTATATTTTCGCAATTCTTGTTTGTTTACATTATAATTCTGACAGATTCAAAACTTGAAAAAAATGATGTACTAGATTAAGTTGAAATTAAGAGAAAAATTGTACTATTATTTATAACAAATTACGTTTAGATATTCAAACCTAGATGGCACTATATTATTTAGACAAAAAATTGTGTAATCAAAAATTGGAAAAAATTAAAGTCTTCTTAAAAATACCGGAAAAGAGTGAACAGCTAAAATCTATTAAATAAAAATTTAGTATTGTGACAACAAAAATAGTGGAAACCACCAACTCCCATTTTCATATCTAGATCCTGGACGCGGCATTGCTGTTTGGAAACACGCAACGGGTTCAGTGACAATCACAACTCAACCTAACTCAATTTCATATGGAAACAATATACGCCATTTTGTAATTAACGAAAATCCAATTTCAACTCAGCCCAATCCCAATCACATTCATGGAAACATGGTAAATGATACATTTCATAAAAGAAATTCAGCAGCCACCAATTCAGGATTATTTTATGTACCACCTACCTGGCAACACAATTAAAGTTCGAAAATGTCGTGAGTAGTAAAAATAGTGATAAAGCTTTTCTCGTTATTTTCATGAAATGATTTTAAAATGATGCAGTTAAATATATTTACTATTTTTCAATTATTTAAAATCAATTACTTAACAAAATTTTCAAATTATTTAACAAAATGGCCTTTTTGCTTCCATATCAAAAGCTTTACTTTTTCTACAAGCAGGCCCGTTAAATATATAAGGCTCGAAACCAAATATAATAAAAATTCTTAGGCCAACTGAGATGTCCCTAAAGATCTTAACATAACCTCAGAGTATTAGACGAGGACTATGCCAGTTAGACAATGAAGCAACCATAATATAGGGTTTTCCAATAGGAATAACATGATTTTTAAGTGACGTTTCGGCCATTTGTAATATGTCATGATCTGTCATTTTTTGTTTCATTGTATTCAGTAATGTTTACAATTTCATCATGGTGAGATATACGCAAGAACAACGTTTACAAATTATTCAGTTTTATTATCAAAATAATCGTTCTCCAATTGTATTCGTGCGCTTTTGCCATTTTTTAGTCATAACAATCGTCCAAGTGTGCTCGCTACTCGTCGAATTGTTGAAAATTTTAAGCGCACATTTTCTTTACATAATGTTCAAGTGCCAATAAGACAAAGAAACGCTCGATGTACTGCAAATATTGCTGCCGTTCAGGCAAGTGTTACTGAAGACCGCAATTTGTCGATTCCAAGACGTTCTCAAGAATTGGGATTGTCTCAAACCACAACCTGGCGGATTTTGAGAAAAGATTTGGGTTTGCATCCGTATAAAATTGTTCTCACTCAAGAACTTAAGCCATTGGACCACCGTAAATGTCGTGAATTTGCTGATTTTGCCTTGGAACAACTTGAAAACGATAACGATTTTTTTTATGAAAATCATCTTCTCCGATGAGGCTCACTTTCATCTGAGCGGTGCGGTAAATAAACAAAACTGTCGATTCTGGTGCGAAGAAAATTCACAAATTATTCATGAAAAACCATTACATTCACCTAAATTGACAGTTTGATGTGGTTTTTGGTCTGGTGGAATCATCGGTCCGTATTTTTTTCGAAATTAAGCTGGTAACACCGTTACTGTCAAAGGAGATCGGTATAGATCGATGATAACCAACTTTTTATGTCCGAAATTGGAAGAAGTTGATCTTGATAACATTTGGTTCCAACAAGACGGGGCTACGTGCCATACAGCAAGTGCAACAATTGAATTATTGCAAAAAAAGTTTGGAGATTCGATTATTTCAAGAAATTGTGATATTGAATGGCCTCCAAGAAGTTGTGATTTAACACCGTTAGACTATTTCTTGTGGGTTTATTTGAAATCATTGGTCTTTAGCAATAAACTAACCTCTCTTCAAGCTTTACAAATCAATATTGAACATGCTATTCATGACATGCGACTTGATTTAATTGAAAAAGTTCTCGAAAATTGGGTTCATGGAATTCGTTCCTGCAGAAGAAGTCGTGGAGGCCATTTGATGACGTTTTATTCAGAACTTAATTGTATCGATTGTACTTCTCATTAACACTAGAACTATGGACCGCTCTATATGACTGGTTGAATCATTTATTTATAACATTTCCTCTTTAATAAAAATCATGACATTATCGTAAAATATTAAATAAGACAAAGAGGAAATGTTATAAATAAATGATGCAACCGGTCATTTTGACCGGTCCGTAGTTCTAGTGTTAAATAAAAAAATATTTCAATTTCCTTAACAATTAGTGTGTTTTTTTTAAACAAATCATATCACTCTTATTGGAAAACCCTATATATTAAAGATTTCGGGAAATGTTCTATATTTTAAGACAAAATTGCAATTATTAATTAATTAAAGAAAAGTAAGCAGTTTGGAATTAACCAGATTGTTAAGAACACCCATAAACACATTTATAAAGGCGCATAGCGATCACTAATTTTACGGCCATTCAGCTAGTTTGTTTAAATTGTGAAAAACTTTGTACTTACCCGGAAAAACCTAATAGAAATACGCAAGTGAAATATGTTCCAAAAAAAAATCCCAAATTTGTTGCATGCAATAAACGTTGCACAATCAATAGGTTTTTGCAATAAGTTTCAATTAACAAATATGTTCAATACATTTCAAAAGATTGATATGTGGGTAAGTTTTCTGGAATGGTCGTTAACGAGACAAACGAATTGAACAAGTCGTGGGGGTCGACGATATAATTAACAGGTCTTTTACAAAAATGCTGTCGCAACAAATTTTAATTAACAAATTTGTTCAAAAATTTTAAAAAGTTGACATGTGAGTAGGTTTCCTGTAATGCTTGTGATAGTTCTTTTAACGATAAAAACGAACTGAATGATTCCTGGGGGTCGGCGATATAAATCACGGGTCTTTTGCAATAGGGTTGTTGCAAAAAATTTCAATTAACAAATTTGTTCAAAAATGTTTAAAAGATTGTGAGTAGGTTTCCTGGAATGCTCGTGATAATTTTTCTTAATGAGACTAATAAATTGTACGATTCTTGGGGGTCGAAGATATAAATAACGGGTCTTTTACAAAAGGGTTGTTGCAACAAATTTGGTAATTGAAGTTTGTGCAATAGCCCTTTTGTAAAAGAGCTGTTATTTATATCGCTGACCCCAGGAATCTTTCGGTTTGTTTGTCCTGGCAAGAAAGGATTCGTTCAATTTGTTTTTTTCGTTAAAAGAACTATCACGAACATTGCAGGAAATCTAGCCACATTTCAATCTTTTGAATTTTATAGAATAGATTTCTAAGTGGAATCTTGTGGATATAAACCCCGTGTCTTAGAAGATTACTTTATTATTTTGAAAGTTTACTTGCATTCTTTTTATAGTTTTGTGGTATGATTTTGTATTTCATGTTGTAACAAAGAAAATTTGTGTATTTGATCCGTTATTTATATTTCCAACATAATATACAATATACAATACTAATGAAACAACAATAATAAAGAAATTCTTTGCAATAAAATCTTTGGAAATAACGCGCTGAACATTTATTATTTATTTTTATTTCCAATTAATCCTTATATTTTTTGAGATTTCTGTACAACATTTGTTGCATGCAACAAATTTGGGATTCGAAACGAATTTGGGGACGTATTTCACATGTGCAACGTTGTAGGATTTTTTTTGACGTATTTCACATGCATATGGAAATGCGTAACATCAAATTTTTTACAAAATCAGTTATGATCAGCATACTTTTCTGAGTGGTTTTGCTAATTTTATAAGTAAGATTTCTTGTTATGACGAAAATTATTTATTAATTATTAATTATTATTTTCTTGTTATTGACAAAAATGTAATTATATTCTAGAAATAGAAATGTTTTTATTGTACCCAAATTCCAAGCAACGGTTCTAATTTTTCATTCCATCGCGTATCGTGGAAAAAGATTAACAGTGGTCTGAGTTTCTTGGTGACGAATCACAAAATTTTAGTTAAACACCCTATAGTTGGTATAAAGACATTAAATCACTTTACAAGTTAACACTAACCTAACCCTATGAATAAAGAATTTTATTGCCATTTATAAAATAATAGCAGTAAATTGATCAACCCACGACTTCGACCTTCTGTAACCTTCCCCTTATGTTATATACATTATAAAAAATTATGCTGTTCCCACACTTGATAATTCGAATGCAACGAAAACAATCAAATCGATTTTTATTTTTCCGCATTATTTCCCCAATAAATTATTAATAAACGATATTTCACAAAAACAAAACAATAACAAATCGAAAATAAATAAATTAAAATTAAGAAAACATTTCATTTTACACACACACACACAACATAAGCAACCACCTAAAGAAACAGAACTGCACAAAATCAATAAAACACTGTGCAAACGAGTCGTTAGTACGAGCAAATCGCAATAAATGAAATACAACCATTAATTTTAATTACCGTTTGTTTATTAATTATAAGATACAATTAGAGGTGTAATACATTTTTTTAATTTTTTATTTTTAAGTAAAAAACTAAAACCTAACAATCCGTTGAAGGCACGCATATTTGTTGTAGTTTAATTTCTATTTCCAATTTTTAAATCACAGCGCGCGAAAAACTTTTCGAAACAGTTTGCAGGTGGGTGTGCTCTACGGTGGAAACGTTTTGTGTACAATTCGTGCAAACTTTGGATTAATAAGTTTATATTTTTGTTGCTTAGAGTTTTACAGTTATGTTTTAAACTCGCGTTTGCTACCGTGCCGTGTGTTTGTGAATTAATTGGTTAATAAAATTTATTCTGACTGACAAGAAATTCTCTTAAGTCGGTAAAATCTGTGTTTATGTGTAAAGATGAGCTTTTTGTAGGTTCACAATATAAAACTTTTGGGTGTTGTGTTGTTGTTGTTGTTTAATAAAAGTTTTTATGTTGTACAGTGTTTGGTGAGTTGGCTACAACGAATTTTTGTTTGCCTTTTGTTAACGAGTGCTTTGGTTTTTTTAATTAAAAGTGAATAAAGTTACGAAACGGCTGAGTGGATAAAAATCTTGGAATTGCTGTGAGATGAAAGCAAAATAAAAATATTTTAATTTATAGATTGGAAAATTATTTTACGGAAATTATTAAGGCTAATGTATTACAAGATAGGGGATGGTTTAAATTTTACGAATTCATGTTGCGTTTATCTGTCTTAGTCCTAAGTACCCCAATTTATTCGCGTAATGAATTTCTAATCAGTGTTTTGAATATTTGGGGCTAAAACTTTGTTAAACATAATTGGTATTTCTTGGAAAGAAAATGAAAGTGTAAAAGTTTTTTGCTGAGGAAGTCGGATGTACATGTAGATATTATTTATTCATTAACCGTTATTATTTCTCTTGTTAACACTCGGTAACATTCCTTGTAGTATAGATTACAATTTTTTATGCTTTCTAAGCTTTAGTTGTAACTGCCTGTACACGCATTGAGTTTCATTAGTTTATGTGATTTGAGGTGTTCGGTGTTTTAAATTTTACGTTGTGCTAAGATTTTCATACGTGCACTAAATTAATTTTACACAGCCAAATTAGTAAATATAATACAGATTTTGCTGTCGGTGTAATTTGCTAACTACATAAAATTATACGCTGAACTACGAACGTAATAATTGTTATTAATAAATTATTTTTGTTTATTTTTGTAATTAAATTTTTATTCGAACGTCTGAATTGGAATGTACCTAACAGCTGTAAACCGTAATAATTTCGTTTCTTTACATTTAAATCGTTTACGTTAAAGGGAATGAGATTGTTTATTTTTATAGTTTTACGAGTATTATCCACACCAACATATTTGCGAGATGATGCAAAATTTTGTAGTGAACACATTTAAAAACAGCTATACGCTAATAAGGCATACCCATAAAAAATTTGTTGGAAAGCATTGAAAATATGTTGTATATGTAGGTGATCAAAGCCGGTACTCAATGTCACAAATGGTGGCTCATAGTGCAATCTGAATCGCCTTAGTCTAAGTCGTGTGCTTACTTAAAACTACCGGCCAAAATAAAAAACCCTTTCTTGGTCAATCACAAATTATAATTTACTCAACCAATGCCAAACCAATTTGAATCTGCACTTAATAACTTTCACGTTTCGCCCATGCTATTTGGATCAAGAGACACCGCAATCGAATGTCATAAAAGACTTTACTTTTTTTAAGTGGACGTATTTGTTTGGAGAATGGCACCTAGATCGAACCTATATCCGATTCTCACTGAGTCGGTCTTATTATGTACTGTTAATCTGTGTTCGATGTGCTCCTATCCTCTTCAAGATCTTGTAGGATTAATTCCTTACGTCAAAACTTATATTGTTAAAATATAGGAAATGAATCAAAATCTCTATTGGTTATAAACCTGGCATCGTCAGTTAAAAACTATTAAAACTTTCAATATTATTAGAGATTAAAGCCTGGTTTTACTTTAGAAGTCTCGCCTGAGTCTCGATTACAAAATTTTTTGAACGCACTGTTGTGACTGGGCAACATAACTTATCCCTAGACGGCTAACTTAGGGAGATTTTATTCTCAAGTCTAACTGCTATATCAGGCATGTAAATATAACGCGTTCTGGCGTCACTCGATTTTTTCCATCTATCTTGCCAAGTTACCGTGAACGCTTTTCGAATATCTCTTTTGAGCTTAATCAGGATGTTTAATTCATTGCCTAGAATTTAAATATTTAGGGAACTAATATTTGACATTTTTTTATTTTGTAACTAGTCAATCGTTCATTCACCAATATATCGATTGGGATGGCTAGGACTGTAACCGTTTCACTTGAGACTGTTCTATGCACTTTAGTAATAGCAAAGAGAATTATGGGGAATAGTGGAAATGCGCGTTTGTGCATTTGCTAGTATTCCCAGCCATGTTCCCGTTCCCAGCGCAGCCATTTGCCAAGTATGCATCCACTTCGTATCTCTTAACCAAAATTTTTTGTTTCAAAACCCATCTTTCTTTAACGATTGTTTCAACATAAGAAAACATTTTATTATTCTCTGCAATTCTGTTAACGTGTGAGGTTACACCAAACCGTTCATTAAAGTTAACTCTTAACCACGTTACCGATGACACCATCTTTATGCTCGTTCCACCAACAGCCACCAATTTTGGTCTCCTAATGTCAACGGAACTTTTATATAAGATCATAATGATCTTGATGGAGGATAGCTTCATTTTGTTACTATTGCACCAAGTAACCGTCCTGTCTTTGGCGTTCTGTGCTTCATGGCCCTGTCTTCTGCGTATGCTACTTCTTGGACAGCATCCTGCATATACTATATTTCAAGATTGAACCTTGTGGGCAACCCTTGTTTGCGCGTTTAGATAGCGTCCTGTGGTTAGGAATATGTTCAGCAATTCGCCAGTAATCAATTTCTTAAGTAATTTACCAAAGAATGGCAGCAGCGTGATTGGCCTGTATGCTTTGGGATCGGTGTGGTCTCGATCACTGGCTAGAGGATATTAATATTTGCAGCGTTGAGCTGGTTTCGAGTGCTGAATTAGTACACCAAGCCCCATCGTTCTGCATTGCCATGTTCTGTAAGGAATGACTCTAAGCTTCTTTGGCTTGATGAAAAAACCGAAAGAAAATTTGAAAAATCAATATCACATAGCCAATTCGAATGTTTAAAGGTAACTTGACCATTGACTTTTCACCAAGAACTGGGTGAAGTTAGATCAATCCGTTTAACACTGGATCCCCAATTTTAATTTGTCGTGATAGAGGGCTATGAATTTGGATTGTGACACTATGCACACCTGTGCCAAAAATCAAGTCATATTTTATGTCACTATGAATGATGCTACATAATATATGACCTGATTTTTGGCACGGGTGTTCACATTAGTGCCAACAGTTTACGAATTGGTCTAACTTCACCCAGTGCATATTACTATTAAACATTCGAATTATAGTGGCATTTCAATTGACCAAGGAATTGACATTGGTATTCAATTCAATTTTTGGTTAAAAGAAGCAACCAATGAATTCTCGTGATTTGTTTTTGAAAGTTGGTAGTGTTTGACATTTGCGATAATTTTTTACTTGTTTTTCTTTTATTATTTTGTTAAAAACTAAATATTATTTAGTTTTATTAGTATGTACTATTGCCGCCCCGGTGGCAAAGTGGTCAGCATGCTCGCTCCAGCGATCGGAGGTCCTGGGTTCGATTCCCGGTGGTGACAAGGGAAAAATTTCACGGCTGGTTTAGAATCAATGAATTAATCACTCATTGTCCGAAATGAAAATATGATTATGAAACCTTATTTGAGGCGGCCAAATCTCTTGATGGGATATAGTGTCAGAGAGAGAGAGAGAGAGAGAGAGGGTATGTATTATTAAAAATGTTGAACGTAAAAAATCAATCACAACGCTTGTCAATCGTATGTATCAATTTTGTAGAAAATATCAAAAAAATCAAAATAAAATATACAAGATGGCAACAATTAGAACAAACAAATTAATTTGGAAAACTCTACTAACAAGCACAGTAACTAAAAAATAGAATTGGAATTTCAATACCATCAACTCTGTAGGAATTCAATGAATTCCAAATTGGCATTGAATACATAGTATTGTTGTTGTAAATTGGCAAATGAAATATCGCTAATGTGATACTGATTTTTCAATTTTTTTTCTCGGCGAAAATTTACTGCTAACTTCAATTACATGTAATTTTCGACTCATATCAACAGAATTTTGTACTACCACCTGATACAAAATATTCCGATAACGCAGGTTTTTTCGGCTGAAACTTCAATAGCATTTTACAACAACAATTCCATATAAATTTCAATCAGGAATGAATAATTTCATCCCACCTAAAAGTAGTATTAGAATTATTCCATTCTTCGTGTAGTTCAAATGTTCACCGCCTGGTTAATTAATAATTTTTTATTTTTATTTTTATGAGTTGTCACTCTGGGAGTAATGTAGTGTTTTTTCGACCCAAATGACAACATAAATCAACGATACACAATATGAACTCCGATGCTAAACTAATCTGCAAAATAAGACATATTTCCGTCGAAAACGCATTTTATATTTTCATAAATATTTGTTATGACATAATAGTTAGTAAATCGCATGCTTATGGCGTTTTTTTTTTACAAAAAACTGTGAATCACGTTTTCGCGGAAAAATAGCAATAAATTTCGATGTACACCAAAATATGGAAATGTAGATTTTTTCTTCCATTTTAACTACCACATACACATATTTATATACATAATATTCGTAAATATTGTCAAAAGGCCCATGCCACACGTAAAAAAAAAAATACGGCATTTTTCTTCGTTTCTTTCCCCGTTTACCTATGATACAAGTTTTAATTGCGACTTAACTAATTTTCTGTTCTACCACACAACTCAAACATAAATGAAATAAAAAATATTTCAAGGACATTTTTGACTCATTTTAGTTAAAATTTTATTTAAGAGAGAGCAGAACAAAACATTGGTAGAAAAAAAATGCCAAAATACAAAAAATGCTCGTCTGGCATGGTACAAATACGTCAAACACGTCATTTGAAATTTTTTCAAAATAGTTTATTATTTTCGGCATCCCTTTCGGGTTTGGGCAAACTACGATAAAAATACATACAATTTTTTCGTATTCTTTTTAACTATCGGAAATTTGATTTACGTCAAAAACGTAAAAGAATTCGCTATTAGTTTGATTTTACTAAATTTTTATACCAACCGATAAAAGTATAAAAAAAAATCGCTTGGCTGTTACTTTGGGCATAATTTTCTTCCTATTCGAATAGGACTAATATTTCCCAAAGTAAGATCACAATAGCGTCGTTTCTTTTGCTCATTCAACAAAGGTTTTGTTGTGTGATAAGATTTTCTTTCTAAGCAATCATTTGTCGCAAACACCAATTAGCGTTTTGGTCATCACTAGCTCTATTATGTCTATATTATCAGCAGATGATACATTTAATTTGTTGACTATCTCTTGCCAATTGATTACCAGCAGACTGGATAACCTATCCCAGTTTGCTCGTTTAAGTGAGTATCTTAGAATCTTATCGCTTATCTTACCTGCGTTTGATGCGTAAGCTGCCTCAATAGTGAATGTCATTGTTCTGTGATCACTTGTGGTCAGTGTGACAATTCGAATGAAATGTTGATTATTGATTATTTTTATTGTTTTTTCATTATGAGGTTGCCATCTTATAGTTTTCCAATTTAAATTGGAGTTTACCAAAATATTGGCAAGTAAAAATTTAATTTTCACAAAACAAATAGGTGAGATTAAAAGGTTTTAAATAATTCAAAATACTCCAAATTTTAAATCACATTATCATCTATTTTTATCATTAGCAAGCCGCTTTACAACACATATTTCGTAGTATTGCTGTACAAATGCGCATTTTTTAATCTTACCAGAGAAACTACATTTTTGCCCCGGAAGACATAATTTTGTAATTTCTTTTCAAAAATATGATAATTTTGAAACATTATTCGAAACTGTCAAAAAGTTTATTAATGGAATTGTTAGTATCAATATTCACGTGCAACAAACAAAAATACCGATAGCTGAAAAACAACCTACCCATCTTTCGAACTTATAAATTACTCTGTGGCGCTGTTCCTGTAATCAATTACTTCCGTAAAAGGTCATTGCTCTACTATGATCTAAAATTTATTTTTGCCTATCCAACAAGGTGAAATAGTCATCGTTGATTTGACTAAAATTTTATCGATCGATATCGAACGGTTGCTAAGAGCTATCGTTAAAATTTCTTCAGTTTATTTTTTATTTTTACTGATTACGATCAAAATCTAAAGATTTTAAAGTGATTGTGATTGTATACCCTCAAGTTTATTCAGTTAATATCCGGACTTGTATTATCCTACAGATCATTTATTCGCCAGTGCAGCAGTACACGGCCTAAAACATTTGTCAAATTCTGGCTCGGCTGTTCCATTCTCGTTCGTGAAATAAAATTGTTTTGTTTTATAAATTAAGGATCAATAAAATAAATAATATTATCAACAAATGACATTGCTTTAGCATTATTTTGGTAAATGTAACTGTTCACGTACTCGGAGGAGATCCGCTTATCACTCGATAAATTAGCGTACAGCGGTAGATCTCGTAAATTTCATTCTAGGCGTTTGTACGATCCTGTAACAATTGCTGATTTGTAATATTGATGCTACACAGGAATGTAGCGGTGCTCGTTTGTATCTTAATAATTTTCATTCTGGTTGAAATAAAATTATATCTGTAATGATATCGAATAAAATGTTCGTATAATGTGCTTTTATGGGCTTCAAAATCATAACAACACTGTAGGAGGCTAAAGTAGGCTAATTGTTTTAAAAGAAATTAATTTAGCAATGCCCTCTGTCACAAACTTTTTCGAAACGAATACAGGTAATAAGGGCGGCGTACAAGCATGGCGGCCACATGGCGAGTTTGTGCACAACCAATTGTTTTCTACAGTTCTACAAGATTAAAATAGTCTGATAACTCCGTCCGAAAAATTCACCAAGTGATTATCAATCGACGGTTGTTTTTCTAGTTATATTGTTTGAAATATCCAAGCCATATGTCCCTTGCACATCGGAATCTCTACATGAGTCCTCTTATGTATATTTTGCTTTATGATTTGGTTGACCAACTTCATAAATAATGGATAGGTGGACGAAACCATGCACTTACTTCACCTTTAAGAAAGAAGTCAATGTTATGATGTTCCGAACATTGCTTGATCTCGTGCCCAACAACTTCTGCATTTTGCATATTTAGCTGGACAATCCTTAATTTGCGGATGCTTCACAGATTATGTTACATAAACTGTGTTTCTCATCATTAGGTTCAAGGTCATTTCATATGAGGTACACACTTAGCCTTGTTTTTTTGTATTTTTAAAGCAGGCACACCTTGGGCCTCGGTTTTATTTGGATCCTCCTTCTGGTGATGACCAGCATCACAACAATGTTCACAAATTTGCTCGTTTTCTTTACAAAATCTTGCAATTTGTCCAAATGTTTGGCATTCGAAGCACCTTGTTATCGTAATAAAGTTGTATACTCTGCATCAAGACCAGCCAATATATAGTATACCGTTTTTTATTAAAGTATTACGTGCGGCTGGTATCAATTGAATGGCCCAATTGAACAACGCAGCGTCCGGTTTCGAAACTCCTAATCCTAAACTTTTATTTTTCATATTGTTTATTGTATTAAGTTTGTCGATTGAAACATTTATATCTGCGACGTAGCTAATGATGCGGGGCAGCTAGCTGGTAGCGTTGCTACCTAACCAACTTCCGACATTTACTTGTTGTTCAGAAAGAACACCAAGCCAAGTCTTATGGTCAGTGGCTGACCTTCTTTACTGCACCATAAGTTACTATTACCAATCGTAGACTCCTTGCTAGCTACTGCTTTTACAGTGGCGATGCTTGAAGGTTGCCACTGAGGCTTCGGAATGTTTTAACATTTGCCTATGGTTTTCTTAGGGCTTGTCTGCACTTATGTATGCATAGTTTTTTTGAGTTACAAATAGATAGCGACTCAACTATTTATTTGCATTGAGCAAGACGACTTTTGATATCTTCTTCACACATTAAACTCAAGCACTCATAAATTGTGTTTCTATTTGCAACAGTCATTATGCTTAGTTCTTGTATTTTCCATTCTAGTGTGATGAGTGGCTAGTATTTGGGCACCATTTATCGCAATCAATGGTGATACCGTTGCCTCATTATCATTATTGTTTGGAAGTAAAGTCCCTGATTCTTGCACTGTGCTTAGCCGTGCAGTACATTTTTATATCATCTTAGAGATGGAAGCACTACTTTTTTGTCTCTCCTCAACCTCGTAGAGATACACAGTTGAAGATATAGAAACAATTCCTGTATTGTAGATAGTCCTATTTTATAATTGACAATGACTTGTCAATTATAAAATAGGACTATCTACAATACAGGGCAATACAGTTTATGAAAACTCCAGCCTACAAATTTTCCTACAATGACAACATGTTCTCTTAAATTTAGTTGAGAATCATGAACTAAACCTAAAAGTTTTAACCTATTTACATTTTCAATAGGATTATTCAAATTGTTATAACTAGGGCCACCGCAGACTAGAGAATGGTGCCACTATTAAATATCATTAATTTAGATTTGCAGATTAAGACGGTTTCATGGAGTTAGAACCACTTCTTTAATAAATCGATTTGACAGAAGGACCCTTGTAGTACTCCAACATTTACATGTTTTAGGTCGCTGTTTAGATTATCAAAGTAAACATTTTGGAAATTCATTTTTTCCCAAAAATAATTTAAGAATCCTATTTCCATCCAACATACCCAATCCCATCATAATCAGTTAGGAAATGGCCGAATTCCGCTCCAGATGGCCTTATTCGAGAATGTCTTCCAAAAATAATTTAAGAATCCCATTTCCATCCAATATACCCAATCCCATCATAATCAGATAAAAAATTACGGAGTTCCGCCCCAGCAGGTCATTTTCCAGAACTTCTTTTAAAAATCTTTTAAGAATCCCATTTCCATTCAAGATATACAATCCCATCATAACCAGTTAAGAAATTACCGGGTTCCGCCACTGGTGGCCATATTCCAGAACTTCTTCCAAAAATAATTTAAGAATCTCATTTCCGACCAACAAACCCAATCCCATTAGGAAATTACGGAGTTGCGCCCCAGCAGGCCATTTTCCAGAACTTTTTCCTAAAATCATTTAAGAATCCCATTTCCATACAAGAAATTATCGAGTTCCGCCCCAGGTCATATTCCAGAAATTCTTTCAAAAATCATTTAAGAATCCTATTTCTATCCAACATATACAATGCCGTCATAACCGATTAGGAAATAGCCGAGCTCTTTCCCAGGTGGCTATATTCTAGAGTTCTAGACCTTCTTCCAAAAATCATTTAAGAATCTCATTTCCATCCAACATATACAATCCCATCATAACCGGTTAAGAAATTACCGAGTTCCGCCCCCCAGATGGCCATATTCCAGATCCTCTTCCAAAAATCATTTAAGAATCCCATTTCCATCCAACATACCCAATTCCATCATAATTGGTTAGGAAATAGCCGAGTTCCGCTCCAGATGGTCATATTCCAGAACTTCTTTCAAAAATAATTTAAGAATCTCATTTCCTACCAACATATCCAATCCCATTAGGAAATTACGGAGTTCCGCTCCAGTAGGTCATTTTCCAGAACTTTTTCCAAAAATCATTTAAGAATCCCATTTCCATCCAACTTACCCAATCCCATCATAATCGGTTAAGAAAATGCAGAGTTCAATACAAACGGCGAATATTAAAATTACGGTGCTTTCCCCTCCACCACATGCGATGCGTTACAATCCCCACTCAATGTATAGCGAATTCTTTGATCCTTTAGCTATCGAGTAGATTGGAGATGATAGATACATACTATAGTACTGTATCTACCGATTTCGTTATCATCATAGTTTTCTGATTTGCCTCCCTATGGAAGCTCTAACCTTTTGAGTCTCAGGAGACATTGAAAAAACACTGTTATAGAGTCCTAAACAGCGGAACCGTGCTTTCTCTAAATGAGATAGGAAGATGAAATGAATGAGATGAAAAGGCAATCTATTGAGACAAACCTATTGTAAAATGTACTATTTACATTAAAAGGAGCTATGTGATGTACTTGCTTCGTTAAATCCGAGCACGCGACTTTGACAATTTGTAGCGCACCGTCAGTTGTCGACAATGTTCGAAATGTGCTGAATTTTCTCGATTTAAAATCTCAACAGCGCGATCGCGCTGCTTGGAACTCAAACGGTTAAAGACGTATTCACGTCTAAATCATTAAAGGTGTTGTACACTTTTGAGGGGTCCGTCTTGATTTGATTGTTCTTGACGTCAATTGATGCTATCTTAGTGGCATTTGATCCACCAAAATATTATTAACCTTATATTTAATACTTGAAGCATCGTTAAACTTACTTCTAAACAATTTTTCGTTCGTCTTGGTTGGCCCATTCAAAAATTATAAAAATTAAAAAGTTTTACAAAACTATTTTTTTTGACGTTCAGCCATACTCGTCGTAAAATTTGACGTCAGTGACTGTCAGAATCAAATCAAACAATTTTCTTTATTCTATTTGACACCTTGAGTCACACCATGAGTAATTTGAAATATTATTGAACGCAAAGCTTCCCTTCATTAATTTTTATTAAGTGACAGTTGATTTTTAAAGAAGCTTCGTTAAATTTTTTAATTTAAATCATTCTTCTACGGCCAAAAGTACAGATATCACATTTATCGCACTCTTAATTTTCTTAAAATTACTTTTATAATTTTTTTATTGCTTCCTCTTAAGGAATTAAATGTTTAGTTTTGGAGTTAAGTCCGATAATTAATTTCGGCCTCTCTCTATTTTAATAAACGCCCCAACTTTAAATGTTTGTGGGGCCAGCTTAAAGGTGGTTTTCGAGTTTCAAGAATCGATTGAGATGGGTCTTGATATAGAGAAAATTGTTTAAGCCAGGACTTTCTTTTTAGAAAAACTCGATTTACAAGAATTTCCTCGTGCCCGGGATTGATTATGATAAAGCCTAATTTTTTAAAAATTGTATTAGGAATTCATTCAATGGGGTGCGGGTTTCTTAAAAAAACATTTTGGCTCAAAGAGTTTTGATAAAAATTGATGATGGGCCGGAGGGGTTCAGGTACTAGGTAGGCGCCGATAACAGGGAGTCCGGAGTTCGAGAAAGTTTGTTTTACTAGCGTGAATGTGTTTTGCGATAATTAGTTAATTAATGTTTCAAGGCTTGCGGTACGGATTTCGAAAATAGTATCATCCACTTATATTTAAACACCTTAAAAGATAATGTTTGTCTCAAGGGTTTCGATAATTGACTTTTCAAGTATAAGACATCGATTGCAATGAGACATAATTTGCGAAATATTTATGGGGTCCCCCAATTTGACCTGAATCACTTTTTTACATTTTTTCGGCTCGTACAACTTGGAGTGGTGGTTTTCGAGTGCTACGTTGCAATAGTCTTAATTTAGGAAAAAATCATTTAGGTCTTCAGAAGGGACCTTGGTCTCTATTTTTAAAATATTTTCATGTCACACAGTTTTGATAAACATTTCAGTTTCGTGTGCCAGGAGCTATCTTCGATGTGTCGTGATTTTGAGAAGTTCGTTCCAAGTTATTTCTGGGGGAGGGGGAGGGGGGCAAATGGGAATGGAAATACTTGTGGGAAATTGCCAATTTAAATGAACCTAAACCATTTCATAACAGATTAGAATCAAATCTGTCTTGGAAACTCGAAATAAAGAACAGGATGCCAAAATGAGTTCCAGTTATGGTCCTAAAAAATCTGTAAACTGAATGGAACTAATCCGTTTCTGAAGCAGATGGGATTGAGCTCAGTTAGTATTATGAAAATATTCAATTTAAAAGGATCCTTTTGAATCGATTTATGTCGTTGCTTAACCAAGTATGTGGAGTAATTTATTAGCTGTCGGTAAGAAGATTGAAAAAATATGTTTGGTATTATACAAGTTTATCGACGGAAAAAGTATTTACAAAAAAGCTGATGATTTCTTAATTCCTTCGGTAAACCATTTTCCTCCAGGACTCAATCGAAACTTAGGAAATCGTTAAAATGGAGCATGAGCAGGTATGTTTGTGTTATTGATATATTCCAAATTTTGGCGAAAATGCTTTTTAATCACGTTATAAAAATAAAATATTTTCAAAATTATTTTGTACATTGTTTCACCTAATGTAGCTTAAACGAGTACATCCCAAAAACCATTGCATAAATTTTAACATAAAATCCTGTTTTAATTAATGTAAAACGGAAATTTACGTTTTTATGTAAATTATTAAAGGCGTTTTATCTTTTATTTGAAATGTTGGCATACCGTTATCTTCCCAACCAGTGGTTCCAAATGTATCCTAAATTATGAGTATAATTTAAATATACAAATTTTTAAATGCAAACCAATAATCTCTGCAAACCATAAAATTCAAAATCGCATATGTATAAAAAAAAGAATTTCCAAATCCTCTTTAATGAATTTACAAATTGGAAAATATTTAAATAACGTCCAAAAATTGTCTCTCCACGGCAATCGCATTTATCCAGATATATTCGTAATTTATTTTCGAAACTTTATATTGTTGTCTGGTGCAGGCTGCGCTATTCATTAGTTTAGCGAAAAAAAACCTATCTCCTCTTTGTGTTGTTGACGTTAAATTGCTAAATTATGTTTATATTAGTTGCTTGCTGTTTGTTAAAATATACAACTAACTGGTACTTCTAGTACACAAACATATTCCTATATATACAAAATCATACCCTCCTAACACAATGCTTTATGATAGTCGAATGGGCTTTCATTCGGAAAAAACATAATAACGATCGAAATAAATTTTTGTTAACTTTTCGCTTTCATGCTTATATTTTATGCTGAGCATTGTTTTAGGTTTGTTTATGCTTGCAGTAAACTAAACATAGCAAAATCAATGGTGAAAAATATGTATGTTGATTTTCAGAATTGTTTTTAATACATAAAGGGTGAGTTTTTTAATAAATGTTTGGCTATTATTTCGTCGATGGGGACGTTTACTCGTAGTCAGATCTTGAAAGACCTTGAAACTCATCAGTTTGGGAGACACTGAACAAATTTCATTAGTAGAAATATTTTAATATCTTGCTCCGTTTCCGAGATAAAAGGCTGGTGTTCATTAAAAAACACGCCCGGTATATCAAGAGGTCAAACTTAATAAACAAAAGAGTTTTATGCGGAAAACAATTTAAAAAAGCTTAAAGCTTCAACAATCAAATAATTCACGCTTTAAAAAAATTTAATCCAAAAAGAGCGGAACTAGCAAAATCAGAAAATGCTGCCACCACTCGTCTTTTAAAATTACAAAGCACGATTAAAATATTTTTTCTTTGAATACGAAACATCCTGTTCTTATTGTTATACAGTTTAAATTTTATTTTCTACAATAGTACAATTTCAAGTATTTTAGTTGTGATTTGGTTTACTCTTTGCAAGATATTTTTCTATAAGTTCTAACTAGCGCGTTTTTACTGTCGTTGTTGCTGTTTTACGAGAGAAGCAATTTAACTGCATAAAAAGCACACAAACAAATATAAAATTTTAGATTAATTTTATAAATACGTAAAATATCTAACTATAATAAAAGCTTTGAAAAGCTCAAACGAAAATAATAAAATATGTTTTCTTTGAACTATACTTATTATACCGCGTTTGGGATGCTAATCCGTTAATGAGTGATTTCTTGGTTCATACTGTGAAAAAATCGTATGGATCAATTTTTGATATCCTTTGACATACATGGTGTTTAAAAAATTTGATTCAGAAAAACAGCACCTTCAAATAATAAATTGTAACTTCCAAAATATTTATCGGAGAGCAAGCAACTTTAAATGAATGGAAATTGTATAAGCTTGTTTGAGATCCAAGTGGCTATCTCGCAACTGTATCCGTTTGAACTTATCCCTTTCAAATCCTTTACACATTTCATTCACCAATTCAATTTCATTATCAGGTAAATTGGAAAATCAACATTTAAATCTACCGAAACCGGAAAAATATCTGCATAAATATATCAACCATCAAATGTCACTGCGCCATTCAATCACATTGAAATCTCGGAAAATCGTTTGGATATTATGGAACGATGCAAGAAGTAGTATTCATACGACGGATAAAAATTCGGATTTTTCTATCCCAGATTTTTTTTCAATTTTTTCTATGAAAAGAGGCTTGTCTGTTGTATAATTTACGTGATGTAATTGGTGGAAACGATGGGATGGAAAAATCCCGGATTTTTATCCGTCGTATGAATACGGCTTAAACCTATCGCAGCGGCAAGTCATTCTTTTGTCAAAGAGAAGAAAAATGTAAATTTTTTAAATAAAATCAACTGAATCGATTTAATTTTCTTTTAAATAGTTTCTATTGTATCTATATTTGTCAATGCGAAGTTTATTCGATCGATTTCAATCGACCTAAATTCAACAAAATGATAAAAAATAGTGTTTATCGTCGAAGTTAGAAGCAAAAAAAATGTATATGTGGTTTTTCGGTCTTGATATGTTCGGCAAAGTTGTTTTTCTTGGCTTGCGCAACAACTTTGCTGAAGAAAGCATAGCGAAAATCTTAATGGTTCAAGAGTTATCAACGTGAAAATAAGGAAAATGTGCGTGGCGTGGATTCCACTGTCCACAGTGAAAAATTTTTTTTTTTTGTAAAAAATACTGGGAAACCGAAAATACTAGAGTATACATATTAAAATTACGTTACAGTGACAAAGACAAACAAATGTTGCCATAAAAAGTATTGAGTTTCATATTTTTTATGGCAACATTTTTCTCACTAAATTTTACTGAATTTTTTTTTGTTCCTTTTTAACAAGTAAAGGATTTATATTTTTATCTCGTATTAGTTTTACTGAAAAAAAAAATATTTCACTGTGGAATTCTCGCTAAATGTCACAATTCTTCCAAATTCTTGTTTTAATTTTCAATCCAATTCGCTCGAGTTGTTATTCTCAGTTCTGGGATATCTCCATAATCTATTGAACCAGGCAGTATACATAATAAATTATTAAATTTTCTAAACAAACATTTGGGTTTTAAAATATTCAATTCTGTGTAACGAAACGAAAGTTTGCGTTAACATAAATGTTGTCCATTCAGGGACTTTAAAGCGGTCATATTTAGCCGACTAGAGCTTAAGGAAAGCGTGGAGTTAGACCGCGATAAATAAAAGACAAACTAGTAGAATAGGGATTAGAATAGGAGAAGAGAATATTGCTAGAAAATGGGAAAGAATAGGGCTAGAAAGAGGGAGAGGGTACACTCACCTCATTGCCTACGAACCGGAATCAAGTTAACTCATCCTCTTTTACAATCGTCTATCTTATCCTACGAAATTGAAGAGAACTCAATGTAAAGTTAATATCTTGACCACCCGAATTTTATTGATCCTCATTAAAAGCAAACAAGTGAATATGGAAAAGTATAGTATACTACAATAAACTTACAAAACTACCTAGCACCATAATGATGTCATTCTATCTCACTTAAAATTAGTATTGGAAAAAAAATTATATAAAAAAACAGAAGGAAAATTTTAAATTTAATTATACCCAACACCCAAAAAAAAATCATTAAATACAAATATAATTAAAAGAAATAACTTTGACCCTGATACAGTTGCTGAGGTCCCGCGTTGCGCTACCATGGTCATATTAGCTAATTATGCGCGCTTATTTGATGTGTTGCGGTACTATGCTGCTCATAATGAGTTACCGCTAACAGATTCCACAAATTGAGTGATCGCTCGGGTTTTTGTAGCACTAAACTGTTTTGCGCTCGATGCACTACACAGCTGGACTTTTGTATATGGTTAGCGCTCGATGCACTGGTTAAATTTTCTTGATAGCGTCCGTAGCACTAAAACAATTTCTTTTAATCTTGCGCTCGATTTTTTTTGTTTGTTTTGTCACCGGTTATTATTTTTAGAGATATCACTTATAAATTTATTGTTATAACTATTATACTATACGATATATTACGCTTTTTATTCTTAACTGCTATCAAATTTGGGTAGTTTTATGAGTTGTTATCGCTCGGTTTACTTTTATGGAGGTTGTAATGTAATTATTAAATTTTTGTTAATTAATACGGTATTCAGTCAAATTAGGAATGGTTCGTAATTACTTAAATAATTTTAGCAATATTTTAGCTTAACTTTACAATTTTTTAGAAAAAAAATTATTTAATCATTTATTCATATATCCTTTTTTTATCGCCATTTTTCGGCGTCAAAATGCACGGCAATCGAACCAAAACTTTATTCAAGACAAAATTATATTTTTTGGATGGGATAAAGAAATAGGTTAATAATGTTTCTGCACTAAATTCAAGATGACATGACTAAATTTTCAAAATTAAACTTTTATTTGCTTAAAGTTTGCACTATCGAATATTTCACATTTTCTGCATACCGAAAACCAAAATAAAGCTGAACTGACGGCTTCAATCTTTTCCTATTTAATTTTTTTTTCTGTATATAACCAAAAAAATCACTTCTCCCGCCTCCTCCCTTCTAACCAGATCTAATTATCAAGAACAAAAACCTGTCGTTTAGATTGTGTGTGTTAGTTCCATCAGTTACAAAAATAACCCAGGAGTGACAATCTTTACTCATGGAGCGAACAACGCAAGGGCGGACGTTACAATAGGTTTAGTAATTGCAAAAAGCTTTATAATAACAATGTTTTTATTTTATGAAGCTCTGTTTTGTTCGAAATATCGAAAAAACAGTTTTCGAAGTTTGTTCATCAACAATGTTGAAATACATTGTTACTCCAAAAGCGTTTTTAACGAACGTTTGTTTTGGAAAAAATAATGCTAAATTTTTTGATGGAACATACACATATTAACAAATTCTTGTTTCTACAAAAAAAGGGGGAACTAATTTAAATGTTTTTACGTTAACTCGACATACATATAATATGACTCAATTTTAAAATATGGTTTTCCTGAATATTGAACTAACCATTCAAATGGAAAATTCAAACGAAGCATTTATGTTTTCATATACACAAAAGCTTCTAAAAAAATATTTAAATACACTGATTGGTTTGAAAAATAAGAAAAAGCTTCCCCTCTATGGAAAGCTCATGAACAAATGGCGGTACCTTACGGATAGCGTTTTTCAATCTTGCATTTATCCTTGCATAATTTATTCTACATTCATGTCATATACACCTATTGAGCTCACTCAGTGCTATCCGTTTCGTACCATACCAATTTTGGATTTCATTATTCTACCAACTATTCACTTTAAATTCATTCCCTCTTACATGTATACAGGAAATCCCCCAAGAACACGATTAATTCGTTCCGTGTTCATTAAAACCGTGTTGTTCGAGACTACAAAAACGAAAATAAAAGAGAATAACGAAAATCGTTTTGTGAACCGTGCAATTTGAAAAAATGGCTATCCGTGTTATTCGAAACCTTGTTCTTGAAATACCGTGTTCTTGGAGGGCTACCTGTGTAGTGGACATATCATTCAGTCTCTCTAATTCATCCTCAAGTTGGTTAACCTCATTTACTTCTTTCGTTATGAGAATCTAGGTCATGCATCCGATCCATTTTCTGTCATTCCTAATAACCTTACGGTTTATATTAACATTTATACCGCTTACATACGTTCTAATCAAATAATGATCGCTACTCAAATTCTCATCCATAACATTCGCAAGGCCCAAGTCACTGGGCCACCAGCCCGATATAAATCAATGTTAAGTCTATTGCACCATACACGGTATCCTAGTTGATCCAGCATCATTCACGATTATAAGATCGGAATCCAGGATGAGGCGAGTCAAGAAGTTTCCACAAGCATCATTTCATTCACACTCCCACAACCCTACAATCGCGTCACTTTTTCCTTCCAACCTATAATCAAACAAAATTTGAAAATTCCTCAGGTTTATTTCTCTATTCACTGATTCCACTAGAATTTCATAAACAGTTAGAAATAACAAATTTCTGTCCAGATGCTAAGTTTGGGCATCGATGATCTCGATGTAGTCGAAACATGATATTGGACAAAGGATAAGGCTGATATTGGCACGGGCCAATAATGCTACTTCGCTGAGGTCATCGGACAGAAATTTGTACCCATAAGTCCGAACCATTTTACCATTGGTATACATGGTGCGGATGTTTATTTGGCCAATTGTCACATATTCAATGGATCTTATCAGTTGTTCGGCAATTCAATAGAACAAAAGAAGGGGAATAGCAAATTAGAAAAATGGAAGAAATAGAATGCTTTATTTCCTCCTTCCTTCTAATAATCTTCATAATTCATACCTAAATTTCCATTCAAAATTCCTAACTCATTTGAATTAAGGTTGTCTCTTGGATATTGCATTGTCAATGTTTTGGTTGCCTCTTTGTTCATTGATGATGCAATTGTTGTTGTTTAGTTACTTTCTTGTGATTGTTGTTGTACTCGTTCCTGTTGTTCTTTGCTGTAGTGGTTGAGGGTGTTGTGGTTGTTGTTGATGTCGCTGCAGCTTCTGCTGCTGTTATTGCCGTTGTTGTTGTGGTTGAGTTGTTGTTGTAGAGGTTGTTGTTGTGGCACAATATTCCTTTTAAGTTTTTCCGCAAATGACGATGTATTTGTTGATGGTATTTATTTTTACATACATCTTAAAGTCTTTTGCTATTTGCTGTTACTGGGATTCCTCAAATTTCAAGAGAGTATTGCGTTTCATTGGGTTTGGTGCATACAACCTAACATTCGTTTTTATAATCCTGATTTTATTTCCTCGGGTAGTGCTGAAGTCTTAAATCTTAGGATTAATGCCGCCGTGTGTCTTAGTTGTTTCTCGTCGATCCATCTTTTCATGCGCTTAACTTCGATTACACTTTGCCCTTTAAGTTTGGCCCTTCTAACCCTACAGTGCGCGATTTTGCCCCAAAAAAACATAAATGGCTGAATAAATGGCGGATTGGAAATTGAAAATCAAAGTTCGGAAAAATCATAATTTTAGTTCTGTATTTCATTGTTTTTTATTTAAAAGAAAATTCGATGCATACGAGTACATATATGAATCAGTGCGCAATAAGATAAAGAAAAAAATAATTTTTGTGAAAAATTTTGAAACAATTTTGGTTTTTATTAAAATATAAAGCCGTGTCAGATTTTCCACAAAATACACTTGGGTGCAAAAAAATCGCACATTGCTCAATTTTCCACAAAAGTTCAAAAATATCAAAAAAATCCAATATTTGTTTAATTTGTTTTAGTGCAGTTTTAAAGTCTATTTCAATACCTATCCAGTGTTACCTTTTTTGTATTTGTACCATGCCAACAAAGTAATTTTTTGTCAAATGCATATACCAGGCTTTCGAATTAAATTCTAAAAATAATTCAACAAGATCAATACAATAGCATGCCATGAAATAATTCGCTCGGAATTGTGATCATTCGCATATCAACGCTTAGGTTGAACGATCCTCTATTGATTACGTCTTCAACCGGAGCAAAGAAATGGATATCAAAGGTAGCCGCACAAGTAATTGCACTAAATTACGCGGGGCAGCACCAAAATGAAGTGGCTATACAACTAAATTTGAGCCGATTCCCCGTTCGTCGAGTGTGGCAGAGATATTAGAAAACTGGTGGCTTCAGACGGCGATAAGAATTTGACCGACCTCGTGCTACAGTGATGACCGCTTTCTTCTAACAACTTCGTTGCGAAATCGCCGTATGAATGCGGTTCAACTGGGACGGCGGCTGCATGAAGTTCGTGAAGTCGAAGTCAGTCAGTGGACAGTTAGAAGCCGACTTCGAGAAGTTAATCTGACTGCACACAGATGAGCAAACGGGCTGAAAATGACCACAGCCCACCGACGAGCCCGTCGTGAGTTCGCTCGAGAGTATTTGAATTGGACAGAAAAAGAATGGAGAACAGTCCTGTTCTCTGACTAGTGCAGGATATGTTTATATGGTACTGATGGACGGGGAAGAGTATACAGAAGATAAGGAGAGCGATATGCACAATACTGCATTGAAGAACGTGTCTCGTATGGTAGTGAATGGTGGATATTCTGGGGAGGTATATCATTAGAGGCGAACACAGATCTTGTATTCATCACACGAACCAATACTGGGTGTCAAATAAAGAAGAATGAATTCTCAATGGTACATTGAGGAAGCACTCGAGGAGTGTATCGTACCTCTTGATTTATTGGCAAAAATTTTATGTTTATACAGGATAATGCAAGACCGCATACGGCTGGTGTAGTATACCAGTACCTTCAAGAGGTGGATGTGCCTGTTTTGGAGTGGCCAACTCGAGGCCCGGACCTCAATCCCATCGAACATTTATGGGACGAGTTGAAAAGAAGGGTTCGAGCCAGAGATGTTGCTCCAACGAGTATCCAGGAGCTGCAACAGGCGATCGTAGAGGAATGGGAGGCGATACCTCAAGATTTGGTGAAAACTTTGGTGAAATTAATGCAGCATCAAATAGAAGCTGTCAATCGGGCCAGGGGAGGGAATACTTCGTATCAACAAAACGTTTTTTTTTTATTTTATTTATTTCTATGTTTTAATTCGATTTTTACACATGATTTTCATGCTGACAAATTCACAAAAACGTATACCTCAGATGTTTATCCCCAAACATCAGTTTGAACGCACGTATAAATACAAAAAAGGTACCACTGGATAGGTATTGAGATAGACTTTGAATCTGCATTAAAAAAATTAAACAAATATTGGATTTTTTTGATATTTTTGAACATTAAATTTTTGAACATGTTTGAGCATTACAGCTCGGGGGTTTTACAACGCAACCGGGATTCATTCCAAATGGAAAAGTGGTTTATATAATCTAAACGAGTATCTTATTGGTAGGTAAAGGTTGTACATTTCCTTTCTTCCTTTTTTCTTCATATTCCCGTTGTATCTCGGATGGTCCTCCTCGTTTTGCAAGGGTAGGTGCACCTATTGTCAATAAGGTCCGAGCTAATTCGATTCTAAAATCGACTTATTTCATAAGTTGGCCCGTATTGGTTCTTCGATGTAGAAGCTAAGCATTTATAATGGTGATATCTAACAAATGATAAAAGAGTCTCATGTATCAATCAGGCTATCAAGTAAATCAACCCCTCCCATATGTCGGTTGTATTGCTCTTCAATGGCCGGGCAAGGTATTTGAATCCTTTCTTTATTTTTACGATCATATCTACCAACCGTATGAATTGGTTCGGTGCAATCGTATTTTTCCGAAAGTTTTATGACTAATTTAATCCCGAAAAATGTCTATTCCAACATTTTCGTTCCAATACATTCGCATGTTCCAATGCGTGCAAAACTAAGTCATAACGCAAATGCCTAAATATCTAAGAAGTTCATTTTTAGACAAATTGAATTGGTTTTCACTGGTCTTGGAACAACTCTACTTCATGCTTTCTTCAATAATTCTGTGAAGAAGATTATTGCCTAAAAAATCTGAAGAACTGAAATGGGGTTTCTAAATCCTTCATTGAGTCCGGTAATTCCGTATTTCCCGAAAAGGCACAACGCACGTTTTGTATATGCTTACGTCTCCATTGCAGTTCTTTTGGTTTATAAACTTCAGGGGCTGTATTGTTTGAGTTTGGCAGATTTATGATTGAAGCTGTAGCAGATGTTGAAGAGTTCCATCTTCGCTAGCATCAGGAAAGTTTTCGATAAAATTAAATAATTCGTTTCTTTTTATACTTTGTAAATCGATAATTTTAGGTCCATGTTTATAAATAAGAGGCATCTCAAGTAAAAAATAGACCAGTCTTAGAAAAAGAAAAATGAAATTAAGGTTGACAAACACAGTTTTGAAAGCGCGTTATAATTCATAATTATTATATTTTTTTTATCAAAAATGCGCGAATTCATATATGAATCGTATAGTTTTATCAGTATGACAGAATCACTATACATACAATTATCGATAAAACTATAAAACTAGACACACATAATAATTAAAAAAAAATACTTTGCACATACCTTGATATCGATTTATTTATTATAATTAAACAAACCTACCAGAAGTTACGTATACTATTTATAACAAGACCCGTCACATCACACTGCTCTATTCACAACTAACGGTGTTTAGTTTTCGTAAAGTCCGCTTAGCTTTAATATTAAAGGCCAATTTTGGTTTCAGCAATATTTGTTTGTGAATTTCCACTTTCCAGGGCTCGCCGCGGGCAAGTCGGGAATGTGATATCATCACAAAATCCTGAATTATCAAAATCCCAAATCACAAAATCTCGACTTTCAAAATCCCAAATTTTAAAATTCCGACTCTTAAAATCCCGACTTTCAAAATCCCGATTTTCAAAATTCCAACTTTCAAAATCCGACAAAAGTCGGGATTTTTTTAATAATATTGGGATCGGCGAAAAATCCCGAATCACAAAATCCCCAATTATCTATCAAAATTCCGACTTTCAAAATCCCGAATTTATCAATCCCGACTCTCAAAATCCCGACTTTCAAAATCCCGACTTTCAAAATCCCGACTTTCAAAATCCTTATTTTCAAAATTCCGACTTTGCTGAAATTTTAAAAATCCCGACAAAGGCGAGATTTTTAAAAAAATATTAAATATTAAATTACCAACCAAATGGCACAGTGTTTGAAGCTTTGGCGTTTGGATCGGGATTTACCGGGTTTGAATCCCGATAGGGGCAGGATGTCAAGTGAAATTTCATCAACAGATTTCGATCTGTGGTGAAATGTAACACATCTTTGACCCCCTGTCGGTGTACAATACAAATGGGCCGACCCATCTTCCATGTCAGTGTAGGCTGGCAATGAGCTTGCAATGTGCAGATGGTCTTAAATCGGCCCTATAGCCGTACGTCCTCGAGTTGGTCGGAAGGCGTAAAGTAAGGACGTTAAAAGCATAACTGCGGAATAGCAGGGTGAACCTTGATCCCCAAAACAGATCGCATAGTTTACAATAAAAAAATATATTAAATTTTGTTTTTTTATCTTTATGTTTATTACTCGGTCGTTTTTGGTTAAATTTGGGTTATCGGATATCATTTGCATTTTAATATGAATTATTCTAGAATTTTTGGAATTGGGCCTGCTCAATTGAACTTGGCTATTCCACAACCAATATTTGTAAAATTTAATTTACAAAATTGGGTTTATATAAATATGTTTTTTAATAAAATATATTTATGGTCGTTAAAAAAAGGACGTTTGGGTTTTTGATGAAATATTTAATGATAAAATAAATAAAATTAAGCGCTATTAATGTAACTTAATATAATGAGCATTATTTTTAACCATTATCTTTAACCAAGCATTATTTTTAAATAATTAACCTTATCAGCATTGTTTCTATTTACAATAACATTTAAAATTCTGCTGTTTTTTCCACATTTTTTTTTAGTTGAACGCGTTCACCAGCTTTCCATTTTTCAATGCGCGAATTGCATATAGGCCTCAACATGGGGTCTTTCGATTACTATTTTTAGTCGGTTGTCCAAGCCTCAACTCAATTTTGTGTTCTAGAAAAATTATCACCATGGTTCTGGGAAATAGTTCACAACTTTGCACTATATTGGGGTCTTTCTTGGTATCCATGAACACACCTTATATAATTTGTTGGGAACCATTTGACAATTCGCTTGGCGTCTGGATCAAATTCTTTTATGATCGCATCAAAATACTCGAAAATTTTTCAGGAGGTACTTCGCCTTCAGCTTTTCAACATTAGAATTTGCATGTTAAAAATGTATTGTTTCCATATTTAATCTGAACGTGTTCAGATTGTACTGTTCTCCATAATATTTGCCCGCAATGGAAAATGCATCGTTTATATTCAGCCAACGGAAAATATAGTTTTTCTGGAGCTAGCTTTTTTAAAATCTGACACAATTCTCTTGGGATTTAACGAGATGTTCCAATCACAATCAATTTTACAAATCTCATAGAACATCCCCTGTTGATTTTGAGCTCATTATACAAATAATAATCGTATGATCTGGTCGCCAATTTTACCATGGATCGAGAATAGCTGTCTCATTATAGATGGTACTATCTCTCGAATGTACCATCCATAAGCCAGCATTCAGCATCTGCTGGCAACTTTAAAAATGTTTTTATTTCAAATAAAATATTTTTATTTCCTCCAAAATCTTTCTCTGACAATACAAAGAGCTTTTCGTCAATAAACTTTAACGTTTCCGGAATGGAAATTTGTGCTCTGTTTGAAGATAAATATAATCTGCGGGATATCGGGGTCGCATTCAACAATACTTTCTCTTATTATTTGTAAGGATCACAGCCCTGGTACTTTTGCAAACTTTTTACTGTTTCATTTGCCTTAAAACATCTTTTTCGGAAGCCTCTGGAGCGTGATTATGATATAATGGTTTCTTTTTTAGATCATGTTTTCCTTCTTTTAGCGTTCTGGTGGCTCTATTTTTGTTTGCTTTATTTTTATTTGTTATAGGACTCTTTTAAATCTTTTTTTATAAGTTTAAAAATTAAAATATTTGACACTAAATCTAATTTAATAAAATTTATTTTATCACAATTGGAACTCCATAGATGTGTATCGAAGATACGATTTACAAAATACTAATGTCAGAAAACTAAAATCACTCCATATTTATAAAAAAAAACTAAATTCTGCTAGTAGATTTTTGTGAGTCATCATAATGACACATGTCATTTTGGCTACACAAATGACGGGGTCGACCCCAAACCACAAATGACGCATTAGTGGGAGTAACATCAATGGTACAGATTCTTATTTTTATTTTTTTATTGCTTTTCATAATTTTCCAACATATTTAATAGTTTTTATGATTTAGTACTACTCCCACTATTGCGCCATCTGTTACGGTTATACTAAAACATCTGGTGCATCTAAAAAGTTAAATCCCTTTTAACTTTTTAGAAAATATTACTTACATAATATTATGTTAAAATTATATTTGTTTTCATATTTTAAGTCGTAACTACGGGAATGATTCTCTCTCTTTCTCTCTCTCTCTCTCTCTTTATCTCTCTCTCTCTCTGTCTCTCTCTCTCTGGCACTCTATCTCATCAAGGGATTTGGCCGCCTCAAATGAGGTTAAATAATCATATTTTCATTTCGGATAATGAGTGATTAATTCATTGATCCTAAACCTGCCGTGAAATTTTATCATTGTCACCACCGGGAATTGAACACGTGACCTCCGGTCGCTGGAGCAAGCATGCTGACCACTTTGCCATCGGTGCGGCGGGACGATTCGGTTACCCAAAAAAAAAAAATCCAACCGGCCTAAATTTATAAAACCTCAATTTACAAAAATTGATATAAAATATTGCATTTCAAAATGTTGCATTATTCTTGCGTAACAAAATGGTGAAATTGTTTTTCTTTTTAGAATGTGTCATTAATAAATTTTATATAATTCGCTCCTGGCACGCAGTGCGACATGTTTACTGATCCCGGCTTCTACGTCCCCCGAAGTTCAAATCTAAAGCCCTTCGGAGGGCTAAGCGGGGGCGGGGGGGGGGGGGGGGGCGAGCGTTGCGACTTCCCGCGTGCCCGTGATCTTTATCGAAGCCGTTAGCCTCTACAATTATTGCATTTGTTGCATTAAGAAAATATTGCAATTGTAGATTATATTTGCCTTATATTGCACTCATTACAAAAAGATTTTTAAAAGCCCGATTTAAAAAAAAACTATGAATTCGGACGCCCACGGGTCGGCCGACCGGCCCGCAGACACCCGAATTCATATTTTTTTTAAATCGGGCTTTTGAAAATCGGGATTTTGAGCGTCGGGATTTTGAAATTCGGGGCAATGGCCCAATCCAAAAATATTAAATATTAAATTTTGCTTTTTTATCTTAATTTTTATAAGTAACCGATTTTTATTAAGAAGTCCGATTTTTTTTTAAATATGAATTCGGGCACCCGCGGGTTGGCCGGCCGGCCCACGGGCGCTCGAATTCAATGTTTTATTTTAAATCGGGCTTTTGATAATCGGGATTTTGAAAGTCGGAATTTTGAATTCGGGATTTTGTAATTCGGGCAAACGAGCCCAACCCATTTGTTATATGAAATTTTTGCACGGCACACTATGTAAAAAAAAACATTTTCATAGAAAAATATAAGCAATAAGCTTTTATTTTTTCCCGCACCAAATTTATGTACAGTGGCATGTTATAACATCACATTTTCGAAATTTATGTCTCGCTTCTTTAGAACAAAATGTAATTTTATTTCACATTTTATATAATTTACCAGGTTGGTAGATTGAAAAATTGTGATATTCTATTCGGTTTCTATCACCAAATAATTTGTTTTCGATACTTGAACGAAATTAGAGAAAGACTACAACTTGTTCGAATTTGTACTAGTAGGTTGTGATAGCAATAGAAACGAAATATTTCATAAATGAAACAGTTGCCCATTTCGGTTTAGGAAAATGAGAAATAAACTTCGATAAAATATTGAAAATATGATGTTATAACATGCCACCCCAGTTTTCAATAAACAACAAAAATTATTTTCAGTAAACTACGAGTTTGTCATTAGTTGTAAGAATTAATAAACTTAAGTCAACATTTGAAAAAAATTATATTTATGTGATTTTCATACTAAATATTTTCCAGTATCCATTAAATGATAAATGTCTAAATAACAAGTCATGGAACACCCCGCTACACCCATTACAGAATAATGCAACTTTCTACAGAGCCCCTTTGGGATCAAGGTAGCCTGGTATATTACTGATGTTAAGGCTAATTTGCTAGAAAATCTTAGCATATATACTTAGATAGTATATTCCTGGTCAATTTAGTAGACCACGACCCCATAACCATTTCACCCGACACTCTTTTGTTACGATGTGGGTTATTAAGTCAAGTGCGTAAGTAAAATGAAAATGTTATCTTGCTTAATATAATTTAGTGTCCGACACTGCAACAGACAATAATTTTGTTGAATTTCTAAGTACAAAAACAACAAAATAGAATTTTCAATTTCCTCCGATATTTTTATGCTACAAAGTACGGAATATGAAAGAAAAAATTAGTCCTGTAGAATAAGAACCAACTGGAAGTAAGCTCATTTAATCCTACCAATATTTTTTATGTTTGTGGAAATTATGTTTTGCTTCTTCACGTTATATGATTATGAAGAAGATGATGATGATGATGATGGTAAAGAACACCAATAACTTTGTCAAAAGTTTTATTTTTGCCATATACTTTCATTGTTGTTTATTGGTAAACAACAGTATTAAACTTAATAAATTGATAAAATATTGAAAACAAAATTGATGAGAATTATGGAAATTTAGAAAACTCTACTGTATAGCTTTATCCTTTATATAGCTACATAAAAGACTTCGCAAAAAAAACAATATTTGTAATGTTACATGACCGGAAAATGGGAAAATGTAGATGATGTACAATAAAATTTTATATGCGGGAACGAAAAGCTGTACTAAAGTAGTTTTATTTGTTATTCTTAAATCGAATCGAATTTGCATTTTTGAGATTTGTATTTTCGATATAATTTTATTGCTGTATCGACTGTTTAGCTTAATAAATCACAAATCGGCCGCGCACGTGCCATAAACCACAAACTCCCCAAACTGTCAAACTAAATTACGGATCATATTATCAATCTTGTTCTATACACTATCTTATATATCGAGCGATGAAACCATTCGCAACAAAACAATATTAGATTCTTAGCATTTCTTCCTTACCTTTTTTCTCCCCCGAGTTAAGAATCTGTATAATACAAAAATCAAATCGTAGATAAATTGAATTTCATTTGTTTTTATAGAACAATTTTCCCTTTTTAACTTTTCTTTTTATTGTTTACTCTCATATGAAACAGAAATCTTTCCGTTTTGCCTTCAGATTTTTGACATTGTTAACCTTCCTCCTTGGAGGAAAATCAAAATATTTATACAGTAAAAAAAAGTTTCCTTTTGAAAACCAACTAATTTAAGTTTTTTGGTTGCGTATTACAGAGCTTTATTGTAATGTTTTTTTTATGTAGGATATCGTCATTGAAAAAAAAACAGAAATTCTGTAAAAATCGATCGAAGGTCAATTTTTATTGGAATGGGTGTAATAATCCCCCATCGGTGATTGCAAAATTACGCATATGCTGGAAATGCATCACATTGTGCATACATCTGAATGATTAATGTGTGTGGATAAAACGTGTCGAAATCCATATATCGGTTATTAAAAACTATTTTCCTCGTGTACATTTTTTATTTTTTACCCCATACGAGTATGTAAATCCGTAAAGTAAAATATCAATAAAATACTAATTCTCAATTTATCGCTGGAACGTGAAAATGCATAATTTTTAGTTCATCTGAAAGAAAAATCATGATTTGCAAACAATGATTATGATTAATCTAATATTATCGTCTTAATAAATTTCCATGTAGTTTATAGTTTATTGTATGCCATAACAATTTTATTTGTTTATTTGGTTGGAAAAATGTAATTTCGGAAAAATCCTTGCTAGTTAGTTTCATCACGTATTTGTAGCAATTTATATAGCAATGCCCCGTTGAAAACGGTACCGGTAGATTTGTAAGCCACAATTTCAGTTTAAAGTATTGGGTTTTCAGTCTAAGGTATTGGGTTTCGAACGCACCCTTGAACAGTCGGTCAAGGTTAACATTTTTACTATGGTGAAGTTCACGAATGAGCAACGTTTGGAATTTTTTAAAAATTACTACCACAATTCTGAGTCGTGATCGTAGCTTTAAGAACGCTTACTCCAATTTTTGGTGGTAATAATCGTCTCACCAGACAGGCTGTGCATGCTCTAGTAGATAATTTCGAGTCAAAATAATCCCAATTAGATGCTCCTGTGAGACAACGCACCGGCCGAAGTACCGAAAATTTTGCAGCCGTAAATACTTCAGTTTAAAATGAGCAAAATCAGTTGATTCCATGCCGTTCACAGGAATTGGGAATCTCTTAAACGATATTTAGGCGAATTTTGCGTAAAGATCTTGGCTTACATCTTTAACCAGATCAAATTAACTGCTTAACAACCAAGAACTGATGCCTTTTGATCATTTAAAGTGCTTTCTCCGATTAGGCTCTGCTAAAGTTTGAAGAAAATTGCATTGAAAAATCATCTTCAGCGATGAAGCTCATTTTTGGCTTAATGGATTATATGCCTTAATAGCCATAAACACACATGTGCTTCAAGAGTCTCCACTACAACCACGAAAAGTGATCGTGCGGTGTGGATTCCATGCCGAAGGTGTGATTGAACGGAAAAATATGTTTCGTCGATGAAAGTGATTACCATATTGGAAGACTAACTGGAAATAGTCCGATCGAATGGCTACCTTGCTACGTTAAGTAGTCATTTGTTTCTGCCAGCAAGCCAACAACGTTATGAAGAGTTTAGGAACAATGTCGAACGCGAAATTCCAAAGAATCGATCGCTGCAAACGTACTCGCGGTGGTCATATGAACAAGATCGAATTCCATAGTTAAATGTAACATGTGTACTTGCACCTGGAATAAATTTCAGAACAAATTCCTATTATTTTGTGTTTTATTTAAATATAAAATTGTTATGTTCTTATTGAAAAATCATTTACATTATTAAGCGAAGATTATTAGGAACTGGAACATAGTTCACTGCTCACTCTTTTCGTACTGATTAACTTAACTATTTGGACAATCAGAATACAAAAAGAATTATACGATGATCAATAATCAGTAGAGGCATTACGTTTTGCAAACAAAATTTCGGATAGTTCGGTATCCAAATAATTTTATGAATTTAGTGATAGTGATTAGTGATTAAGAAAAAAATCGCTTATTTTCATTTTTCCTACACAAATCTACAAAATCTTTAATCGTGATTAAATAGTTTTTTATTAATAGCTTTATAGTATTTTTAGTCGTTTGGTCTGAACTACTTCACTTGAGAAACAAGCAGTCATCCAACTTGTTCCACATCCAGGTCATTCGAGAATAAAAAAATGTACTTGAAATGTTAAGTTCTATACAGTAGTATGGATCAAGCGCGAACCTATAGTAGTCTCGAACTAAAACGAGTATCGGATTTACTTACAAAAGGATCTAAAATTAAAGATCTACCTTAGAATAAATGTTAGGTCTAACGACCCGAATGATCCGAAGGTCGCAGTGATATGGCGCACATCATTAAAAATTCTCGAAAGTATCCCCGAAATGCCAGTACACTCAGATTTGGGGAGTCATCTCTAAAATTAAGTGTTAATGGCTATTAAACATCCATAAAAACCAGTTTACACTGTTTTACATTATTATTTCCATTTAAATTAGACAAAAACAATCCCTGAAGGTCGCAGTGATATGCCGCTTATCACTAAAAATTCTCGAAGGAATCATCCCCGAAATGCCGTTACACTCAGATTTGAGTAGTATCTCTGAAATTAATTAGTTATAGATTCGTAAGTCCCTGCTTTCACTTTTTACATGTGCATTTTTACATTTTGAATTTTGAAAGATTTTCAAAGATTCTATAGAAGGTTACCCGAAGGCCGCATTAAATGACCGGATATCATCAACCTCAAGTATCTTCAAACATATTTGATGTTGTTCTTTCTGCACACGGAATCGACACCAATAGTTCTATAATATTTTGCTTATTTGAAATTTCTATAGCAAGTTTCCAATATTCTTGTAAAATCAAGTTCTAACGGGATAAATAACACGTTGCCTGCCATAGATTTTTTTTTTATGTAATTCTACATTTTTCGTTAAATTGTGTGTCTACACTTTTGATAAATGTTTAAAACTTCACACTGGTTTCCAACCCATCCTGTTGTACGCATTTGAACAATTCCATCCTTCTCTTTTTTTAACCTTCTATCCTTGCAAATCGTTTGCTTAATTATAGAACGCCATAGCAAATAATAAAAATATTTTTCCGTCATCGACGTATGCTAGCAAGTATAAATTCAATTAGTCGGTTCACACATCATTAAAGAAAATATCAAGCGACACTTTTTGTCCCACGCAAAACTCAAGTATGTCAGTAGTCCGTTTATGTGTAAAATTATTTTCATTTTATATTGAATACCAGTGCACCTGGATACTAATGTCTTCATGGCTTTAAAAATTTTGCTATATGGCGTCATTTTATGTCGAAATGTCCCTATGTTACAGATGGCAGTATAATCAAAAAAATGATTCGATTTTTTTGTATTATCTATTTTTATGAAACGTTATTTGCGGTGAAAAAATCAGTAAATTATACAATAATATTAAATGAAAATTATATTTCGTTAAACCCCTAAATGTCAATTACTTTTTACAAATAGTATTGCCATCTACAGTTCAGAAAGAAACCATAGTTATAAATTTGATGACGTATCGTGCAGCCTGGTACACTAGATGTATTGCTTGAGCCAAACGGATAGGAGATACAATAAATAAAATTAAAAAAATCTAGTAGGTTTTTGAAGTTCTACTTATAAATTTTCGGCATTTGCTCAGACGTTTATTTTTTTATCAAAATTCAGTTTCATTTTAAAAGCTGAATAAAGAGTGGCATTTTATAACATCACATTTTTGATACTTTATCGAAATTTATGTCTGTTTTTCGTAAACTGAAATTGGCGATATTTCGTTTATAATTTGTTTCTTTTCTATTGCTATCGCAACCTACTAGAATAAATGTGATAATCTCTCTTTCTATAATTTCGTTGAAGTATCATAAACAAATTAATTGGTGATAGAGTAGATAGATATATTACAATTTTTTAATCTAGCAGACTTGAAAAAGATATAAAATATGAATTAGTATCCCATTTTATTCTAGAAAAACGAGGCATATAGCGTCTACTTTGGGAATTTTACAACAACAATTCCATATAAATTTCAATCCGGAATGAATAATTTCATTCTACCTAAAAGTAGGATTAGAATTATTCCATTCTTCGTGTAGTTCAAATGTTCACCGCCCGGATGATTATTAAAATAATTTTATTTTTATGAGTTGTCACTCTGGGAGTATTGTAGTACATATTTTTATCACATAAAGGATAAAGAACCAAATGACAAAAATCAACGATACCAAAAATGAACTCCGATGCTAAATTAATCTGAAAAATAAGACATATTTACGTCGAAAATGTATTTTATATTTTCATAAATGTTTGTTATGAGTATGACATAAAAATAAATCGCATGCTTCGTTTGATTTTATTAAATTTGTGTACCAACTGATAAAAGTATAAAAAAAAATTGCTTGGCTGTTACTTTGGGCACAAATTTCATTCCTATTCGAATAGGAATGATATTTCCCAAAGTAAGACCATAATAATATCGATTACGCGATTACATCGAAAATGAAATGTTACAAAATGCCACCCAGTTAGATTTTTCAGCAATTTTATTTTATATAAAAAAATAGACAACAACGAATTTAATCTTGAAAATATTGTCCATCGTTTTTTATGACCTTGCGCCATCTCTCAGGTAACATACGAATGTCCTCGCGAAAGAAACTTGGTGGCTTCGGCGTGATAAAGTCATCAACGAATTTACGCACATCGTCTAGTATTTTGACTTGCCTGCTTCCTTGCTCAGTAAATGATCTTTTTTAATCAAGTTCTTCGCTCAGTTTGTACAATTGTCGGTTGTGGCGTTCTGCAGTCACCGTCTGACCAGTTTCCAGAAGTTCGTAATAAAGCACGCCCTTCATGTCCCACCAGGATACACAGGAGAACCTTCTTTAAGTGGATCATCTGTTTTAGCATCGATGTACTGCGTTACCCGGGATCTATCCACGACTTTTTACTTTCGGGATTCAAATATACTTTTCATCATCTGTCACAATTTTCCACAATAAGTTGTAAGTTTAGTTGTTTAAAACTTTTTATTTAGTTTTAATTGTAACTTATTTTACGGCTAAATTTTTAGAACGAGAAAAACCGAGAAAACAACTTCAGTAGACGTCGCTCATTTATTATTGATTTCATCAATGCCAGTATATGCGTACAGCCAATTTATGAGTGCCGCGCACGGCCAATTTATGAGTGTCGCGCTCGTGCGTGGTTTAATCTGAACGTCGATTATTAAATTATTAAATACCGCTTATCAATTGAATGTCGCACGGTTGAATGTCGCGGATTAATATGTGTTGAATGGTCCATGATAGTGTCAGCTTGATCTCAGGGTTATTGCTTGGGTCGTGGGGAAATTGAGGCTTGCGTGCTCAAAGCAATTTAGAAAAACTAAAAAATTAAACTCAAAGCAAATTAGAAAAACTGAATTTAAATTAAGTCATCAGAATTTGTCAAACGAAATTTGAGGAACCGTAATAAATTAACAATAACCGGGTGTTTCCATCCGGCGACGACCGGATCTCTCCGAGTGACAAGTACCCAGTCTGTTGCAGATAACTCCCCCACCCCCGAATGACTCATCGACCCGAAGGCTGATACTTAGCCACAACGAAGCATCATTAGAGGGTAGGGACGTCTTTTCAACAGACCAGGCATCTCTTCACCTGGAGAAACTTTCAGCGATTCCCCCTAAATACACACTTCGACAGCCCGACACTGCCGGAGTGCCACGGTGAGATAAAGTGGTTTTCACGGTCGCCCCCAATTGGGCGACACATCTGCTCGACTCACCACTCCGACCCTATGGATATCCTGCCAAGGGGATGACGGGGAGTGACAAGCCCAGCTTGTAAATATAAAACCGACACAGAATGGAATCTCCGCAACAACATACAAAAAATTTATTTCCGAAATGATAAAATAATCACGGAGGAAGAAACCGACCGGAGAAGTAAAGGAATAATCCAAATGCCGGGAATAATTCACCGTGCGGTTTTTTTTTATTCACTTTATCAAAAAAAATTTATCAAAACAAGAAAATGATCGCTAAATTAGCATAGTTTGTAACTCGGAAAGAAATAAATCAAACAATGAGAAGAAAAAAGTATGGCTGCCGAACGGGAATGAAGTTGGTAGCAAGACCAAGATTCACCCCGGTCGGGCGCACGACCACTGCAATTCGATGCTCGATTACAATATATGTATATATTTATAAAAAAAATATTTAAAAATTGTAAATTTCGGAATTGTAGAATTGGCGTTTGAAAATTTAAAAATAAAAATACCAGAAAATAAAATTAAAAATGAACCAAATAAAATATTTAAATAAAAAATGTGTACCTTGACCGATGCGGCCTTGTTGGGCAGCCGTCATGCCACAGGTGCCTCATCCGGACCTTTGCGGCTTGTAGCAGCTGATCCGTGTGTTCCAACGACGCGGCATAATCGCCGGTAAACTGCTATTTGTTGGGTGTTGTCCCTCCAAACCGTAATTTAATTTGGCTTCGATAGGTCGCCGAAAATATCGGGCGTTGGTTCGCCTTAGGTAACAAAGAAAATTGCGAATGGCCACGTTGTTGGCCATTCGTCAATAAACCTAATATAATTTGGCCCTCTACCTGCCGCTCTTGATCGTTGCGGCACCCTGGCCGTTATCCGAGTTACAATTATTACTTCACAGCGGTATCACGTTGTTTATATCTTCATGAAAACTCGCGAAGCCCGCTATATGCAGCCACCTCACAAAAACTTTTTTTAAATAGGGTTTCGCACAACCAAAAATAATCAAAAATATAATATTTTACTTTTTTATTTTATAAAATACTTTATTAATAAAATAATCACAACTTGCATTCTTATTGAAATCTTTAAATACAGAACTATTGGCGATTTTCATCGAATGTAGATAGCGTTGGTTTCTACGTCTACAAGGGGGACGAGAATTGTCAAATCCATTGTTATGACAGTTTTAATCCCCCTTGCTTCATAGCAAACTATGATTCACATTTTGTTTACCAGATGTCAGCTACTTTGTTGCAAATCGCCTCGAGTGTCTTTTAAAATCCCAAGCAGCCCGAGCCTTTTATTTATTTTTTACAAACTTTTTATTTTTCACTTCAAAACGAGAAGGATATTTTTTTATTTTCGTGCGCGTTACCTGCACACTCTTTCACACCGATTTCATATATAAGAACGAGAAACATACCAAAAAAAATTCCTCTGTATCTTATTAGTCGCACACACGCACAAGGTACATAGGTAGTAGCATTTTTTCCTTGTTGGAGTTCGTATAGAAAGCAGTGCAGAGTTTCTAGTTTATCTTTCACTAATTTTTTGAATTCCAACTATTGTTGAATGTGAGAATGAATAACGGGAGCCCTTTTTTAATGATCCTGGTTCCTTGACTATTTTCAATTTATTCCCGTCTAAATTTTCAATTTAGGTCTTCTATTATACCTTCCTTGTTGTTGTGGGATAAAGACCGGGCCATAACTTTAATTTCTCGGTTATTTTTTTTTTCGTAGGTACACCACTCTCTACCTTTTTCAGTAAGTTTTGTAGGTAAAGCTCTTTATGCATCCTGATCTTTTGTATTTATCTTTCAAACATTATTGTTTAGTGCCACTAGACTATACTAGTTCGTGGGCACGAAGTTTGAATATTTGCAAATTCAGTAAAACCAATCACATTAATTGATGGCAGCGTCTTTGTCTTCATTGCAATCTTGCGTTGTTCTTGTTGTTGTTGTTCAGGTACAGACACTGGTTCGTAGTTTCATGAACTTTTGCATTCCGCTCTTCAATTTTTCCGAAGTCTTTTCTTTTGTTTTCTCATCATCTGTATGGGACTCAACGTTAGTACAGGCAATTGTGCTGCTTTTATTATAACTAGTAAGATGAGTTTCCAAAACTTCTATCAGTCTGGTCTTCTTCAGCTCCTCATTTTCTATCTGTAGCTTAGCGATTTCATTACTAAGTTGTGATGTCATTTTTTCTATTTCACTAAGTCTTCTGCGTAGTTCAGCATTTTTGTTTTCCTGCTGAGTCGCGAACTGTGTTTGTCTAGGTGGTGATCTAGTTATTTTTGAACTGGCCTCGTTAGCGTATGAACTATCCAACTAAGCAACTGAGTTGGCCAACAAGAGTTAAAATTCCTTTTGTTGTGAGCTCATTGCTTTAAGGACTTGTTATTGAAGCAGCTACCAACCTAACCAGTGAATTGTGTCAGTGGAGAGAACATCATTTGCTAGGTTCTCAGTATTCGGTTATCCTGCCGTTTCTCTGTCGCCAGAGCCTCGTTGGTTCATTAACAGTTGACATCACGCTTGGGTGGGGTTTACATTTGGGCTGGTATATTGACTTTCTACGCAAACGCCTCTTATCCCACAAAATAAAAATAATTTCAAAACTACAAAATAAAAGTTTGTTTTCTGATTTTATGGACATAACATAGAAGTCGTGGATTCGTTAATGTGAATAACAAGCAATAACAACAGTTGTTACACGAAACTTCAATGAAGTTCCACAAATGTGGAAAGTCCTTTATATAAACATGATTTTTATCATGGCATTAGCATGCATGTTAATGCAAAAAAAATTCCAAATGGTCAGTTTCTTCGTTTAGTCATATGAATAACAAGCAATAACAGAAAAATTTTGTTCTACAGAAGTCAAAAGTCCTATATACATCAGGCATCTTTTTTATGGTGGCCCTTGACATATACTTTAATACAAAAATGTCAAATGGTTGGTCTCTGGGTTCGGTTAAATGAATTACAAGTAATAACTGCAACAGTTATTGCACGAAAGTTTAATGTAAAATATTGTTGGATATTTTATAGGTGACGAGTATTTTCTTAATTGCTGAAAGCTCAACTAACCAGCTTGAAAGCTCCAAATGAGCAGGAAGCACCTTAACTTTTAAAGGGGTTAAAGCATGTTACCAAATTGCTCAAGCTGCAATTCCAATGATTAATAATCTTATAGCGATCTGAAGAATTGGACAACTTTTACTTAACAATTAATTAACGATTAACTTAAGTACCGAAATACTGGTATTTTCGTTACCAAATTCAGTATTTTTTATATACGGGTAATGCAAACCGTAGTTTTGAAGTCCTTGATAAAGGAAACATTACAAAGTTTAATTTATGATACAAGCTTTATGTTACTTAATTTTTTTTTAATGGAGATGTAAAAATCCGACGTTTGAACGGTATATTTCGTTATTCTCAAAGGAACATTACACAACGACTTTTTATGACCTAAAATAAAATTAGAAAATTACGGCTGCAAATTAATTTGAAACACCTACTTTCCCAACTAATGTAAGATCCGTCGGTAACCATAAAACACCTAAAAATTATATTAGCCTTGATTGTAGTAAAAAACGTGATTGGCTCAAATAATTTATTTTTAGCAGGCACAAAAATCGATCCATCACATCAAAACTTTCGAACATTTCCAAGAATTAAAAATTCAACGAAATTTTCCTTTCCTTGGCACGAAATCATGCGGATTTATGATTAGCGGTTAATTTAATTATTTTGAATCGATTACAAAATCGACATCATCATAAATTAAAAACCGATTATAATTATTTTTTATGTACATATATACTGTTTGCTTTCCTATTAAATTAATTAAGTTTTCCGTTTTAATTACAATTCGCTGTAATTGATACAAAACAATAAATCGCATGGAATGGGAAGCACATAAGAAAGAAAGTGAAATCGGCACAACCTTGCCGTACACATCATAACGGTGCCGATGTAGTGCATCGACAACACAAACAATGTTTTTAATTAGTTTTTTTTTATTTTTGCAATTCGTTTGAAGTTTGCGCACGTAATTTTATTGTTTTTTAAGTACCAGTCTGTCACCGTAGGTGTTTTATTGTTTATCGAACTAATTTGGATAATGTAATACGAATTTGCACAACTTTTTTCGCCTACAACTATTTCCGTAAAATAAAATTCCAAAACAAAAAAATTTACGAGATAACTTTATCATTTGGTGCTTTATCATTGGGTAGGAAGCTACTAGGAAAAAGGAGTTGAAAACTAAACAACAACACTGTGCGCTTATATTAATCGTATCCGAAGTCTAGACGGCATACAAATAATTTATATAAGAAAAAGCTCACAGGACGAACTTTTTTGTATTAATGTACGGATAGACACAAAGGGATATCAGCAATATTTTGTGTGCGGCTATAAAATATAAAAAAGACATTATACCCCCTAAGCATAATTGTGGTGAGAAAGTGACAAGTGAACATTGAACAAATTTTAATTTTTTGTGGTTTCCCATATTTTTTTTTTTTTGTTCTGACTGTGGAGTGGTACAACAAAAGAGGCGAACAATGAAAAGAATTTTCTATTTCGAACGAGCCAGAGAATATGAGGATGAAAGTATAATTGGATTACGATACAGGGTTTGTATTATATTATGTACATGTTTATTATACGATTATATTGGTCATTCGATATTTTATTATACATTATATTGCGAGATATTGTTTCGGCAATTTTTATCGAGTCCGGTTGGTATTTTTATGTTTGCCCAATGAAAGCTGGTTTGTTCTCAGCAATAATCGCTTTAACAAAAGATACCAATTTGTTATTATTAAATTGACATATGCTAGTAGAAGTGTACCGTCTTATTTATACAATATCAATAAACTTGCGATTGTTATTGTTGCCCAATTACAAATAACACAAGTTGGGGAGAAGCACGATGTTAGAATTATTGTTTTTACCGGATGTCGATATTTGCTGTAAATACTTGTACACATAAGGAAATATTTTTAGTGACATTATTATTTTTAAGCTGTGAAATAAAATTTATTTATTTGGGACCTTTAGTAGAAGCAATATATATATATTACTCCTTGGGATAACAATGATTGTTAATTTCTGTTGTTTTCACAGAATGGAATAAGGCTTTTAAGGCGATGCCACATTACAATTTCTACGTACGTTTTCTGAAAAGTTTTTTTCATTTAAGAATAAATTATTGCATATATTTTATTTAAATCAATGAGATATAATGTAAAATAACTTTATTAATTAGCCAAAATAATAAATTTACAATTATTGAACAATTTTAATTGGAAAATAGTTATTTTTCTATTTTGCCGTTCCTAGAAACGTTTTTTTTTCATTCAGGAAAATTTTTCAATTAAAATTGTACAATAATTGTAAATTTATTATTTTGGCTAATTAATAAAGTTATTTTACATTATATCTCATTGATTTAAATAAAATATATGCAATAATTTATTCTTAAATGAAAAAAAACGTTTTCAGAAAACGTACGTAGAAATTGTAATGTGGCATCGCCTTTAGCCCACAAAAAATCACATATACAGGATCACTTTGTTAATAAATTCCAAGTTTAGTGGTGATATTGAATGATCTTGGATTCCATTGGAGATATTGACGAAAGTTAGTTTGTTTTTTAATTAGAACAGCCAATTCCGCGTAACCTGACCTGATACAAAGATAATTTATTACACACCTTTATAAGGTTGATTTGCCCTCCACAAGTTTCCAGGAGTAACATTTGACTTAATATCTGGTGGCGGTCTGGTGTAATAAATTGTTGAAGGTGATAAAATCGAACTATAAATTAGACGTTTGAACCCTTTACCGTTTGGAGCCAATCCCGCGTAACCTGATACAATGATAATTTATTACACACCTGTATAAGGTTGATTTGCCCTCCACAAGGTTCCAGGAGTAACATTTGACTCAATATCTGGTGGCGGTCTGGTGGAGTTGGCTCCAAACGGTAAAGGGTTCAACCGTTTGGAGCCAATTCCGTCTAACCTGATACAAAGATAATTTATTACACACCTGGATAAGGTTGATCTGCCCTCCACAAGGTTGAAAGAGTACATCTGGTAGTAAATATCTGGTGGCGGTCTGGAGTAATAATTTGTTAATATTGGTAAAATCGATGTTTTTGTCATAAATAACCGTTTGGGGTGAAATTTACCCTGAGTCAAGATATAGGGTTGATCTTGAACTATTTAATCAATGTAACTAATTTGTAATAAATTCTGGTCCAAGAACCATCCCGATATCTCAGCTACATCAAAAGTTACAATTTTGGCGGCGTAGGTTTAATTACAAGCTAAACCGACCACTCGTTCCTCGAAAAAGGTAACTGTAATAAAATCGGGAGTTGTTGTAATAAATTGTAATAAATGTGTAACAAATTATAGTACAGGTTTCATTGAGGCGGGCTAATTTGGTCGGTGCAGGTTTAGAGCACTGCTATATCCTCTACTTCAGGTTCAACGAATCGTGTTCCAGATAATCGGAAAAATCTTACTACAGTCTCTTTATCATCAATACTTAAAATTTTCCCAACGTAAAATATATTATTTGGTTGCCTGAAAACTTTAAATTTTACTAACACAAAATCGTTCGCGTCTGGATTTCGCTGTTCATCGAATACAGGCAAATTTTCCTCTACTTCTAAATCATCGTCAGTATCCTGCAATACGAATTCCATTTCTTCAGAGGCATCAGATTCAAAACTGATTTTGTGCCGCTCCTCAATTTCATTTTTTTCCGGAGTATCAGTGGCAATTATGCTTTTTCCCTCGTCTGCGCGGTTTACTAGTTTGTTTCCTAGCTGCGGCTTTAGAATATTTTTTGAATATCTCAGGAGATATAAAGCCAATTTTTTACGATTCGGTGTTTCCTAATATGTCGTGTTTCGGTGAATTCACATTTAATAGTAGGTAATTAACATTTCCTATTGTTACCACTGGAATTGCATCCACCCGTACTTTTAAATTTTCTACAATAAAATTTAAGTAGAAATTACAAATTATATTATAATAAAGAAATCATTAACCAAAGGTAGAGTGTTACCTTGGTCCATATTTTCATTGCCAGATGCAGCAACATCTCTGTCTGTCACATTACTCGGCATAAAATCCGTTATTTCCGGCATAAAATCCGTCCATTAAGGATAAACCATAAAACATTTTTGAGGAGTTCACGATATAGTCGACCAAAGTTGTTTCTTCCTCAGTATTGAATATTTTATTTACTGAATAATTTGGTACTAATCTTGTTTCTCGATCATCTGTGTATTTTTTTACATACCGCGACAATGTTTTGAAAGCCAGCCCTTTTTCCAAAGCTGCTTTCCGAATGCTCATTCCATTTTGAACCAGTTCATTGCTTCCTGCATAACTCTATTACAGGATGGCTACTGCCATCCTGCAGATGATCACTAAGCGCATGCAGAGGCCTCCACGGTGATCTTTTGCCGGCTACGTTCTCAGGAAGAAGTGCGAAGGGTCGTGGGGTTGAGGCATGCATGGCTCCTAGCTTACACCGTGATGAATACAGAAATTTAAATTAAAATGAAAACGCAAATTATAAACAACCGGAAGTTCTGCCGAAATTTGTTGGCCGGAACCTGAGGAACAAACAGCAGAAAAAAAATTAAATAAAATAAAAATTATAACGGGAGAGAGGTGCCTTGGTGCGCGCATCCGTCAGAATTCAAACGGTGGTAAACACCGGTTACGATTCGGATGTGGGCACCAAGAAACCACCCACCCTATGCCGACACGAAGAGAGAAGTCCCTCCCTCATCACACCACACCGAAAAATTTAATAATTCATTTTTATTTTAAGAAAAGACAAAGAGAAACAACTCAACTTTCCACCCGTACCACGATAAGAGAGAACGAGAGAGAGAGAGAGAGAGCAATGTGGACCGCGCGGCGCGCAACCGCTATGCGGCGCTCGATTACATATAAAATTTAAAAAAAATAAACAAAAAAAAAAATTTGAAAATATACAAAAAATAATAAAATAAACAAAAAAAATTTTACCTTACAAAAATTTTTACACCGTTGCGGCCTTGGTGCCGTTACCGTGGCGGGGCCTCTCCCCAATATAAAAATGGGTTGCGGCCTTGCACGGCCGTCATGCCACAGGGTCGCCGCCCCGGACCGTTGCGGCTTGATTATGCCGTTACCGTATTGGCCTCGGTTAGCCGCAAAAAAAAATTTATCACGGCTGGCCTCAACTGGCTGCCGATACCGTAGAAGGCGGAGTGGTCTCAACTGGTCACCCGTTAACCGTCCAACGATGCGGCACTTCCGCCGGTATATTTTGAATGCCTCGTAGTCGGCCACACGTTTAGTGGCCTTAAAAAGCCGCCGAAGTTACTTTGTTGGGCGTTGTCTTTCTAACCGTAAATTTTGGGCGTTGTCTCGCCAAAACAAATTTCTGCCCCGTTATACCACTAGTCACTACCCCAACTATTATCCCTCGATTGCGGTACACTCACAAACTGAATATCATCCACTTTAGGCCTCGTAAGGCAGCCTTTCCTGAATTACACCCGTTAAAATACTCAGTCCCATATCCTATAGAGCACCGTATATGGGGGCGTCTTCCACCAATATGAGCTTGCCTCGAATGGCAACCTGTATGGCTGGCGACAGTAGAGATTGCCGATAAAAATTCACTCTACTTCTTTGCCACAAACAAAATTTGATTCAAATTCAAAGCACCAAACTCACAAACGACCAAAACACAAAACTTTGTTCGTCCCTTGATCGTACGATCTCACCAAAACTACATTATATGAACAAATCAAGGTAACAAAATTGACTCCTTTTTAATATATATTTAATATAAATGTAAAAAGAAATATTAGGATTGTATCTAAGTGAATAAGATACAATCGTAATACATATTTCTTTTTACATTTATATTAGCAATATAACCACATTATCTTGTAATCACAATATTTTACCGTTAATTGGTATTATTTCTAATTCTCACGACTTAACATGTCTTTTATATAAGAAAAAAAAACTCAATAAGTCAATAACTAATTTTTACTTTAACAGCCAAATCGACTCGACAAAATTACACACCAGGAGGCCTACTATGGAAATCGAACGTCGACGTTTTTTGTTCGTTGTTTATATTCAGCAATAGTAATTACTATTGCTGTATATAAACAACGAACAAAAAACGTCGACGTTCGATTTTCATAGTAGGCCCCCAGTTTTTCAAAAACCAAAACTCGACTGAACCAAAGAAAAAAATTCTTGCGCCACACAGCGACGTGCAAAACATTCCAGAAGAATTGTCTTTCTTCTCTGTTTCTCGTTTACATCAATTCGCATTGATGTAAACGAGACGCATAAAAGAAAAACATTCTTGTGGAATGTTTTGGTTTTCGCGCACCCGATACACATTGGTCTCGCTCTCATATCATTCTTCTCACCCTCGCGCCATCACAAATAGGTGTACAAATTGACAACCATCGCGAGTGCGTTCAACGCACACCAAACGACTCCGAAAGTAAGGACATAAACCGAGGGGAATATCCCAGTATGCAATTTTTCCACTGTGTGGAAAAAATTGTTTTAATTCCATACTAAATTCCGTACTATAAAATATCAAAGGCACAAAAATATCGATTTTGGCGAAAAATATTTGTCTTTCTCTTTCTGTTTCGTGGTAATATTTTTTTTTATAAGTTTCGATTGTATCTTTTATTTTCAGTTTCTTCTGACAAGTCGACGTGCATGGTTGCACTACATAATTAGTTTCTTTTCTTTAAAGTGTTGTGTTTCATTATAATGTTTTTCTATTTGTTAAAGTGAATAATTTTAAATTTAAGTATATAATAATAATTATTAACTAATTTAGTGATCGCGATTTACAAATTTAGACTAAAAAGGTAATAGAGATCTGTCTCACAATGGCGTCGTCGCGAAATACATTTACGTTGTAAATTTTCAATGAATTTTTTTTTTCAAGATCTCAATATGCTGAAAATTAATAATTGGGTATAACGTGGCAGATGCCATACAAAACACAATTTATGAAATTTAAATGTGTAAATAAATTTTCTATGTATGTTTAATTAAATAAAAAATAATAATTACCTTCACAAAAACAAATGACAATAAAATCGTTTATTTCGAAATCAAATTTCATGTGCAAAATACTAACGAAATCTGCTCTTTTTCATGCAGAAACGTATTAGGAATCGGTATAAAAAAGTGTATGGAAAAATCCCGAGTTTCCGACGAAATTCCACCTTCTTTCCAATTTAATTTTTTCTCTTTTTAGTCGGAATTTACACCCACACTGGGATTTTTGTGACACTTTTCTTTGGCGAGTAGTACGGTTTTCCGTGTCCATAACATGGTTCTTTCCATAGAAAGAGTGTGGTTTTTGCACGCGAATGTAAACGGAATTCCGTTGGCATTGCATATTGGGATAAAATACAAAAATTGTGCAATCAACTCCGAAAGCAAGGACACCAACCGAAGGGAATACATAAAAAATACAAAAATTGTAGTTGCGACCGCACAGTCGTAACAACTCGTTCGGAAAATTTCCCTTTTGGCAAGCGCTCAGTCATGTTTTCTAAACTAATTTGTAAAAATACAATTGTTACTTTAAGAATTTAAATTAAGTTAATATACGTTAAATACTGACACACCTAAGTTAAACAATGACACACTGTCTCACTGTTCAACAATTAGCTGTGTGTCACTGTTTAAGGTATGCACTATGAACAATTGTTATTTTTTAACAGAATTATTTTTATAACTAATATATAAATGATGCACATTTCATAGATGTCATTAAATTACAAGTTTGTATTATATAAATACACTTACTCAAGTGATTTCTTTATTAATTTATTTAAAAATTAGATTAACCTCAAAATTTATTTAGTTAAAAAAAATATCAACATGTCTCAAACATGCCTTTTTTCGATCACATTTAAATTCATACTGAAATGAAATAGAATAAAGAGAACGGACAAATAATTTAAGAAACGAAAAAAAAACAGAAAAAACAGTAACGTAGAAGGAAATATTTTGATTGTCCCAATATGCAATGCCAACGGAATTCCATTTACATTCGCGTTCTAAAACCACACTGCTTCTATGGAAAGAACCATGTGTAGCACACGGAAATTCGTACTACCAGCCACAGAAAAGTGTCACAAAAATTCCGGTGTCGGTGTGAATCCCAACTAAAAAGAGAAAAAAATCACAGAAACAAAAGGCACGTGTTTCTATATATTTTCCAATTGGAATAAATAATAATTCTTATCCGAAATAAAACAAAATTTTCCATTTATAATAAAATAAATATTAATTTTTTATTCACATTATTTTTTATTTGTGTACAAAAAAACATAGAAAATTTAATTACATATTTAAATTAAAGATCTACTATAGAGAATTGGTAAATAATTACATTTTGTAAATTGTATAACTTTGAAATGCTTATATCTGACACATGTATGAGAAATATGTTTATTATAATGTTAATTTCCCTTTAAAGGACAGTAAATCCATAAAATCCAAAAAAAAAAAATATTTGGTATTTTAGTACGGAATGGAAGTTTATCCTAACTTTCCTAAACCAACAACAAAAACGTAATAATGTAATAAAAAACTCTACATTTAGGCGGCATTGGAAATGGGATAACATTCGACAAACATGCAATAAAACGCATTATAATGTTACGAACAAAATTGAATTCTTTGAGATTTGTTATATTTTATATAATAAAATTTTGGTAATTCAAGTACGTATATATTTTTACAAAAAAAAAAAATCATATGCATAAAATATATAAGTAAAAAACAGCGCAATAGTGCAAACATACCTGGAACTACATAACACTTAAGGTATAAACAGAAGCAGAGATACAGCTACAAGATACAAGGCCTGTCAAATTAAAATACACATAAACCATAGGATGATAACACAACCAATGTCGCTGGCGACGACGACATTTTTTTTATTCTAATTTTGTCGCTGGCGCTGCAGCAATATAAGTGTCAGATTATTATGTCGGTAAACATTTTTTACAACTGTTTTTTAATGAATTTAAACCAAATCTGAATATTGTACGCAATGTTTTATGTGAAAAAATTTAAATAGAGTTGATAAAAATATAAATGAAATATTTTAGGGTTAATTTATTATTTTTTTCTTGTTGTGTTTACTAAAACGACATCACCGGCAGCCAAATGTATTTTGTCGATGTATCTTGTCGCTATATCTCACGTTCTGTTTATACCTTTATAGTAGAGGGCCGCAATTACTCGAAAAATAAAGGTTCTTTGAAAAATCTAGAGGAGAAGGGGGTTAGTATTCAATGTTTTTGATTGACAATTTGACTACGATCGAAACAGGAAATTTTCATGGATTTTCTTTGAATAAACGCAGACGGCTACCACACCTGGAATTGAAATTTTCTTTTAGTAACTTTAATTATAACTTCGTAAGCGAAACTCAAGTACTGTTTTATTTCCATCAGGTTCATTTCTTTTAAAATAGAATTAATGAACACCCATGACCAATCCGAAATATAAATTTTTGGTATGGGTATTTTGGGGTCAAATGAGTAATTTCTTTTTTAAATTTATTGAAAAAAATTGTCAGAGCTGACACGTCATGCTCGCAACTTACTAGCTCTGCAACTGGAAATATTCTGCCGTTTTTTTTAATCACGGCGGCATAGTAAAATATTTTTTACCAGTACAAAGCCAGCCAAAATAGCTTACCGGAACCAGATTTGATTAACTTAAATGCGCGCCTCATTGTTCACAGTGACTTATACATATAAACAAATTGCTTAGTAATTTGGTAAACTATCTACAACTATTCTTAATTTTGGAAACTTATGCGCGTTGAGTTTATTTGGCCTTATGCACAAAAATGGGAACTTTTACCTTTTATTCCACAAAATTAGGTCAAAGGAGAAAAGTGCCTTAATCGGATGTCTAAATGTTTTTCTTTACTTTATGTAATTTTCACCAATACCGAATTTATGAAAATTCTTAAAATTTCAATTATTTTTAAATTACAATTATTTAAAAAATGTCTTTTTTACTTTTCTCTTTTCAGGTAAGCAATTTTGCAGATAATTTTCAAAACGCGAATTTTGTAAGTAAATTTTTTCACTTTCTTAATTGTAATCACGAGTTGTAATTTAAAAAACCATAAACAACCCATGCTTTCTCGAAGAATTTAAAATAAAATTTTGTTCTGTCAAAACGAATAGTTTACGGCTTCTGACAGTTTACGCACCCCAACCAAACCCCGATTAAAATGTATACCGAATTAAATAACGATACCGATGAATTTTCCTATGTACTTGAAACCTTTGGTGATTCGGCGAAAGTGATAAAAAATGCAGTCGCCAAATTAAGAGCAGCGCTAGAAAGTGATTTAGAGGCGTGTGATATAAAATGGACATTATTTATTGTGGCCGCTCATAGTTACAAGTACGACACCCTTTTAAGACCATTCCCAATAAAATATATATCCCAAAATGGTAAATCTTGTAACATCGAGCAATTAATGAATGTCTTAACGGATATACCGCCATTGAAATTAATTTTGAATTACATTCAAGAAGATAATTTGGAACCGTTAACCGATGACTTCATCGAATTATTGCATTGGGTTCTAGTTGTACGCAGCGATCCCTGGTTTAAAAGTCTCTATCGCGAGGAATTTAGTTACATCCTTAGTAAGGTGCCATCCGCAAAATCATCAGTGGAACTACTCCCAAATCATATATTTGAAGTGTGTTATGCCATAACCGATACAAAATTTAAAACTCATGCTGAACTCCATCCGACCAGTTACGCATTTTATGGCAACAAACTAGAATGTTTTTATTCCATAATATCGAATGGGCAGTGCGAACCCATGAGTAAGATAAACGCTTACGGTGACGGAATATATCTATCAGCGGAACAATTAATTAGTTTAATGTCGAGCTCAGCGTCATGGGGTGCCTCTGAATTGGGCGCCTATATATCATGTTTAGCCATTTGTGAGTACGTGAAATGTCCACGGTATGTTAAAAAAACTGACGATCGCGGAAAGTATTTAATTGTACGTAATAATGAATGTATCCGGATACGGTATCTTTTGGTTTATGAAATCCAACCGGAGGAAAATCCATTGGTAAAACAATTGCCGAAAATGCGTGCAATGGTCAAAAATAGAGTTTTATCAAAAGTTGTACAGTATGCAATATTTTTGTTGTCGATCGGGATACTAAATAGTTCGACCGGATCCCACTATCGACAAGTGGTAGCGCAGCAAGTTTGGCGCATTATTAAGTTTGTGCTTAAGGAATATTTCGCATTGTAATTATTTTATTGTTATTCAGATTTAGAGGAATCAATAAAAATTGTTAAAAACTTTCTACTGAATTTTGAAGATAACGTTGGCCTTTGCGCTATGGTTTCTTAGGTGTGAGACTGTATAATTTATGATCACAGGTTGTTAATTGATTTTCAATTTTTATACATTTTTAAACAGTTAGCATACCGATTATAGCCAGCAAGCAGCAATATGCTTACATTTCTCACCTCATCCGGCTTTGCACGCGCATAAACACTTCCAATAATTAAAGTTTTTCTTTACAAAGCCGAGTTTTACTTTATGCGGCCTAGCCGTAATAGAAGATGTTTGAATTACCAAACCAATTACTCGATTTATGGCTGGAGGTGCTGCAATACCAATTGCGTGAACCCATCCTGCATTTAATAATTCCGTTCCCTCGCGAATAGGACGTTTATTATTAGTAAAATATTCAAAAATAACAAGGGGCGATATAGCGATACGATGTTATCCCTCCCTTTTTGTCAACCATTGCAATTTTTGATTTTGGTAATTTTAAAATATTCAAAAATTCAAAATAACATAACGTTTAATACATACAGATTTAACAAGTTATTTAAAAAATGTATACTTCCCGCGTAGTCAATTGCTTCCGTGGGATCACATATGCTTATACCGGCCGCTTACTGCGCTGTTCTGCTGTTTACCAATCGTCAATTAGGAAAAATATATTTTTCTCACTTATCAAATTTGCTGGTTGTGGTAAGCTGCTAGTTGTAGCTTCGTCATATCCGACAATTTCAATTAATTCATCGCTTGTTAATAATTTCTCTAAAATTTGTTGAAAAAATATTAATAGAATTATGTATATCATGGTTAGTATACATTTTTTACCTTGGCTATTCCGCGACTGGATCTTATGGTGTTTTGGTTGACCTTAAATTGGTATAAAAGTTTATATTAAATATTACACGATCAAAATGTATGTTATTATTCTCAAATAATAGTAATTTAAAACAAAATTTTAGTTATTTCGAGATTAACAGCAATCCATACGGCAGCTTTAACTAATTAGACAAATACAACGTCGTCACAAATACATTGTCGTTAATTGGTATCAATCTTATGTCGTTTTATATAAATAATTTGTATTAATATAAATTTTGGCTTACAATAGAGGCGCTCAACACGCCCAGGAAACTTTCTTTTGTTTTTCTGATCGCTGCTTTCTGGAACAATTGGGATATTTCGTCCCATTTGTTCAATGAGTTGTTCAGTACTGAGCCTGTCTGGAATAATAATCGGTGGTGATAGAGGTGCGTTATATACGAGTATTTCGGAATCTGAAAAACAACCGTATTGTTAGAAATTAATAAAATTTAAATGGATCAGTGGCGTTAGTTTAGCTTACCATAAGAAAAGGGAATTAGGAAAACTGAAAAATAATTTCAAATTTAGATCAGATTTATGCCTAGCAAATTGCTTGCTTCCTAGCTGAAAAGCAATTTCGAGTCATAAACCTGAATTTGAAATTATTTTGTTTTTTCCGAACAACACAAAATATGCTGCATATACATACGTACTACGTGAACTATATACATACTAACCATCAGTCATAGAAGGCTTTGAGATTTTGTGCACTTTTGTTAATATATATATTTGTAAAATAATTTGATAAATCTTACCAATTTCGTCGGATGAACTCATTATTTTTGGTTATACTTTGTAAAATTTGTTAAAGATAACCTGTGAACTGATTGTGTACTTTTTTATTATTGCTATTCAATATTCTCAAATATAGAAGTATTTATTAGAGCTATTCAAAATGAGCGGAAACATTTTCATGAAGAATCGGTATTGGTTTTTCGGAATATCTAGTGGCAAACGACAATATTTTGATTTAATTTTTGTTACTGGAAAGGTCCCACTGTAAGCTGCTACACTACTAACTACTATTATGCCCAGGTCAACGGAATTCATAGGCCTTTCAAAATATCGTAAACAATTTATGAACCTTTTTACTTCGTACTAAGTGATTATTATTTGTATGCTCGAAACTTTCAATTAAAAAAGGAATATGTTCTGTCTCGCTACATATACAACAAAAATTATCTTTAAAGATACACTTGTATGTATATGAACCATATTCATATGATTTATATCGGTTGCAATCTTCAAACGTTTCTATGTTATCAATATTATTATCTAAAATAAAATTGTTTAAATTTTCCCTCTCGTGAATGCGGTTCAATAATTGTTTTAAAATGTCTGTTAGTTTTTTAAAAGTTCTTTTTATTTCCTGTAAGAAAATTTCATATTTGTACCCTGAGAACGAATCCAAGGGCCCATACAACCAGTGTTGTGCAATTGTATGTAAAAAACTGTTTTATACATTTTTTACGTAACAAATGGTATTATACTTAAATTACTGTATAAAACGTATAATATTGTATAAAATCAAACGCGTATTTAAAAACCTTAGTTAAGTCGCAAACCTTAATATACGAAACGTAAATTTGTATCATATTTTTACATTTAATTTTATTCGATAAAAACTATATTAATAAAAGATGCTAAGTTAAATTAATATAAAATACGACATAAGCATAACTACAGAAGCCGTTATCCAAATATACACTTCGCAAATGTACTAATTCAAAAACATCAATTCTTACATATATGAAAAAAAATTTGGATATATGATGTAAAATGAGAAATGGATTTGAAATTGTTGAATTTATTTATATTACTTCTAATTTATTAATTATATTTAAAAGTAAAATATTTGTAGAAAAACATAACATAATAATTTTTTTTTTCAAAGAAAATGTGGTTTGTTTCTCAGCTACTAACTTATTTTTTAGAATAGAATAACAAAATCCACAACACTATGGGATTGAAGTGTAAAACGATTAATCATCAAACTCATTCAATATTAATGCTCTAACATTTTAATGTTATCTGTTACAAAAGTTGTTTAGATGATTACGAGAAATCATTACCATCTTTCGACAAGATTAATTAACTTGACACAGACAGAGACATCTGTAGTGCAATTTGTTCTCTATCGATTATTGCTTAAAATAAGAATTACATTGCTTAAAATAAACAACTTCATACTGCTCTAATATTGTAGCAAAACGAAATAAAAAAAATTGTTGCGCTATGTGACGTGAGGAGTAAAAATCCAAAAATTTAGGTGTCATTTGTTATTGTCAAATGTCAACACAAAAAAATAAAAATAAAAATCGAAATAGTAATATCGATTAATATTACGGAGTTTTCAGATAGGTTTGCACGAATTTCTTTAAGACAGCTATCGTAGTTAATCCTTAAGAGTCTGTTCGATAAAAATTTTTGACTAGGGAGGGACAAGTTTCGAATGTGAACGAAGATTTAATAATTTCAGTGCAAAGTTGGATAAGTTTGGGTGTCTTATCGCTGCAGTGCTTCAAAAATCTTGTGGATTTCTTATTTCTTTTGAGTATAAAGTATGGGATATTCCACTTTTGTTTTTGTAAATGAGCCAATCCTCATTTCCTTGGCCATTTAAATTTGTTAAAACTGATTGATTTTATCCATTTGACTATCAATTAAAAGGTCGTTATCGTAATAAGGATGCACATAATTAGCTGGCATTTTTCGAAAAATATTTGTAGTTTATCTCTAAATCTTACCTGCACGTTAAATGATAGCCACATAAAACCAGCATTCGCTAAAGTAGTTTTTCCACGTTGGAAAGTGTTTATAAGATTACATATGGGATCAAACAATTCTTTTGAGTTTTGTACGCTTTCGATAAAATCTTTATCAAAAATAAATTTTGACATATTTGCCATAACTATTTTGGTGTCTGACAAATTTAATTGGCCACGGAAATTTGAGGATTGAGGATTGGCACATTTACAAAAACAAAGTGCAATTTTCCAAACTTTTTACTCAAAAGATTCCAGACATTTTTTGGAGCACTGCAGCGAAGCCACCCAAACGTATCCAACTTAACACTGAAATTATTAAATCTTCCAGCATCGACAGCGCAGATTGAACGGATATTTTCAAATCGGGGTCAAATTCCTTGCCTAATTCGAAATAGCCTGACATTTAATAGGTCTAAAAAATTAATTCATATTTATTAATATTATTCTTTAAATAATAAAGAAATTCTAATTCGATTTGTTGATAGTGATGATAATGAAGATTTGCGATAAACAAAATTTCATTAATGTTACTTTTAAAAGTAAAACTGCATTTATAATAAATAAATAAACAATTTTTTTGAAATACAACATATTTGTTTTTTATTAATAATTATTATAGGGTCTATTTTTTAATTAAACCTGAGCAAGCAAGCTTACTCCGGGTAGTGTACACCGAGCAAAGGTTGTACTGGGTAAAATTATCCGGTGTGCATAGAGTAAAAAATTGTTTTTTACTTTGCACACTCTTCGTACACTGACATTAATTTCAGAGTAAAATTTGAAGAACCGAGTAAGCTCGGTGTAAACACAGTTCACAAATAAAAACGCAGTATGCAGAGTAAAATTACTCAGGTTGAATAAAAAAACACAGAGTATTTTTTGACAGCGCACTGCTTTCTCAGGTTGAATTAAAAAATAGGCCCATAAGCATAAGTAAACAAAATATTTATTTTTCAGTCAAAATTCTACTTAGTTAAGAAAATTAAAATATTCGGATCAAAGAGCCATTGGTATAGTTTCATTTGACTTGTAATTTAATAAATAATAGAAAACTCACTCGAAAACGGTTAGTAAAATTTTAATATCTCGGGCCAAATTTTGATTTGCCGTATTCTTATAGCCAAGGCTAAGATGAGCAATACATCGAACAAGCATAGTTTTGAACTCCAACTCATTCATACGAAATATCGTTTTCAAGCAAATTTGCACTATCCTTGATTCCTTGGCCGTAATAAAGTCCTCTAGTTTTGGAGCTGGTGGATATAATTATATTATTTTGATATAATATAATATTTAAATTTTTATATACCTGATTTTATTTTTCGATTTTTATTTTTGTTTTTTTGTGTTGACATTTGACAATAACAAATGACACCTAAATTTTTGGATTTTTACTCCTCACGTCACATAGCGCAACAATTTTTTTATTTCGTTTTGCTACAATATTAGAGCAGTATGAAGTTGTTTAATTTAAGCAATATAATTCTTATTTTAAGCAATAATCGATAGAGAACAAATTGCACTACAGATGTCTCTGTCTGTGTCAAGTTAAATAATCTTGTCGAAAGATGGTAATGATTTCTCGTAATCATCTAAACAACTTTTGTAACAGATAACATTAAAATGTTAGAGCATTAATATTGAATGAGTTCGATGATTAATCGTTTTACACTTCAATCCTATAGTGTTGTGGATTTTGTTTTTCTATTCTAAAAAATAATTTAGTAGCTGAGAAACAAACCAAATTTTCTTTGAAAAATAAATAATTTTATTTACATTTTAATTATAATTAATAAATTAGAAGAATTATAAATAAATTCAATTCAATTATTTAAAGTTCAATTCTCATTTTACATCATACCTATATCCAATTTTCTTTATATAGATACGTAAGAATTGAGATTATGAACTATAAGTAATTTTGAATTAGTTACGAATAGTTTTTGTATTTTATATTTTGTAAAAAATTGTTATGTGTAACTGTAAAAAACCGAGTATATTACGTAACGTAAAAAACAGGCACAACACTGCATATAACCTGTATAGGAACCATGCGCAGATTTTAGCGAGAAAAAAAACTAGATATAATTTTTTTTTTCTTCGATTAAATAAAAATAAATGATTGCAACCAAACTGCTATACAAATTTTGTGCATACAACCCACAAAAAAACTCAATAAATTAAGACAAAAATTTTATCAGTACATATATAGGTACAGGGAGTCAATTCGCGTTCCGTGAAATAATGAAAATGAAAAGTTTCTTTCATTGGCAATCTAGTAGCTTAAATTATTCTCAAGTAAATTTTAAATTTTACTGTGTGAAATCAAAATTTTTTATTGGGAATGCAAACCTACTCGATTGCTAATGAAAAAAACTTTTCATTTTCATTATTTCACGGAACGCGAATTGACTCCCAGATAAAATGTTTTTGTTATTTTCAAAGCAAAAATTATTTTGGTTGATAAAAAAAATAAAAACTCGATATGTTAAGTAATATAAACTTTATTTAAAAATACACAATTTTTTATATTTAATTTTATTTTTTCGAGGTAAATAAAATGACATTTGAAAATCGTGTGCATAATAATATACATTTTCAGTCACATTTAATTGAATGGGTACATCTCTCCAAAACTAATAAAAAATGGAAATCATATTCAGATAAATTTATTGAAATGAAAATTAAAATCATCTTACTTTTTATGAGTATATCGAATGAGTTTAATCTACACTGCTCGTCAAAAAAAACCGGACTCTTGAATTTCTTCGTAAATATTCAATTTCTGGAGCAATTACGCTATTTTAACGGCACTGTCATATTAAATAGTACAACACCGAAAAATAGGTGTAACAGAAACCGTATTTTTTTTTATTTAAAATCCAATCACAGCAACAAAGTGTAATAAATGAAAAATATTCAAAATTTCGATTGTTACGTTTCTAAATAAATGGGCATCTATCAATTGTTTTGAAACATTTAAAGTAGCATTTATTGTTAGTATTATTATTACAGTTAACATTAACAGTGCTTAGTTATTATTATTAGCAAATATTATAATTATGAAACCAGAAAATATCGCAAAAGTAATCGCTTTGAGTGATGATGGCCGTAGCGTGCGTTATATTGCTGCCCATCTAAATTTCCCTCGAAGTACAGTTCAAGACGCTTTTAAACGATATCGTGAAACTGGTCAGTATGAGCGAACGGTTGGATCAGGTCGTAAAAGAGCAAAAAACGAGCGGGACGATCGGTTTATGGTATCATTGGTACTGCGAGATCGTTTCCAAACGTTTCTAGAATCGTCGCTGGTCAATTGGCACAGGTACATGGTGTCAATATTTCAGTTAGCACAGCATCGCGAAGATTAAATGAACATGGATTGCCTTTAGCTCGTAACCACGTCAGTTAGACTATGGACGACTGGAAGTCCATGTTGTTCACTGATGAATCAAGGTTTAGTCTGCGATCACCGGATGGACGAGAAAAAGTATGGCGGATATCCAGAGAGCGATATTCACAATGTGCTAAATACCCAAGAGTCCCATTTCATGGCCGCTCACTAATGGTGTGGGCAGGCATTTCTATAGACGCTCGTACGGACCTTGTATTTCTACGCGGCGGCACTATAAATGCCCAAAGGTATATCGTGGAATGTCTAGAAGAATTTGTGGTTCCATACGCCCCATTTATTGGACAGCATTTTAAACTAATGCATGAAAACGCCAGGCCTCACGTTGCAAACGTGTTCAACAATTATTTGGATGAGGTGAGAATTGATCGAATTGTTTGGCCAGCTCGCAGCTCTGACCTTAATCCCATTGAGCACATGTGGGATATGCTAGAGCGTCGTTTAAAGCAAAGAGGAGTCGTTCCAGAAACCTTGGATCATCTTCAATCAGCTCTGCAGAAAGAATGGGAAATGATACCTCAGGAGTACGTTGCAAACCTTGTGCACAGTATGCCAAAAAGAATGCTAGATGTGATCAGAGCTCGTGGCGGAAATACTCGATACTAGAGTACCGACCACTTAGATTGATTGTTGGTTTTAAATAAAGATGAAATATGTCAATATCCGTTTTTCGGTAATTTCGTTATTTCAAATGTTTTGATTCTGTGGTTACTTTTATTAAACGAAAACTTGATCCGTTAGTGCCTTTTGGCGCACATTATATTATTTCGTACAACCATAACGCGAATAATGCGAATAGTTATGGTATTATGACACTGGCTTGAAAAAAATGCAGTAAAAAAAAGTAAACGGTGACTAGGACAGAAACAACTAAAACGAATGAGACAACACAATTTTTCAAATGTCATGTTCATTTTGTTAGTAAACAAACATTTTGTGTACCAATAAAAATGTTAAAAATTATCTGAAACGGTTATCAAAACACTTCAAATAGTTTAAGAATACAATATTTTTGTTTAATTTGCGTAAAAATATTCGTTTTGACTATATTGAGACTTGTACCCCTGTGCTCTCGCGGAAAAATGTATTATTACGAAAAAGAGTTTAGTCGGGCTTTTCTATGAATTATCTATGAAAAGTGATCTTGGAAAGTATAATATCATTTATATATTGCTTTAAAATTTAAAAAATATAAATTTATCTACAATTAATATTAAAATTATCAATTTAAAAATGGAAAAAGTGTCTCGGGTGTATCTGAAGCAAGCTTCATTTTTTCCACTGGTAGCTTTTTCTATACTTTCCCTAGTTTCAATTTGATAAAAAAAAGTCGGAGATGTCACAAAAAGAATCAAAATTGAATTCTTTTTGCTCGATTAACTGCTAGAAAATATTGAGCAACAACTTTTTTCTGACATTTAATTTTTTTTTGTCATGGCTACTGTGTATACACTCACATACATTAAAATTATGTATACCTGTTATTTTTCTCGCTTCAATTGGATTTTTCAGTGGCTGAAAAAGTTGGTAAAAAGCCAGTATCATAATACCATTACCGTTAACACAAATATTTAGTGAAAAATATAGTGTCCGGGTTTTTTTGACGAGCAGTGTAGTTCACATCCTTTCCCGTAAAATTATACAATATATCATGCGATATATTTCAATAGTTATGGCACTCGAAACGGGCAGCACTAATTTTGTTGATTAAATTAAAAATATAGGCTTTATACCAGTTTTATATATTATTTAAAAATATATTAGTTTATAAAATAATAACTTATATACTTTTTTAATTATTTAAGTGTGTTAAGATAAATTAAATTTAAAACAACAAGACATGCGAAAGGTCAAATTGAATTATGTAAACATAAACAAAATGAACATACGTTGCACACACGTCTGCTTCAAAAAATGAAATATGCCAAATTGAACGTACGTTTTTCTAGCAACTACAAGAAATTATATCTAGTGGATAACAGTCGAAGGCTTACTAATAATAGCAGAATGTGATAAAAAATATTTGTATCGACGAAAAATTTTAAATGGGTAGGTACTCCATATAAAATAAAAAATCGAAATTCAGTAGCTTTCCATCTACAAATTTCATGAAACCCTCTCGGTTTTCTGGAGAATTCCAATGGAACATAATATCTAGCATATGACGCATACCTCTGACATTAAAATCTTAGTTTCGGGTTTTATTTTATCTAACAGCAGTACTAACAATTTTTTTGTGATTCCCAAATCCACCAAATGCATGGGAGAATAGGCCAAAGTATTTTTCTGGAACTTTTAAAAAGCGGTAAACCATCGACGTTAAAGTCGCGAACAATATCAGGCAAATTAGATATAAACTTTAAATTATATCTGTTAATACATTTTTCAATGCCAAAATGAATATATTCGCCAGATGGGACTTCGCGTGGCTCATAAATATGCTTGGCTATGTTAATACTCTGAAACAACAAAGCTTTTGTTGTTGGAATATTAATCCCAAAATCTCTTAAAATTTGTAGTAGTTGCTTAACAGGTTTTACAGAGATATTGTTCAAAATACATAATCCACTTTATTAAATTTAGCTTTAAATCGCTTAGCTTATTTGATGGACCTGAGTATTCATTGTCGCCTAGTGATTCATCATCGGATAAATCGGTGAATGGATTGGAAATTAAACTTTCGTTAAACAACCAATTATCCCCATTTATACTACTGGAATATTCAAATTCTATGTTTGTATCTTGCTCGGATGCGTGCGAATTAATAAACTGGGAATTGAATTCATTATGCAAACTAATATCGGCTATATTGGCTATAATTCTGTATCGTTGTGTTCTGAATATATTATCCACTCTATATTATTTGTATAAAAGCAAAATTACTGATATGTTTGTATAGACAATTAATACAATTATAATTTTTTATCGAATGAAAAGGGCGATTAGTTTGAGGTCATTTAATTTATTTCATAGCAATAATATTTTTTGTACATGTTCAGTAATACCAAATATAGTAATACTCACGTTTATATAATTAAATTAAATAAACCAATTGCAGCTACAACAATTTAATATACTAGCACAATTTTTGTATTTTTTCGCGTGTTATTTGCAATTTAAATTTTTATTGGCGATTTTCATCGAATGTAGATAGCGTTGGTTTCTACGTCTACAAGGGGGACGAGAATTATCAAATCGATTGTTATGACAGTTTTGATCCCCTTTGCTTCATAGCAAACTGCGATTTACGTTTTGTTCACCAGATGTCAGCTACTTTGTTGGAAATCGCGAATTCTTTATCTTGGGACGCCGTATATAATAAAATAATCGGATTTCCCCCACAATTACACAATCACTAATGAAGTGCTACCTTGTTTTATTCACATGAATCAATTAAGTATCCGTCTGCAAAGACACCCGTTAGACCTAATCACAACTGGTAAGTTTTAATCCTTATATTAATCGCTAGGAACGCTGCAAACATATCGAATAGTGCAATGATTGAAATCATAATTTAAATTTAACAAGTCTTGTGGTGGTCTTATGTCTGTTACAAACAACAAGTACATCGCATACGTCATAGTAATTAGTATGACGTATGCGATGTACTTGTTGTTTGTAACAGGCATAAGACCACCACAAGACTTGTTAAATTTATTTTAAAATTTTATCGTTAGGAACGCTGTAGGTTACGCTAAGATATGTTATTAGAAGGTTACCACAGACAACCTAAAGACATGTAGCTTTCATGTTACCAGGGTTGTTTATCTCTTTTTCACGTTCAAGAAATTGTATATTTTCTTTCTTCGAGACAATGGCAAGACGTTTTATTAAAGACAAAAAAATTTGCTGGGTACTTACATAGCGTTATTGTCAAAAATAATTATTTTCTGGCCTACTGAGAAATCATGGTTGATCTAAATTTTTATAATTTTGGAAATTTTTTTTCCGTATCGAAATTGGATAGGAAAAATCTGTGGAATTAAACAAAAAGTGGTTATCTCGTAAACGTCAAATGTTGGGAAATTCAATTCAAAGATTGAGCGATATTTTTTCTGTATATATAAGTTTTTATATTAAAATTTAAGGATTTATCAATTTCCTTCGCAATATATTATATTTCTCTCAAAAATGTAAAAAATTAAAACTGTTTAAATATCTAAAAAAAATTATAATTTTAAAAAAAAAACCAAGATACCCTGTTTAATTTGTCAATATTTTGTTTTGAATAAATAGGATGAGTCGAGATAACTGTTTTTTTTTACTTAAACATATTCTTGAATATAATTTTGGTTATCTGCAAAAAACCTGTTTCTGCCAAACAAAAAAATTCACAAATTTGCCGTTTTTGTTTGTGAAAAACTAGTTATCTTTCGATATAATTGCAATAAACTATCTCCTTCACATTTTTTTGTAGTGTTTCATAATAATCGGGTAATTATAGATAGATTATAGATATTGATATTGAGATATTGAGTTTTAATTTATATTAAAATTTTTTTGACTAACGCACAAAAACGTGTATCTTGAGTAAACTCATTATTCGACGTATAAATTTATACAGGTTATCTGGAGAAAAACAGTTTTAACATAATTTAATTTTTGTTTGATGTTGGATAACCAGTTTTAAACAAATTTTTCTCGAAAAATAAGGAAAATTGTAAAAATTTAATTATGCTTGTTATTGAAAATGAGCTTGCGGTTGTAATGGTGCTAATATCTCAAAAACTAGTTATCTGAAGTTAACCACTTTTTGTTTAATTCTACAGAAATATTCCCAATTTAATTTAATTTTTGAAAAAATTTACACCATCTGTTTACCATAGTATGCCAGAAAAAAAAAGTTTACGATAAAATTATGCGGGAATTCCACAGTGATGCAAGATTTACATGTTCCAATTTTTTTCCCCAACAAATTTTTTACTGATAAATAGAGCTGCACGCATATAAAAAAAAGTTACTAGTTAAAAAGAGTCAGCAATATAAACAAATAAGGCAATGCTATAATTTTTTTTAATGTCCCGTACATTTTGACAGTTCGAACAGCTTGCGTTTAAATTAGATAACGAACAACATCGAATTGCAAGTAAAAATAAAATATTTAATTACCGCTCATGTTTGCTCGTTTTGTTTGAATGATGTTTATGGCTGCTTGATGTTTATTTGAAACTTTTTTTATTTTTTTTTTATTTTACTGCTATAAAAATACTCGTAGAAACTATATTTTATGGCAACATTCCCAGTTTTATGCCAACATTTGCTCAAATTAAAAAGAAAAAAATCCAATTTTATTTTACTGGAATTTGTTCCATGCTCCTCTCACAAACGAAAATCGTAATATACTTAACCTTCCATATTTTACTGTAAAAAAAATTGGAACATATAAATCGTGCATGAAACAATTTTTTCAGTAAAATTAACACGAGATAAAAATATAAATCCTTTACTTGTTAGAAAGAAACAAAAAAAATTTCAGTAAAATTTACTGGCAGTAGGCGGCAGCATAAAAAGTGTAAAACTCAATACTTTTCATAGCAACATTTATTTGTTTTTATCACTCTAACGTAATTTTAATATGTATACTCTCCTCTTTTCGGTTTCCCAGTATTTTTTATTGAAAAAATTAGTTTCACTGTAGAATCCACGCATTACTATATTTTTCATAATTCATCTTTCCTATAGGAAAGTCAGAATCCACCTGGGGCCGTATTCTTGAAATCGGTGAAAATTTCTCCAATCAAAATTAATTTTGGTTTGAAATTCTCCATATTATTCGAATTTTTCGCCGGCTACTTTAATAATTTTTTTAAATTTCTTTTGTTTCTTTAAATTAAGAAAATAATGTTTCCCTTTACTAATCGAAAAATTCCAACTGGGTAAGTCGATTCGAAATTATTCGCTTAAGCGTCGATTGAATACATTAAGATATTACTACTCGGATTTTTGCCGCTACGTTTGGTTAATGTCTCTACTAGTCACATATAGATAGAGGCATTGTTGTGCAAGAGTGGTTTTTTCTTTCTAGCAACATAAAAACCGAACAATTTAATTGCTGTTGTTTTCTCCCGTATAAAAATTGCATTTGTATTGTGTATCAACTTTTTATTACAACTAAAAATATCATTTTGAAATGTTACGACTACTATTTCACTTACTCTTACATACAATTGTACCATCAGTAACAAAATAAATAAATGGTTCAACGGAGTAACCTTAGTTTTAATTTGTTTCGAAAAATATCAACAACAAAACATAATAACAAACAAATTGTGTCGCTGTGCAAATAAAAAAAATTCCCATCGCCATATTTGTAAAATCTGTAAAAACGTCATGAACAACCTCCACTCACATGGTTGGAATACGACTGAAAAAATGAAAACAGAATGAAGACATAAATACAATTTCATTGTTTTTGTCTATTTATTTTTGTCATATATATTTCATATATTCAGTTGAGAGAAAGGAAAATACATTTGATTCAATTTTTTTTTAATTTTGTTAAAATATTTAGTGCTGTGGGGAAAAATAAATTAAAAATATGTTTTGCTTCTTTCTAGCTGCTTTGAATTAATTGGGTCTATCTTTGTTCTTCTTAAACCTACATGAAGGGAGTTGTGTTCTTCTTTTACAATGTGTAAGAAGCAACAAAAAATAAAAATTGTTGTTGTAATTCGCAGTAGTATTATCTTAAGTCATAATTAATCAATGGCTTAGGGGAGACAAATATTAGTAAACTGGAAAACATATATGAAAAAATTAATTAAAGTAGCCCTCGAAAATTCAAATAATATAGGGAGTTTCAAAGCAAATTGTATTCCGATTGGGGCAATCTCCACCTATTTCAAGAATACAGCCCCTGCTGGAGAATGTTAAGTTTCCCTATTTGGATTTCCTATACTGCACAATAAAATTCTGTTCATTTAGAAAGAGGACAAAGTGTTTATTTTACTAACAAAACGGCAAGGCAGCAAGCTCTTGGTTCTAAAGAAACAACTGTAACGTTTTTTTAAATTATATCATAAGGGTTATTTTGATAAAACTTTATTATATCATTAACCGTCTTATTAGAAATGCAAGAAACTGATGTTGAAGTTCAACCGAGATTAAAGATTCAATTTTACACTAATCATTCAAATCAATTAATGGGCCACTTTCTTTTGATGTCCTTAGAACGGTGGATTTAAACTTTTGTACACGATTTAGACTGCCGGGAGTTAGTTTGGTAAAAATATCATGGTATCACCCAAAATGTATTAAAACACCAGCAAAGTTAAAATATTTCAACTCGAGTATGAAATTAGTAGGCGGGGCATAAAGCATTTCACGAAATTTGATTGGTTTTGAGTTCGGAGCGAGTATGATGCCTTTTTATTTTCATTGTCATGTACGCAGCATTAGAAGCATGCTTCAAACGTGAATTACTATACATATCACTATTAGCACGTCATAATAAATAATTTACGTCTGCTATTGGAAACTATACAACTATTCAACAATGACAAATCAAATTATACAATATCGCTACAAACTTTTAAAATTGTCAAAGAGACTGATTTTCCACTTTTCTAATTTTACCTTCACGATAACTGTTGTTTAGATATGCATCCACTTAGTTCTAGCAAAATAAATATTATTTTGCAAACAATAAAAGACATCATTTTCCAATTTAAAAAGACAACCATAATATGTAACTTGATTACATTTCGTTGAAAAGGAAATCATTTTTATTACAAAAATACCTTGTTGCTTGAGGAGAAAAGCTACCATTTCCATTTGTCGTACCAAATTCTATTTGTTGAGAAAGCTTTTACCTTCATATACTCGTGTACACTTGTATTGTGTAGTTCATTAAAGTTTGTTCTTTTTAATTTAATTTGTGTACCTAAAAGTTTTCTGAAGTTAAACAGGGATTCGAATATGTATAAAAAATATTGAGTTTTAAAACTCATCCTCTAGCGAAATAAACGAAAAGTAATTTCAATTTACCTGCCTTAAAATCCGTTTAAATTTAATTATCAACACACTACTATGTCGTAAAATGTGGTAATAGTTTTTTAACCATTAAGTACAAAAATTACTCTTCAACGACTTCACCATGAATAATTCATTTTAAAATACCGAATAGCTAAATTCCCATAAAACCGTAAACAAACTGTCGAAAGGTACGATGACGAGGTAGATAAGTACCATAGAGAGAACCCATTTCAAAACGTACCGCCTGCATAACAAATTCGATCTATTTTATGGTAATGCGAAATCAACATAAGCTTTGTTTCTTATGTAAGTATTACGCTCTGTACATAATTTCAAGATTATACAATGTAAAAGGAGAAAAACTTTGTTCACTGGAAACAAATACAACAAAAACAATTAATTGAAAGCTTTTATTATCGTTTGGTTTTTATCGCTTTCCACACAAATATATAAAAGAAAGTTTTGAGAATTTTCTTGGTATTGACGGTGACGACGGTACGTAGATACACTCTGCGGATACATAAATGGAACAAGGAGCACAAAACGATTTTATGGAAAAACAATCAAAAGTTGTTTGTTCTCTTGTTTTCTATTTATTTTTTTCTTGCGCCTTGTAAAAAGCTTTTCTCGAGTGAGAGAATCAGAGGGGATTTTTTCAATATAAGCGTTTAATTTTTTGTCAAAATACAAGGATTAAAAGTGATGATAATTGAGGCTGCAAAATGAATATGAATTTTAAAGTTAGGTTCCAGAAATGGTTCGGGAAAATGCGTCCAAAAGAATTTAATTAGAACGGAAATATGATTTGTTGATGTTGCATTAGTATGGCGTGTGCAACTAACTACATAATGCTAGGAATTTGGTTAACTCAGCGGTTGGCGTGTAAGGTCTCCGACTTCATAAGTTTTAGGCTCGGTTTTTTTTAAATTCTCTTCGCATTTTATGTCCTGCACGATCCTTTGTGTTAGTCGTTGTTTGTACCCACTAAGATGTTCCGTGAATATTTCTTGTAACATCTGGATATGTTCTTCTGGAATTTTAATTCCGTTGATCGCCGTTGGGCCAAGTTTTTCTTTTAGCGCTCTCGTTAGTGTATCTTTGTTTATTTAACTTTAGCAGATGAAATGCCTTTGGTAGTTAGTATGGGGTTCCTCCCAAGCATAATCGTCTTTGTTTTCCGAGATGACGATTTGATTCCTGAATATATTTATTGATGCATTACAGTATGGTTCGAAAGGAAAGGCTCATAATGATTTTTTGCCAAAAATGGTCTTTTGTCAAAAATAAATTGTTTTAATAATTTCAACAAGTTGCAGCGACAGTCTACGACTGTCAAATGCGAACTGACAAATGTTATTCAAAATAAGATGACCGCCAAACTGTTGAGCTTTTGATGACTTTTTCAGAAAAACCTTAACAAGTATTTCCAAGAGCAAGTTTAGGTTTCAGTGGTAGACACTTAGGCCATTTTTGGCCCATTGTGATACCACGCATTTACGCAACATCATTAACCCATTCACCTATTCACACAACTACAGTATACAGCCTGCACATTGCAAGCTCCATGTCAACCTATACATTGACATGGACGGTGGGTCGGCGCTGAATTCTGCACTCCATCAGAGGGTCATAGTTGTGTTTATTAACATCACTGATTGTAATCGATGATGAAAATTTGATTTGCATCTAGCTTCTGTTGGGATTTGAACCCAGTACCTCACGGTTCAAGTGCCGAAGCTTTAACCACTGCACGGTTTGTCCGATGTCAAGAGCAAGAGGTGTATATAAAATAAGCAGCAAAATATACAAAAATTTTCTCCGTTTATTGTGTCTGACTATATTAAAAGATCACTGCATCAAGAATATTCATTTTCTGTTATTCTTGCCCTTCTGTACTGTTGTTTTTGCAACCCAATAATGTCTTGAATAACTGACCACCAAAAATTAGTTTGGCTGTAATGAAACAGGTAAGACCGTGGATCTAAGAGAAAATTTATTTCTAATTTAGGAGCTCTAGGCTGTACCATCCAACTCTGTTGAGTGCTACTATTTTGATTTTCTCCCCAACACTTTCCGAGATAATTCGCTTTTGCTAGCTTCATTCGTTTTCATGTTATAGGTGGTCGTCTGACTCTTCTTTTCTTTTTGTTGGTTCTATTCCAGAGATCTTCTTTCATTCGATCACCTCGTCAGTGTGCGGCTAATCGATCTCAACTTGCGCTTTATTTTTTGGTTCCCAATGTCTCTCTTGATTCGTTTGTGCCTAAGGAGCTCTCAAGATTTGTTATTTTGTTGGGCCAGAAGCACCTCATTATTCTCCTCCGACAATGAAGTGAACACTGATTTCACACACGAATTGAACATTCTTAGCTTGGTGTTGTGGGATAGGGCAGTTCTGTTCCAGTTCCAGACTCTGTGTAACGTGATCAATATTGTTCAGGCTTTGTTGATTCGTTTCTTTTTGCCTTTATCTGTCCCACTCGGTTTCGTTAGTGTACCACCAAGGTATACAAATTCATTGTGACCTCTTCTATTTCTTTTTAGTTGGTCGGTGTATTTAGCTTCATCGTCTTGGTTTTCCTGTATTGCTTATGATCATTCCTCCCTTGCTCTTAAGTAACGTGAGTTGTCACCGTTCTCTGAAAATGATCTTCAAAGTATTATCACAGTGATCCAGCCAATGGTTTGCATCTGTATTCTTTGTGCCCGAGTGTGTTGGTGCTTTTTCGATTTGAGGCGGCTTCTTCGATTTGTGTCCGTTCAGTGCAAATCTACACTCTGATGGCTGGCTGGCTTGCTTCTTGATTTGTTTGGAGGCTACAAAAGCTGGAGCGCCTCGCAGAATGTGTTTCTACTTACGCTAGACGTTTTACAGCAATAGGCTTATATGGCCACTGTGAATGTCTGCACCTTTCATTGCTCTGACATCTAGTAAAGTCATCATTATTACGTAAATCTATTTGGTTTCCCAGAGTCAAATTACTCATTTTGATAGTTGCCAGGTCGGTGTTGTTAGGTTTAATTTTTTGCATTGAAATTTTTTTATTGCTCGTTTCTATTACGTGTATGACTTAATTTTTACAGATTTTTCAGCAAATTAATTTTATATAAAAAAATAGACAACAAAGAATTTAAACTGGGAATTTTGTTCGTCATTTTTTATGACCTTGCGCCATCTCTCAGGTAACATACGCAGGCTTCGATGTGATAAAGTCATCATTTACGCACATCGCCCCGCGTTTTCAACTGTTTATCCACTAAAGCGTGCTGCATTGACCGGACCAAATGGTAGTCGGATAGGGCCAAGTCTGGTGAATATACCTCGTGCGGAGGAATTTCCCATCCCAGGTTCAAGAGTCGCACGATCCACATTGCGGCCGAGCTTTGTCATGCAGTAGTATGATTTAACTGCTTCCTTGCCCAGTAAATGTCCTTTTTTAATCGTGTTCTTCGCTCAGTTGGTTCAATTGTCGGCTGTAGCGCTCTGCAGTCACCGTCTGACCAGTTTCCAGGATTTCGTATAAAGCACGTCCTTTGTGTCTCACTATATTCCAGGAGAACCTTGTTTAAGTTGATTTTCTGTTTTGGCGTCGATATACTGGGTTTTCCGGAATTTATCCATGACTTTTTACGTTTGGGATACTTGTAAAAAATGTATTTTTCATCATCCGTCACAATTTTCCACAAGAAGACCTTTTTTCGTTGCTGGGCAAGCAGTGAAAGGCCTGTTCATACCATGATCTAGGTTGTGTTCGGTCAACACACGTGGAAGTTATCTTCCAAGTTTTTAGATTGTTCCCATTTGATGCAAACGCTTGGAAATAGTTGTTTGGGTGACTACTAGCTGAGCTGCAAACTCTTATTGCATTTGCGTTGAGTCTAAATCAAGTAGAGCTTGCAATCCTTCATTTTCAAACTTTTGAGGCTGTTCAGGGCGCTATGGTTGGTCACTAAGATCGATAATTATTTGCTGTGATTTAGAAGCATTTTTTCCTTGTTAGAATTTGTATAGAATGCAGTGCCGAATGTCCTGGTTATCAGTTGCCATCGTAAACTCTGCTATTCTGAAAGGTTATGAAACCTACTTAGACTTGTCGTTCGGTGTTCTGAAACCTTGCATCCAGCAACAAATTCTGAAAAATTAAGTTATCCACAATATTTGTGAAATAGTTAGTTGTTGATAGCACTTACATCCTTGGTAGTTTCATCTAGATCTTCTGTTGAGGCGAATTTTGCCACGATCATTCTGCTATTTTCTAATTTCCGGTCCGAGTCAATATACGATAAAAATCAAGGCACTAATATTTTTTGTCTTTGGCTGGTTTGTATTATTTCTTCCTGCATTCGTTTCTGGTAATCATTTTTATTTTCAGATTAATGAATGATTTGGTTGATTCCATTGATCCAGCAGCTCCCATGACTGCTGAGTAAGGTATATATATCCTATCTGGGGGGAAAGATTCGCTCCATTTCATTTTTCACTGCCTTCTATGATATTTCCAAACAATCACCCAAATTTGTACTAATTCACTAAATTATAGTACTAAATTATTTTTAAAATTTTTACATGTTAAATCAAAATTTTTGTTCTTTTTTGTTTAATTTTTGTTTTGAACTGAATGTTGTGTCAAAATCTGGTATCATACATGTAACTGATAAAATAAATTTCTTTTATAAATAAATAAATATTAAAGTCCGTAGTCGTCGGAGTAGGCAACCTGTTTTCATCCTTTATTACGTGTTAATAAATCCAGCAATACTATTCCAGGTTCGTTACTTCGGATTCTTAATTATTTGATTATTAAGTCCCTCTCATTATCCGTACCGTTCCATAATTAAATAGGATATAAAAGTTTGCACCTGTTCCCTCTAATGCCATTTACCACACATAGAAAACAATATTTCGCAATTTTTCACTGTAATCTCATAAAATCCACTTCATTAATCTCTATACAAACATTAATTTTACTTTTAAACGTTTTGGGTGTAATTTATCATTTTTAGCAGTACATAAAATAATGTTTGTGCATCCTTGCTAACCCAACCAAAACTGTCGACAACGACATACGAAACCATTTAAAAACAAAATCACTATATAACAAGCTCTCGGAGGATATTTTGTATCACCATAAAAATAATTAACATAAATACAAAATTTTCTCAACATTTTGCACCAGGTTGGAGTTTTCTTAAATATTGTTGTAAACTTTATATTTAAATTATTAAATTTCATTACAAATTTATAAATAAAGTAAAACGAATACCTAGAAATACATAACAGTGTTGGAAGCTTCTTTAAGTTGGTACAGATAATTTGTGAACTTTTTTGTTATCGTTCTAACCATGTGGTACAGTTAAATCGAATGCCATATTGCCGGAATAGATGTGATTTCCTCCGAATCATGGTTATGTGAGAAATTGTGTCCTATAAATTGTCTGTAATTCTATTTGATCTTTCAACCTTTCTAAACTGCTTATGTTTTATGTATTCCCTTCGATGAAATTTTGTTCGTGGATGCTTGGTATACGGACATATACGAGAAGTGAAGAAGAAAGGTTAATAGAATTTTTATGATTATTAGATTTTGTTTCTGTTTATTGTAAATATTTATTTTGCTCTAGAGATTTTCTTATACTTAGGGATTACATGATTAGAAGTGTATTGTTATGTGTTTCTAAGTAATTCTAAAAACAATCTTTATTTTGTTTTATATTAACTAATCCAATTTTTAATGTTCTTATTCTACTTAGATTGGTATATACGACACGGGTCAATATACCTAACTATTTGTGATGTTGTGCAATTATATCGCCTTGTGTCCTTTTTTTGGTGTAGGTAGTGATATACTATGAAAATTATTTCAGTTGCGCCTAATTAATTTACGTTTAAGTATCCAAGTATTAATTTCCTCAGATTTCCTTATAATCTCCCAGAATGAATGCCTTTAGAAACCCGAAATCTATGTTCAAATACTTAAAAACTATCTTAGCTCTGACAAAATGTAATATTTAAGAGACGTCAAAATAAAACGCGTACCAGTTGTTGAGAGAATCGAATTCAAAACAAATAATTACACATAAACATATAGGGTTTTACTATTTCAACATTCCCACTAAGAAGTGGTAGGGGCTGAACTCTCACTAGGTAATTGAAGCTAAATGTAACTGATTCCAGCGCCACAACGATGGTTTTGAATACTAACATATTTTATGACATGAGAATCCTTAAGAACGATATCCACATGATCATTTCAGAATGAAATAAATGTATCTGTAATCAACGCCTCAACGGTAATTCGGAGTACTAATATGCTTCAGTTAAATTTGTGACATTCTTCAAGACCTTCTCATTGACATGTTACACTTATATATTCTATAATAAATCGATAAATAGCTACCAGCGCTGCTAACACAGTGGATTTAACACATGGGCTGAAAAGTCCCGGCCCTAACAAAGAAAACACGTTATTTTTGTTCAATTTTTTTTTTGTTCAGTTGGTAATAACATTCAAAAGACAGCTGTGAAAATTTCATTATATTCTATTCATTAGTTTGTGAGTTATTGTGCTAAGAGTGACGCTACTTTTGTTAGTTTCAAAACAATGGGCCAAAAAGAATTTCATGTTTTAATTTTACACTGCTTTTTGATGGAACAAAATACCGTTCCAGCGAAGCAATGGCTTGGAAAGTGTTATAGGGACTCCGCTCCATCGGAAACAACAATAAAACGTTGGTTTGCTGACTTCAAACGTGGTCGTAGAGACATCGATGATGCAGAACGCAGTGGACGTCCAAATGAGGTGGTAACACCAGAAAACATAAAAAAAATCCACAAAATCGTTTTGAATGATCGAAAAGTGAAGTTGCGTGAGTTAGCTGACATTGTAAAGTTATCAAAAGATCGTGTTGGCTTTATATTGCATGAGCATTTGACTATGAGAAAGCTCTGTACAAAGTGGGTGCCGCGTTTACTCACTGTTGACCAAAAACAACATCGTGTTGATGATTCTGAGCAGTTTTTGGCCATGTTTAAACGTAACAAACCGGAATTTTTGCGGCGATATGTGACAATGGATGAAACATGGATCCATCTCACTCGGGAAACAAAATGATCGTCATCTGAGTGGACAGCAACTGGGGAACCTCGTCCAAAACGGCCGAAAGCACAACAATTGGCTGGACCGGTTATGGCCTTGATATTTTGGATGAGCGTGGTGTTATACTCGTATTCATCGACTATCTTGAGAAAGGAAAAACCAACAACAGTGAATATTATATAGCGTTATTGGAGCGTTTGAAGGCCGAAATTGCAAAAAAACGACCGCATATGGCAAAGAAAAAAATTTTGTTTCATCAAGACAACGCACCAAGTCACAAGTCAATCAAAACAATGGCAAAACTATTAATTGAACTTCGAATTGCTCCCACATCCACCGTATTCGCCAGATTTGGCTCCCAGCGACTACTGGCTGTTCGCAGACCTCAAAAAAATGCGCTCCGGTAAGAAATTTTGCTCGAATGAGGTTATCGCTGAAACTGAAGCCTATTTTGAGGCAAAAGATAAATCGTTCTACAAAAGTGGTATTGAAATGTTAGAGCGACGCTGGAATGATTGTGTTGCTCTTAATGGCCCGGGACTTTTCAGTTAATGAGTTATCAATTAAAGCGCTAATAATAAAATTGTTGCTTTTTCCAAGACCTTTCAAACGATATTCTACAACGGTGATTTGACAACAACGGTGGATTTGTAAACTATAGCGCTAATTATAAAATTATTGTTTTTTCCAAGACCTTTAAAGTGATGTACCACATGATTATATGGCAATAATAAAAGTTGTAACCGATCCTAGCGCCACTACGGTAGTTTTGAGACTAGGGTGCCCAGAAAAATTATAAACATTTGTACGGCATTCTTCAAAAAATTTTCATCGATATATGACAAGTATATTATGTAGTTATATATTCTATAATAAACCAAAAATTAGCTGCCAGCGCCAAACGGTGGATTTATGAACTTGAGCAATATCAAAATTGTTGTCTGATCCAAGACCTTTTAAACGATATACTACTTAAGTAAATAGAAAAAGTATTATGCAATATCGTAATATTGGGTGTTTTTTGCGTGATTTCATATGGCAGGACCCCCTTGAGGTTAAGATCTCAAAATCTTTTCAATAGTTCGAATTAATAATAAAAGAAGTTAAACGAAAAAAAAATTCGAATAGCATAAGCCGTTCTTGAGATAGCATCGGTACAGACGTCCAGTCGGCGAATAAATTGTTTTTTCTTGTTGGGATCAGGGACCACCTTTCATCATTTTTATCAGGTTTCAATAACTTGGTCTTACAGACAGAAGTTATCTAATATTTTACTTAAGCTATTTTAATTTCATTCCCATCCCGGTAGTATAAGTAACATTCTGTGGTCTCTTAACAATTTAGTAGCCGCTCACATAGCATGTGTGTGATAGCCGGAATAACTGTGAGTGGCCGATCACACAACTTGTTGTGTGTGGTGCTATCGCTGAATATTTTAAAATATAAAAAGCTAATGCTAACTACGTAGACATGCGGCCATTAATCTTTTTCGAGATCATTATTGAATCTGCTGACTTTGCTTTCTGCATAGTTAATGTCTGGTCGAGAAACTTGAAACGCGAACAGAATGCTTCTCACTGCTTGTTGATATGGCACATTCTCAATTGGCCACGTTTGGACTATGTTTTAAGTCACAACGATCTGGCGAGTTTCATATTACGATCCGCTGGGGTTGCTCAAGGATTGCATTCACTCGTGAGAATAAAAATTATTAATTTTTTATTTAACAACAATCCGCCATATTAAGCGCGAGTTGATGACTGGTTCAATCAATTAATTTGTTATCGTTCGCATCGTTTTGTTGCGTTTTGTTTTTCGTTTGGAATGTTTGGAACAGAAGCGGATTTTCTATGCTGTTAAGATAGGGTGAATTTTGACAGTGGAAAATAAGAGATTATGCTACTCGCCGCAAGTGGCAGCACTATCACTAAAGAAAAATAATTTTGAAATGTAATTACCAGCGGAAATTTTTCATTCATTATGTATCACTTTTTTCACTAAATAAAATACCTCAGCGGAATAAAATATTAAAAGTGATCTTTAAAATGGCAAATTGATTGATCTCCGAAGTAAAGGAACTCGGTATATAAAATCTTGAAATTTAACATTATTCCATCTTTCCTGCATTTCTTCCACTATATGGGAAATTTGGGGAAAATTCATGGACTAGAGTTTTCACTAGAATTTTTTGATTTTCTGCGGCCAAATAGGTTATTTTCAGTTTTTGGCCAATATCTCCAAAACTTCTACTAGTAACCAATACTTTCGGTTGTTTTTCTAATAGCCTAAGTCATATTGAAACTACATGGAAAATTTGGGGAAAATTCATGGACTAGAATTTACACTAGAATTTTTTAATTTTCTGCCGCATAATATGTTATTTTCAGTTTTTGGCCAATATATAAAAAACTTCCAAGTTATTTCGATAGGGTTTCATTGTGGTGCAATCTCCGCGATGTCTTGTTATTGGGAGTAGGATTCACTCAAAAATAAAAATAAAACTTATTTGGCCGCAGAAAATCAAAAAACTCTAGTGAAAATGGTAGTCCATGAATTTTCCCTAATTTTCCCATATAGTCTCAGTATAACCTAGGCTATTAGAAAAACAACCGAAAGTATTGACTACTAGTAGAAGTTTTTGAGATATTGGCCAAAAACTGAAAATAACTTATATGGCCGCAGAAAATCAAAAAATTCTAGTGAAAATTCTAGTCCATGAATTTTCCCCAAATTTCCCATGTAGTCTCAGTATGACCTAGGCTATTAGAAAAACAACCGAAAGTATTGGTTACTAGTGAAAGTTTTTGAGATATTGGCCAAAAACTGAAAATAACTTATATGGCCGCAGAAAATCAAAAAATTCTAGTGAAAATTCTAGTCCATGAATTTTCCCCAAATTTCCCATGTAGTCTCAATATGACCTAGGCTATTAGAAAAACATTCGAAAGTATTGGTTCCTAGTGGAAGTTTTTGAGATATTGGCCAAAATCTGAAAATAACTTATATGGCCGCAGAAAATCAAAAAATTCTAGTGAAAATTCTAGTCCATGAATTTTCCCCAAATTTCCGATAAGTCTCAGTATGACTTAGGGTATTAGAAAAACAACCGAAAGTATTGGTTACTAGTGGAAGTTTTTAAGATATTGGCCAAAAACTGAAATTCACTTATTTGGCCGCAGAAAATCAAAAAATTCTAGTGAAAATTCTAGTCCATGGATTTTCTCCAAATTTCCCATGTAGTGTCAGTATGACCTAGGCTATTAGAAAAACAACCGAAAGTTTTGGTTACTAGTAGAAGTTTTTGAGATATTGGCCAAAAACTGAAAATAACTTATATGGCCGCAGAAAATCAAAAAATTCTACTGAAAATTCTAGTCCATGAATTTTCCCCAAATTTACCATGTAGTCTCAGTATGATCTAGGCTATTAGAAAAACAACCGAAAGTATTGGTTACTAGTGGAAGTTTTGGAGATATTGGCCAAAAACTAAAAATAACTTATATGGCCGCAGAAAATCAAAAAATTCTAGTGAAAATTCTAGTCCATGAATTTTCCCCAAATTTTCCATGTAGTCTCAGTATGACCTAGGCTATTAGGAAAACAACCGAAAGTATTGGTTACTAGTGGAAGTTTTAGAGATATTGGCCAAAAACTGAAAATAACTTATATGGCCGCAGAAAATCAAAAAATTCTAGTGTAAATTCTAGTCCATGAATTTTCCCCAAATTTCCCATATAGTCTCAGTATGACCTAGGCTATTAGAAAAACAACCGAAAGCTTTGGTTACTAGTGGAAGTTTTTGAGATATTGGCCAAAAACTGAAAATAACTTATTTGGCCGCAGAAAATCAAAAAATTCTAGTGTAAATTCTAGTCCATGAATTTTCCCCAAATTTCCCATGTAGTCTCAATATGACCTAGGCTATTAGAAAAACAACCGAAAGTATTGGTTACTAGTGGAAGTTTTTAAGATATTGGCCAAAAACTGAAAATAACTTATATGGCCGCAGAAAATCAAAAAATTCTAGTGAAAATTCTAGTCCATGAATTTTCTCCAAATTTCCCATGTAGTGTCAGTATGACCTAGGCTATTAGAAAAACAACCGAAAGTTTTGGTTACTAGTGGAAGTTTTTGAGATATTGGCCAAAAACTGAAAATAACTTATATGGCCGCAGAAAATCAAAAAATTCTAGTGAAAATTCTAGTCCATGAATTTTCCCCAAATTTACCATGTAGTCTCAGTATGATCTAGGCTATTAGAAAAACAACCGAAAATATTGGTTACTAGTGGATGGTATTGAAGTTTATACTAAATTTTACTAAAATCATTTAGTTTTATTTTAGTAAAAACTTCATTGTCCTATATGCGCGAGTGAAGTTTTTACTAAATCTTACTAAATGTCAGATGCTATTCATTTGCATATATTCGGGGGTAAATATATTATTTCTTTTAAAATATAAAATATATTTTAATTTAATTTGTAAACATGATGTACACATTTATTTAATAAATATTTAATTAATACAAAGAATTTAATTAATCAAAATAAAGAATTTAAGTTTAAAATTAAGAAATATTTGACCTTAATTTATATTTACAACCATAGTTTTGTTAAAGGAACAGACAATTCGGCAAAATTACAATCAGCCTCACAGTATCTTTATAAAAGCTAATTAGTAATACTGTCGTAACTGTAAAATATTTTAAGACAATCCCTTGAGGTTTACTACCCCTACGCTCTAAATAACTGAAAATGGCTATTATTCATTTATTAAGTTTCACTGTCGATACAATGAAGAATACTAAAGGCAGTTCCGCCCAATTACCATTGATCTCACGCTATTTGCACGTTAGCTAGTTAGAAATACTGGAACTGTAAAAAATTTCAAGACAATCCCTTACGGATTACTACCCCTACGCCCTAAATAACTGAAAATGGCGATTATTCATTTATTAAGTTTCATTATCGATACAATGAAGAATACTAAAGGCAGTTCCGCCCAATTACTATTGGTCTCATGCAATTTTTACGTTAGCTAGTTAGAAATACTGTAACTGTAAAAAAATTCAAGACAATCCCTTGGGGATTACTACCCCTACGCCCTACATAACTGAAAATGGCGATTATTCATTTATTAAGTTTCATTATCGATACATTGAAGAATACTAAAGGCAGTTCCGCCCAATTACCATTGGTCTCATGCTATTTTTACGTTAGCTAGTTAGAAATACTGTAACTGTAAAAAATTTAAAGACAATCCCTTGGGGATTACTACCCCTACGCCCTACATAACTGAAAATGGCGATTATTCATTTATTAAGTTTCATTATCGATACAATGAAGAATACTAAAGGCAGTTCCGCCCAATTACCATTGGTCTCATGCTATTTTTACGTTAGCTAGTTAGAAATACTGTAACTGTAAAAAAATTCAAGACAATCCCTTGGGGATTACTACCCCTACGCCCTACATAACTGAAAATGGCGATTATTCATTTATTAAGTTTCATTATCGATACATTGAAGAATACTAAAGGCAGTTCCGCCCAATTATTATTGGTCTCATGCAATTTTTACGTTAGCTAGTTAGAAATACTGTAACTGTAAAAAATTTCAAGACAATCCCTTGGGGATTACTACCCCTACGCCCTACATAACTGAAAATGGCGATTATTCATTTATTAAGTTTCATTATCGATACAATGAAGAATACTAAAGGCAGTTCCGCCCAATTACCATTGGTCTCATGCAATTTTTACGTTAGCTAGTTAGAAATACTGTAACTGTAAAAAATTTCAAGACAATCCCTTGGGGATTACTACCCCTACGCCCTACATAACTGAAAATGGCGATTATTCATTTATTAAGTTTCATTATCGATACAATGAAGAATACTAAAGGCAGTTCCGCCCAATTACCATTGGTCTCATGCAATTTTTACGTTAGCTAATTAGAAATACTGTAACTGTAAAATAATTCAAGACAATCCCTTGGGGATTACTACCCCTACGCCCTACATAACTGAAAATGGCGATTATTCATTTATTAAGTTTCATTATCGATACATTGAAGAATACTAAAGGCAGTTCCGCCCAATTATTATTGGTCTCATGCAATTTTTACGTTAGCTAGTTAGAAATACTGTAACTGTAAAAAATTTCAAGACAATCCCTTGGGGTTTACTACTCCTACAGCCGAAATAACTGAAAATAGGGAATTGCTATGAAATTTTATCGTCAGTACAATATGACGAATACTAAAGATAGTTCCGCAAAATTACCATCGGTCTCATACTATTTTTATGTTAGCTTATTAGTATAGCTGTACATGTAAAAAAAATTAGGACAATCCCTTGGGGTTTACTACCCCTACGGCCGAAATAACTGAAAATAGGGAATTGCTATGAAATGTTATCGTCAGTACAATATGACGAATACTAAAGATAGTTCCGCAAAATTACCATCGGTCTCATACTATTTTTATGTTAGCTTATTAGTATAGCTGTACATGTAAAAAAAATTAGGACAATCCCTTGGGGATTACTACCCCTACGCCCTACATAACTGAAAATGGCGATTATTCATTTATTAAGTTTCATTATCGATACAATGAAGAATACTAAAGGCAGTTCCGCCCAATTATTATTGGTCTCATGCAATTTTTACGTTAGCTAGTTAGAAATACTGTAACTGTAAAAAAATTCAAGACAATCCCTTGGGGACTACTACCCCTACGCCCTACATAACTGAAAATGGCGATTATTCATTTATTAAGTTTCATTATCGATACAATGAAGAATACTAAAGGCAGTTCCGCCCAATTACCATTGGTCTCATGCTATTTTTACGTTAGCTAGTTAGAAATACTGTAACTGTAAAAAAATTCAAGACAATCCCTTGGGGATTACTACCCGTACGCCCTACATAACTGAAAATGGCGATTATTCATTTTTTAAGTTTCATTATCGATACAATGAAGAATACTAAAGGCAGTTCCGCCCAAATACCATTGGTCTCATGCTATTTTTACGTTAGCTAGTTATAAATACTGTAACTGTAAAAAAATTCAAGACAATCCCTTGGGGATTACTACCCCTACGCCCTACATAACTGAAAATGGCGATTATTCATTTATTAAGTTTCATTATCGATGCAATGAAGAATACTAAAGGCAGTTCCGCCCAATTACCATTGGTCTCATGCTATTTTTACGTTAGCTAGTTAGAAATACTGTAACTGTAAAAAATTTCAAGACAATCCCTTGGGGATTACTACCCCTACGCCCTACATAACTGAAAATGGCGATTATTCATTTATTAAGTTTCATTATCGATACATTGAAGAATACTAAAGGCAGTTCCGCCCAATTATTATTGGTCTCATGCAATTTTTACGTTAGCTAGTTAGAAATACTGTAACTGTAAAAAATTTCAAGACAATCCCTTGGGGATTACTACCCCTACGCCCTACATAACTGAAAATGGCGATTATTCATTTATTAAGTTTCATTATCGATACAATGAAGAATACTAAAGGCAGTTCCGCCCAATTACCATTGGTCTCATGCTATTTTTACGTTAGCTAGTTAGAAATACTGTAACTGTAAAAAATTTCAAGACAATCCCTTGGGGATTACTACCCCTACGCCCTACATAACTGAAAATGGCGATTATTCATTTATTAAGTTTCATTATCGATACAATGAAGAATACTAAAGGCAGTTCCGCCCAATTACCATTGGTCTCATGCTATTTTTACGTTAGCTAGTTAGAAATACTGTAACTGTAAAAAATTTCAAGACAATCCCTTGGGGATTACTACCCCTACGCCCTACATAACTGAAAATGGCGATTATTCATTTATTAAGTTTCATTATCGATACAATGAAGAATACTAAAGGCAGTTCCGCCCAATTACCATTGGTCTCATGCTATTTTTACGTTAGCTAGTTAGAAATACTGTAACTGTAAAAAAATTCAAGACAATCCCTTGGGGATTACTACCCCTACGCCCTACATAACTGAAAATGGCGATTATTCATTTATTAAGTTTCATTATCGATACATTGAAGAATACTAAAGGCAGTTCCGCCCAATTATTATTGGTCTCATGCAATTTTTACGTTAGCTAGTTAGAAATACTGTAACTGTAAAAAATTTCAAGACAATCCCTTGGGGTTTACTACTCCTACAGCCGAAATAACTGAAAATAGGGAATTGCTATGAAATTTTATCGTCAGTACAATATGACAAATACTAAAGATAGTTCCGCAAAATTACCATCGGTCTCATACTATTTTTATGTTAGCTGATTAGTATAGCTGTACATGTAAAAAAAATTAGGACAATCCCTTGGGGTTTACTACCCCTACGGCCGAAATAACTGAAAATAGGGAATTGCTATGAAATGTTATCGTCAGTACAATATGACGAATACTAAAGATAGTTCCGCAAAATTACCATCGGTCTCATACTATTTTTATGTTAGCTCCAGATACTTAGACCTAAACTTCGTATATAATGAGCCGATTTGTACAAGGTAGACACTTATATTATCCATCTCTAGCCTGGTATTGGTTTTGCAGTGGCAATTACTCAATCTTTGATGATCCTTAACTATTTCCAGAATTTCCTCCGCACCGCCACAACCACTTGGCCTGATTCATTTTGTGTTATCCAGGGGGCACCGCGAGGAGGTATGAATCTAGGACGAGAATAGAGAATACCATAAAAAGTTTTATATTCAAAGCTGAACCAATAATCTAACACAAAAATAGTGTTATATAATCGCCATTATCATTAATTATTAGCGAAGCCAACATGACTACAAGCCTACATATTTGGTCTAAATACGCTTCATATAAGTAATTTAACTAAGGATATAATTATTAACATTTTGTATGGTGTAACATAGGGCATTAACAAATAAATAACATTATTGTTCAACAAACAAACGATTTTATTGGATATAAAATAGGTTCAAAACAATAATACAAAAATAAAAATATTTTTCGTGTTGCAGTAATAATTTTGTTCGTTTAGTGCGATATTTCCTATCCTTTCCTGGCATAAACGTATGTACATATGTTATTTTTGTATTTTTAAGTACAGAAGAGTAGTATCTTGAAAATTTTTGGTTGGCTTTAGCAATATATTCTTGTTAAAGAGCTCATATCAACTCTTGGTTGATTTATAAATTTGATATCGCATGGTAGATTAATTAATATTATTAATTATTTAACTAGTTTTTGTTTATAAGTATATTTGCTACAATGGAGAACGCCGAACTAAAATTAAATTGTAATACCAAAGGTGTGAATAAAAGACGAAAGCCTCGAAATTTGCAACAAAAAAACAATGAAACTAAACTGAATGGCAGTAGTCTAAAACGGGCAATTTCAATATTATATGAAGACAGTAACATTAAAATTCCTAGAAACAATTCTGCTGTAATCGAAAATATTTGTGCGTACTTAAAAATTAAAAACACTAAAAAAAAACGTCTAAAGATTTATAATTTATGTCGTAACAAAACTAAGACCAATAAACAGAACGTTTCAAATCTCCCCGATGGGTATGGCATTTCAGAAAATGAACAAAATATTATTAATACTTGTGACTTCACGAATAATGATTCAGAAAATGCACAAAAGAGCTTGAACTCATCTACGCTTACTCATTGCGATTCAAGAAACGTAGAAGATAGTTTGAATAATTTCTATCAAAATAAACGAAATGCACCATCTAAACAAGACTCGATTTCTTCCCTTCCGTCTAACTGCGGTCCAGAAAGTAAACGAGATATTTCAAATTCTACTGTCTCAGATGCCTATGGTTTTCAATATATGCAAAATATTTCAAATTTATCTGTTTCCACTAATCCAGATTCATACAGTGTACAAAATAATTCAATAGCTACAGATTTTAATCATGACAATTCTTTTAGTGTGCAAAATGTGGTTAATTCTTCCGTTGCAAACAGCCAATATTTAGACAGTGACATTTCAAACCATCGTATTGGCAATAATGATATAAATCAATCAGGATCGAATAATTTCAACTCGACTGTAGAACTTATACCAAACGACAATAACTCAAATTTCACTGAAATTGATGTAAACAGTATACCATTTATCTTCATTGGTCCATCAGCTGATGAATGGTATTCCCGCGGTACAATAAAAATTAGCATTAATATTTTTGAAAGTTGGACTAAAGAAACTTTACGGGCCGCTATAAGATCTGCTCTTATTCTACTAAAAAACAACTGTGTCTTAACTTTTGGAACTATTAACTTCAATAAACCTAAAAAACAAATAGTGCAATATGGAAAGTGTAAATATAAAATACATAACCAAAAATATAAATTTATTGTTAGTGGTGACCTGATGGAAATATGGACTAAGGGCAAGGACATAAACACCCATGGAAAAATGAAACAGTTCACTCAATTAAGAGGACAGGAACGAGTAGCCGCCCAATCTCAGATGGAAAATAAGTTACCATATAAGTATTATTTAGAAAATAATTTAAATGTAGATTTAAATCTCCTACGGCGTGGAAATACGCAACATATTAAGCCACCAATTATATTTAGGAAAGCACGATCAGAACGGTTATTAATAAACGATGTAGTGAAAGGATGCGATTTAATTGATGCGATCTATAAAGGAAACACAAATGAAGAAAATAATTATATTTATTTCGCTGGTAATCCATTGTTCGTTATTTTAATGAAGCCACAAAATTTGAGAATTTTAACTAGGGAAGGTGGTATCCCAATTTATATAGATGCAACGGGTGGTTTGGTTCGCAAACTGAAGTGTTGCAAACAGCACAATTTCAAGAGAATTTACTATTACGTTTGTGTTGTTAATATAAATAACGTGATCTTCCCAATATGTGAGTTAATTAGCTCTGAACATGACACTTCAGCAATAGTAGTTTTTTTGACAAAATTTAAAAAAGAAATAGAACGGGCCAAACCTAAAATACGACTACCGAAGTATTTTATATCTGACTGGTCTTGGGTTTTTATTAACAGCATTGTTCTAATAATGAATTCCATGTCATTGGCAACATACTTGCACACAACATATTCCATTTTATTGGACAAAAGTAAGAAGAACAGTTTAATAGGGATTTTTATTTGTTGTTCCCACTTTTCAGCAATTATTATGCGACAAATAAATTCAAAAATTTCTAATTGCTCCAAAGAATTAAGAGAATTCATAATGATAATTTTTTTTTTTATTCTAGACTGTTCAAATTTAGACGAAGTTGACAAACATTTTGAAATTTTTTGCATTATCTGTTGCTCCAAAACTAAAAATAATTTATTTATTCAGGCTTACGAACAATTTTTGAAAAATATGGAACGCCAAATTAACAGTCCCATTTCAGATCCAATTGTCGTTGATATACAACAGGAATATTCTGTAGAGGAAAATGATCAGGACAAACAACAACATGACTCGCCGTACTTTAATCGATTCCATCAATTATACGAAACCGTTATCGATAAAATTAAAACTGCCGAAAAAACAAATAGTAGTTTGGAATTAAATCCTTACCTGTGTGCAGAGTTTGTAACATTTACAATAAAAAGATATTTTTCATATTTACCTCTTTGGGCAACATTATTTTTAAAAATAATTGGTGTTAATAATAGGCCGGCCAACGCCTCGGTAGAAAATTGGTTCAACCTATTAAAAAATAATCTGATCCGGAAGCCCAATTTAAAACTAGGTCGGTTCATAAATGAATTGCAAACCACAAACGATCTAGTGCGAAATACCTTGTCGCTTGCAGACTATATGTTTCTTAATAAAAAAAACGGTTCTACAAGTATTAAAATTGTAAAAACTCCTGCTTCGAATTCAAACCGCCTCCGAGCGGATGAAGAAAGTCCCCTTAAACCAAATGCTGAAGAAAGATGGGGAAGAAGTGTTCCCCGAAATAAATCTAAATATTCGGGAAGAAAATCTCTAAAGAAAATTATTACGCGTAGAAAATTGGAATTGTTCGATTTAAACGCGATGCAATATTTTAATACAATTACCGAAATGAACGTTTGTTTCGAAATTTTGAAGTTTAAATTTGATGAATATAGAGAGGTTACTCTAACCAATTTATGTTTTTGTTCATTGAACAGCAAAAATTATTTAACAGCTAACGCATTATACATATGTTGTAATGCTCTTTTAATCGGGACCAACGATGTATTTTTAGACATGTATATTTCGCAAAAAATATTTGCTGAAAATGAAACTTTCCATCTTACTGGCGATTTGGTGGTAAATATATGTAAATATAAAGAAAAAATTTATATTCCTTATTTGATGAATGGTAACCATTGGGTTGTAGTAATACTTGATACTACTAACAAGTCAGTCAGTACGTATGATCCACTTAATTCTGGTGTCACAATCCAAAAGTTATGTAAACAAGCGGCACATTTTTATAATCAACTTCAAAAAGTTTGGGGGGAAGAAACATCCACATTTCAGAGCCGCGCAAACTATATGTTGCCTTTGCAACGAGATAGTTTTAATTGTGGAACTTTGATTTGCTACGCCGTTGATTTTTTATCGAATAGAAATAGTATAGTAGAAATTGACTCAAAACAAATGATCGAGTATAAAAAGGCAATGGCCGATTATCGCATTTCTTTAAAAACCCTGCTACTGGAAAGATCCGAACGCGAGCCTTTAAATTGTCTTATTTGTTTTACAAAAGTTGAACACCATAAAGAACACAACGCCTGCAAAATTTGTAAACGGCTTACGCACATTACGTGTTCAAAGATAAGGGTAGACGTTATACAAAATAATTTTTGTAAATATTGTGAACTATTGGGAAAGGCTAAATAATTGTGGACTTTGAATTTAAAAAAAAATAAAAAAAACAACAAAAAAATATAAAAAATAATTAAAAAACAAAAAAAAAATTAAAAAAACAAAAAAAAACAAAAAAAAATGAAGACATGAAATAGTTAAATAACATCCTGGCATGAAATCTGGAGATATCAGACTAATTTTGCTCATCGTATAACAACCCTTTTTCAGCTGTTAATTTAGATTATTATAATTCGCTCAAGTTCATGTTTTATTATATTTTATAGTACAGTAAATTCCATAGCCTTATATTCAAACATTTTTTGATCACTCATACACAGTTAATTCCCTAATATCTCAGTTCTCAGAACACCAAACATAAAATAAAAAATGAATTAAAAAATGCTGGGGTGTATAAAATGGGGGGCAATGTCCTAGATTCATACCTCCTCGCGGTGCCCCCTGGATAACACAAAATGAATCAGGCCAAGTGGTTGTGGCGGTGCGGAGGAAATTCTGGAAATAGTTAAGGATCATCAAAGATTGAGTAATTGCCACTGCAAAACCAATACCAGGCTAGAGATGGATAATATAAGTGTCTACCTTGTACCAATCGGCTCATTATATACGAAGTTTAGGTCTAAGTATCTGGAGCTAACATAAAAATAGTATGAGACCGATGGTAATTTTGCGGAACTATCTTTAGTATTTGTCATATTGTACTGACGATAAAATTTCATAGCAATTCCCTATTTTCAGTTATTTCGGCCGTAGGGGTAGTAAACCCCAAGGGATTGTCCTAATTTTTTTTACATGTACAGCTATACTAATAAGCTAACATAAAAATAGTATGAGACCGATGGTAATTTTGCGGAACTATCTTTAGTATTCGTCATATTGTACTGACGATAACATTTCATAGCAATTCCCTATTTTCAGTTATTTCGGCCGTAGGGGTAGTAAACCCCAAGGGATTGTCCTAATTTTTTTTACATGTACAGCTATACTAATAAGCTAACATAAAAATAGTATGAGACCGATGGTAATTTTGCGGAACTATCTTTAGTATTCGTCATATTGTACTGACGATAAAATTTCATAGCAATTCCCTATTTTCAGTTATTTCGGCCGTAGGGGTAGTAAACCCCAAGGGATTGTCCTAATTTTTTTTACATGTACAGCTATACTAATAAGCTAACATAAAAATAGTATGAGACCAATGGTAATTGGGCGGAACTGCCTTTAGTATTCTTCATTGTATCGATAATGAAACTTAATAAATGAATAATCGCCATTTTCAGTTATGTAGGGCGTAGGGGTAGTAATCCCCAATGGATTGTCCTAATTTTTTTTACATGTACAGCTATACTAATAAGCTAACATAAAAATAGTATGAGACCGATGGTAATTTTGCGGAACTATCTTTAGTATTCGTCATATTGTACTGACGATAACATTTCATAGCAATTCCCTATTTTCAGTTATTTCGGCCGTAGGGGTAGTAAACCCCAAGGGATTGTCCTAATTTTTTTTACATGTACAGCTATACTAATAAGCTAACATAAAAATAGTATGAGACCGATGGTAATTTTGCGGAACTATGTTTAGTATTCGTCATATTGTACTGACGATAACATTTCATAGCAATTCCCTATTTTCAGTTATTTCGGCCGTAGGGGTAGTAAACCCCAAGGGATTGTCCTAATTTTTTTTACATGTACAGCTATACTAATAAGCTAACATAAAAATAGTATGAGACCGATGGTAATTTTGCGGAACTATCTTTAGTATTCGTCATATTGTACTGACGATAAAATTTCATAGCAATTCCCTATTTTCAGTTATTTCGGCTGTAGGAGTAGTAAACCCCAAGGGATTGTCTTGAAATTTTTAACAGTTACAGTATTTCTAACTAGCTAACGTAAAAATTGCATGAGACCAATAATAATTGGGCGGAACTGCCTTTAGTATTCTTCAATGTATCGATAATGAAACTTAATAAATGAATAATCGCCATTTTCAGTTATGTAGGGCGTAGGGGTAGTAATCCCCAAGGGATTGTCTTGAAATTTTTTACAGTTACAGTATTTCTAACTAGCTAACGTAAAAATAGCATGAGACCAATGGTAATTGGGCGGAACTGCCTTTAGTATTTTTCATTGTATCGATAATGAAACTTAATAAATGAATAATCGCCATTTTCAGTTATGTAGGGCGTAGGGGTAGTAATCCCCAAGGGATTGTCTTGAAATTTTTTACAGTTACAGTATTTCTAACTAGCTAACGTAAAAATAGCATGAGACCAATGGTAATTGGGCGGAACTGCCTTTAGTATTCTTCATTGTATCGATAATGAAACTTAATAAATGAATAATCGCCATTTTCAGTTATGTAGGGCGTAGGGGTAGTAATTCCCAAGGGATTGTCTTGAAATTTTTTACAGTTACAGTATTTCTAACTAGCTAACGTAAAAATAGCATGAGACCAATGGTAATTGGGCGGAACTGCCTTTAGTATTCTTCATTGTATCGATAATGAAACTTAATAAATGAATAATCGCCATTTTCAGTTATGTAGGGCGTAGGGGTAGTAATTCCCAAGGGATTGTCTTGAAATTTTTTACAGTTACAGTATTTCTAACTAGCTAACGTAAAAATAGCATGAGACCAATGGTAATTGGGCGGAACTGCCTTTAGTATTCTTCATTGTATCGATAATGAAACTTAATAAATGAATAATCGCCATTTTCAGTTATGTAGGGCGTAGGGGTAGTAATTCCCAAGGGATTGTCTTGAAATTTTTTACAGTTACAGTATTTCTAACTAGCTAACGTAAAAATAGCATGAGACCAATGGTAATTGGGCGGAACTGCCTTTAGTATTCTTCATTGTATCGATAATGAAACTTAATAAATGAATAATCGCCATTTTCAGTTATGTAGGGCGTAGGGGTAGTAATCCCCAAGGGATTGTCTTGAAATTTTTTACAGTTACAGTATTTCTAACTAGCTAACGTAAACATAGCATGAGACCAATGGTAATTGGGCGGAACTGCCTTTAGTATTTTTCATTGTATCGATAATGAAACTTAATAAATGAATAATCGCCATTTTCAGTTATGTAGGGCGTAGGGGTAGTAATCCCCAAGGGATTGTCTTGAAATTTTTTACAGTTACAGTATTTCTAACTAGCTAACGTAAAAATAGCATGAGACCAATGGTAATTGGGCGGAACTGCCTTTAGTATTCTTCATTGTATCGATAATGAAACTTAATAAATGAATAATCGCCATTTTCAGTTATGTAGGGCGTAGGGGTAGTAATCCCCAAGGGATTGTCTTGAATTTTTTTACAGTTACAGTATTTCTAACTAGCTAACGTAAAAATTGCATGAGACCAATAATAATTGGGCGGAACTGCCTTTAGTATTCTTCAATGTATCGATAATGAAACTTAATAAATGAATAATCGCCATTTTCAGTTATGTAGGGCGTAGGGGTAGTAATCCCCAAGGGATTGTCTTGAAATTTTTTACAGTTACAGTATTTCTAACTAGCTAACGTAAAAATTGCATGAGACCAATAATAATTGGGCGGAACTGCCTTTAGTATTCTTCAATGTATCGATAATGAAACTTAATAAATGAATAATCGCCATTTTCAGTTATGTAGGGCGTAGGGGTAGTAATCCCCAAGGGATTGTCTTGAATTTTTTTACAGTTACAGTATTTCTAACTAGCTAACGTAAAAATAGCATGAGACCAATGGTAATTGGGCGGAACTGCCTTTAGTATTCTTCATTGTATCGATAATGAAACTTAATAAATGAATAATCGCCATTTTCAGTTATGTAGGGCGTAGGGGTAGTAATCCCCAAGGGATTGTCTTGAATTTTTTTACAGTTACAGTATTTCTAACTAGCTAACGTAAAAATAGCATGAGACCAATGGTAATTGGGCGGAACTGCCTTTAGTATTCTTCATTGTATCGATAATGAAACTTAATAAATGAATAATCGCCATTTTTAGTTATGTAGGGCGTAGGGGTAGTAATCCCCAAGGGATTGTCTTGAATTTTTTTACAGTTACAGTATTTCTAACTAGCTAACGTAAAAATAGCATGAGACCAATGGTATTTGGGCGGAACTGCCTTTAGTATTCTTCATTGTATCGATAATGAAACTTAATAAATGAATAATCGCCATTTTCAGTTATGTAGGGCGTAGGGGTAGTAGTCCCCAAGGGATTGTCTTGAATTTTTTTACAGTTACAGTATTTCTAACTAGCTAACGTAAAAATTGCATGAGACCAATAATAATTGGGCGGAACTGCCTTTAGTATTCTTCAATGTATCGATAATGAAACTTAATAAATGAATAATCGCCATTTTTAGTTATGTAGGGCGTAGGGGTAGTAATCCCCAAGGAATTGTCCTAATTTTTTTTACATGTACAGCTATACTAATAAGCTAACATAAAAATAGTATGAGACCGATGGTAATTTTGCGGAACTATCTTTAGTATTCGTCATATTGTACTGACGATAAAATTTCATAGCAATTCCCTATTTTCAGTTATTTCGGCCGTAGGGGTAGTAAACCCCAAGGGATTGTCCTAATTTTTTTTACATGTACAGCTATACTAATAAGCTAACATAAAAATAGTATGAGACCAATGGTAATTGGGCGGAACTGCCTTTAGTATTCTTCATTGTATCGATAATGAAACTTAATAAATGAATAATCGCCATTTTCAGTTATGTAGGGCGTAGGGGTAGTAATCCCCAAGGGATTGTCTTGAAATTTTTTACAGTTACAGTATTTCTAACTAGCTAACGTAAAAATAGCATGAGACCAATAATAATTGGGCGGAACTGCCTTTAGTATTCTTCAATGTATCGATAATGAAACTTAATAAATGAATAATTGCCATTTTCAGTTATGTAGGGCGTAGGGGTAGTAATCCCTAAGGGATTGTCCTAATTTTTTTTACATGTACAGCTATACTAATAAGCTAACATAAAAATAGTATGAGACCGATGGTAATTTTGCGGAACTATCTTTAGTATTCGTCATATTGTACTGACGATAACATTTCACAGCAATTCCCTATTTTCAGTTATTTCGGCCGTAGGGGTAGTAAACCCCAAGGGATTGTCCTAATTTTTTTTACATGTACAGCTATACTAATAAGCTAACATAAAAATAGTATGAGACCGATGGTAATTTTGCGGAACTATCTTTAGTATTCGTCATATTGTACTGACGATAACATTTCATAGCAATTCCCTATTTTCAGTTATTTCGGCCGTAGGGGTAGTAAACCCCAAGGGATTGTCTTGAAATTTTTTTTTACATGTACAGCTATACTAATAAGCTAACATAAAAATAGTATGAGACCGATGGTAATTTTGCGGAACTATCTTTAGTATTCGTCATATTGTACTGACGATAACATTTCACAGCAATTCCCTATTTTCAGTTATTTCGGCCGTAGGGGTAGTAAACCCCAAGGGATTGTCATAATTTTTTTTACATGTACAGCTATACTAATAAGCTAACATAAAAATAGTATGAGACCGATGGTAATTTTGCGGAACTATCTTTAGTATTCGTCATATTGTACTGACGATAACATTTCATAGCAATTCCCTATTTTCAGTTATTTCGGCCGTAGGGGTAGTAAACCCCAAGGGATTGTCTTGAAATTTTTTACAGTTACAGTATTTCTAACTAGCTAACGTAAAAATTGCATGAGACCAATAATAATTGGGCGGAACTGCCTTATTATTCTTCAATGTATCGATAATGAAACTTAATAAATGAATAATCGCCATTTTCAGTTATGTAGGGCGTAGGGGTAGTAATCCTCAAGGGATTGTCTTGAATTTTTTTACAGTTACAGTATTTCTAACTAGCTAACGTAAAAATAGCATGAGACCAATGGTAATTGGGCGGAACTGCCTTTAGTATTCTTCATTGTATCGATAATGAAACTTAATAAATGAATAATCGCCATTTTCAGTTATGTAGGGCGTAGGGGTAGTAATCCCCAAGGGATTGTCTTGAATTTTTTTACAGTTACAGTATTTCTAACTAGCTAACGTAAAAATAGCATGAGACCAATGGTAATTGGGCGGAACTGCCTTTAGTATTCTTCATTGTATCGATAATGAAACTTAATAAATGAATAATCGCCATTTTCAGTTATGTAGGGCGTAGGGGTAGTAATCCCCAAGGGATTGTCTTGAATTTTTTTACAGTTACAGTATTTCTAACTAGCTAACGTAAAAATAGCATGAGACCAATGGTAATTGGGCGGAACTGCCTTTAGTATTCTTCATTGTATCGATAATGAAACTTAATAAATGAATAATCGCCATTTTCAGTTATGTAGGGCGTAGGGGTAGTAATCCCCAAGGGATTGTCTTGAATTTTTTTACAGTTACAGTATTTCTAACTAGCTAACGTAAAAATTGCATGAGACCAATAATAATTGGGCGGAACTGCCTTTAGTATTCTTCAATGTATCGATAATGAAACTTAATAAATGAATAATCGCCATTTTCAGTTATGTAGGGCGTAGGGGTAGTAATCCCCAAGGGATTGTCTTGAAATTTTTTACAGTTACAGTATTTCTAACTAGCTAACGTAAAAATTGCATGAGACCAATAATAATTGGGCGGAACTGCCTTTAGTATTCTTCAATGTATCGATAATGAAACTTAATAAATGAATAATCGCCATTTTCAGTTATGTAGGGCGTAGGGGTAGTAATCCCCAAGGGATTGTCTTGAATTTTTTTACAGTTACAGTATTTCTAACTAGCTAACGTAAAAATAGCATGAGACCAATGGTAATTGGGCGGAACTGCCTTTAGTATTCTTCATTGTATCGATAATGAAACTTAATAAATGAATAATCGCCATTTTCAGTTATGTAGGGCGTAGGGGTAGTAATCCCCAAGGGATTGTCTTGAATTTTTTTACAGTTACAGTATTTCTAACTAGCTAACGTAAAAATAGCATGAGACCAATGGTATTTGGGCGGAACTGCCTTTAGTATTCTTCATTGTATCGATAATGAAACTTAATAAATGAATAATCGCCATTTTCAGTTATGTAGGGCGTACGAGTAGTAATCCCCAAGGGATTGTCTTGAATTTTTTTACAGTTACAGTATTTCTAACTAGCTAACGTAAAAATAGCATGAGACCAATGGTAATTGGGCGGAACTGCCTTTAGTATTCTTCATTGTATCGATAATGAAACTTAATAAATGAATAATCGCCATTTTCAGTTATGTAGGGCGTAGGGGTAGTAGTCCCCAAGGGATTGTCTTGAATTTTTTTACAGTTACAGTATTTCTAACTAGCTAACGTAAAAATTGCATGAGACCAATAACAATTGGGCGGAACTGCCTTTAGTATTCTTCAATGTATCGATAATGAAACTTAATAAATGAATAATCGCCATTTTTAGTTATGTAGGGCGTAGGGGTAGTAATCCCCAAGGAATTGTCCTAATTTTTTTACATGTACAGCTATACTAATAAGCTAACATAAAAATAGTATGAGACCGATGGTAATTTTGCGGAACTATCTTTAGTATTCGTCATATTGTACTGACGATAAAATTTCATAGCAATTCCCTATTTTCAGTTATTTCGGCCGTAGGGGTAGTAAACCCCAAGGGATTGTCCTAATTTTTTTTACATGTACAGCTATACTAATAAGCTAACATAAAAATAGTATGAGACCGATGGTAATTTTGCGGAACTATCTTTAGTATTCGTCATATTGTACTGACGATAACATTTCACAGCAATTCCCTATTTTCAGTTATTTCGGCCGTAGGGGTAGTAAACCCCAAGGGATTGTCCTAATTTTTTTTACATGTACAGCTATACTAATAAGCTAACATAAAAATAGTATGAGACCGATGGTAATTTTGCGGAACTATCTTTAGTATTCATCATATTGTACTGACGATAACATTTCATAGCAATTCCCTATTTTCAGTTATTTCGGCCGTAGGGGTAGTAAACCCCAAGGGATTGTCTTGAAATTTTTTACAGTTACAGTATTTCTAACTAGCTAACGTAAAAATTGCATGAGACCAATAATAATTGGGCGGAACTGCCTTTAGTATTCTTCAATGTATCGATAATGAAACTTAATAAATGAATAATCGCCATTTTCAGTTATGTAGGGCGTAGGGGTAGTAATCCTCAAGGGATTGTCTTGAATTTTTTTACAGTTACAGTATTTCTAACTAGCTAACGTAAAAATAGCATGAGACCAATGGTAATTGGGCGGAACTGCCTTTAGTATTCTTCATTGTATCGATAATGAAACTTAATAAATGAATAATCGCCATTTTCAGTTATGTAGGGCGTAGGGGTAGTAATCCCCAAGGGATTGTCTTGAATTTTTTTACAGTTACAGTATTTCTAACTAGCTAACGTAAAAATTGCATGAGATCAATGGTAATTGGGCGGAACTGCCTTTAGTATTCTTCATTGTATCGATAATGAAACTTAATAAATGAATAATCGCCATTTTCAGTTATGTAGGGCGTAGGGGTAGTAATCCCCAAGGGATTGTCTTGAATTTTTTTACAGTTACAGTATTTCTAACTAGCTAACGTAAAAATTGCATGAGACCAATAATAATTGGGCGGAACTGCCTTTAGTATTCTTCATTGTATCGATAATGAAACTTAATAAATGAATAATCGCCATTTTCAGTTATGTAGGGCGTAGGGGTAGTAATCCCCAAGGGATTGTCTTGAAATTTTTTACAGTTACAGTATTTCTAACTAGCTAACGTAAAAATTGCATGAGACCAATAATAATTGGGCGGAACTGCCTTTAGTATTCTTCATTGTATCGATAATGAAACTTAATAAATGAATAATCGCCATTTTCAGTTATGTAGGGCGTAGGGGTAGTAATCCCCAAGGGATTGTCTTGAATTTTTTACAGTTACAGTATTTCTAACTAGCTAACGTAAAAATAGCATGAGACCAATGGTAATTGGGCGGAACTGCCTTTAGTATTCTTCATTGTATCGATAATGAAACTTAATAAATGAATAATCGCCATTTTCAGTTATGTAGGGCGTAGGGGTAGTAATCCCCAAGGGATTGTCTTGAAATTTTTTACAGTTACAGTATTTCTAACTAGCTAACGTAAAAATTGCATGAGACCAATGGTAATTGGGCGGAACTGCCTTTAGTATTTTTCATTGTATCGATAATGAAACTTAATAAATGAATAATCGCCATTTTCAGTTATGTAGGGCGTAGGGGTAGTAATCCCCAAGGGATTGTCTTGAAATTTTTTACAGTTACAGTATTTCTAACTAGCTAACGTAAAAATTGCATGAGACCAATGGTAATTGGGCGGAACTGCCTTTAGTATTCTTCATTGTATCGATAATGAAACTTAATAAATGAATAATCGCCATTTTCAGTTATGTAGGGCGTAGGGGTAGTAATCTTCAAGGGATTGTCTTGAAATTGTTTACAGTTACAGTATTTCTAACTAGCTAACGTAAAAATAGCATGAGACCAATGGTAATTGGGCGGAACTGCCTTTAGTATTCTTCATTGTATCGATAATGAAACTTAATAAATGAATAATCGCCATTTTCAGTTATGTAGGGCGTAGGGGTAGTAATCCCCAAGGGATTGTCTTGAAATTTTTTACAGTTACAGTACTTCTAATTAGCTTATGTTATAATATTGTGTGGCCGATGGTAATTTTGCGTAATTTTGTGTTTTAACACAACCAGGTTTGTTTATAGTATAAATAAATTAAGGTCAATTAATTATGATTTCTTATTAAAGAAATTTACATAATTTTTTATTAATAACTAACGTTTTTAGAATAATTAAATGTTTGTTTATTAAATCTTAAAATCATATTTTCAAAATAAAATAAATTATATTTATATTTTAAAATAATTAAAATATTGACCCCTAAATATATGCAATTGAATAGCCTGTGACATTTAGTAAGATTTAGTAAAAACTTCACTCGCGTACTAGTGGAAGTTTTGGAGATATTGGCCAAAAACTGAAAATAACTTATATGGCCGCAGAAAATCAAAAAATTCTAGTGAAAATTCTAGTCCATGAATTTTCCCCAAATTTCCCATATGGTCTCAGTATGACTAAGGCTATTAGAAAAACAACCGAAAGTTTTAGTTACTAGTAGAAGTTTTTGAGACATTGGCCAAAATCTGAAAATAACATATTTGGCCGCAGAAAATCAAAAAATTCTAGTGAAAATTCTAGTCCATGAATTTTCCCCAAATTTCCCATATAGTTTCAGTATGACTTAAGCTATTAGAAAAACAACCGTAAGTATTGGTTACTAGTGGAAGTTTTAGAGATATTGGCCAAAAACTGAAAATAACTTAATTGGCCGCAGAAAATCAAAAAATTCTAGTGAAAATTCTAGTCCATGAATTTTCCCCAAATTTACCATGTAGTCTCAGTATGATCTAGGCTATTAGAAAAACAACCGAAAATATTGGTTACTAGTGGAAGTTTTGGAGATATTGGCCAAAAACTGAAAATAACTTATATGGCCGCAGAAAATCAAAAAATTCTAGTGAAAATTCTAGTCCATGAATTTTCCCCAAATTTCCCATATGGTCTCAGTATGACTAAGGCTATTAGAAAAACAACCGAAAGTTTTAGTTACTAGTAGAAGTTTTTGAGACATTGGCCAAAATCTGAAAATAACATATTTGGCCGCAGAAAATCAAAAAATTCTAGTGAAAATTCTAGTCCATGAATTTTCCCCAAATTTTCCATATAGTTTCAGTATGACTTAAGCTATTAGAAAAACAACCGTAAGTATTGGTTACTAGTGGAAGAAATGCCGGAAAGACGGAATATTGTTAAATATTAAGATTTCATATACAGAGTTCCTTTACTTTGGAGTTCAATCAATTTGCCATTTTAAGGATCACTTTTAATATTTTATTCCGCAGATTTTTTTTTTATATTGAAAAAGTGATACATAATCAGAATGAAAAATTTGCGCTGGTAATTACATAACAAAATTATTTTACTTTAATTATAGTGTTACAACTTGCGGCGAGTAGCATAATCTCTTATTTTCCACTGTCAAAATTCCGCTATTGTATACAGCATAATCTACCGCTAGTTCTCTAGCTCTAGTCTCATGCAATCAATATGAGAATCGACAATATCTCTAACTATAGAGTGCAGCTGCAACATATCGTCGATGGTCCAAACGTTGTATTTGTAAAAAATAGACATCGAATTGGGTACAAAACAAATTGTTTTTGGACATTCTCAATTCTCTTCGAATAACGCTGGCATGATGGCGGCCATACGGTGGATGAATATTCTAAGGATCGCGAAAACCTTTATAATTTTGTTTGATGAAGCACATAGCAAATTGTATTTGATTTCTAATCAATGGTGCTGAAATTAAGATCGTATGCTAGTTATTGAGTTGGTGACTTTGGAGGTTGATGGCGTTCACACTGTTATTAATTTAGGGATGTGTTTCAGAGATATTACCAACATTGTCTATTTAAAGATTTTAATAGATACAACACTATCGCGAGAAGTCATTAAAGCACAAAGGGAGAGCTTGGGTGAATTCTTCTTATAACAAAAATTATGATTCCACATCTTTAAAGGCGGCACATTTAATAAAATTCAATAATTCATTTCATACTGTTTATGAAGATGAACCCGATATAAATTATATTAGGAAATTTAATTAAGATGAGCAAAAAACGCTTTATGGGGTTTTCTTCTGTTGAACTTCAACATGATAACACAACATAAAAATGTTATTAAATTTTTTTTTTTGTTTTATTTTGCCAGTGAATTAGAAGGGGCATAAAGTTTATGTAGACGTATGACTTGTGGCGATTAATAATTCTTGCAGTATATTATGTACTACATTACTACAGGGCAATAAAACAGTTGTAAAATGTTGGGTACATGATGGAATGTATAGAGTGAAAATTAGGCATGAATATATATGAACAAGTGTATTGTATATAATAACTTCACGTAGGATATGTACATAATTTACATGGTAATAAGACATGGTAATAACAATTACGGTTTGAATTATAACAACTATATTAACACGTAACAAGATTGCTTTTAATAAATCGATCAATTTAAATTTTGATTGTAAACTAAAACTAAACAAATTATTACGCTAATATCCGTCAGAAAGATTAACATCTCTAGGAAATTGCCTTACCTTTTTTGCTTTAATTTATCTTAATCATGACACGAGTTTTAAAAGATTATTAAATTTATTAAAATTGATTTTTTCAACAAAACCCTGAATAAATTATCCCATTAATGTTGCCTATGTGCCATCTAACCTGTACGACCCACATTATTTATTTATTAATAATTTACCATGATTTTTTCGTCTGATATATCTCATGTGTTAAAGGTTATATAACAACTGTACACTCGTGCCTATATGCATATATGATGTATATGAAGAATATACAATATTAAAAGGATATTATTATAATTTTTTATGTATCGAAACAAAAAAATGTTAAGGATGTACGTAAATGTTACCTGTAGGCCTGAATATATGCTTATGAATAAACGATTAAAAGGACTAAAATCTGTAATGGTGCAGGCAAAAATGTAGGCTTTTATGAATAGCTAGAATGTTACCAATAGTGTTTAGCATCTGTACCCTATCCCTCGTTACCGGACCTTAATACACTTAATATCTTTATGTTTAAATGAAGTATGATGTTCGACGCTAGATAACAAACTTCGTTCAAATTTCATGTAAGACACCTAAAAGCATCCTAAAATTGAATTTACTTCTTTACATTTTTTCATAGAACCTTCCCAAACAGTTTGGTTGGGTTACCTCATTATTAAATTACATAGTACTAAAAATCATGTAAGGAGCGCAATATTTTCAAATTGTAGTTTTATGTTAACACATTTGAAAAATGAGCGAATGCGTGGCAAAGTGATTGGGCTGAAAGCTCACAAGGTAATCAGAACTTCGGTCTAAAAATTAACAACTCGGAAAAATCATGAAAAATGCGGAAAATTGAGAAAATTATGCTGACCTTCTAATAATAATTTTGTAAAAACTTGATTTTAAAGAGCCGCGATGTTCTGCTTTCCCGGGTTGGTACAATATTTTGGAATATTAGCTTTATTTGTACAAGCAAATTTCAGAAGTTTTTTTTGTGACCACATTACCTCAAGACGTGGTTTTTGGATTTAAGGCCAACGAATGATGAAAGTGTGAAATTTGTCAAGACATTTACAAGCAGTTTAATACTAAGATGTTTAAGTTAAATTTGTGGTATTCTGTAAGACCTTTTCAATGATATGGGATAGGTAGTTATTCTATAACAAACGAATAATTTGCTACTAGCAAGAAAAGGGTGGAATTAAATTGCTGATATAATTTTTGTTTGGTCCGAAACCGTTAAACATTTACATGTGTTTGAAAAAAACCTATCTGACACCACCCCAATAGAGATAGTGTCAAATACTAGGGTGCTTCAGCAAAATGTATATCAACGCCAAAACGAATTGGATTTTGTGAACTGAAACACTGATTGATTGATTGATTGATTCTGAATGCACGACCAAGTTCTTACACAGGAGCTCCCGGGTGACGCCGGGCCCACCGTACACTCTTTTTTACATATAACAAAACCGAAGGATTGGATAGGTTAGTTAAGTGGGACAGAATCGGCCCGGTTACAGACACCTAGGTATAGCCGATAGTTAGTAACACAAAGACAGCACAATACTAATCTACTAAGGAAGGATAAAGGTTTAATAGGTTTAATGGATAACGATGGTATTGGTCTTCAACAATTGCTTCTCTAAATCAGCAACCTGAGAAAAAAATTGTATTATTTCACGTACATCTGGAAATTTCCTGAAATGTAATTGTAAATTAATGCAAAATTTAATTGATTAAATCGGCACAATTGCAGACCCCTAAATAAAGTCGATAGTTATTAATGCAATGACAACACCATTCTAATCTACACAATCAACAATTAATATTTCAAAGAAATATTATTTCACGTCTGTAGATTTTCTGAAATTTAATTCTAAATTAATATTTTCCGGCTTCCTAAATATAATATAAACATTTATTAATTTAATCATCCTGCAATTACACAACTTACAATAGGATTTCCTGAAACCATAATTATTTAAATTATATCAAACTTAGTCTAAAATTCATTAGTATTTAACCCTTAAATCGAAAAAAAAAAAAAAAAATAATAATAATAATAATAATAAAAATAAAAAAATAAAAAAATAAATATATATATAAAAAAAAAAACAAAAAATTTCATATGTAAGGCATCCCAAAGGCAATGGTTCCCGGAAAAATATCAATGTTATTCAATACCAGATTAACTACCTGATAGGATATTTCAAACAATTTTAATTTAATTCGCAAAAATTTCAAATATTTTATTAGTTTTGTTCACCAAAGAAGAGAATATTCGATTAATTACCAAGTATAATTATAGTGCACAGGATATTTATATCATGCTCAATGGAACTTTACTATTCCTCAACCAATAACTGTTAAATATGGTACGCAGAATTGGATTGGCACTCTAGCATGTTCAATGGAACTAAGCAAACTCAAAACAAATGATGATCAAATTCGGGGTGCAAAGCCGAATTTGACGAAATTTTTGGATTCAGCTATAATGAATGAAATAGGCCGTTTCCAACCGAAACTTTCCAGTTTAGATTGTAGAGCTGGGCTAGGATTCTAATAAATTAGGATCAACTTGTATTGGGATTTTAATGTGTCTTTTTGATAAAGTTCTAAAATTCGATAATTCTGAATGGAACTTGGCCATACCTCGACCAATTATTGTCAAATCAGGCAAGCAGAATTAAATGTGAATGTAAAAATGGATTTTAGAGAAGTTCTGGAGTTCGGCCGTGCTAAGCAATGTCTTAACTAATCATGTTCGAATCTGATATGTTGAGCTGAACCGGGATTTCAACATAAATCCCGGGTGAAGTACTGGATTTTTCAACAAAATAAATCCGAAAATAATCGGCCAAGAAATTTTCCTATTCCTCCATTTACACGTCAAAACAACCAGTTGACAGATGACCCAGCCGAACTAAGCCTCTCCCAAATTAATGCTAATTGCTAGAATTGCGATTTGCTAGAATTCCAATTAAGCCCAAAAATTATTTTATGCATCTTCCGCAGTATACTGTCTCAATCAAACAAAAACGATCATGATTTATGTGAGGTGATGACACGAACGGAAGATAGAACCACGCGGAAGGCTTTTTACACAATTGGTGCATGAGGAGGTCGTTGATTAGGATTTAGAATTCAAATCAATCGATATTCGTATATATCATTCCCATGCAAAGACGAACCTGTTTCGAGAAATATTATTGAGCCAGAAATTCTTTTAGATAAAATAGTGCCAGCAGTAAGCAATTTAAAAAAAAAACAGTCAACATTAAAAGGCCGAAGGATATCACATCAAAGATTTAATTGTCATTACAAATGGAAATAAAAAATTAAAAACCATTTTCCCTTTGCCATGCCGTAACACATATGAGGTCTCATCCCTTTAAATCAATCTACAAAAAAGTCATGAATATTTATATATATATATATATATATATATACATATACATACATATATACACACATACACACACATATACATACATATACGTATATACACACATACATACATACACACATACATACATACATATACATATATACACATACACACATACATACATATATACACATACATTTACATACATACACATTTAAAATATTAATATTTTAAAATATTAAAATGATTATAAAAAGGTAAAAACATTCAATCATATTATATAAATATACACATGCGTATATATAACTAAACATATACATAAGTATAAATACATATGAACCTACACACACATGCATATGCACACAAATCCACACATACGCCTATATCAGGGTTTAAAAAAGTCGCTCGTCAAAATGTATTGTTCACTCTACACCGATCGAACAGTGTCATGTTCCTATTCCATGGGAAAAATCTGCTGTCAGTAAAAATAAAAGCGAGCAAAAAAATATAAATTTTAATGGTTGTGTACGAAACAAAACATGTTGTCAGTAAAATTTTACTGAGAGAATAGTTGTGATGGTGGTAGTTTACTAGCATAATACTGCCATAAAAATGTAAATTGGACTTTTTCAAAACTAACAACAATTAAAAGCCCTGAACAAAGTCTGAAACGCAGATACCAATATACAAAAAACTACAGAAGATTGTGTTGTTTACACTAACAATCCCATTTCTTTCGCACCACTACTTATTAAACTAGTGCGCACATACGTTCTAATGCAATTATCTATAGTGTAGTTTTTTCTGTATCTGTTGCAACAGCATGGCTTTATATTGTTGTCGGTTTTGACTTTCTTTGTAGCAGTATTTTTCACATACATATGTACAAAAAATGTATGTAAAGATAAGAAATTTTTGTCACACTCATACAAAATAAGTCGTCCGCCATTTTTATACTCAGATGTCGATTTGTTTTTTTTTGTGTTGAAATTTGTTAACGTTAGAGGTTTTTTGTGGTATAGGATATTAAAATTAAAATATATAAAAAACAAAAAACGAATTGTACGAAATAATGTACAAATTAAAAATTTTAAGAGATTTGTAGGTTATGCGAAAATGTAAAACCATAAAATTTTACTATAAAATGAAAATAAAAAATATTTCTGTTCTTTATCACTCTTATGAAATTTTAAAGTTTTTTTTTTGCGTATTATCAGTAAAAAAATTGCTGTCAGCAAATCTTACCACGGAATTAATGCATTATTTGTAAAACTGATCTCAACAAGAAATATGTAAAGGAACAAAAAATATTTTGTTTTACTATTCACTTATCAGAATAAAGTAGAAAGAAATGATATATATCATCTATTCGATCGTTCAATACAGGCAACAATACATTTTATCCAATCAGTACTACAATGAATTTTCGCTTTCTTATTAGAATAGAAAAGTAAAACCGAAAGAGCAGTAGATCCCGTACGCTAACACAAAAAATAAGATCAACCTTTTTAGTTTCTCATTATTCGCTCACTAGACACTATTCGTTTTTTACTACATAACATTTCTGAAAATTCATTTTACTATTCAGGAGCGAAGAGAAATTAGCATAAAAAAATTCATATGAAAATGAACGGAAAATGAATGATAAGCAACTGAAGAGTATTTTTATTTTCATTCATTTTGTCTTATTTGTCTTTAAACTAGACTGCGTTATATTTGACTGCGTGAATGTATGTACATATACATCCCTTTTTCTACCACAATAATTAAAAATTTCGCTTGATTTGAAGTACAACCAACACAATTGTGTGTTTAGTCATAGTGTTTTTTCAGAACGAAAATAAGTTTGAAAGGAATGCACAAATGTGTAGGTTGGTCCAAAACACATACAAAAATAAATTTTTGACATGGTTTTCCTCCTTAACCGACAGAGCTGTGTGGGCAAGCAGGAAAAGGGATATAAAAACTAATGTTGCTGTGCACACACACATACACACACACACACCGTAAACCATACCACAACATTACTACGACACATATTACAAATGCAAATATTAAAACATATTTATATTAATAAAATTAAAATTTAGATAGATTTTTATAAAAAATATAAATTAAACAAAATATAAATAAAAAATATGAAAAACAAAAAACACTTAGCTTATGATGTTCATCATTGCTGCGTCACTGCGTCACACAAATTATTTTATTTATATGTACGAGTATATTGACATATTTTCACATTAATTTAATTTTAATTTTAATTCACCAATATTTATTTAATAACACTTTATATTATATATTTTATTTAATTTAATTAATAACTTTTATCTGTAACATATTATTTATTTATTTATTTATTTAAATCACATAAAATTTAAGTTTTAATTTTTCTATACAGAGAAAGACAAAAACGCGTCTTTCTCGTACGACGATCGATCGCCGACCCTGGATTTTGTGAACTGAAACACTGATAACAAAATATGGGTTTTCCCAAGACGTGCTTGGCTAAATTTGTGACATTCTGAAAACACTATACAATTATCAGTAACCAAAGCAGTTCTTCTAATACGTTTCATACGATATGCAACATGATTATAAGGGAATATAAAAAATATAACTGCTTCCAGCGCTACAACCGTAGTTTTGAGTACTACGGCGCTTCAGGGAACTTTGGCATTCTTCTAGACCTTTGCAATGATATACGACAAGTATTAAGGGTGTCCCAATAAGCGGTTCAGATTTGATAATATCGGTTATTTTGGCTCTGGCAGCACTAATATCATTCTTTGACAGAAAATCAGTATATTATTTCTAGTTGACGAAATGAGTCGCTTTACACTTCAACAAAAGTGGGAAATGTTGGAAATTTACTTCCACAACAAAGACAATTGGTTCGAAATCGCAAGAAAATTTCGTAAAAAATTTGGTCAAAACACGGGACTATTCCAAATACACTTCATATGTATTATCCCCTAATTTTATGTATTATACGAAAAATAAAAATGTTTATTAAAATTATTTTAATTCGGGAAACAAAATAAATTTAATAATTTAATAAAATGAAGTAAAATAATTTTTAAATTGGTTCATAAATTTGACAGATTATGATAATAAGACGGAAAACACATATCTTACATTTAGGAAAACACGAAAAAATCGCACGGTTGCAACTTAGCGAAATTAGGCTCCAAACAAAATATTTAAGTGTGATACGTTCTTGACCCAAAATAATATTTTAATTTAACATGTAAAAAGTATTAATTTGTCAGATCAGATCTATATAGTTTTGAAATTACCGGAACCTTACGTCACTTTTAGCAAAATATGAAGAAAACGTACCGTTGCAAGAAAGCGAAATTTGGCTCCAAACAAAATATTTACATTTAATTCATTTTGGACCAAAAGCAATCTATATACATATATATATATATAAAACAAAGTCGGGTTAGTTACACCATTTATAACTGAAGAACGGCTGGACCGATTTTTATGATCTTTGTTTTGTTGGATTTGACTCCGTTCCGAATAGCATAATAACTATTAAAACATTGGAAAAATTCACCAAAAAAATAGTTATCAAGAAAATTCATTTTCTCATATATTTAGTACATTTTGTTTTTTTTATTTCGTTCGTCTCAATACTGTGGTGGTTTAGGCAAAAAGAAAAGTCGGAAAAACTCAAAAGGGAAGCCCCAAAAATCTAATAAAAAAAACGTTTTTTTATATGAATTTTGTATGTGTAGTTTGTATGTGACGAGTGATGCAGTGGTTAAAGCTTCGGCGCTTGGGCCGTGAAGTACTGGATTCGAATCCGACTGGCGGCTGCATCCAAATTTGTATTTTATTTTTTTATCCCAATCTATTTATTTTATCTACTTAGCTATATCATTCATGATGGAAATGGTGGATAATTTTTCTTCGATGCGCCCGGTGGAACTGAGAAGGTATTCCTCATGTCATTGATTTTCTCCACTGTTCGTGTGAGATCCGATATTGCTGTAGCAGTTGCTCAGCGTTGAAATTGTCGTTAAACCTTCAATCGGCTAAAAACCCGACTTGCAACATTGCGAAACACTCAGCAATGGCGAAAGTGTTGGTAGCAAGTAAAATCATCATCGATTATGAATGTACAATGGCGCACAAATGCACATTGGAAGCACTCAATCGAACTGTGAAAGATCTACGCAATGATTCAAAAATGTTTTGGAGGCGCAATGATTCAACTGTCCGGCGATTTCCATCAAAAAATTCCAAGATCGACCGCTGTCGATGGAATAAACGCTTGCCTCAAATCTACGACTCTGCGTGGCGGTATGTGATGAAACTTCAGCTGATGACAAACATGCGAGTTGCATTGTGAAACCGGAGACAACCTAAAAGATATATTTCATCCTATGTAAACGTAGGAATTTAAACTGCGAGTTCATTTTCTGTAAATAGCCGCAAACAGCCAAAAATATTTTGTTTTTTTGCGTTTAACGTATACACAGTTTAACGAAAAATCACAGATACAACGATGACATTAGAATTAAGAAATATATTTTGTTTTCATTTTTTGGCTCGAACGAAAAATTTAATTTGATTATCTACCTACCTTGACTATCGGTAATGGCCGTATTCCGGTCGACGAATCGAACGGATTGATTTCGTTTTATCAGAACTTTTGCAATTTTATCTCAACGATGGACGAGCTGATCAATAAAGTGTTCCCAAACATCATTACTAACACCAAAAATCACAATTGGGTGAGTGAACGAGTAATTCTTGCGGCAAAGAACAAAGATGTTGATCACTTAAATTTCACAATTCAAAATCTAATCGTCGGTCCACTTTATTCCTTCAAATCTATCGATTGTGTGACAAACAAAGACGAAGCAACCAACTATCCAACTGAATTTTTAAACTCATTGGATCTGGCTGGCTTGCCACCGCACAATTTACAACTGAAAGTTGGTGCGGTAATCATCATGCTATACGAAACCTGAATCGACCAAAACTATGTAACGGAACGCGTTTGGTTTTGAGAAAACTCAAGGAAAGTTCAAAGGTGAGGAAGTTCTCATTCCGAGAATTCTGATGATCACAATCGATATGCCATTCGAGTTTAAACGAATTCAATTTCCGATTCGTCTTGCATTCGCCATGACGATCAACAAATCACAAGGTCCATCCTTGAGTATTTGTGGCCTGAATCTAGAAAATGAATGTTTCTCTCACGGCCAATTGTACGTAGCATGTTCACGTGTCGTCAAACCATCCGCTTTGTTCGTTCTCGCACCTGACAATAAAACAAAAAATGTCGTATATCACAAGATGTTTTACTGAAGGGAATCGACCCTATTGCAACCTACTCAAGAAACAGTTTAAAAGGAAGTAGTGCAACAATGCTACGCGAATCATTTCGTATCAATTCAATAAAACGAAAGCCTTGCTGCCACGTGAATTAAATTCATTTCAATGTAATTAAAATATATTTCATTTTGATTGAATTTAATTAATTTGGAGTATTCATTATATCCGCCCCGGAGGTCTCGGGTTCGATTCCCGGTAGTGACAAGGAAAAAATTTCACGGCTGGAAAGAAAGGAAAAAATTTCACTTTGAATAACGGATATTTTACAGAAAATTTCTCGGCATCACTGTAGTTGCAATCATATACGACAGGAGTACATCAGGTATTGAATTCAGTTTCGGAAGCATCACCGGAAGCATTAAAAATTGAAGTTTTAGAAAAACTTGTTACCGATAACCCAGGGTCCCATCATCAACGTTTCATCGCAATCAGATGAATGGTACAGGAACGCAAAAAAATGAGCCCCTTGACTCAGAGGACGCATCCCTCGGATTCGAACATGTCACTAATTTCATATAATCCCTTCCCTAAACTCATTCCCAGGAAAAAAACCAACATTGAAATTTTACGAAAAATTTGTACTGAGCTCCTAAGCCCCGGTTTCCAGCCCTGACTTTTCAAATGCAAAAATCTTCGCGGCGTGCACACATAGAAGATTTTTCTGCAAATTTTGTTATAAATGATTTTGTTTTAGGATTACCAAAGAGCATGTGAAATTAAAGTGTATTTCATTTGCCAGATTATGTTATTTACTTTATTATTTTTTTAAATCAATATTTCTAATTAATCCGCAAAGCGTCTATTGTTGCTGGTTTATCAGCATAATCCGGTGACTTTAAATAACCCTTCTGAAAGGAATCGAGAGTTGTAAGATCGTGGACCTCGGCAGCCAATTAATAATGCATTCATCGTAACGCTTGGCGATGAACGATATTTCTTGCTTTTCTGTTCGGAGAGAAAACGAATAGCGCTTATGGTTTACCTACTCTCGAGCACGCGACGTACAACTGCAAATGTAAAAAACACTACAATTCAAGGTTTATTCCATACACTTCCAACTATTGGTCTTGTGATTTATTAATCGTCATTGCGAATGCAAGACAAACCGGACAGTGAACACGCTTTCCTATGATTATCGTTGCTTCAATCACGTTGTTTATCAGCTTCTTAACAATGAGTCTTGTTCCATAGTTTTGGTTAGTTCAGGTTGCGTAACATGATTACCACCGAATCGACCATGAGCTGAAAATTGTGCGGCGGTATTCCTGGCAAATCCAATGAATTCAGAAATTCAATTGGATAATTAACGACTTCATTTATGGGTCTGTAATGGAATCGATTGACCTAAATAAATGCAATTGGCCAGCGATTTGACTTTGAATTTTTATATTCAAATCGTCTGTCCTTATTTCTCGCTGCTCAAATGGCTCGTTCGCTCAACCAAACATGGTTTTTGTGATTTGCACCAATATTCGGGAACACTTTCGTGATCAATTCTTCTTTAGAGGTTGTGAATTGACAAAAATTAAGTAACGAAATGAGGTCAGTCTTAGCGTCAACCTGAATTTTTCCATTGCCAATGTCTAATAATTGCTTTGAAAACACGTCCGCCGATTCATCATTTTGTAACGCGACTCGCATATTCATTGTTAATTTGAGAATTTTCACGTATCTTCACAAATTATATGTCTTTAAACAAGCGTTTATTTCATCAGTAGCTGTTAATCTTTCATGACTGGCAGCGGAAAGTCGCCGACCAGCAGCATCATCGTACCTCCAAAGAGGTCCTGATTATTGCGCAAATCTTTCAACGTTTGACCAAGCGCCTCTAATGCTCGTTTGTGCGCCATCATACACTCATCTCAAATAATTATTTTGCAAGTCTGTAGTGCTTTCGCCATTGCTGATTTTTTGAAAACGTTGCACGTCGGTTCATCTATCGTTTGCGAAATTTTCGAGTTTTTCACTCAGATTTTCCAATATTTCATTTTTAAAATGCCATCTGGATCGGATACGTGCGAAGTTCCGTTCAAAAACATCATTTTTCGATTTTCCGAATTTTCCGGCTTTTTACTAAATTTTCTCAAAACTTTCTGTTGTAAGAACCATCTCCTGGAAATTGGGAACACATCAAAAAAGATTGAGCCAAATCTAACCGTTCTCAACTGATGTACTAGAAAAAAAATTCAATCTTCTTCGAGTTATTACTTAAGTTTTCGAGTTACCCACTAAGATTTTCCAAAATTTGTCTTATAAAAAACCATCTGGATCGGATACGTGCGAAATATCGTACAAATCATCATTTTTCGATTTTCCAAATTTTTCAACTTTTCCGGTGGATTTTGTCAAAATTTTCTTTCGTAAGAACCATCATGGGTAATTGCGAATACAACAAAAACAAATTGAGCCAAATCGGGTAAGCCGTTCTCAACTGAAGCGCTATAAAAAAATTCAATTTTCTTCAAGTTTTTCCAGAAGTTTCCGAGTTTTCCACTAAGATTTTCCAATTTTTCTCTTCTAAGAGATCATCTGGATTGGACACGTGTGAAAAAACCGTACAAAAACATCATTTTTCGATTTTCCTAATTTTCCGACTTTTTCAGTGAATTTTCCCAAAATTTTCTTTCATACAAACCTTGTCCTGACTATTACAAACACAACAAAAAAAATCAGCTAAATCGGTCCAACCGCTCTCTAGTGATGATCAGTCATACATGCGCCAATTGATTTTTATTTATAGATTACATTTATTTTGTTTTCCGAATTAAAATAATTTTAATAAACGTTTTTATTTTTCGTATAATAAAATTCGGGGATAACTTCACATATGAAGTGTATTTGTGTAGCTTCACACAAGGAGTTAGAGGGATATAATTATGTTAGTGTTGCCTGATTATTTTTTTTAATTTCGGGGATAGAATCCGGGGATAACTATACACATACGTATATCGATCAAAGGTCTTGAACCAATCAACAGGTTTGTTACTATCTCTTTAGTTCACAAATCCTCCGTTTTAGTGATGATGTCAAATTATTCTTTTATTGTGAATAATAATATAAATAATTCCCAACGGCAAATTCATCCTATTACTATCAAAAAGTAAGTAATTTGTATTACTTTTCCGCAGCATTCTAGCAATAAGCTCGTTCTGAGCGTACTCAGTTCTATAATGCGCCATTCTAAAAGCAGGCACCGTTACCAAGTCCCAAGAGTTGACATTTAAATTTATCTTATTGAAAAGAGCATGCCAATCGATACCGCCCGAGAGACCTTGATGAATGTAAACAATATCCGCAATAGTCCGGTGTCTACTTAGTGGCCGACGATTTGTCTACTTTAACCGATACAGATAAGATGAGGTTAGTTGCGATTGTTCACTCTAGGCGAACCCCGTAGCAAAACGAAGAAATCTTCGCTGCACAGCCTTCATTTTATTTATATGTACAGAGCATTTAAGGGTTAATAAATTCTATATAATCCGCTCCTACGTGCAGCACGCAGAGCGACATGTTTGCTGATTCTGACTCCTACGTCCCTCGAAGTTCAAATGTAGAGCCCCTCGGATTGGTAAGCGGGGGGGGGGGGATGAAGTGCAGCGTCTATAAAATGGTCTATGGCCGGCCCAAATTAATAAAAAAAAATAATTTTTAAATTAAGACTTTAGAACTAGAAGAAAAGAAAATCGGGATTTTGAAAACCCGTCTTTTTCTTCTGCAAGTTTTGTATCAACCCTAACTCATAAAAACTAGCAAAATTAATGAATGAACGAACGAACCCATCATTGAACTCGTCGTCATTCAAAATTTAAGTTAGCTTTTAGGTTAAAAAATTTCAATTCGATTAGCAGTACAGTATCAAATTATATTTATGATTTTAGGATTTGATTGATGTTGGTTTGTTTTCTTTATTGCCAAGATTTATTGCTTTAGTTGTGAATTGTGAAAAGGGGTGTCCCATACCCATTGCAGTTCAGAAAGGTTACTGGCCTCTAAACTTAACTTATCTGACTATTACAGACCTCTAAACTGAAATAAACTTTGAGATATACTCATTTCCGTATACCATATTCAACTTTATACATGATTACTACTGAGATACCTCTGTCCACTTTTGTTTAATCCACTTCCGTTTAACCAGGCTACGAATGGGGCTATCAGGTTGGCTATCATCATTGACAAGCCTTTTTTCCAGAGAAACACTGATACGATAGCCTTATGAGCCGTCACCAGGATATATTCTTTGTAAAGTGCTTCTTTCTCAATTTGACAATATTTTTTCTGATTATCTAATATCCTGCGTCTTCGATGAAAAAGAAATCGGATACTCCTTTCAATCACGGTAAATATAAAAAATCACTGCCCTTTCTCCGTGATTTCAGGCATCTGTCACTAGCAATGAGACAGTCACGCTGATAGTAGAGACGCTTTCATAATGAAATTTGTTGCTTGACTGCAAGAATTTTTTTGGTCTTTTGACCAAATAAATGGAACATTTTTCTTACGCAATGCGAACATTTTTCAAACAACGGTTCGAACGGTTTTGATCTCTTTCGGATAATGGTCGGTTTCCAGATTCATTAAAAACATGGTCTCACAAAATTTTCCAGATTTTTGAGATGTTCTTCTTCGGTTCTACCGTTTAAAATTATGTCGCCTAAGTAACTTGTAACAACCTCCGCATTCGCTGTTATCTGCGCTCGATGAATTCTCTAATTATTACGGTCGAAGAATATCAAGTAAAACCCTTCTTGCAATCTCTCTTTTAACTTCGTCCAACCGTTCAAACGGTAACGGATGTGTCTTGAAACATTGCAGAGTAGCATGAAGTTTCAAGGTTAAGTGCACTTTGAATTGAGTACAGTGACTCAGGTTCAAAAATGCTCGAGTATTTTTTACACAGATAGTTGATTTTGGTTTGCCTGTCGCACGACATAGAAAATAAATAATCTTTTTACATTGAACCAGTTCACTCCAAAAACATTTGCCCCGTCTGCTGCAGAATGGTTTTGGGAGTGAAGACTATCATATCTCGAATTGCGAAATCAGAATGAGATTTCTTACATCCTGTACATTTGAGCTCACATTTTACACCCACTTTCTTTAAATTAGCGATCTAGCTTGCATACGTATCTGCACTACTCATTTTCAACTGCAAGAACTTGAACCAGGATGACATCACCTAAAGATTTGTTGAAATTTTCTTTCAATCTTTTCTCGATTTCATCTAACGGTTTATTATCGAAAGTTTTCTCGCCTTACAATTTCATGATGGTATGATACGTATCGATTCCGACCCCCAGGCTAATAAACATGTGGTTGTACGCATGAAGCGGCACATGCGCTGAAAAATTCTTTGATTGATCAACACATTTTTCATCTGGTACATCAAACCGGTTTGACAGGCAATCAGCTGTGCAACCAACTCTTTCATATCTTGACCCATTTTAACAAATACGATAACAATTTTTTTCACACGGCACTATTCTTACAATTCTCCAATTTTTTTGTAGCCCCGTAATCTAGAAAAAATAGACTTGTCTCATTTAAGGAGAAAATCGAATTTAAATATTAAATCTACTTTGACTCGACTCTAATTTTTTTTTTTTTTTTTATTTATTTAACTCACAGGTTTATACTACCGATGGTAATACGACAACTGAACCAAATTCAATAAGCTCCGAAGCAAATCAAAATGTAGTGGACGGACCGACAGCGACAAATACAACATCACGAAAACCAAGTAATACGACACCAAACAACACAGCAACATCTAATGTTCCTTTAACGACTAATAATAACAATAATAGTAGTAATAACAATAATAATAGCAATTTCGTTAATAATAATCACATAATAAATTCCACAAACCCTAGTAATAATAACAATAATAATAATAATAATGGTTTTCATCAAAATCAAAATCCTTTGTACAATAATCATAATCACTACGACGGTAATCGTCGATCGCCGGAAGGAAAAGATAACGATTCGTTCATGGTCGAGGAGAATAGCAATAAGAAATTAGTTCCAGTGGGCAACAGTAACAATAATAGCAATGCAATGGTACATAAAAATGGCGGTAGCGATATCCAATCAGGAATATTCCAGGCGACCCAGGAAAATGGAAAAATTAATGTACAAGTCACGGTGCTAGTTGGTAAGTTGCATGCGCTTTTGTGTTTATTATTCGTGTACATAAAATATTTACAAAAAACTAATAAATTTTAAAAGATACTCAAACTATGGAACACTCCATCGCAGGAACGTTAGCCGACCTTAAAAAACATCGGGCACAGACGCGATCAAGTAATAGCCCGGATAATGGATCAATTGTTACAGCGCCAATAGAAGTATCGGTCGTTTCGTCACCAGAACTACAATCGCCAACGATGCAAATGCCTAAATTTACAGGAATCACCGGTGATGTGGTCAGCGATAGTACACGATCTAGAAAATGTTGTGTTCTCATGTAAAAATCATATAATGATATAAATTCTTTTTTCATAATACTATTGCCACCTATATTTCAAAATTATATACTATGACGTCTTTTTATTTGGCTGTGTACTAAAAATCATAAAATTTCCAGTGAACAACTATGCCCAATATATAGTTTTAACAAAAAATTAATCAAAAATCGAATAAGGGTAGATAAAATTAAAATAACAGTGTTTAATTAAATAATTAGTCACAACTAAGAATAAATGTCAACAATAAAATAATATATAAAAATGTTTAGCTCTTCCGAAAATGATACGGATATGATGGGGGGGAGAGGCAATCCATACCAAAATTCAGTAAAGTGTTAACGGTTGGTTACTCCCGGAGCTCCATTTATGTTATTTTCACTTCATAATTCATTCCACCACATTTTAGATATAGACGTGCCCGCAGTCCGATATTCTGGTTTGCGCGAGTACCACACGATCGGAAAAACATGGCAGCCTGCAAATTTATGTTCATTACGTACTTTTTTTTCTATTAATTATAAATATTTAATTAAAATACATATCATTCAAAAAAATAGTATTATTATTGTTATTATAAATATATAAATTAATTAAATATTATTATTTTTTATTATGAAATATTTTTTCACCAAAGTAAGTGATCAATTTCTTAATTTTTTTCATTCAACGGTTTAAGCATAATTTTGTACTTAAATTATTAAATTAAGAAATGTATAAATTTTAAGTAAATACTTAACGATTAAAAGAAACTATATTTTGTTATTATATTCATTAATTAGTTTGTAATAAATAAATTATTATATATTTTTTCCTCCTCTTCCCCTTTACACACTGCCATTTATTTATTTATTTTGTCCAGGAATTCAGAATCCCAGTTGTACTTCTAATAATTTTTTCTTGGCTTGTTCGGTTAAAATCATTAAGTAAAAAATATATCCTTAATGTCCAGTAAAATATTTACTTTCAATAATTTCGGGTTTTAATTGTAAATAAAATATTATTATAAACATATTTAATATGTAATCATTGAAATTATAAATATTTTTTTTTTGTTAAAATAAATTTCAAAAAATGATAATTTAAAAAAAAACTATTAAATTCTAAATATTTTGAAAATTGTTTTACTTTGTATGTGACGTTTTGATGTTGGCCACCATTTTAAGGTAAGCGTAGTGAAGTTTGGCACAAAATAATATTTTTTTAGCTAATCGAGGGAGATTGATTGAAAATTAAGTGGCGAAGCCGAAAACTTGTTAAAACGGTTCCGTTCGACAACATTTTGTTTGTCCGGTTCAAAATATAACAGACAAAACCTGTATCCCGGAAAATCAATTAACATTTTCAGGAAGGTAGTAAATAATTAAAAATGCCGTTGTAATCAAATTACATCTGATTACGATCGGCGATGAAATTGAACACAACTACGACCCCCTGTCGGAGTGCAGAATTAAATGGGCTAATCCATTTTCCATGTCAATAGTATAGGCTGGCATGGAGCTATGCAATGTACGGATAATTCTTCGTTGAAAACCTTCGGCCCAGAACCGATAGCAAAGATTAAAAATAATCTACTTTTATCATATTTTTGAAATCTTAAGACAGAGAAGAAACCATTAAGTTCTAGTACCAAAAAACATTCCAACTACACAAAAATGGGAGTATATCTTCAGAAAGTTGAAAAGTCTAGTGTGCAAATCTGGATTTCTAAAATGTTTCTAATGTTGATTTCGATTGATATTTTCCTACTCTAAAAATAGCACTCTCATTTTATTCCCTCATTCAATCGAAATCAACATGAGTAGAATGATCATGTTGATGTGAAGTAAATGTCATTTAAAATTTCCTCCATATCGTAATACTTGAATTAAAGTACCCAATTATTAGACACGTATGTTTTGACAAGTATAGAAAAAAATGGCGTATGGCAACAACGAAAAATGGAGTGCTCGACCAAAAAACCTGGAGCAGAGAAAATTACCTTGGGTGTAGCAAAATATGACCCTTATTGTATTTTTTTTCAATCGAATATTTTGACAGCATTTGGAGTGCCATTTTTACCCTCAGTGTAACATTTTTCCTTCAATCGAAATCAACAATAGGCTGCGTACCAACAGCTGAGTAAAGCATTTATTGTGGAAAAAATCGATTTTAATACTTAAAAGAGAGGAAGGTTTTCGAAAAATAATTAAATTTTAAAAGATTTTACTTCAAATTGACTTTTACCTTAAGTTTGGCACTCAGCCTTATGTTGATTTCGATTGGAGGAAAAATATTACACTGAGGGTAAAAATGATACTCCAGGTAATTTTCTCTACTCCAGGTTTTTTGGCCGAGTAAACCATTTTTCGTATTGTCACGCGCCATTTTTTTCTATACTTGTCAAAAAATCCGTCCTTAATAGTCGGGATGGGATAATAACTTAAATTCTTAAATCATCGTCATCATTCTCCTCAGATCCATCTGATGAGGAATTTTTGGAACAAACAATAGTCAATCATCAACATGACATGGAAAATGAAACTAATATATTGTTTTGACATTTAAAAGCAGTGTAGTTCATTTCTGTTCCATTGATACAAAATGAGGGTATAAAATGAGTGTACTCTTTTTAGAGTAATAAAATAGCAATCGAAATTAACATTAGTATTCAATTGATTCTGGTAGTTTTTTGTTTGTTCAAGGGTCACTTCATCATATATCAGCATTGAAAAATTTTTGACCTCACATTGAATTTATTTATGCTAGAGATATACTCGACGTTACTCAGACGTTGCTTTATGTCAAAAAAAATTTACTTTTACACGCAAAATAAAGTCAATAATTTCGAATCGCGTTTTTGACATTTTGACATACATTTTGACGTAAGCTCATTTTAGTAGTGTTTCTATTATCGGTAGATCATAAAACACGTACAATGAATAAAGAAAAAATAAGAAAATTAAAATTAATTAAGGCCGGATTATTGGCTTGCTTATTAGCTCACCAATTATCTTCAAAACTCATTTTTAACTTGAATTTGGGTAATCGAATGTTTTTTTGACAAGCAAAAATGACATGAACAGAAAAAAAATGTAGTAGAGTGTTTATTAAAAAATTGCCGTAAGACTTCTGAGTCGCGTCGAGTATACTCGCTTTGGTACAAACTCATACATTTAAACTTTTTATTTTTTGTTAGTCACGTCGGTCGCGATGAGTATACCTCAGGGGTTAAAATTTATGTTTACCCTTAGATTGGTACGCAGCCTAGTGGTTACTATAGCCCTTCTTGTAAAGGCATATTTTTGCATATTTTACCCAAAAGGAATATTTTTTCACATTTCACTCAGACGAGCATATTTTGCGTACAGGGATTAGGCTAGTCGAGTGGATTATCGTTTCAAGTGACTATAAAAAATTCCTATTTGTATGAAAAATTAGCCAGTTGCTATGCCAATAAGTGACTTGAGACGAAAGAAACAATTAAAAACTGTCATTTCAAGTAGTGTGAAATTTTCAAGTGACTAGTGAGTCACTTGAAACGGCAAACGTTCACGACTACATAGCGTAAAATTGTATATTTTAAGTTTCACAACAAAATTAATTAATAAATATTAAAAAATTGAATGATATAAATTTTCTTTTCTACTGCAACTATATAACCGATAGTGGCTAATTTATACCAATAGTAGTTTTCGTTCGTACTATCGTAGTGGTATAATTTACACAATTGTGTACGACTCCATATTTAATTCGATAGGTTTGGTTTGGTTTTAACATTTTAGGGAAAGTACCGGAAAATCGTATCGTTGAAATATTTTAAAATGTTATTAGATTATTTAATGTTGCGAATTCATGGTTTTCAAAAATGTCAGAACGATTTTGTCGCCATCTTTATTTTAATTTATTTAAATCGCCATCTTATTATTTAAAAGTCGTCTTTGGACAATTTAATGAATATGCACGATATCCAATTACTTCAATCGGATCTAATGATTGCGAGCACGTTTATAATATGGTATTTTTTAAAATCAAAGTTTATAAAAAGAAGACGCTGTTCTATTAAAAAAAAAATTTGTTGCAAATTTTTGTAATATCCGTTTGTAGGCACACGGATATTGTAAAAATTTAATAGCCGAACTGAGACTGACTGATACATACGCGTTCAAAAATTTCAATTGCATAACGCCTGAAATGTTCGACAAGCCGGGTGAGACTTGAGAGGCTTCTATTAACACTACGGTAAGTAAATCGCATAAAAATTTTATAAATTTGTATTTTTAGAAAGTATAAGTTGCCTGAATTTAATTTCTTTTAGCTATTTGGTGTCGATCGGGCGATATGGTTATCGCATAGGTTCACCCACGGCATCTTACACCATTCGAGAAACAACGGCTGTAACCTGGGACAAATTGAATCAGTCCGTTTTTCCAAAGCTATCCATTGAGTCATGGGAACAAATATAATCCGAATTTAATACAAAAGGGTATTTTTCCAATTGTTTAGGTGCTATTGATGAAAAACATGTCGTTGTTCAAGTGAGTCGTAATATAGTATCTATATCATAACATAATTTATTATTATGTATATCCATTTCAGGCATTCCCAAACTCTAATAACTCGTGTTATAACTATAAAAATTCACTACAAACTTATCATTGTAGACATTGGTTCATCAGGGGGGGAACAATGACAGTGGAATATTTAAGCGAAGTTCATTCGGGAAACGTATTATCGATAATTGTCCATCACTACTTACGCCAGATGGTGCAATACCTCCTAACAGCTCAATAAGTTTTTCGTTTTGTTTTGTTGGTGAAGAGGCTTTCCCGCTACTAACCAACATTATACGTCTCTACCCAGGAAGAAGAACCGTTTTTAACTACAGGTTATATAGAGCCAGGAACCTAATTCAAAAAATGCTTTTGGCATTTTAAGCTCCAAATGGAGAATATACCGTAAACGAATTATCGCAAGCAGGCTTAATGTTTGTTAATATCATCAAAGCTACTGTTTGCTTGTATAATTGGTTACGAATGCAGTCGAATGATTCTTTCTAATATTTCGGTAGTGATTATGCGGACCAATGCACTGGGAATGGCGATTTAGTATTGGGGGAATGGAATGCGAATACCAGTACAAACACAAATGGATTACGAAATATTGGACGAACGGGGTCCAATAATCCCGCTGGAAACGTAGTTTCAATTCGAAACAAATTTGCTCTGTATTTCACATCTCACCGTGGCAAAATGAAATGTTACATAGATAAATGTTAAAATAAGATAAGTTTGCTAAAATTAAATTTAATTCATTATACATTTAATTCCGCTTTGAGTTGATGTATTTTATTTCTCGGCTTTTAAATGTTTGGCAATGTTTAAAAACGCAATATGGGCTTCAAGCTGTTTTTCGTCTGAAAAACCGTCTACATGTTTTGCTAATGAAAAGTAAAATTTATCGATATTATTGCATTCACATAGTGGTGTCTTCTTTTGATTAATTCCTGATGGCCTTTCATTGTATTTATTAGGTCTTTGGGCATCGTAGGTACTTCACGGTCATACGAGCGTAATCTTTTTATCGCACCGGCTGATGATGATGAAACACTGAACTCGATCTGATATCAGTTACTTCAACTACAAAGTTGGAAACCGTTGGCCATTGTACGAAATAAAAAAAATTTATTGAATATAATATATATTTACAAAATTATTACGCGTTATCAACCAAAAATATCCGGAAAAAATCCATCTCCGTTATCAAAAATAGTTGCTTAAAATTTTTGAGGATCCCCCACTTCGGGACACTTTTTGTTTAAGGGCGACTGTACCTGATCTTTATATTACGCCATTTCGCTTGGCACTCTTTACCTTGAAAAAGTGCACGGCATAATTTCATTACGATTAGAAATTACTGTTTGTATTTTATGAACTAAAATACTTACTTGACCAAATAATAGTGCACTCCCTCATCAATTTTTTACAGAATTATTTTTATTGTAACGATTTTGAAGATCGTAAATAGCTGGTTGTGTTCGACATACCTGTATTCGAAGAAGACATTTATAATGTACGATATGTACACTACCGCTCAAAAGTGTTTAGGCACCCCTTTTTTGTTGTATTATTGATATAGTATTATGTTTACGAAACAACATTTGAATAAAATGAAATACTTATCTGAAACGCAGTTTCATTATATAACCACCAATGGATATAGGGTTAATTTTACTATCCTCTACCTGCGCTTGGCCGGATTGTCGTAAACTGTTTATTACGGTACAATTGCAATAAGGAATTTCTAGAAAAATTTATCAGTCTGGTTTATTCTAGGTAATAATGTTTAAATTAATTTTTTGAAAAGATTTCAGGGGGCCTATTACGAAATTTTTTTGCTTTCGTAAAATTCGAAAATTGTAAATCCGCCCTTGTATGAAACCAAAGAAAAATAGAAATCGAATTTTACGAAAATCAAATGTCAAAATTCTTTGGGGCTATTTTGCTGGTACTAGTGTAGGCGATATTGTGCAAATTGACGGAATACTAAGAAAAACAGGGTATTTACAAATTTTGGACAACCACTCAATACCTTCAGGAATTTGACTTTTGAGTCAAAATTTTACCTTTCAGCAAGATAATGGTCCCAAACCTTCATGTAAGTTTTGTAAAGTCTATCTTCACCATTTAGAGGATGAAGGGACAATTAAAATTATGGAATGGCCTGCCCTGAGCATTGACTTGAACCCTACTGAGTTACTGTAGGTAGAATTGTACCGGGAAGTCTAATGTAATTTTTATTTTTTCCATTAGCTGCGTTTTCCAACATTTACAATCGTCAATACAAAAAAAAAAAAAAAATTTATGTTTAAATATCACAAAATTAAAGAAAGAAATCTACAATCCAATTTCTGTCCATTTTTATTTGAATCTAGTTTTCTCTTTTCCACCATCTTCGTTCAGTTAAAAAGTTGGAGATAAGCCAACTTGATGCAAAATATTCAGAAGAAAAAAAACGTCATTTTTAATCAATGAAATTGGTTAGAAAAAACTCATAACGAACAATTGAATGATTGAAGGAAACCATGAATACGCTTTAAGTCAAAGAAAACACAATCGTCGATTATACCTGAGACAACCTGTAACGCCGCGGTGTCCACCACAGCGTTAACAATTCGGGTGTCCAGATATTATTACGCCCTACTGTTACGTTCGGTTGAAAAATTAATTTAGGTACATTTTGGCAATACCAATATTACCAATTAGAATATTTTTTTTGTTAATTTGAAAAAGGTTCGAAAAATAACGGTTGGTTACGAGGTGATTATCGGAGAAGAAGAAAAAATAAAAAGATTGATTTGGGTAGTCGGTGCGATAATCTTGATCGAGGCAGATCAATAAATAAAATAGAAAATTGATAAAATTCAACTTATAAAGCCAACACGGTGTTAAAAATTGGCTTTGTTTTCGAGAGAGTGAATGTTTCGCGTGTTATTAAATTAATATATATATATATATATATATATATATATATATATATATATATATATATATAAATATATATATATATATATATATATATATATATATATATATATATATATATATATATATATATATATTGTAACGTGCGTTCCATGTACGCATCGCATATACTGCTGTTGCTTCAGTGCCACAGTGTACGTCATGGTGTTACCCCTGGAATGTCGGCTACGTACGGTTGTACCGATAAATTGTGTTTGCGCCTGCGAGGTTGGCAAGTTTTTGGTTTTAGTGTACTCTGGGCGGTTTGTTGTTTGTTGGTCTTGCCGTATTGGTGAATGCATCATACACAGGCCGATAAAAAAAAACAGAAAACCGTACGATGATTTTGTTTTCTGTAAATGATTGGGGATTTTGTCTGTGTTTGTTTGCATGTAAATACATACTGGATTCTTGTATTGCATTTTTGAACTCAAAGATAATTTTTGTTTTGGCATTCGATCGTATACCTTGGTTGAAAAAGCTAGCAAGTGAAGTGAGTGTTAAGCAGTTAATTGTTAGATATAATATAGCTTGTTGGAATTCGATATACAACAAGAATAAAATAATATAAACGAACTTGTTTTAGCGCTCGTTCTTGCGAGCAAGCTTATACAAAGACTTAGGCCGTCTGTCTGTTGGCACTACCACAGCAAAAACTATACACACCAGAGAGCTCAAAAATCGCACACAGATAGATACTACTCTAAAAAGGTCACATTTGGGAACTCTAGGTCAAGTAGTTTTCGAGATATTCAGCTTTTTCTAAAAATAGAGGTCACACAGATGCGGCTGTCTACTTTTTTTTTAAATTTTCAATTATTATTCTAGGCATACTTTTATCTATAATAAAAAGAGTGGTATTTCAAAACTAGTTTCTGTATTTTTTTTTTTGATTTGCTTAAGAGTCTATTCATTTTTTGTCTATTGGGCTAATTTGTTGTATTAGCACCATAGTTGTTTCAGAGGTTTTACACTTCTGTCCGTCCGTCTGTTGCATTTTTCCTATTTTATCGAGCGCTTGTCGGACAATTTCAATTGTCCGCTTTTACTATTTTTTATGGGTAAACGATACCTGAGTTAAAACGTATGTGCCTAAACGTCTATAGTTAGACTAGTAAATAAAATACTTTCAGTGAAAAGAAAACGGTTGTGTGAATTCGAATAATACGTGCGCAGTGGTGTACTTAACTTTTAAAAAACTACTTAATATATTTTGGTCGTAGTGTATTAGTGTATTGCGATTATTCGACCTACAGTTTATTCAGTTTATTACGCGCTAACCAAAATAAATTACCTTATACTAGGGTGTGTAGAGGAAACTGCGCGAAAGCTAATATTGCGTAAAAACTAATTGCGTGAAAACTAATATAAATTATAGTGAAGCATTCGGCATTCCTACCTACAGTATCGTGTACCGTTGGTGATTGGGTTGGAATACAAAAATTGGGTTCGTCGATGCGGGACTAACGGGTGTCAAGCACGGAAGAGCTTGAAAATCAATATTGGTTGTGAGGAGTGTGGATAGCGGGGTTGCGGTATCGACTGACGAATTGGCGATTTTGGTGGCGGTGGTCCAACGGAGTTTTGTGCGACGGGTTCTAGTCACATGGTGTAGTGTGATATTGGTAGCGGCGATTCTGCGGTTTTTGGCGCTGAGAGTGCCGGTGTAAACCGGTTGTTCAAGGACACCGTTGATACTAATATACGGTAATTGGTGAAGGCGTGGCAGCAGCCGCATGGAACAAGGGCAGTGGACTACGGCAGTTAACCACCGGATTTTTTTTGTTAAGTCATAGTTCTTTTCTATATTTTTATATTTTTTTTCTTACTTTTTTTTTATTATTCAATCTTGAATTTCATTTGTCCTTTATTTTGTTTTGAATTTTTCAGTTTCTTTGTAGATGTACTTAATTTCTTTTTATGAATATTCTTATTATAATATAATATAAGGTCGGATTTTTAACCATGGAAAGACTTTCAGTTAATTAAACATTTTTTTTTCCTTCTTGCATAGGAATATTTTCCATAGGTAACCGTGACAGTATCAAGGCCGTTGGAGCGCTTCTTCGTCTGAGGATACTCCGTCAAGGTAACCCATTATATAAATCTCAATTATTAATAATTTTTTTTTTTGTTTGGGTTGTCTCATGAACCAATTGTTAAAATCTAGTGGATGCTAATTAACTTAATGTTTAATTATCTTTTTTTTTTGTTTTACATAAATAATAAGTTTATTCATTTAAATTTGTTTGAATTCTTTAAATTTCTTTAAATATATAATGTTAAAACTTAAATTTTGATAAATAAATGTGCACCCTTAAAGTATGTTGCAAGTTAAATCGTTTCGTATAAATATTTATTAACAACCATGAGTAACTAAGGAGTGGACCAAATGGAGTGATTTGAAAAAGGGTGAGTTGGATTCGAGTGAGCTGCATTTAAATTATAGGTCTTATGTCATAGTTGTGTTGGATCGACCAGTGCACAACCCCATGACCGATTTTACCTCCACCCTGAGCTAGCGGAAGAAGGCATAGCGTGCACTGGTCATTTCTCTTTCAAAACTCTTTATTATTATTTTTTTTTTGCTAACGGCAGTCAATCCAAAAAGCCTGTCGTTACAATATAAATATATATATATATATATATATATATATATATATATATATATATATATATATATATATATATATATATATAAATATATATATATATGTATATATATATATATATATATATATATATATATATATATATATATATATATATATATATATATATATATATATATATATATATATATATACAGCGCGATTCCACACGAAAACGACCGGATTCTGTCCTCACCCCCTTCGATTTTTATGAAACTTGCTGAAGATGTTCTCTATGGTGTAGAAACACAAAAAATAATTTCTGTTTTTCTCTTCGGCTCTGTACTTTTGAACAGGGGCGCACCCCGTTTTAAGGATTTCGCAAAAATGCAAATTTTTAAATACATATAGCTCGAAAACTACTTACCGGATTTTAATAAATGAGATCTCATATGAAAGGGACTTAATGGTAATTTTATAAATAGTTGTTATTAAATTTTTCAATTAATTGGTTGTGTGAGAAAAATGATGATTTTTCAAAAAAATTAATTTTTCAGTACTTTCGACAACAACAACAACCAATTTTTTTATCATTTTTTGCAAGTTTAATTATTTCCCGAACAGGTACAAAAATAAAAAAATAGGTGTTATTTTTCGTTTTTATGATATAATTTTTAAAAAATTCCATGCTACACTTACTTTAATGCAAAAAAGAGGGATTTAATCATAAAAATGGTTCTATCATAAAAGAAAACACCGATAACTGCAATTTTTAAACTTTTATAAAACATGGGTTAACTTATAACTAAAAAAAAAATATTTTTATTACAATAAATTTTATCAATTTAATACTTTTTAACTCATTTTAAGTGTCTATTTTATTTTTATCTATTTATACTTATTTTTTTTATTTATGAGATACAGAATATTCAATTATTCCCAGTAAAGTTAAACGGGAAATGGTTATGCAAATTACTATTACCAATTGAGTTTGGTACTATAAAACTGATAATTCACTTTTGACTCATTTTGAATAGCCCAAGAATACAGTTCATGTGGTGTGGTTATTTGACTTTCAAACGGCCTTTGCAAACTTGCTCTAGCGGCATTTCTCTTAAGAACACCTCCTAATGCATCGCATGGTCCTTTTACATGGCTGGTTGTGAAGAAGTGCCATTCTGTTTGTATGTTGAAGTCTTCTTTAAAATTACACAAGTTGTAAAAATTCATTCTGTTTTTATATTGTGCTCCAGATCCATCAGAAAAGAAACAAATCTTTTTAACATAGCTTGTCTTCGCCTTTATAAAATCAGCTAGGCCTTGAATAAATAATCTCACTGCTACATGATTGTGCTTGGTTGACTCCGAGATAGCTATTAAACTGGTGAATTCCAAATTACTATTATTGGAAGAATTTTCGTCCTTATTCTTATAGTAAACTGCAAAAGGATGTATGGTGCACTGAGAATTAAACCAGTGAAATCCTTGAACTGCATCTTGAACTATGAATAAGTAATTTTCCGAAAAATCACATATAACAACACATTCTTCGTTTTCCAAATTAGACTTCCTATGTTTTAGATACGCTGATTGTTGTTCTGCAACAAATGAATGTGGTTATATGTTTTGTAGTTGCTCACAAAATTTATCAGTAAATTCCAATGTTGATAAAATTGTTGTTTCTATTGTACACCGATCTGTTTGCTGTCATTGTTTATAAGTAATCTCATCTACATCATTTTCTAGTAATTTTGTTGGTATTTCCTGATGTAAATTTGTAGTTCCTGGGCAAGATGTACATACATTCGTTTAAATAGCACAATGTTGTTGAATTTCCGCAAACAATCTGAGATATAAGATCACGATAACTTTCTAAAGAATGAGAAAGGAGATTTTTTGTTTTTATGACGTTAAACATCAGTTTAATGTTTTGATGGTATATGCATACGCATAAGCAATGTGTGCTACTTGAATTTGTTAGAACGCAGTGTTTTGGACGCAGTGAAGCAAATGTAGAAAATCCACCTTTTATTAATGGATATGTTCTTTTAAATAGTTGATGCGCTTCCTTTAAATTACAGAGCACTAATCTTCGTTGTTTTGTTATCTTAACTCCATCTGTTGTTATTGTCGTTGTAAAATCTCGTTTTCCAGCACACACTCTACTTATTTCATCGTTCTCATAGAAATTCTGCACGAATTTGGCTATTTCAGCATTAATGGTTTTCGATCCACATTTAATGTTCGGTGTTGACATTATGCCGTGCTCCTCCTGAATTTGCTTTGCTCTATTTGCTGTAGAATGTGACAAGTTCAATTTTTCGAACAGACCAGCTTTTTGGTAGCGTTGTTAAAACCATGTACCTTTCATTTTGATTTTTACAATTTCCAAACTTGTTTTTCAATTGTTGGATCATTTCATTTATGTCAGCACTAGTTGCGGCATCGGAACTGGAAGGCAGATGAAATATATCCTCTGCTATTTTCGTTGAAACTTCTTTAAATTTTTTTGTCTTGTAACATTCAACTCTCATTTTTTTACGATTTATCGGTGAACTGCCAATGGACAACAACGTATCGTTGAATGATGGAATATCTGGATAAATGTATTTCTCCTCTTCGGTTGCTATTGATGAACTTGATGATCTGCTGGCAGGTGAACAGTCTACATTCGGTTAATCGTTTGTATTCCAGAGGGCCCTGGATCATTAACACTTAATTTACTTGCACAATAAATGTTTAAGTAACAACCACTGCATATGTATTCACCCATATTAATGAAATTTCCTTTCAAGCTAGGTAAAAGCTCATAATAGTTTAATTGAGAACTATTATGAGTTTTTCGACAGTTTGATTGTTTTTTGAATTTTTGGCACTTAACACACTTAATATTCATACTGAATTCTTATTGTTTTAAAATTTTACTTGATTTAACTTTAAACTCTGGCTTACGAATGACATAGTTCCTACAAATTTCTCTTATTTATATAAAATTATGTTTAGGATTTTTGAAAGCCAAATTGTCATTAGCAAGTTTTTACTGCCCGGATAATAAAGATTTATTATCACACTTACTTCCGTGGTAAGTCAGTTGGTCATAATAAGTTTCCCCATTTTTCAAAAAAAGGATCCCGCGAAATTCTATTCCCACTTAGGTAACTGATAAGTTGAGATAATAACAAAAACGTAATAAATATATGTATACCTAAAACAACTTGAAATTTGTTAGTTAGCCGATGACTAATCGCATACGCGCAGCTTACGCCTATAAGCAACACAGACGATCATTCGATCAGTGATTACTAATATACCTGCCTGTGTTGCTTATCTCCCTCTTTTTATTTTTATTTCTTGAAGGATATGTAACTACTTTTTCAAACTATAATAACCGACATTCTTATTTTTAGAAACTCCTAATGATGATTATAATCCAACAAATGACTCCTTAATAAGTACTAAATTGATAAAATTTATTGTAATAAAAATATTTTTTTAGTTATAAGTTAACCCATGTTTTATAAAATTTTAAAAATTGCAGTTATCGGTGTTTTCTTTTATGATAGAACCATTTTTATGATTAAATCCCTCTTTTTTGCATTAAAGTAAGTGTTGCAAGGAATTTTTAAAAAATTATATCAAAAAAACGAAAAATAACACCTATTTTTTTTATTTTTGTACCTGTTTGAGAAATGATTAAACTTGCAAAAAATGATAAAAAAATTGGTTGTTGTTGTTGTCGAAAGTACTGAAAAATTAATTTTTTTGAAAAATCGTCATTTTTCTCACACAACCAATTAATTATTAATTATAAAATTTAACAACAATAATTTATAAAACTACCATTAAGTCTCTTTCATATGAGATCTTTTTTATTAAAATCCGGTGAGTAGTTTTTGAGCTATATGTATTTAAAAATTTGCATTTTTGCGAAATCCTTAAAACGGCGTGCGCCCCTGTTCAAAAGTACAGAGCCGAAGAGAAAAACAGAAATTATTTTTTGTGTTTCTACACCATAGAGAACATATTCAGCAAGTTACATAAAAATCGAAGGGGGGAGGACAGAATCCGGTCGTTTTCGTGTGGAATCGCTGTATATATATATATAAATACATATATATATATATATATATATATATATATATATATATATATATATATATATATATATATATATATATATATATATATATATATATATACATATATATATATATATACATATATATATATATATATATATATATATATATATATATATATATATATATATATATATATATATAAGCGCAAATATTTAGAAATTACTTTTGTAAATCGTTCTAATCATAAATTGATTAAACTAAATTTTGTATTTAAAATATAAACTACAAGTATAAAATTATTAGTGTAAGATTATTAAAATGTGCTTTTGTACGAATATCAAGCATCGTGTAATTAATTTAACCTAATGGCGGACGTTTTTTTTTAAAGTAATTTGCTCGAATAAAATTATCTAAGATAAAATAAGTGGTGTAACATAATATTACGTGAAAAATAAAATAAAAAGATAAAAACATTAAATTATCGGTGAACTAACATTTAATTTACGGGGAATGTAAATTTCCTAGTGAAAATTTATAAACCATAAACGGTACCATGTGTTAAGGTCACGCATACACTCAGAAAAAAAATATGATAAATACATGATTGCATTTACCATATTATGATAACACTTAATCATTATTATTATTATTATCATCATTGTATGTTAAATACAATTATTTAAATGATTGATTTTATCATACTATTGATCATTTTCTTGATCTTCTCCATCATAAGAATGATGATCACTTGTGATCATCATTCTTATGATGAAGAAGATCAAGAAAATGATCAAGAATATAATAGTATGATAAAATCAATCATTTAAATAATTGTATTTAACACACAATGATGATATTAATAATAATAATGATTAAGTGTTAGCATAATATGGTAAATGCTATCATGTATGTATTTATCATATTTTTTTCTGAGTGTACAATCCAAAGCTGTGCCTTGATTTTGCGGTACTTAAAAACCAACATAATATGGACGATTGTGCATTTTCTAATAAAAATTAGAAAATTAAGTATACTCATTAATAATTAATAGTTTTAGAAATAATAAATACTATATAATAGAATACTTATAATACAATCCAATAATGTTCAAATAAATAAGAATACTTTACGATAATCCATAATTAAGAATACAAATAAATAACACGGAAATAAATTAACAAGTCGATTCTAAATAACTAAAAAATTTGAAAGTCTAATTAAAAATAAAAGGTGGCTACATCAACATTTACCGAGTGCTGCACAAATTTCGAATAATTTCATGCCATGTTGCATGCCACAATTTCGGAATTCTGCTATCACTTTCATCTCATCATCAACAAGGCCTCATCGTATCATGATCAAGTAAATTGTTGGTTTCTCTATTACTTTAGTATATTTTTTTTTTTGTGTACTAAATTTCATTTTTACGATAATTTTCTTAATAATTTCATTTAGTTACTCTGTCCAATGCCTTCTAAACTACAGGCCGCTTACACCAAATGATGACGACACGCTAAGTCGACGTTGTTGTTGCTTTATCTAGTTGCATTGTTAGTGTAAATATCTTAAAATTATTATTGCGCAGTCTCGGTTTAGACTTAAATTGACGTCATGTGCGAAAAATGAGAGTAGTAAAAGGCCTGTAGTTTAGAAGGCATTGCTCTGTCTCAGTATTTCCCCTCATAAATTTCTATAACAGTAGGCTTAATCAGCGTACTCGTTATAAACCCAAAAGAGATATTTCATCCTTTGTAAACTTAAAAATTTAAACTGCGATTTCATTTTCTGTAAATAGCCGCATACAATCAAATATGTTTTGTTTTTTTTGCGTATACGTATACGCAGTTTAACGAAAAATCACAGATACAACGATAACATTGGGATTATCAAAAGTTTGTTTTGTTTTCATTTTTTAGTTCAAATGAAAAATCTAATTTGATTGTCTATGATTATACTATCCGCAGGAGTGAATCGATTGCGGATTGAAAACTGCATATAAAAAATATAAAACAAAATTTTGAATCATAATATCATAGATATTTTTATACAATTAGTAAAGTAAAATTTGTTTCAGATCCGCAACTTTTATTGCGTTTATACGGGGAATCATGAAAAACAATTTGTATTGAAATCACTATAAATTTTCTTGGCTACTTTGACGTGAATATAAGCTGGTTTCTTAATTATTGTTATAAATTAAAAAATTACGTAGCTGCATATCCAGATTTTAAGATGGATGGAAAAATTCGGTTATACAAGTTTGCTATAGAATGGTGCTGGTAGAAACCACTTGCATGGTTAAACAGCATTTAGCGACAGCTAAACATTTAGAACTCAAGGAGCGAGATGGAGTAAAGAAAGCTGCTCAGCAGTTTGTGCAAAATTTATACAGTTTTATAAACTTTACGCACTAATTATGTCAACAATTTATACAAACCACCATCGACAATATAATATGTAACGTGAAAAATAAATTTTAATGTCTGTCTGATTCAGCTCGAAGGTTTGATTCGATGTGATGACGATGAGGCAGCAGCTTCAATCAAAATAGCAAAAAAGCTTTTGTTTGATAATTTGGTAACGACGAATATAATTTTCGACGATTGAAGTCAAAAGTTCTGGATTGCCGCTTGCTGAGCAACTTAAAATAGTGAACGAACAGCATTTATTATTTAGTTCGGTATAGATATCAGTTAATCAACATTTACTTTCACTCAAGGTAAATTTAAATTATTTTTCAAATAAATTATTATTTGATAGACTTGTCGAAAAATTGATTCTAGAACCAATTTTATCGACAATAAATGATTTTCCCGAATATTCGCTTGTACCTCAGAAACCTATGGTAACCACTAGAGAAAACTAGTTTAACTATAGTTTAAGCAGCTTTTTATTCCTATAAATAAGCGACTCAATTAATGGTTATGCAAGTCATGATAATATTGAGTTAAAACTGACAGTGCTCACAGACTAGGTAAAAGATACAAAGCAAGTACAGAATTTAATTATGGTGTTGATTAGAGCATTCAAATCCGAATAATCGAGTATTCGAATATTCGATTAATTTGGGTTTCTCATCCCTTCATTCCTATACCGAATCGAAATATAGTGAAATCGAAGATGATTTCACTAACGGCGATGATAATACCATTGACACCCAGTCCTTCTTGACACAAACTTTCCAATCGATAATGATAATGATAATTTTCTTTGGTCTACGGAAGAATGCTGTCTACTGGAGGTCAACATGAATAGTTCTTTTATTATAAAGAAGGTACGGAAAATAGTAAAAAAAACGAAAGTCTCCAGACAAAAATATGAAACTTCAAAAATATGTGATCGAGCAGAAAAATAAAAAACTTGGCCTTCTTATCGACGCAAAAAGAAGATGGAATTCGATTGCTACCATTGTCCGAAGATTACACCTTAAAGATTGCGTTAATCATGCACTAGTTGATCTAGGTTATAAAACCGTGACTGAAAGGGAAACCATTTATTTAGAAAATTTGCTTGACGTATTGACTCCGCTTGAAATTGCAGTCAAGTAACTTAGCTAAGAAAATTCAACACTTGTGGCAGCCGAGCGCGTTTATATATTTTTATTTAGCTCTCTAACGGAAATCAACACTGATGTAAAATGTTACTCATTGAAACTTAGAAAATAATGAATTAGAGAAAAGTTAAAACCTTAACCAGTTTATTGATATATCTTAAAACTCTGGAGCAATACCACGTTCGAGCGAGAGTTTTGATTATGCAACGAAAACTGCCGCGAAAACTTTAGCAGAAGATCTCACTAAAAGACTCTTCGCCTCCACAACCATCAAAGATGTAGCGGATTCGCGGAATAAAAATATGGTTGCTGGTTTTTTGTGATTTAAATGAGTCACTTGAAATCAACAATCAATGTGAACATATATTGCAACAACAGCTGCAACTATCGATTAACTGAATTAGTGATTCCACGCCAAGAGATACAGTAACAGTGGTTACGCAAATCACGGGAAGCAGTTTTGTTATTTAGATTTGTTCAAAAAAAAACAAATAAATTAGACAATTTGTGCAATGCTCTATTGACGATTAGCCCCACTTCAACAGAAAATGAAAGGGGTTACTCAACGGTGGGAAATCTAAAATTTAAAATGACATTTAGCCTAAAATTTAAACATCTCTTTAAACTTCTATTTCTTAAATGCCTTTTTAATTTTATAATTTGTTAGACGAAACCTGTATGTTTTTTGTTTTATTACCGATTTAAACGTTATGCTCACTCTATTTCGCTTACGTTCGATCTCATCTGGAGTAGGTACGCTGTAGTCTGGAATCCATACTATGCTGTGCACATTATAAGAATTGAAAGCTGCATTCTACAAACTATGGAGAAAACAACACCATTAATACGTCGACGACCTATTCGACTTTAATTTATCAAAAGACAACTTTAAAAATATCCTGAAGAATTATTTTTTCAATTTTTAAATGTTAAATCAAAATTTAATTTATCCTTTTTTTTGTTTAAAGTTTTTTGGTCAAATTTTTTCATTTATTTTTATTTTTGTAATAAATTTTTCTTTTAAACTAAATAATCTGAAATCATACATGTTAGTCATCATGTTAATCACAATAAATAAATAGACTATTCATGGTTCTTAGTACTTCTTTTACTATTCGAATATTAACCGATTATTCTAGTGTTGATGTTGAATAATAAAATATATGATTCAAACGCACGTTTAGCAAAATTGGAAGCACGGGTTAAAATGTGCCGCAGAAAAAAGATTTAAATACATAGGCAATCATCATTTAGGGGTAATCTATCGATTAATGTTTGCAATTGGTTTGAATACTGGCTGAACCGATTTTAGAACATTTTATTACATGGTAAAAATAAATATTTATTTTAATTTGCTTCTCTTCAAAATCGTTGTCTCAACAACACTCACATTATGTAAACAACAAAATTATTATTGTTATTATGTCAAAATGTCATTAAGATTTATTGTTCAGTGGTAATTGATGTAGATTGTAAAAACTCATGCAACGTAAACATTCTACTTTAATTTTATAGCAAATTGTGTATCGCTCAGTGTATTTTCTTGAGACAATTACAACAACACCACCATGGCTAAAGCAAAAACTAAAGCATTTTAGAATTTTGCTTTGGCTGAATGATAATGCAGATTTGCATTAGTTGAAATAGCTGAATAGCGCTGATTCAGCTAAAGCAAAAATATTTTATTTCTCAACAAAATACAGCTGCTAACACAGATTGTTGATCATATTTGAAATGTTTATTATGGCAATTCCAATTTTTTATGGCATTTTTTCCAACATGAAGAAAACATAAAATTATTTACTTACATTTTTGCACTTAAACTATCAACATTAAAATTGAATTTGTATATCTCAATAAAGTTTATTAATTACCTAAATAATTAAACCGTGTTTAAATAATATAATTCACATTGAGCAAATTTAATCTTGCAAAACAACCAACTAACATACACGTACTTGGGAAATTAGTACAGACTTTGAACTTCACTCTGGGAGCATTCAACTATTGTGGCTGTATCCCGGCATTAGAATCGTTGCCATTCATGATGCACTTACATGAAACATTGAGCTACGCTGATGATCTTAACCTAACCGTTTCAGATAAACAATAACACGTTGCACTCTTAATAATACAACAAGCTTACCATACTTTGCGGAGACATATGAATGGAAAATGCTCTCGAAGCCAACCCATATAAATCTGTAGCGCATCTTTATTTGGGAAAGAACTACAATTATACCGGGTTTGTTCCATTGGTTCACCAAAAATACAAATAACAATTGAAATAACAGAATAAACCGGTAGAATTAATTGCTGTTTTTCCATATAAAATTTAAATACCGTCTAAAATGTCCGTGCGGCGATCATTCGCTCTATTCTGGAAGAACGGTTAAAGATCACGTTGTTTCAAACATTCAGTAGGCTTTTGTTTTGATTCTAAATTATCATGGCATACCTATTGACGATTGGTAATGTAGGAAAAACACCACCTAGGTACTGGGATAAAATAAAGCTGTGATTCCATGTAAAATATGACCACCAGCGCTCACGAAACGACGAAAAATTGGTATAGCGGCAAATTTTAATAGTTGTGACTCCATGTAAAGAAGTGTCTAAAATCACGGGTCCAATCGTCAATACTGTATAGAAACTCTAAAATACTTATACTATTTTCATTCATTGCAGCAAAATGTTGTATTTTTTACTCATAGATCGGCTGTTCTAGCGATGCTACACTTATGTTATACCTCTGTATTTGAAAGAACGATAATTAATCGGAATACTCCCAACTAGCATCGTACATCTTATTAATTGTTGACAACCAATTGTTGGAAGTCACAGAGTTATCACAACCAGTAATTGTATCTGAAATTTTTGTCAGATTTGGCAAAAATTTTGATGGAAGATTATAGTTGTCAAGTAGTTCCATGTAATATCCACAAATGATTCGTCGCCACGACCAATTTTCTTGTAAAATTGGTTCGGGAATACATGTGACAACTAATTTAGTTATCGTTTAAAAACAATTATTAAATCGTTGGCAAAATTGGTTCGGGCATGCATTTGACAAATAATTTGATTACCAATGCAGAACCAAAGCAAATAGTTTATGGGATTAGTTGTAAAATAGTTCTCACAACAGGTTACAATCACCATTTGACCAATCAGTTATGCTTTTGTTTGTTCATTGTACATTAGATGTGAAAACTGATTTTGCGAATTACATAAATAGCCACTTTATTTATGTGTCAATATCATAATTTCAGTGCATATGGCCAAATACAATATGGCTAACAATCATTATGTTTTCTCCAAAAAATAATATTTCCAAATGGAAAAAATATAAAAAAGTGGTACTTATAGACGATTGCTAATTAAGAACAGGTTGAAATTCAAAGTTACCAGTGTCGAAATGGTTCATAGTAGCCTGGCATCTCCTAGTAACCATAATCCTGTGTGGGGTTTGCTAGTACCCCCATCAGGCGCCTCCCCGGGTGGCGGATAGGGGAATGCTTGCCAGATATGGTAGGTACCGGGGAAATTAAATACTCGGGGCGGACCAAAAACTAGCACACCAAAGCTAAGGTGGTACTACATACGCCGATGGCTGCGTGGCTATAAGAGAGTGCTTAGTCGTTAGTATGTGAACTCCGAATTTGGAGTCATTCGGTTTAAACACATAGCCCTCCTATGATAACGCAGAACTCTGTCGTAGGCGACCGTTAATTTCTCGTGCTACTCGTGGGAATAAAATAAAAATTTAAGATGAAAAATAATGATGAAAATAATAGCCTAATAATATTAGGAAACGAGACGGATGCGTCTATAGAAGCATCAAATCAACCGGGCCGCTCCATATCCTCTTCGGATGCTAGTACCATAGATTCTGGGGGGAACCAACCCTTGGCAAATAAAGAGAACAACTTTCCTAAAATCATGAAAATGTTGAGATTACCACCTCCACATGTAAGTAGACGTACACTACAATTAGAGACAATTGTGCCAACAGCGACTGGCTCCACAGTAACTGCAAAAGACGCAGTCTCCACTGAAAAAGGAACTTCATTACAAATGCCGAGTGCATCAACAAACATTATAAACAGCGAGGATCTGTTAACCAAGTTTCAGAAAATGGAGAAACTAATCTCGCAGCTGAGTAATGAAGTTGCTGAACTGAAGAGAGAAAACTCTACACTAAAAAATAAAAACAAGGTTAAAAATAGTAAAGCTGAGGATTCAGCACGAGCCAACAATTTGCGTGTCAACCATATTCAGCCATCAACCAGTCAACATCATTCAAATAACTCCAACTGGCTGCTGCAGCAATTTCCAGTCTCTCAACAAAATAGATTTAATGCTCTGAGTATAGAGGATTATTTCACAGATGAGGACGAACTGGAAGCAGAAGTTTCCAGAGCAAATAACAGAAATCCTAAGAAACGTAGGCGTACAAAAACGAAAACTCCCCCAAAAAATAATACACAAAGTGTGAACAGTAACACCGAACAGAAAAACCCAAAAATACCATTACCTCCACCCATTAATGTGAGCAATATCAACAATTTCGAACTTTTTCGACAAAAAATAATAAAAAACACTAGTGAATCAACTAATTTTAAGGCGCTCTCAAACAGTGACATTAGAATTACCTTTCAAAATGAAAATGATTACAGAAATGTCAAAAAATTACTGGAAGAATTAAAAAATGAATCTAGCAACCAACTAGAAAATATTCAATATCACACCTACCAGCTGAAGAGTGAAAAGGCCTATAGAGTGGTTATCAGAGGCTTACCTTCTTCTATTAGTCACGATGAAATTAAAGCAGACTTAGAAAAAATGGGACATGAAGTCGCAGGCATTACCAACATATACAAAATGGTCACAATTGATGGTGTAAAAGTCAGGAAACACTTGCCATTGTTTTACATCGACTTAAAACAAAAAGACAACAATAAAGAAGTATACAATATCAAGAAGCTTGCGTACTGTATAGTTAAAATTGAGCCACCTAACAAGACAAGGGGAATTCCACAATGTACGAATTGTCAACAACTTGGACATACCAAGAGCTTTTGCTATCGTCAAACCAAATGCGTTAAATGCGCGGAAAATCACCACACGACAACATGCAAGAAAACACCAGATATCGCACCTTCTTGTGCTCTTTGTCAAGAACAAGGGCATACTGCAAATTATAAAGGATGCAGAGTATATCAGAACAAAATTAAAAGTCAACAGAATAATAGAACAAGCGCAGTGCAGCGATTACAAACCAAAGTTGCTAAACCACAAACAACAATCACACCATCCACAGTTGGATTATCCTATGCGCAAAATACCAACGAGTCTAATAACATTGAAATTATTAAAATGCTTAGCCAAATTCAACAGTCACTTGGTCATTAAGCAGAGAGGGTGGCAAAACTGGAAATCTGTATCTATCCACCAAGCGAAAAAGTCAACATACTCACAAATGATTAACTCGTTCCTGTGCATTGTAGCTTGGAACGCTAATGGGCTCAACCAACGAGCCCAAGAACTGGAAATATTTCTCCATACAAACATCATTGATATTGCGCTGATTTCAGAGACGCACTTCTCCAACAAAAGCTTTATCAGAATAAGGGGTTTTAATTCCTACTGGACAACCCATCCTAGTGAAAGAGCCAGAGGTGGTTCAGCTGTACTAATTAAAAATAATATCAAACATAATCAACAAGAGGATATTCGTGAAAACTATTTGCAAGCAACTTTTATCTCAATCCAATATAATGGCGCAGATCTGAATATTGCAGCAGCGTACTGTCCTCCACGGCATACACCAACGAAGTTACAATTTAATAACGTCTTCAATAAGCTCGGTCCAAGATTTATTATTGGTGGGGACTACAATATAAAACATACACCTTGGGGTTCCAGGCTTATTTCTCCTGGGAAAGGAAACACCTTGTTAATGCCATTCATGAAAACAAATGCGAATATCTGTCCCCAGGGGGGCCAACTTATTGGCCAACGGATACAGGAAAAATACCAGATCTACTGGATTTCTTCATCATAAAAGGTATTCCTCTAACTTACACTAGAGTCGAAGGAATTAACGACCTAACATCTGACCACATTCCTGTACTGTTGTCAGTAAGCGCTATAGTAATAAAGAAACAGAAAAAGCAAAACCTTACTAATAGATTCACGGATTGGGACATCTTCAGAGAAAAATTGGAAGAGCTAGTTGAATTAAAAGTTAGTATTAAAAGCAATGAAGAATTGGAACAACAAACAAACAATTTCATTGAATACACTCGAATGGCTGCCAGACTAGCTACTCCTGAATTAAAGGACAAAGCGGAGATTGAAGTCAAATACCCGGCTGAAATCAGGGAACAAATCAAGGCAAGAAGAAGGGCGAGGAGAATATGGCATCTCACCAGAAATCCCGCTGATAAGACATTTTTTAATCGAATAAGTAACAAAGTCGATAGGCTAATCAAAAATTTCAAACAGAATTGCCTCGATAACTACTTAAGCGGGCTAGGTCCAGAAATGGATAAGGACTACTCGTTATGGAAAGCAACCAGAAGATTTAAACGACCTGTAGTTCGAGTACCACCTTTAAGGAATGCTCAAGGCAGTTGGGTTCGACAAGACAAAGAAAAAGCGGAACTCTTTGCCAAACACCTAGCAGCAGTATTCCAACCCCATGACATTCAATCCAACATTGATGTAACACCTGTTTATCAACCGAATCAGGACTTTAAAAGGGTCACGCCAATGGAAGTTGCTGAAGAAATCGTCAAAAATCTTAATCATAAAAAAGCACCAGGAATTGATGAAATATCACCGTTTCTATTCAAGGAACTTCCACGTAAAGCAATCATCTTGATCACATACTTATTTAATGCCTGTATGAGATTGAAGTATGTACCCAAATGCTTCAAAATGGCCCAAATAATTATGCTAAAGAAACCAGGTAAACCAGATGAAGAAGTATCATCATACAGACCAATCTCATTGCTTCCGACCTTATCAAAGCTGTTCGAGAAACTGCTACTAAAACGTCTAAAGCCAATGGTAAACGTTCCTGATTTTCAATTTGGATTCAGGAATAACCACTCCACAATAGATCAAGTCCATCGAATAACTGCGGTAATAGAGCAAGCGTTAGAAGAAAAGAAATATTGTCCCGCCGTACTTTTAGATGTATCCCAGGCCTTTGATAGGGTTTGGCATGAGGGATTGACATTCAAGATGAGCAAAATGCTACCACAAAACTATTGCAAGCTGCTTGAATCATACCTCTCTGATCGCCAATTCAGAGTCATTTATGAAGAAACATGTTCGGACTTTTATCCAGCGATTGCGGGAGTTCCGCAGGGAAGCGTATTGGGTCCCCTCCTCTATCTTCTTTATACTGCGGACATACCTACGACGAATAAAACATTCATCGGCACGTTCGCTGACGACACTGTAATTATGTCAGTAGACGAATCTCAACCAAGAGCAGTGGAAAATCTTCAACGAGCAGTGGACAACGTTACTAAATGGACAATTGACTGGAAAATCGCACTGAATGAGCTCAAATCAACCTATGTGACATTTACGCTTCGACATAAAAATAACACTCTTCATATATACCTCAATGGGGTGCAAGTGCCGCAGGCTGAATCGGCAAAATACCTTGGTCTGCATTTAGATTCAAGGCTGAACTGGAAACATCACGTGAGACAAAAAGCTGAACAGATACGATTGAAACAACGTCAAATGTACTGGTTAATTGGACATCATTCCAAAATGAACCTGTATTGCAAAAGACTATGGTATACCAGACTATCTTCAAACCAATATGGATGTATGGTGCGCAGCTATGGGGTTGTACACATAAATCCAATAGAGACATTATACAACGAAGCCAAAATAAATTTCTTCGAATGGTCACCAACGCCTACCGATTTGTGACTAACAAGGAAATCCATAATGATTTAGAAATACAATTGATAGACGACGTTATCCGGGAATGTGCCATAAAACATGAAAAGAGACTTCTTACCCACACCAATCTTGAGGCCGTACAACTACTGGACAGTACAAATGAAGTAAGGCGGCTCAAACGAATCAAACCACATGAGCTAACCGTATGAAAATTATAAACCAAGGGAACTGGACACTGGTCCAGCAGACCCACACAAGTTTATGCTTATCTCATAAGTACTAATGTCAACCTTACTAATGAATTAATAATGTTTAAGATTGTAGTAGCCATATCAATAAAGTTGTTATTAAAAAAAAAATTTATTTAAAAAAAAAAAAAAAAAAAAAAAATTAAGAAGATTTTGAAAATCTTTCTGATGAAACTGAAAAAGAAATTGGAAACTTGATAATGACGCATATTTCCAAGAGGGGCTTAGAATTTGGCTACAACCTACAACATAAAGCATATGGCAATCAATTGGTTACTAAAAATTTAAAAAAAACGGACAGGGGCATGTAAAAACCAATAATCTACAAATTCCATACCAACTTTGCTCTGTTAATTAATATTTACTACGAATTCACACGGCTATATCTAAAATTTGACTCATAGACTGGATTCCCAATTTTGGCGTTTTAAAGGTGGATCCTTTCTCTACAAATTTCATACCAACCTTGCTCTGTTAATTAATATTTACTATGACTGCACACGACTATAACTAAAATTTGACTCATAGTCATAGACTCGATTCATAATTTTGGCGTTTGAAATGTGGATCGTTCCTCTCCAAATTCCATACCAACCTTGCTCTGTTAATTAATATTTACTACGACTTCACACGACTATATCTAAAATTTGACTCATAGACTCGAATAACAATTCTGTTCAGAAAAATGTTGTTTTTCTAATATTAAATATTTGAATTAATTTTTTTTTTATTAATTTTGATTATGTAAATTATTTTAGTGTAATATTTTTTCGAGATGATTTAAAAAATTGACGCTAAATGTTATATAGTACATATATTGAAAATTTCGTGATGCTAATTTAATAATTACAAAACTATATAATAATTTACATTAGAGCTAATCTCGTGGTATATTTGTTTTATATGCAGCAAAATAACGCATTCGCGCAAATGACGGCTATAGCCGTCATACAACTTTTTCGTTTTTTAACTCATTAGCGCTAATAACGGCTATAGCAGTCATACAATTTTTTCGTTTTTAAGGAATACCGACATATTTTTCAATTCTCAACAACACATTCCTTTCCGCAACGAAATATCATTGCAATTACAAAAGTTATCAAAACACACATTTGAAAGTGTGCGCCAACGTGTTAATTATATATACTTGACTATCAGGATAGTATTAAAACATTATGTAAATATATAATAGTCTTGCCATATTTAACGATAATGGTTTTTCGGGATAATTTTTCGTGCTAACTTCCTAGAGGTGAAATCGGCATATTTTTAAATATTATCGGTGACATATTCGCCGAGAAGTTTGTGTTTGTCTTTTCATTCCAATAATGCTCAGACCACAACGTCCCGTGCATGTCAGTAAATAGAAACTAAAGATAGCAAATTTGATATAAAAGTCCTTAATGGACGACTAAGTTGAAGGAAGAGTATAGTAAAAGACTAAATAAGTAGAAAAAATGTCTGAAGATAGCAGTTTCTATTTTAAAGCAGAATAAAAATACCCTAAAATGGACAAATCAAATAAAATTAAAAATAAACGAATTCGATCAGACATTTACGTTAAATTTATAAAATTTTTGGTCTCGATATATTAGGGTTATGTGTTCATTAACAGCGATGTCATTGCCGTATAAATTAACTCTTATCACCAAAAATAATTGCGTGACCCTATACAAATATTTGTTAAACAATTAAATATTAAAAGCTTCTACAAATCATAAACTGAAGCAAATTTGTTAATGCTGAAGTCAAAAATCGTGTACAAAACCCAGGGTGATAACATGCTGCTTGTTATTTTATAGCGGTAAGCACATTATTGTTTTTACATACATTTCAATATCATCTATATTTTGTAATTTCAATGGAGGGCTTTCTCTGCAAGTACAACCTTTGACACATTGTAATAAATTGACGACGAATAACGAAAATAAAAATTATTTACGTAATCAATTTCATCAATTGCACTTATTGATGACACGCGTTCTGAACGGTTCTACACACGATGATAACAACTTTACTAGTCCGACGTGTGATAAAATTACCAAAATCGTTTTATCTGATTAAGTAATTTGCAAACTATTTGTCAATAAATATTTTTAAACACCTAACTACTCAGTGCTAAAACTATTCGTATCATATTTTCTATAACAAACAACACCGCTATCTATTGGTTGTCTATTATAAATAGAATAAATCCATGACTCAAACCAACATTAGAACATAAACAAACAAACCACGTGAAAATCGAAAGAGAATTAAGGTCGAGGCACATAGGTTTCGTTTCGTTCCGACCTTTAAGTTGAATATGTCAAAATGTATGGAAAACCGAAAACATGCTCACATTGTTAAGTTCAAGGCGGAACCGAACCGAAACAGTTGATCAAATTTCAATAAAAACTTAAACAATAACCTCAAAATATTTATTTTGGCGTTTATCGTTATCGTTTTTTTTGTTAATGTGTAGATCTTCATTCATTATTAAATCAATTGATATGATAATATAAATAATTGATTGAATTGAAACAATATTGTGAGAAATAAAAAAACTCGATTTATCAAACTGCATAAAAACAACTCAAAACGAAACGAAAGCTATGTGCGTGAGTATTTAAAAAAACTTATTGAAAACGAAACGAATCGGAACGGAACGAAAACTATGTGCCTCGACCTTTATTTTTTTTCCATAACAAAAGCTGGGGGCCTACTATGGAAATCGATCGTCGACGATTTTTGTTCGTTGTTTATATTCAGCAATAGTAATTACTATTGCTGAATATAAACAACGAACAAAAAACGTCGACGATGGATTTCCATAGTTAGTAGGCCCCCTGTGTTTTGTTGAGAAATAAAGCATTTTTGCTCCAGCTGTTTCAGCGCTATTCAGCTATTTCAACTAATGCAAATCTGCATTATCTTCAGCTAAAGCAAAATTTTAACATTTCAAACAAATTTCAACAACGTTTTTGCTTTAGCCATGGTGGTGTGTTGTAATTGTCTCAACAAAATACAGCTAAAATAACAAAACAAGCATGATATTTGATATTTTTGCTTTGCATTTTTTGTGAGAATTTTATTCTCATTTTGGTATTATCACGGAATCAGAAAAGAAATTCGGAAAACACATTAATCGAAAAGAGATGGTTATATATAAATTAAAATATTGTGTTTTACGTAAACGTTATGATAGACTGATATAGGAAACAATTTGTTTTGTTTTTCATTTCGTTTATATTTTCGAATATTTTTCAACATTTTGACAGTTATTTTTCAACTCTTGTCTAAGGTAGTCGAATCATCGAATGTAATGTAAATTTGGTATACTTTTTTATAGTGAAAATTTTGTTAAAATTATAAAGTGATATATTATTAAAGTTTAGATCAATTTTTATATTTTATTTGGTTTTTTTTGTCTGTGTAAAGTAGTTGTAAGTTATTTCGTATTTGCTAATAAACAGTGTTAATTAATATTTTAAGTCTTTATAATAAAATATTGCATACGGCAAAAATCATGAATATGTCAGGTCTACTTTTATGTCTTCTATTAATAGTTTATATTGACGCCTAAAATATTGTACCAGCTATTGATAACGCTTTATATCATAATTAAAGTGAAATAAAGTGATTATCAACGTGTTCAAGTGTTTAAACAATTATTATGCAAATGAAATTTATCCAAAAACAACAATCACAATCCAATTATTATAAAAGTATTTCAAAAGTAAACATTCAGGCGAATCTAAATTGCAAAATTTTTTGGGGAATGCAATATTTAGATATGCCAAGAATTACATTCTTTAGTTTCTAAGTATTTAAAAGGCATTTAGAATTCATAGCAGTGTTACTTGCTTTTCTAATGCGTCTGACTAGGTGATCATGAGCTTAAAAATATATTTTTAATGAGACTTGGTGGATTTCAAAGTTATTTTAAGTATTTTTCCATTTAACATCAACTTCTATGATATTGTTGGACAGTTTTGACTCTTTGCTTTAAGAGTCATTTAACAGATTTTCTAAAGAGTTTAACAGGGTGTTGAATTTGTTTAAAATATATTATTTTTTAATGGGCCCTAGCAACATTTCATAGTTATTCCAATTATTTTCCAGACATTTAGCAATCCATAAATCTCAGTGAAGAAGTCGATGCCTGTAAAATACTTAGAATTTAGTAGGCCTAAGCATGCCAGAAATTTTACTGCTAAATGCTCATAATATACTTATAATTTACGGATTATATAAAATATAATTAGTGGGAAATTATGTGCTCTCAAAATCTGCAAACAGCTGAAAATTCAGCTCGATCTCGGTGAATAAAGAATTACTCAGCCAATCTCGCCTAAAAACTACATATTTTGATAATTTGATAAATTTTAATAGATATTCAGTAGAAGTAATCATTCGAATCACCCCTAAAACTTTAAGCAATCCTTTAATTTGTGAGCATATCATAACGAATCACGCGCATGTTTTAATTTATATACAATGGCTGTATCCGAATACTCGGGTAAATCATTTACTAAGGTAAAAATTGATTTTAGTACAGATTTTTCGATCAGTTTACCATAGATTTTTTCAAAAACAATTTAATTTACCTAAAAATTTACTTAAAACTGATTTTTACCCGACTATTCGGACATAGACACAGCCATTATTGCAAAATTTAAATATTTTGATGTAAGATGTGTTGTATCGATTTATAAAACCACAATCTACGTTATGTTCGGTATGTCGGCTGCTACTTGTTGCCATGAAATAGTCGATTTTGAATATGATGTATTTCTAATAGTAAAAGTGCGAAATCGGTATATATGAATAAAAATTAGAAAAAACTGCTTTACTGCTCCGAAATGGGAAATTTTATTCTTGTGATGGCTCACCTTTCACCCCACGGATAACTTTTTATGCCATTAAGATAAAGTCTTTGAAATAAAAACTTTTTCAAAGTGCCCCATTAAAAAATAAATATCTTTGGAAAATCCTTTCGAAATATCATACGCGTTTTTATACACCATATCTCTTCGAATTACATAATTTTTGCAAATTTAAAATATTTCGTTTTTTGCACGGAATAAATTCCGAGTGGTTTTCATGACCCATAAACGCCTAAATTTATTTAATTATTTAATTCAATATTTTTATTAACAAATTCAGTTCAATTGAAATTAAATTAACTATAAATAAATAATTCATTTTGTATTTAAACGAGTACATTGGGCTTATTTATTATAAATGTAGTTTGATTTGCTATTTCATAATGAATAGACTAACGCCAGAGCAACGCTTGCAAATTGTTGAATTTTTTTTTATAAAAGGTTAAACAAAATTTTGCTCAGCGATAAAGCTCACTTTTGGTTGAATGGGTATATGTTAATAAACAGAATTATCGGATTTGGAATGAAGATAATTCACAAGCCTTTGCCGAAACACCACTACATCAAGAGAAAATCACTGTTTGGTGCGCTTTATGGGCCGGCGGAACCGTAGGTCCATACGCTTTCAAAAACGATGATGGGCGGAATGTTACAATCAACGGTTAATGGTATAGAGACATGAATTCTAACTTTTTTGTACCCCAATTGGCTGGCATAAATCTTGCTGATATGTGGTTCCAACAAGACGGTGCCACAAGCCAAACAGCACGGGATACAATACAACTAATTTCACGTAATGGTCCTGTTAATTGGCCACCGAGATCGTGTAATCTAACTATATTAGATTATTTTCTTTCGTGGTATGTTGAGTCACTTGACTGCGGCGATAAACCAGAGACTATAAAGTTATAGTTTCGTTGATATCCAAATGTTTTTCTTTGTTCTATTTTAATTTAACATTGTGAACTTCTAAAAAAACACACTTTATATGTACCTATATAGCGAAATGTAGCATATACATTAAGTTAATCACGTGCCATGTGGAATAAATTCCACATGGCACGTGATTAACGTAATGATTATGTTAGATATAGATAAAATCGATATTCAAATGAATTTCACCGTCTATTTCACTAAAAGTATGTTTATCAAAATCGATATATCCATCCTGTCTAATTGCTAGAATTTTTGCACGTTATCACGTTCACTTTAGAACAACAGAATATTTCGATGATTACGTAAAAACTAAATTGATTAATTCGATAGAATGACAACTCTGTTATATCACCCCGCAATTTAAAAGATGCACGTTATCACGTTCACTTTAGAACAAAAAAATATTTCGATAATATTTTTTTTTTAATTCCTCTTCGTGACTTTTAAAATGTGTGCTTAATGCATAATAAATACAATACTTTTGTAGTTCAATATGGCTGAGTTGGATTGGAACCGTTTTTGTGGATCGGTACAATATTGCAATTAAATAATTTATTTTTGAGATTCAAATTTTCTTAAAACTTAGCCTGGTTTAAGAAAATTTCAATCAAATTAAAAAATTATTTAATTGCAAAAATGATATTGTAGTAAGGACGTTTTAGCAGGTGTGTCTTGTAAATTTACGATTTTGGACTTACTCATTCTGCATTTCGCGCCGAGGATATGTATGTACAGTGATGAATATGCATATGCTAGATGCAGGCAGAAGTTCACCAAAGTTTTGTTCCAGACTATTGTTTACTCAAAATTTACTACTGCTATGTCAACTTAGTACCTTTCATATCTCAAGTAGCCAATTGAAATCGCATCAAAAAATATCGTATTTGCGATAAGACGCATCGGATCATAAGACGCACCCTACAATGTATCAACAATTTTTAGAAAGAAATATCTTTGGACGATAAGACGCACAAGTCAAAAGACACACAGACTTTATGTCGTCATATTCTTCAAAGATAAAATTACCTTCATTAATTCAACGACTTTGCAATTATTTTTTCTTTTCTCAACAATTTTTCGCCAAGTTACACACTTCTGTAATTGTATGTCGTTTCATTCTTCTTCTCATCGCATCAAATCTTTAAATGGCTAATCGAGACATCCCGAGGCTATAATTGACTTGCAAGGCCTGCAGTAATAAATGCTACTTCAGTGTTCATTGGTCTTAAAAGATTTTTGGTTGAATTTGATGTATGTGTTCTGAATATTGAACCCACATTATCAAAACACGATAGTTTACATTTAAATATTGTTATATTAGACGAGAAATTATTAGTTCAATTATCGGGCTACTGGGTTCTTCAAATTAAATTAATTCTACAATAATTAAAAATTCGAATTAAGGTGGGTTCACATTTACAGTAATTATTTTCATTTGCGCCAGAACATTTGACAATGCCGTACCTACATCGTTATGTATAGCTTGTTCTGATTGTGAAGTGACCCTCCTTGAAAGTTGGTCGAATGACGTGTTTGAGGTGATTCACGAACATCTCGCCAATAATTTTGGCATCCATTTGGTCCGTCAAAATTAAACTTTCTTTCATCTGAAAAAATTATTGATCACCACTTTTCACGCCAAAATTTTAATGTCTCCAAATTCCATTCTCGCTGATTAATGGCGTGGCAGAATTTATGTTATTTCAGATTAACATCCTCTTTTAAAATCTGTTTTTTTTTCGTTTAGTAACGTTCAGATGCAAGTCACGCTCTATTTGGGATGGACTCATATTTTTCCTAACTGCAGACGCCTTATTTCCCTTTACTTCTTGCATCAACTTTAGGCGTTGGTCCTTGCCTTGTTATTGTGCCATATATTTGGGGATTTTTTAAGAAGTGTTTGATTGTATTTTTACTTCTCGGTAGTTTTTTGGCTATCTGACCAATGATAGCGCAGATTCCCTAAAGCATTCGATCCTTGTTCGTTCATCGTTCGATAGTTGCGTTCCTCGCGGCATAACTCTTTAAAAATTCCTTTTGAGTAGCAAAAACTTATACTTTTAATGTAAAAAATGATTAACTTATGCTGCCGAATGTTATTACTTTTTTTTACTACACAATATTAAAAGAACAATAAAACACTTTTAAAAATACATTTTTCTTATATAACTAAATATTTCCTTCCACTGGCGGTTGTTAAAAACAATAAATCAACATACCGGTAATTCGAAAAAGAGACACAAAAATAATTTGGCGGGTTTACCGCAATGCTTGCTTGTAAACCACATTTTTTGATTTTCCTCCTGAAGTTAAAACATACAAATTTTTTGAATTCCCTACTCTTGAGCATGCCACATACAACTCTCCATAAGAGAAGCAAGGACTTTCCAAATTCACGCCTGCAAACTTAAGGGATTGACCTTGAGCTTTGTTGATAGTTGTGGCAAATGAAATTCTAACTGGGAACTGGACTCATTTGAAGCTTCTCTTATTTCCATGGCAGGTCGGTTGGTATCAACGGTATGCGAGGTATGAGTATGTTCTTTCCTTTTGCAATCCCCTGCAATACAGTGGCTTCGATAACATTTGACAAAAGACTTTTGACACAGAGCCGCATTCCATTACATAATTTTGGCGGGTACAGATTCCGCAGCAGCATTATTGATGATCCATTCTACAACTTAAAGATATGAGAAGGCATTCCAGGTGGCTCCAGCGTATTCAGAAATTCCAGCGGGTAATTAACGGCATCATCGGTGTCCACTACAGAATCAAATGACTTGTATGTGGTAACAGTGCCCGGTATTTGGCTCTGTATCTGTTCGTTAATTTGATTCACGCTTTCATTTTTGGGTGCAAGGATGGCTCTCTTTTATGTAACCGTTTGATTATATTTTCTGCATCAGCTGCTCAATGGACGGCACGGTGATTTCGCCTGTCAGTTTATCAATGGGGAAAGTGCGACCGCCAATCTGCAGCAGTTTCGGTGCGAATTGCTGCGCATCTGTTTCTTGTTGAATGTGAATTCGCATATTTGTTGACAGTTTCAGGCAGTTTGTTGACAGTTTCACCTGCACATCAGCAGGTGTTGACCGCGTAATTACGGACAATGTTTGCAGAAAATCCCCAGTCAGAACCACTAATACTCCTCCCAACAGTTCACTACTCCCTTTTAGGTCTTGTATTGTTCGGTTAAGACCTTCCAATGATTTTGTGAGTGCCATCATGTACCGTCCCATACGATGAGTTTGCACAATTTTAAGGCTTTAGCATGACCAGAACTCTTGGTAGTATTGCATATAGGGTTTCTCATTTTCTGTAGCAATATTGAGAGGTAACTTCAAAGCTGATTGAGCTGTTCGTCCTCCAGCCATTAGAGTGTCCGCTATACCAGAAGATGCAATAGCAAGCGCTACCTTCTGCCTCATATGTATTTCAGCCAGTATAAGATTTATAAGGAATGTTTTGCCTGTGACGCCAGGTGCTATTTAGAAAAATAGGCCGCCGTTCGATGTTCTTACACATTACATGATGATATCGAAGACGCTTCGCTGATCGTCCACCAAAAGTGGCTTGTTCGTTTGAACATGGTGCGTGAGCTCTTCGGCGTTATAATTGCGCTCCCTCGTGGCTTCGCTGTGAAGAATGTAGGAGCCTCATCTCTCTGGAGCTTGCACTCCGAGCTGTAGCAATGTCTTACCTATGTTTAGAATCGAGCCTCATGGAACTGATTACGGAAAGAATGAGCCCGTCTCTAGAATGTTGTACGAAGCTAATCAGCACTACCATCTTATCGATTACAATATGACAAAACGCACGCTGAAGAACCGTCTTTACTTTTCTGGACTAGGGTTTGATATTTTATTTAACTTATTTAATTTTTGTTTTTATGTGTCATTTTATTTTGCTTGACTTTATTTTTTATCTATTTTAATTTTTTTTAATCTATCAAATCTGTTTATACTAAGCAGACTCGACTTCCGTTTTCCTGCCGTCTACGACGGGTATCGTCTTGCTTAACTATTCATTTAGCTATTTATTTATAATCAAATTTGATTTTTTTTTTTTTGCCGCTTTAAAATCCAATTTTTTAATTTCGCTGGTTAAGCATCTCGATATCCTTGTTTATAATTCACTCGAATTATACTCAAAAAAATAATAATAATACAGATGGAGAATCCCCGCGCGCGATTGGGAGGGGTAATAGGTCGTCGGGATAATTTATTATTATTATTCCGTTCATCGCTATGCACTTATCTTCTAAAAGAATTAATGCCTTAGAAAATATTTGTGGTAGAAAGTTCAAGTTTGCATCAGTGTGGTTCCTACGGTCATCAAGTAGTACATCTTCGCTCATGCTCTCCTTATATTTTTCCCATAGGCTGTTCAAATTTGATGATCTGCATGTTGTTAACATAATGGCGATGAGATTTTTAATTTGTACTGGCAAACACGTTAAAGCTGCTTCAGAAAGTGTCATTTCCCAGTTCATTTAAGCAAGCGATGTTGCATTTAGAACAACGCACAAATCCCAGCTTATTCCAGCCTGCAAGCTTACAGGATAATTTTTTATCATTTCAATTGGGCAAGTGTCTTATATTATCCAGCCGTATTTCTTTTGGAGGTAGCTGACCTGTATTATGTAGCTTTTTTTTTCTTTAAATCTATTCGGTCGTTAATAGTTCGGGATGGTCTTCCAACTTTTGTCGAATCTGAATACTTCATTAATGTCTGCGATATTTGTGTTTTGAAATCAGCAAGACCAAAGATTTTTTCTCAGACGTGCCACGTTGTTTTTCGGCTCTTCTAAAATTACAAAATTAAAATGTATGAGAAATTTATTTTTAATTAATTCAACTTAATTTCTCTATAACTAAATTATACAATATCCACGCATTTGCTACGGTAACATCTAGCATATGGTAAAATACCCTCATATACCATGTTTTTGATCGAATTTTAATTTTATAGCGACCTAAATTTGCGTCCAGCAGGCCTACACCACCCATAAACTTATTGTATTCTTTTACGAATGACGAACAGTCGACGTTGATGCTACCAGCTCTTTTTCTCTTCGTGTTGACAAATGCAGTGGGTTTCTTCCTACAAATATAGAGATTAGTGTCACTATTTTGGTATCCTTCCATTGCACTACGTTAATGTCGTTTCCTTCGATATTGGCCTCCATTTCAAAGGTGGAACCTCTAGGCTGTGTTTTCCAATATTTATCTTCAGGAAGTTTTGAATTCGTCAAACGATTTTTACGAGCCGTGCCTATAAGCGATATATTCCTCGTTTTAGTAATTCCACTAGCAATGGAATCGATGTATGTATAATAGTTATCAAAAAAAATTTTTAATTCATATTTGATGGAACTATTCTTGTCAGACGAATGACAACATGGGATGCTGCTCCCAGATTTAATTCATTATGTGGCTATTTTTGGTGGTCATTTTCTTGACCAGTATATAATTCGATATTATAGGCAAATCCCGAGGTTCCACAAAGCACGAATAATTTAAATCCCCATTTGTGTGGTTTAGCCGGCTTATACTGCTTCATGAATGATCTTGTCTTTGTGGAACACATTTGTTTATCTACAGATAAACATTCTTCAAACTGCTGAGCAACGGTCTTATTTTATGCAGGCGATGGGGGGTGTGTTCTACGTAGCATTTCCTCATTATTGTTGAAGTGGATATTTTGTCTGATTATCTCGAATCTTTTTAGTGACATGGTTTCTTGAACCATAGGATTTCCCAACTTCTGATGCCAATATCTTCTGGTATTAGTGATTTGTGATACAGAGGTAAAGAAGCATATTCCAATAAATTTTTTAATATCTTTTGTGGTAAATGAATTATTATTATTAGGGTTTTTCTGTATTCGGTAAACATTTGTCTCTTATACGATATTTGCGATGATATTAACGTCGAAAAAATTATTAAAAATTGAGAAAGGGGTACTGAAATTCATTTGGGTTTCCATAAGATCAGAACTCCCTGTAAATTTATGTTTATCTGGCAATATTATAAAATCCTTGTTTTTCCAAATGATTCGTGAACAACCATCTTTTAATTGTTTTAGTTGATTCATGGCAGTAACGGAATCGCTAAAACCATGCACATCTTCAACATACACAATTTCCATACCCTCAATATCAAATACTTCACCATCTATAGGCTGTGGCACAACTGCAGTTTCGACATCCAACTCGCCGTTTTCATGATGTATTTTTGTGTCCACCACCACTTACTTCATCATAAATATTATCTTCATCCTCACCACTATCGTAGAATCCATCTTCAGAATCTGACCAATTTTTGATAATTTCTTCCACATCTTCTAGGGTTAAATAACGTTTTCTTGTACTCATTTTTCTAAAAAAAAAAAATACCGCTGCAAATTTGAATTAAGAAATTAGTGCACAATATATCATATACTATATAATACCATATCATTTATGATATTATTATTCCTGCATAAAATATCATATATGGGCTGCGGGCCAATAGTCGGGTAAATCGTTTACTATGGTAAAAATCAGATTTAGAACAGATTTTTCGATCAGTTTGCTATAGACTTTTTGAAAAATAAATCAATTTACCCAAAAATTTACTTAAAATTGACTTTTACCCGACTATTGGCCCGCAGCGATATCCTTTTCAAAAATCCATAATTTTCACAAAATTAATTTGATATATTGTTCTAACATATTAATTACAGTTTGTAAAACAGTTATTATGCTTAATTTAATACTTATATTGCACAATCTTGCCACAATTCTATAAGAAATTGTATCAAATGAGGAGCAACTTTATTAACCACAGTGCCACAGTACATAGTCGATATAACTGTTTCTCGCCAATATTTTGACCATTAATTTTCCCTACAAACGCAGTTTACACAAAGTAATACAATGAACCGATATATTTGCAGCGGTTTTGTAATGAAAAAGTGTAATCAATGCAATTTCGCAATTTTTCTGAAACGTTGGTTTATTTGGAGGAATAAATTTTAGTTTGTAAAATTGTGAATTGCTGTTAACCCAATTTCTTAGCTTCTTTCCTCGCGGATCTTCTACTGTATTATTCCACGAACTGTGCTTTGCATTTATGTCTCCAGCCAATATATAATAAACATTTGGACTCCCACATTTCAGCTGTTTGAATATGTAATTTTTTTTTTATTTATTTATTTATTCATTCAACCAGCTCGGACCCAAAAAGCATTTGTAAATAATGGAGGTAGTAGATCTTTGAGATTTATTAATCAGTTTTGAGATCAACTGTAAATAAGGCAGTTGATCTCAAAACTGATTAATAAATTTCACAGATCTCCTACCTCCATCCTTCTTGTTTTATATACATTTCAATTTTATATCACCTGCGTAAGATCAGCAAATCACAGTTTATTTGGTTAGCAATGACCTCATTAGTTAGGCCCGTATAAGTAATTGCGATGTCGTCTGCAATACCAATAACTGAATTATTAATTAATTTTAACTGAAAAATTGAGTTAATGTAAATAATAAATAATATGGGACCTAAGACTAACCCCTGCGAAACCCCACACCGAATGACTCCAGTACTGCTATATTTGTTGCCAACTTTTACCAGCTGTGAGCTATTCTTAAGATAAGATTCAAACCAATTATAGGCGACGCCTCGAATTCCTGCGCAATGAAGCTTATATAATAGTAGTTTATGGTCAATCGTATCAAAAGTTTTAGTGAGATGAATAAAGTTAGTCGCAACATTTTCACCTAAATCTAAACATTTTACAATATGGTCAACAAAATCGTTCAGTGCAAGTTCCGTACTTTTCCCATCCCTAATCCCATGATAATCAGAGAAGAAGGAAATATCTTTCAAAAATAGAAGCAATTTGGCTTTCACTTATTTTTCGAAAAGCTTCGAAAATACTGAGAGCACTGATATCGGTCTATAATTAGATGGATCATTTTTATCACCCTTTTTGAATATGGGAATAACAGTTGCAATTTTAAGGCAATCTGGAAAAATTCCTTGTTCCAAACTGAGATTAAAGATATAAGCTAACATATAAGCAATGGAATGCGAAATTTGTTTTATTAAATAGTTGCTGATATTGTCACATCCAGAAGAATTTGAATTATCTAAACTATTAATGTAGATAAGAATTTCATGCGGCGCGATATCAGAAAAGAAAAGAGAATTAGTGTCTCCATCGGAATCATGGCTACTACGCAAAATAGACCGTTTCAGTAGTTGAGGTGCATTAATAAAATACGAATTAAATAATTCTGAGATGCATAATGGATCCGATACGAATTTACCTTCTCCATCTAAAATAGACACAATATCAGAATTAGATTTTTTGCTTACCAACAATTTCGTTAATAATTCGCCATTGACTTTTTAGATTGTTCTTAACGTTTACGAACTTGTTATTATAATACTGTTCTTTTGTAACCATAATTTTACTATTAATTTTATGCTGAAGCTGAAGTGATTTAACTCTTTTGCTTAGATTAGCATTATTCGGTTGCTTCAGTAAAAGTTTCAGTAATTTATGTTTAAGTTTAATTAATTTCATTAAATCAATACTCATCCAGGGTTTAGTTTTCCTAAAACTGGGGTTGGGTTTAAATTCGAATGAAGATTGCTTTATTTTTGAAGTAAGCATCGCAGTAAATTTATTCATTAAAGTATTTGGATCAGTCTCTTGAAGTAAAGTACACTGATCAAGCATTAAAAAAGAATTTAACTTCGGAAAATTTATTTTTGTAATCGGACGTCCTTCCGTTGTCTGCTTGACATATTTTGGCATTATGCTTAACTTGAAGTGACATCAAATGATGATCAGAAAGCTTGTAATCAAATGATTCCCCTAGGAGCTCATAATTTGAATGAGGTTTCATTCGAACAAAAATATGATCAATACATGATGAGGTAGAGGAAGTTACAGGAGTAGGAGTATTAATTAGACTTTTTAAACCGAAATTAGACATCATTGTTTGATAATTTTTTACCTGGTCATTAACAGAGAATTTTAAGATGTCTATATTGAAATCGCCAAGTATAAATACATTTTGGTTTGAACTCCGTTTAAGTAGGAAGAAAATTCTTAAATAAAATTAACAATTGAACAAAAATTAAACCGATAAACGCATATTATGCAAAACACGTCACTTCGAAGACTTAGATTTAATTGCACAATATCAGCAGTACATAGATTTTTAGACACATAACTAAAATTGAGACCCGCTTTAACATAGCCAACTACACCACCAGCGAGTACTTGTTACAGCCATCGATCAAAGAATGTCCATTGAAAAAAATAATATATCTGGCAATGAATTGCACGCACTAATGTGACCAAACAAAGAATCACTATTTTTACATAAGCTACGCGCATTTTGATGGACAATTGAAAAATTATTATTAACATGCATACAGGAACTTGAAGAAGAGGTGCTATTAACAAATGAATTAGAGTGGTCTAGATCTGTTCTAGAATTATTAATCATTATATCAAATCAAAGTTATGAAATAAAAAAAAACACTTTTTAAATTAGTTTGTCAAGATCACTCATATCATTTATCAACCACACCTTTCCACCATCATCCTCCCTCATCAAAATTGTACCATCCTGGAACAATAAATGTTTATAATTTTTTGGCAATTTTAGTGTTCGTAGCATTAAATTATAATTGTCTTACTATGAAGCTCACACTCTCATTAATAAAAATTTTGCTGTTACTACTAAAGCCGCAATTCGCTCAAGTGACTTTAATCCATTTCTTGGCTTGAAGAATGGCATTTCTCACTTGCCGGCTACAGCATTTCACTTGTATAATGTATCATGGTTTGCCATCTTTGTTTTTTTTACGGAAAACATAATCAATACAAGATGTATTGACATCCAAGTTTAAAGCTGTGTAGGTTATGTTCGTCATTATAATGCTAAGATCTTCACTATCAGTTACTTCTAGATAACTACCTTTTTCTGCGTTTTAGATAGTTCCAAACGAAGACACTTAATTTCAGATGACAGCTGATCAACCTTGCATGCATGCAGTGGAGGAGGTCATTTAAAACAAAATTTAATAAATGAAGTCATTAAAAATGTATCAATATATTCTTAAACCTGGCCCCGGCGAAATAGTATCTCTTAAGTTGACCACAAACTAAATGATTTCTATAACATATAGCATACCGTTGGAAAGGGCATCAACCAGAGAAGTATTTAAAACAAAAGTTATTTCAAAACAATTGCTAGTTTTTTTTTTTAATGCAGATAGAAGTTAGACATTTTTTTATACTTTTATACATTTTTTAGGATTTGGAAGCCCATAACTCATTTCTCTTACACTGATTGTATTAAATAATTATTTATTTAGAATAAAATCACATTGCAAAATACAATAAAGGTTATTTCGTGTCTTTACGTCGTAGGTGAGATTTTCGGTAATTTAAAAAAAAACTTAAAAATATCATATCTCAGTTACCGTTAGACTTAGGACATCGATATAGCTTTTGGTTACGAATACTCGTAGACTAAACGATAACAAAAAATCCAAAAATGTTTTAGTAGCAATTTAATTTTATTTTCATTTTTGTAGTTGGAATATATGAATTCCACGATGAAAAGATGTTATATGTTTATATGTTTGTTAATCATGTATGAATTCTATTATCCTCGCTATTCTTTTGTATTTTTTCGCGTTCAGACTTCAGACAAAACATTCTTTTCAACAATATTTCTAAGACACGGTACGTGAAGGAACTGAAAGGAACGTATAATATAAATCGACCTTTATTAGGTTTATTAGTGTGCACAGGAGAAACTGGACAGTTATCATTGTTACGATTTACTTTAGATTTTGATGTACAACTCTGACATTGCCACTGTTTTTTCTCGACGCACATAAACTCCAAGTCCCGCTCATTCACATACGCTCATTTACCACTATATTCGATGCAAATACACTTATACAACAGGTTTTATATATGTATTTGTTCACAGAATGGTGTGAACGATTGTTCGCGGCACTTTCACTTTATGTAATTATTGTTGAGACCGTGTCTTTGTAACTTCTAAAACGCGACTGATTTTTCTTTCGTTTCTCAATTTCCTTCCGCGTCTTCCTAAAATTCTCGATATTAATCGATAATCGATTAATATCGAGATTCGCGAATGTAGATGGCGAAATGGCTATATCCAGCAAAACGAGAAATGCCTCGTAATTAAGCGGCGCGATGTATAAATAGTTTTGCTACGGGAAGTGTTTTAAAGTGAAAAGGATTTTTCTGTTTGAGCCGCTACATAACTCCCCTCCTGGATCGAAAACCGTAGTGTTTTAAATTGAATGTAACCGTTTTTGAAACACTACGTTTTTCGACTGGGTTTACCACAAGTATTCCGTACGCTGGCTTAAGCCTATCGATGCCAATTGTTGTGGATTTTCCATCTACATTCACAACAAAGAATTTGCGCAATTTGCGGGTCACTGGATACGGTCCAGAATAGGGTGTACTCAATGGACCTCTGACTCTATCCACACGTACGAATACGTGTGAAAAGGTCTCCAGGTTTTTGGGAATGTACATTGCCTGTTCAGGTGGATTTCTTGTGTCCGTAGGAACTAAGGCTTTCATGGTAGTACGAAGCTGATTCACGAAATCCGAAGTATCTGTATTTGGGTTCCAATTTTGATCATTGATGAAGAATTTACCGGGAACCTTGATGTTTTGACCATATACTAGCTCCGCTGGTGTGTAGTTGAGGTCTTCCTTGACGGAAGTTCGAATACCCAATAGGATTGTTGGAAGTTCTGAGCTTCAATGGGATGTATTACATCGAGCTGTTAAGGCGGATTTTAGTTGCTGTGGAACCTTTCGACGAGACCATTCGCTTTCGGGTTGTGTGCAGTTGTCCGAATGCGATGGGAACTTAGGAGCTTCGTGAGCTCGGTGAACAACGTTCACTCGAATTGTGTTCCTTGGTCTGTCGTGATGAAGAGTGGGACACCATATCTAGAGATATACTCATTGTAGAAGATCTTACTTACAGTTTTTGCGGTTATTTCTCGGATTGGATAAGCTTCTGGCCAACGGGTAAATCGGTCGACTATCGTTAGAATATAATGATAGCCATTCGATTGGGGCAGTGGACCAACCAGGTCCATGTGGATGTATTTGTATGTATTTGAACTTTAGACTTTTGACATGGGATACAAGATTTCGCTCAATTGCTTGTATCAGTATTCATTCTTGGCCAGAAGTATTTTGAAGCTATGAGTTTTCGCGTAGCACGTGTAAGCCATGTAGACTATCGAAAATTGTCCGTCGCATATTGAGAGGAACGTAGGGTCGATTTTTACCTGTTGAAGTCTCACACCAAATCTGCTGCTTGTCTGGTAGGTCGATCCGTTGCAGGTTTACGCTTGATTTTGGTGTGCGTGCTGAAATCCATTTCTGCAATTCGTCGTCGCGTTGTTGTTTTATAAGTAATTCCTTCGTGTCGAAGGAGAAGACGCTGAGTTCTGTGAGAAGTATTTCACCAGAACGAGACAAACAGTGCTCACCACATTGTGTTTACCTTTGATGTGATAAATGTCGGTAGTGAACTTGGCAATGTAATCGAGATGTCGTAATTGCCGCTGGGGACTACGTTCTGCCTTTGATGCAATAGCTGTTGTAAGTGGTTTATTGTCGGTAAATATAGAGAAATTTCGGCCTTCGACGAAATGGCGAAAATGTTTGATTGCTAAATATATAGCAAGAAATACTGACGAACTGCTGTATTTGGCGGATTGATGTTGGCTCTGGAAAATTTGAAATGACATCAACTCTGTCTTTCGACGGTAGGATGCCATCTTTCGAAATTGTGTGGCTCAAGAAGTCGAGTGACTTCATGCCGAAAATACATTTCGAAGCTTTAATATTAATTCCATATGCGGGGAGACGTTTAAATACTGACTCGAGATGTTCACTGTGTTCCATCTCGGACCGGCTTGCAACTAGGATATCGCCGATATAAGAGTAGATGAAGTCCAGCCCTTTTAACACTTCGTTAAGGAATCGCTGGAATGTCTGGGCTGAGTTACGAAGCCTAAAAGAAGAAGTTATCGCTGTTTTATGAATGTCCTCGAGAGTCATGGGAATTTGATGATATGCCCTAACCAAATCTTTTTTCGAGAAAACTGTGTATGTGGGGGATAGGATATCTATCTGGGACAGTGACAGTGTTTAATTGTCCATAGTCTCCACAAGGACGCCAGTCCTTGTCTTTCTTTTGCACCGTATGTAATAGTGAGGAGACTAGTGATGATGAGGTGCGGCAGATTCCGATGTCTGTCATAAACTGAAATTCAGTTTTTGCAGCTTTTAATTTCATTGCGTCGAGTTGTCGCGGTTTCGCACAAGGTAACCTACCTTGCGTGACGACTAGGTGGACTACGTTATGCTTCACTGGGAGATTGTAATTCGAAGCTTCAGTGAGCGAGGGGTATTTCTTTAAAAGAGCGCCGTAATCGTTGTTAATGGTGAAATGTTTTGGAGATGGCGTCTCAACTTGGGCTATGATTGCGTTCACAGTGAGGATAGTAATTGAATCAGAGTGTCTTCTGTTCTTTAAATCGACCACGAGACCATATTTGGACAGAAAGTCAGCACCTATAGTTTAGGCCTGTTTACTCCCGCGATGATGAGGGATGTGTGAACGAACGCCCGAGACCGAGATTAAGCTTCAAAAGTTGCGTGCGAGTGAGCCGAAACGACGGTGGAAGTAGCAGAGTCCAGATCAAGATGACGATCTCGACCTTGACCTGTGTCGGTAATTGAAACTCTGTCTGTTGTTTGGCGATCTGCCACGTGAAACAATGTTCAAACTGGCCAGTGTTCGCTGTACATCTGCCAATTGTTGTTGCGTCTTGTCCAGTTGTCTTTGCATTGAAGCAAGGACCGATTCACCGTTAGCAGTTGCCTTGCTTGTGGATGGCTGGTTGACAGCAGCAATTGGTTTGGGTGCTCTGGATTGAGCGTAAATCCAGATATTGTCGGTGACCGGTAGGATTTCATCGATGTCATTTTTGATATCCCGCGCCATTATCGCTCGTATGTCGTCTGGCAAACGTTTTAGCCAGAGATTTTTGAGTAAATCGTTGTTTACTAATTTTTTTTTGTTCAAGCAGGCGATAAAAGTGGGACGGTTTAATGTCTCCCATTTGTTGGAAACCGGAGAGCAGCTCGTGAAGTCGTTGCTCCTCGCTGTAAGTGTAGCGGTTGGTCAACGCGGATTTCAGTCGATTATATTTCGTGACTTCGATTATATTTTCGAGATTCGCGAATGTAGATGGCGAAATAGCTATATTCAGTAAAACGAGCAATTCCTCGTAATTAAGCGGCGCGGTGTATAAATAGTTTTGCTACTAGGAGTGCTATGAAGTGAAAAGGATTTTTCTGTTTGAGCCGCTACAAATTCAATAGCTGTTTTGCTTTGGCAAAGTCCGCTTAGCTTTAAAAAATAAAATAATAGCGGCCAATTTTGGTTTCAGCAATATTTGTTTGTGAATTTCCAGTAACGGAAAATAATTGTTCGTCATAGTTGGCTTTCACGTCAGTAGTAAATGTAAGCTATTCAGCGGTTTTTTTGAAAGTCTTATTTTTTTTAGTTTTATTTAACGCCAACTCTTCTTTAATTACTACGCCAACTATGATGAACCATTATTTTCCGTTACTGGAAATTCACAAACAAATATTGCTGAAACCAAAATAGGTCGCTAATTTATTGTTATTGTTTACTTTGATTTTAAAATGAGTTTTAAGTATTACCGGCGTACCACCCTCTTGTTTATTTCTATCGTTTCTAATTATTTTGTATCCTTTTGTTTCAATTTTACACGTTTTTTCAAGTTTTGTTTCTGATAATAATAAAATATCAGGATTGTGTCTACCCATTTAAAATCTATAAGATTTAGTCTTCTTTCTATCGATAATATAGAATTTACATTTAGAGCCTTTATTTTTAATTTTTTAATATTTACCATGAATATTTCTAATATTTATAATAAAGTTATTATTTTCATGATCAATCCGGATTGATAATGCAAATAATAACTTAAACTCTTTTTTTTAGATTAAATATTACCGAAGTTAAACACCATTTCCAACATTTATTCAAATTATTGTTAATTATTATTTTGGTGGTAACTTTTGATGCTTATCCATTCATAATTGATTTTGTTGTACTGAATTATAATACTTCCATTTTTTTGTCATTTTCAATTTTTTCATTTAAATCGCTAGTGGATGTTTGCTTATTAGTGGTTGTTAGTCGCTGTTATCCAAAACATCTGCTAAGTTGACTTCCTCTTTAATGTAGTTTGATTTAAAAGTTCTAGTCTGAGCCTTTTGTTGGCTTTGAAGTTTAGATTCTTGTATCTTTTTTATTATTTTCTGGTAAATCGGGCATTTCCGGAATGACGCAGGGTGTCTCATTTCTCTACAGTTTGAGCAGTACGCAATAGTTCCATCTTCTTGTTTTAGTTTTCATTGTTGAAGTTGGTGTTCTTTATCACATTTTACACATCGATGTGGAACATTGCAATTGATTGCTGAATGTCCAAATATTTGGCAGTTCCTACATTGTGTAATGTGTCCTTTTGCTTTAACTTGTTCCCATTTGATACGTTGATATCTTCAGTATCTCAGTTTATATACTTCATTCATGTTCGAATCAGCCGCAATATGAATCAAATTAATTGCAAGTTTGTTTTTATCTGCTTTGGATTTATTGATTCAAATTGTACACAATTCATAAATTTTAATTCGTCCATTTCATGTTCTAGGATGTTTCTTGGTTTATTCGCTTTAGGTGTGTATGTATAGTATTGTGTGCATACTTCATTTAACTGCTTTTTGCCTTATTCCATAGAGATATATTCCATAGACTCCGTATAGAGTACACGTTTATTATGATTAACTCATTGGATTATGAAGTCATTAATAGTCGACATTTCTAGTACCGTTGTAGTCTGACTTGGTGTATGTATTGTACATATATATTTATTTATTGGCGGTATTTTTGCCTTTCTTGTAGTATTTTTATTTTTATTATTATCGTTATGGCTAGTTGTCTTTATTGTTTGAGACTTTTTTACTCGGGTTGTTAATATTATGTTTCTTTATTACCTTACGGTTTGGTCGTCATAAAACTGGTATAAAACCTTCGTTATCGTCATCTATCGAGCTGTTATCTACTGTTGATTCCATGCTGATTTCGTTTAACGGTAGCGCATTAAACAGGCTACTCGTATCCACACTATGTATAATGTGGTTTTGTATTATCCACATTGCCTCTCTTTGTAATTTCGAAAAGTTGTCGTTCAAGCGTGTCTATCTTATTTTGCATGTTAATGTTGACTTTTAACAAATGCTCATTTTGTTTTATCACTTGACACATTTCGCGGTCTGTCCTGGAAATGGTTTCTATTGCTGCCCCCTGGTCTTTTTATTAGTTTGGGAGGTGTAATTGTTGTTTGCTGCCTACTACTTTCGGATGGTTACTCTGTATCCGAGTTAATCACTATACTTTCATAGTCATACATTTCGTTAAACTTTTTACACTGGTTTCACTTCACAATATATTTTTATGTCACTTTGTCTGGCAGTTCGATTCCACCTGGGGCTCTCTCTAGAAAGCTTCGGTATTAATAACTTTAATGTTGCACTGACAATATGTTTTTTTATATTTTTAACACTAAGATAACAGTTATTTTTATTTATTTGTATTAATTCACTTTTTTTTTTTTTTTTTGTTAATCCTACTTGATGTGTAATGTATCATTCAACGATCATTGAAAGGCTGGCTCCTTCTTTCGTGCGTTGGATTGTTTTGATGCACTTAAGCGATATTATTTTATTAATATAACTTTCTCAATTTTAGTGAGAATTTTACAAAAAATTGATGTTTTATAGAGAATTAATTGGAGAATAAGAAAAAAACGTCAATTGCGTTTTCGCTTAAAGTCACTTAAGCGACTTTTCATTTTAGGTACAGAAATATGAACACAGATTTTTTTGAATTCGTGTTAAGTGTTCGCAATGCTGTTAATTAGTACCATAAGATTTAAACTCTAGAATTGCCCATAAACGTGGGTTTGATGTGTCCTTATATGTCCAGAATGTTGTTATGTAATCCGATAATCTAACAAAAAAAAATTGCATTTAATTTTTAACTGCTTTATTTATGTAATTTGCTACATTATACTGATTTTTGTTTTTTGTGTTTAAGAATTTCGACCGATTGTGCATGTCCGTTTTAGTCGATTTTAATAACTACATTTTTATATAATTTTACAGGACTTATCTTCCTTATAATGGGAGTTATTGGTTACCTCACAAGTATGGTATTTAGTGTAATTTTATTTAGTTCAAAATTTCCTGAAACCGAAGCACTCGGATTATATCCACGCGCATCTGAATGGCGAGAAGTTAAAAAGCTGGACGGGGTTTGGAATTTTTATAAGTCGGTTCGCGGTAAGCCGATGCAAGGGGTGGACGAGAAATGGTACCTAAACGATTTATCGAAAACTGTACCAACGATACAAATGCCGGTGCCATCAAGTTACAATGATATCACACAGGATGCAACTTTACGGGATCATGTCGGTACGGTGTGGTATGATCGGAGATTTTTTATTCCGAACTCTTGGAAAACGGGCCGAAAAGTATTTATGCGCTTTGACAGTATAAACTATAATGCAACTGTTGTAAGTTGTCGTAAACTAATGTTGTTATATAAGATATGTAATCAATTTCTATTTGTATTATTTTACAGTGGATCAATGGTGTTCTAACAACAAAACACGAATTTGGTCATCTACCATTCGAATCCGATATCACAAATCTAGCGAAATTTGGTGAAGAAAATCGTGTTACCGTACTTTGTGATAATGTGTTGCTTCAAACAACAATTCCACAAGGGACCGTGTTCTATGAAACAACGGACTTTGGAACACGTATCCAACAGTCATATACGTTTGATTTCTTTAATTATGCCGGAATTCATAGGTCCGTATTTTTGTACACAACGCCAGAAGAGTATCTTGCAGATATTAAAGTTGTGACCGCAGTTGATGGAGAAGATGGTATTATTAATTTCGAATGTAAGTCTGCGGATGGAGAAGATACGACCAGGAGAATAGTAGTTCAGCTAAGCGATAAAGAGGATAATTTAGTGGCGAGTACAACGACTGAAGCGGGTGTATTGAGTGGATCTGCTGTAATACCGAGCGTGAAATTATGGTGGCCTTATTTAATGAATCCAGATTATGGATATCTATACGAAATGGTTGTAACTCTAGTCAATAACGAAGAGAATGTCGATTCGTATCACTTAAAAATTGGCGTTCGTACACTTTACTGGGATTCGAATCAGTTCTTGATTAATAATAAACCGATTTATTTCCACGGTTTTGGAAAGCATGAGGACTCTGATATTCGAGGCAAGGGATTAGACCATGCGCTTTTGGTGAAAGATTTTAATTTGCTTAAATGGGTTGGTGCAAATGCGTTCCGTACGTCTCATTATCCTTACTCGACGGAAACGATGGAGATGGCTGATGAAAATGGTATTATGATTATCGATGAATGTGCAAGTGCCGATACGGTGAATTACAGCTCAACCCTACTAAGGAAACATAAGCTCAACTTACAAAATTTGTATACACGCGATAAGAATCACCCGAGTGTTGTGATGTGGTCAATTGCCAATGAGCCCAGAACTAAATACTTGGAAGCCGAATCGTATTTTGGTGCGGTTGCAAACTTCACCAAGACAATGGATCCGACGCGACCAATTACCGCTTCGATTGATGTTAATGTGGTCGACGATAAAGCAGCTCAATTTTTAGACATAATTAGTTTTAATCGATATAACGCGTGGTACTCAAATCCCGGTAAATTAGATATGATCACAAAGCGAGTGGTAAGCGAAGCCGCCTCCTGGAGAAAAAAACACAATAAACCCGTACTATTGTCTGAGTATGGAGCTGATACACTATCCGGGTTGCATTCCAGTATACCGTTTATGTTTTCGGAAGAGTTTCAGCAAGCGGTAGTTTCAAATTATTTTAGAGCATTCGATCAGCTACGTAACGAAGGTTATTTTATTGGGGAATTCGTATGGAATTTTGCAGATTTCAAAACAGCGCAAGATATTACCAGAGTCGGCGGTAATAACAAAGGTGTATTCACGCGAGAACGTCAACCAAAATCGGCGGCGAATCGTTTACGAGAACGGTACTTCTCCCTATCGAATGTCCTTCATAAAAGTGAAATGCCCGATGATTTATTCTACTATATTATACAGCAATAATTAGAATGACTAGAATGACGTAATTTTATTTGCGAAATATGCGAATAGTAATTATTTTTTATATTTAAGGCGAATTTAATAGAAATAAATTGTTTTTTTTTTTTTTTTTTTGAATACTTACAGTTTTCATTTCCCATTCTCACAATATAGACAACTATAAGTGGATCTGACGGCAAAAAAGATAAGCTTGTTCCGGATATTTTTGTATGTTAATTTTTATTTTCATAAAGTATGCCGTGCTAAAATTTCATAGAAAAAAATCCGGAATGAGCTTATTTTTAATGCGCTAGATGTCACATTCCCAACTTTAACAGTCGTCAATAGCATAAAGCAAAATATATATATAAGAGGAGCCATGTAGAGATTCCAAGGTTAATCTATTTTACTTTCAACAATCTGTATGGGCCTAACAAGAACAATAAACTATAAAATAACTATGCCGATATGTTTATAAGATACGTATATATGGATTAAATATAGAAAAAGATTAAATTTGTGTATATAAATATATTAACACTATAAAATAAGATTAACCTCGGAAAAACCTGCCCATAAAATTTGCACTACTTGATTTCTCTTATATATTTATTGCTCGATGTCAATAGACACTTTGTTTATTTCATTGTATACTAGCTGACTCGGCGAACTTCGTACCGCCTCAAAATCAATAAATGTTGCTTAAAGTTATTATAGCTTAATTAAATTGAGTTTTTTTATTAAGATAAAATGAATTTCTCTCTCTCTCTCTCTCTCTCTCTCTCTCTCTCTCTCTCTCTCTCCTCTCTCTCTCTCTCTCTCTCTCTCTCTCTCTCTCATCTTCTCTCTCTCTCTCTCTCTCTCTCTCTCTCTCCTCTCTCTCTCTCTCTCTCTCTCCTCTCTCTCTCTCTCTCTCTCTCTCTCTCTCTCTGGCACTATACCCCATCAAGATATTTGGCCGCCTTAAATGAGGTTTAATAATCATTTTTTCATTTCGGATAGTGACTAATGAGTTATTAATTCATTGATCCTAAACCAGCCGTGCAATTTTTTCCTTGTCACTACCGGGAATTGAACCCGAGACCTCCGGGGCGGATAAAATGAATACTCCAAATTAATTAAATTCAATCAAAATGAAATATATTTTAATTACATTGAAATGAATGTAATTCACGTGGCAGCAAGGAATTCGTTTTATTGAATTGATTCGAAATGATTCGCGTAGCATTGTTGCACTACTTTCTTTTAAACTATTTCCTGAGTAGGTTGCAATAGGGTCAATTCCCTTCAGTAAAACATCTTGTGATATACGACATTTTTTGTTTTATTGTCAGATGCGAGAACGAACAAAGCGGATGGTATGTCGATACGTGAACATGCTACGTACAATTGGCCGTGAGAGAAACATTCATTTTCTAGATTCAGGCCACAAACACTCAAGGATGGGCCTTGTGATTTGTTGATCGTCATGGCGAATGCAAGACGAATCGGAAATTGAATTCGTTTAAACTCGATTGGCATATCGGTTGAGTTAATCAGAATTCTCGGAATGAGAACTTCCTCACCTTTGAACTTTCCTTGAGATTTCTCAAAATAAAACGCGTTCCGTTATATAGTTTTGGTTGATTCAGGTTTCATAGCATGATGATTCCCGGCAACACACCAACTTTCAGTTGTAAATTGTGCGGGGGCAAGCCGGCCAGATCCAATGAGTTTAAAAATTCAGTTGGACAGTTGGTTGATTCGTCTTTGTTTGTCACACAGTCGATAGATTTGAAGGAATGAAGTGGACCGACGATTAGATTTTGAATTGTGAAATTTAAGTGATCCCCATTTTTGTTCTTTGCCGCAGGAATTATTCGTTCACTCACCCAATTGTGATTTTTGTGGTTAGTAATATTGTTCGGGAACACTTTGTTGATGAGCTCGTCCTTCGTTGAGACAAAATTGCAAAAGTTCAGAGGAAACGATAAAAATAAAATAAAGTAGAAATGTGCATGCAGCCTCCAGTCGGATTCGTAACCAGTACCTTGCGGTCCAAGCGCCGAAGCTTTAACCACTGCACCACTCGTCACATACAAACTACAACTACAAAATTCATATAAAAAAAGGTTTTTTTATTAGATTTTTGGGGCTTCCCTTTTGAGTTTTTCCGACTTTTCTTTTTTCCTAAACCACCACTGTATTGAGACGAACAAAATAAAAAAAAACAAAATGTACTAAATATATGAGAAAATGAATTTTCTTGATAACTTTTTTTTTGGTGAATTTTTCCAATGTTTTAATAGTTATTATGCTATTCGGAACGGAGTCAAATCCAACAAAACAAAGATCCTAAAAATCGGTCCAGCCGTTCTTCAGTTATAAATGGTGTAACTAACCCGACTTTGTTTTATACTGTTACGGTGACACCTAGAATAGAATAGAATAAGTTAATTTCATTAATTGTTCAATTACATTTATAATGTTTACTCAACATTTAGGCGTATTTCTATACTAACATATTTGCTGCGCATTTAGGATTATTCTAGAAACAAATATTTTGGTATATAAAGGCGCGCGTTGACGTGTATTGCTGAGTATTATTTTAAACGTGATACAGTGAAGGTTAAATAGAAAGATTATTAAAGTGATTATTAAAGCGATTATTAAAGTGATAATTAAAAAGTGTGTTATAATTATAATAATTAATTGTGAAAATTGTGTTGTATAATAAATTGTGTTGTGTAAATAAAATTGTGTGAGTTAAAATTGAAGCAGTGTATTTATTCACAATCCAGTGATTCGAACCTTGATTGACAAGGCAAAATCGTAACAATTGGTGACAGCGGTGGGATTGTGAATAATAAGGAAAATGATTCTCTACGGATTAAAGCTTGCGCAATTAAAGGAGCAACTGACACGGCGAGGTTTGGCCAGTGAAGGCACAAAAGCTAGTTTGGTGGAGCGACTACGTGAGGCCATGGAGAAGGAAGGTTTAGATCCAGACGTGTATGATTTCGAGGAGGAAAAAACGGATGAGATCAGTATGGATAAGAAACAAAAGGACGTACAAACGGTGGTCGAAACAATGCAAAACCCATCTGGAAGTTTCAATTTTTCGCAGTTGATGGCTGCTATGAATCAAATGATGGGACAACAGTTGGAGGGAATTAAACAATCGAACCAGGATATGAAACAACAGATGTTTCAAGTGGAGCAACAAGGAGTGGACATTAAACAGAAGATGGTACAAATGGAGCAACAAGGAGCGGACATTAAAAACCAAATAGAAGTTGGTCAAAAGAAAATGGACGAGAAGTTTCTGGAGTTATCTTCTACACTATACGGTAAAGTGGAAAAACTGCAAACAGAAGTACACGCTGAAATTCAAAATGTTAAAGGGACGGTTCAACAAAAATTTGAATCGGTTAAACAAGATTTTCAAACGGAAGTTAAACGTTTCGAGAAGGAGCTCCAAGATGTAAAAGTGAATGGAACGACACATCAAGCAGTCCATGGAGTTCACCAGTGGTGTTAGTCGAGAAAAAGGATGGTAGCATGAGATTCTGCGTGGATTATCGAAAATTAAATGCTGTGACGAAAAAGGATAGTTACCCATTGCCAAGGATCGATGACACGTTAGACACATTATCGGGTGCTCGAATATTTTCGACATTAGATCTGCAAAGCGGCTATTGGCAAGTGGAAGTCCAGGAGGAAGATCGCGAGAAAACGGCATTCAGTGTGGGTAACGGATTATGGCAATTTAACGTTATGCCATTCGGATTATGTAACGCCCCTGCGACTTTTGAACGGCTAATGGAGCGCGTGCTAAAGGGATTACATTGGAGGACGTGCCTCGTATATTTGGACGACATCATCGTTATGGGCAAGGATTTCGACGAGCATTTAAGGAATTTGGCAGAGGTTTTGGATCGGATACAAGCCGCCGGATTGAAGCTAAGCCCAAAGAAACGCAAACTATTTAGAACGGAAGTAAAATATTTGGGTCATAAGGTAACAACCAATGGAATCCATACCGATGAAGACAAGATCGCAGCAGTGAAGGAATGGCCACGACCTAAAAACTTACATGAATTACGGAGCTTCCTTGGATTGTGTACCTATTATAGACGATTCGTGCCAGGATTCGCCAATATTGCAAAGAGTTTACACGAGTTAACCAGGAAGAACAAGGCATTCGAATGGAAGGATGAACAGGAAGAGGCATTTGTGGAACTAAGACGTCGATTATGCAAAGCACCAATCCTCGCATACCCTATACCCAACATTAAATTCATTTTGGACACCGATGCAAGTAATGACGGTATAGGAGGAGTATTATCACAGGCAACAAATGGTGAGGAGCGAGTTATTGCATATTACTCCAAGATGTTATCAAAACCGGAACGGAATTATTGTGTAACACGGAAAGAGTTGTTGGCTATAGTGGAATGTGTTAAGCACTTCCATAAGTACCTCTATGGCCAAAAATTTCTTCTACGGACGGATCATGGAGCTTTGCGCTGGTTGTTACAATTCAAAAATCCAGAGGGACAAGTGGCACGTTGGATCGAACGTTTGCAAAGCTACGATTTCCAAATTGAACATCGGAAGGGAACCGCACATGGAAATGCCGACGCATTATCAAGAAGGCCATGTCCCGTGGAATGCAAGCATTGTAGGCGTGTGGAGGGTAAGGAAAACATCATTGATATTCGGCTTATGCAAGTGCTACCTGATGAGGAATGGACTGATGAAATGATCAAGAAGGAGCAATTACGGGATGCTGACCTGTCATTCATCATGGAACATAAGGAAAAGGAACACCGTCCCACATGGAGTGAGATAGCTGACAAAACTCCGATTGTAAAAGCATATTGGGCTCAATGGGATAGCCTCCACATAGAAAATGGATGTTTAAAACGAAAGTGTGAAAGCACGGATGGTAAAGTAAAACAATTGTTGGTAGTGGTGCCAAAAGATCGGATAGCGGAAATCCTCAAGGAGTATCATGGAGGAGCAAGTGGAGGTCACCTAGGGATTAATAAAACATTAGCCAAAATTCGCCAACGTTTCTACTGGTCCGGATGTAGACAGTCAATAGTAGAATGGTGTCGAAGATGTGACCAATGTGCGGCAGTGAAGGGACCAGCACGAAAAAGCCGTGGAACCATGAAACAATATAATGTCGGGGCACCATTTGAGAGAATTGCAATGGACGTGGCGGGGCCATTTCCGACCACCGAGAGCGGAAATAAATATGTGCTAGTAATAATGGATTATTTCAGCAAATGGCCGGAAGTGTACCCCATACCCAATCAGGAAACAACTACAATAGCTGATGCCGTGGTTAACAATTGGATTAGCAGATTTGGTGTACCGATGGAAATTCACACGGATCAAGGAAGGAATTTCGAATCGGTGGTATTTCAGGAGATATGTCAGATGCTTGGAATCAATAAAACGAGAACGACGCCTTTACACCCACAGTCGGACGGTATGGTGGAAAGATTCAATGGCACATTGGAGGAATTTCTAGCAAAGGTTGTGGAAAGGAACCAACGTAACTGGGATCGACATATACCGATGTTCCTGATGGCCTACCGATCAGCGGTACATGACATAACAGGAGTGGCACCAGCTAAAACCATATTTGGGAACAATCTGCGATTACCGGGAGATTTAAAATTTGGGGCTGTTCCATCAGCAGCTCTATGCGGACAGGATTATGTCGACCGAATGAAAGAGGAACTCAATGAAATACATCAATTTGTACGGGAGAAAATTCGTATAACAAGTGATCGAATGAAAGCTCGATATGACATACGAGCAAACAATCAAGGCTTCGAGGAAGGGCAATTGGTATGGCTTCACAACCCGCAACGGCAGAAGGGATTATCACCGAAGTTGCAACCCACATGGGAAGGCCCTTACACTGTCATTAAAAGATTGAACGACGTGGTTTATCGCATACAGAAAGGACGGAAAGGTAAACCAAAGGTGGTGCATTTGGAGCGTTTGGCGCTCTACAGAGGAGGTGATCTGGATCCTGTTCGGGACGAACAGGCTTAGGTGGGGGGTAGTGTTACGGTGACACCTAGAATAGAATAGAATAAGTTAATTTCATTAATTGTTCAATTACATTTATAATTTATAAACAACATTTAGGCGTCATTTCTATACTAACATATTTGCTGCGCATTTAGGATTATTCTAGAAACAAATATTTTAGTATATAAGGGCGCGCGTTGACGTGGAATGCTGAGTATTATTTTAAACGTGATATAGTGAAGGTTAAATAGAAAAATTATTAAAGTGATTATTAAAGTGATTATTAAAGCGATTATTAAAGTGATAATTAAAAAGTGTGTTATAATTATAATAATTAATTGTGAATTTTGTGTTGTATAATAAATTGTGTTGTGTATAATAAGGTGTGTTGTGTAAATAAATTGTGTAAGTTCAAATTTGAAGCAGTTGTATTTATTCACAATCCAGTGATTCGAACCTTGATTGACAAGGCAAAATCGTAACAATAGATATAAACAACAGCGACATCTATCAATAACTGGTGTGAAATTTTTTTCTAACTTTTGGAGTCAGGCACACAAGTCATAAATTAAGGTTTAATGACTTGTGCCTCACGCCGACATATTCGTCTAAATTTCCGACTAACTGAATTGATGGTTAGTTCGTGCCAGTTATTAATAGATGTCCCTAATTTTCATAAACCAAAATGATCCATCAATTTAGTTAGTCGGAAATTTAGACAAAATAATCAACGTTAGGAGTTTGGGGGGCGAAGTTCGAGATGCATACCTCCTCGCGGTACTCTCTGGGTGACTCTAAATGAATCAGGCTTTGTAGTGGAGACGTGCATGGGAAGTCCTATTAGTAATGGACACTACATGTCAGGTCAAGTTATTGGCACCTGAAAACCAATACCAAATCAGCGTCTGTTCTCCAGGTTATGTGCGGCTAAAGCGGGCATCTGTCTTGTATTAAGCGGCTCGCTATATAAATGTGTTTCAAGGTATGACTGGATCTGGATGCCTTAAGATTCTCACCAGTACATGACCCACACACGTAACAAGCGAGTTGAGCGTCAGGCCAACAACATCTCCTCATAAAAACAATTAAGTTATAAACCTTATCAAAAGCCTCGGATTACCATATCGGATTCATCACAAAATCAACTCAGAACACTTTTCATAACAGCGACCATCAGAACGGAGGAGAATTTGGAGTTGGCTTAGCATCATATGATGACGATCACGATCATTAATGTACATGCACCTACCGAAGATAAATCTGATGACATCAAAGATCTATTCTTCGTCGAACTGGAGGATGTCATCAATAACATACCGCACCACGACATTAAAATCATCGTGGGCGACTTTAATGCAAAAATCGGAAGAAGTGCAGAAAATACATCGCACAAAGGTCCTAATAGCTTGCACCTAACTAGTAACAACAACGGCCAACGCGTCACCGACCTTGCAATAATGTACAACTTAGTTGTATCAAGTACGTTTTTCCCACATACGAGTAAGAGAATCCACAAAGTGACGTGGAGATCGAATGATGGAAGAACGGAAAACCAAAGTGATCACGTCATGGTGTCTAAGAGACACTCCACCAGCATATCTAACGTTACATCTTACAGAGGTGCAGATATGGACAGCGATCTTGATCTCGTCTTGTTGATGCTCTAAAACACCAAGCATCACTGCAGAATTACCAATCAGCTGTCACTAACTATTTAGAGCGGCCCAGCAACAACAAAGAAGCTGCAATACAGTCAAATATAACCACCGCGGCACAAAACACTATCGGAAGAAGACCCCCGAGATCCCGCAATGATTGGTTCGATGATCAATGCCGCCAGGTCGTCAAAAATAAACGAAAGCTTCGTGAAAAATGGTTGGCTCGCAACACCAGAAGCACTCAACACTAGAATATCTCCGTGGCAGATCATGCATCATGCATTGAAAACATCAGCTTCCACCCAAGAAGTACAGCCATCAAAGACGTGAATTGAGAGTTGAGAACAAACGTGGTTGATGTTCTCTCAGTATGGCAAACCTACTTTCAAAGTCTGCTAAATCGGAATGACTAGGTGACCACCATTAGAGCAATAGCTCCTCCAGGTGATGAGGTCTTTGTCGAATATCCCACAGTAGAGGAAGTGGACGCAGCTATTAGTCGATTGGAAAATGGAAAGGCACCTGGTCTCGATAGAATCCCCGCAGAATTAATTAAGCTCTACTCTTGCAACAAGTCTATATGATCTCATCGTTTGTATTTGGACCAAGAAGAGTTGCTTATTAAGAGTTCATTGTTTGGTTAGCAAGCTAAGTGATTGGATGTGCTGTTTGTTTTTTCCAATTGAAAAATAATTAAATAATTTTTAATAATTATATTTGAATTTAGTTTATTTGATTAATTTTTCTTGTGTGCCAAAATATTGTATATAAGTGTATATAGTGTGTATATTTATATATATATATATATGTATGTATATATATATATATATATATATATATATATATATATATATATATATATATATATATATATATTTATATTGTGACTTTTTTAAGTGAGTGTAAATATTAAATTAGTGCATACATAGACTTTTTGTATTGCCCATTATACGTTAAGGTTTATTTTTGAAAGTAATATGGAGTGCGGCAAATGCAACTTACAATTTACAGACTATACTATGATTTGTTGCTCTGGTAAAAATCTCCACTATGGCTGTGCCTGTGTCAATCATGTGGCATGTAATATTATTAGTAAATGCCCCAATATTATGTGGTTCTGATGCAATGATTGCAAGGATCTTATTAAAAATCACATCTTCAACAAATTAATTGGTGTAAATGGCGCTAACAACAACAATATGGTGCAAGATGGTTTGCGAATATTATGGATGAGCAGGCCTCCAATAAAAATCAAATTAGCAGAATCCTGGATTGTTTGATTGGGAGGGGGGGGCGTAAAGCCTTTCATTTCATCTGCATTGCCTATATGCTCAACTGTGGTATTATCTCCTGATGCACCGTTCCTTTTTGTGATACCATTGCGGATATTAACTATCGCCGTCATATTCAGTCAGATGTTGGATTGTGTGCTGATCCTGATACGACGATTACTCCGCATGGAGTTTTAAGTGTCCCCGAATCTTTGGAAATTCCAATTGTATCCAGTGGTTCGTTTATGGAAGTATCTGCTGATCGAATACCCCTTCTGTGTCTGGTGAGGATTATAGTCATTGAACTACCGGAATGCTCTGTGAAACGTGTTTAACTCCACATCCAAGTCCGCAATCAGCTCTATTTTCTTCGACTGAGAATTATACGACGGGTACTACTTCCTGTGGCAATATTACTGCAATTTTCCAAAACAATCGTTTGGATAATCAACAAATTCGTAATAATGGACAAATTTGTGGTACTAGAGATCTACAATTTGATTTTGGAATTAAACCAAAGTTGGCATCAGCTCTGAACTTAGTAGTAAAGCGCTTGATTCTGGCCTACCGGTGTGCTTATTCAGCAGTTCAAAAGGAAAATTTTTGGTCAAATGTGCCTCTGCGGGAGATGTTTCCAATGTCTGCAGCAACGGATTCAACGATATTTTAACAAACTATAATAATTTAGTTAATATAAACGCTGTTCCATGTGAGAATCATGAAAGTATTCATTCTTGTATTAATTTTGGTCATTTAAATGTTCGTAGCTTAGTAAAGCATTTTGATGAGGTTTGTATTATGTTGGACGTGCGCAAATTTGACTTTAGAGAACAAATATTAATTAATTGCATCGGCACTAAGCATTATCAATTGCTTAATAGTTTAATTGCGCCGGACTTACCAAATACAAAATCATACGAGGAGTTAACTGGAATGTTGGAGAATCATTTGTGCCCGAAACCAAATGAAATTACAGAGCAGCATACATTTCTGCTTAGAACACAACACGAAGGTGAATCAGTGGCAACATACGTGTCAGAGTTGAAACGTTTAAGTGTTTTCTGCCATTTTACATGTACATCCTGCAATAAGAGTACAGCAGTTTATACGGGGCATTGGTGACGCGGATACTCGCCAGCGTTTGCTAGAAGAAATTCAACCCAGTATGGATAGAATTGTGAAAACGGCATTAGCAATGGAAGCATAAAAAATTCAAAGTCAATCAATGCAGAAGGTACACCAAGTCAAGGAGAGCGCCGAGATATATCAGAATGAACGGTGGCCAAAACGAAATGAAAATATGTCGAAGAGTTTTAACGATGGTGGCTTAGGCACGGGCGACAGTAACAATAGACAATTAACTTGCTATAGATGTGGAAAACCAGGGCACAAAGCGAATGATTGCAGAAGCAAGGATAAATTATACTGCAATCAGTGTAAATTAGCGGGTCATGCTTCAAATGTATGCATGAAGAAATACAAATAAGTTCCAGCACAAATTATACGAATTCGATAAAAATCATTGATAATTGTCAAGAAATAAATGCACTGCAACTGATTACAGAGTCGGGTGAGAGGAGCAAATTCCTGATACGGGTTTCAATTGAAGGCAAACCATTTGAAATGGAATTTGACACGGGATCGGCCATATCGACAATCAGCGAGAAATTATTGCACAGTAAACTACCAAAGGTCAACATATGGCCAACTAATACGAAGTTAAAGGCATACAATGGTAGTATCTTCCCAGCGTTGGGGGTAGCAAAGGTATCAGTTAGCCATGACGGTAAATCTATACGAGGAAATTTATATATTGTGGATGACAGATTCGATAGTATCCTTGGTCGGGAATGGATAAAAGCATTACAACTATTACCCCCATCGGATGTCAAAAGTATTACAACCGTGAACGTAGACGTCAACAAACTGGAGAAAATGATCTTTGAAAGCAATGACGATTTCTTCAAAAAAACAATTGGTACAATTCCACAGTTTAAAGGTCAATTGAAACTTCGTGAGGGGGTTTCTCCAATCTACATTAAACCAAGGCCAGTTCTGTACGCTATACGTCATTTGATTGAAGACGAAATTGAAAGACTGGAAAAATCTGGAACATTAGAAAAGGTCGAACATTCGGACTGGGGAACACCAGTTGGGCCAATAATTAAGTCGGAAAATCAGATCAGATTGTGTGCAGATTACAAAGTGACACTAAATAAGGTTGTAATGGATGACAAATACCCAATTCCTAAAATCGAAGACATGATGCACAAGTTGGCCAATGGTAAATATTATTGCGTGTTCGATGTGCATAAAGCCTATTTACACATGGCTATAAATGAAGAAAGTGCACTAATGCAAACAATAAGCACGCATAAAGGCCTTTACAAGGTTCATAAACTAATGTTCGGAGTAAAAACGGCACCCAATATCTGGCAACGCTTTATGGATGAAAAAATAACAAATGATCTCAGTGGAACACAATGTTTCTTTGACGACAATATTGTCGGTCGCCGGTCGTACATTGCCGGAGACGATGGAATGAGTACAGGCCCTATTACAAAAATTACGCCGATATAATATGCATCTAAATAAAGAAAAGTGTAAATTATTCAGAGAAGAAATTACATACTTGGGCTATACAATAAGTGAGGCCGGCATACAGAAGATTTTGGATAAAACTAAAGCAATCGCTGAAATTGCACAACCGAAGGACGTGTCGGAATTGCGTCAATTCATTGGGATGGTAACATATTATAATAATTTTATTCCCGATATGGCAACAAGGCTAAATCCGCTTTACAAATTATTACGAAATGATGTGGAATTCAGGTGGGATGAAGGGTGCCAACGAGAATTTGCTGACATTAAGACGGAATTACAAAGCGAATCAGTATTGATGCCGTATGAAGAAAAACTCCCGTTGATTTTGGCAACTGATGCTTCCCTGTGGGAATTTCTGCAATATTATCACATAAAACACCAACTGGGGAACGACCAATTGCGTATGCGTCTCGAACGTTATCAAGAAGTGAGTCAAATTATAGCCAGCTTCATAAGGAAGCGACAGCTATTTACTGGGCGCTTCTAAAATTTTTCAATTATTGTTATGGACGCGAATTCACTTTGATTACGGATAATAAACCTTTAGCAATGATATTGAGCACAGATAAAAGCCTACCGACATTAACATCACAACGACTACTAAGTTACGCGCAGTTCCTATCCGGTTTTAAATACAAAATTGTACACAGGGAGGCAAAAAACCACATGAATGTAAATTTTCTATCTCGGCATCCGGTGGTGGAAACCTATCAACCAAGCGACAAAGAAGAACTTACAGTGTATCAATTGTCGGAAGATATTCTAAAAATAACGAGTGGAACAATTTCGAAGGCAATGAAAAGTGATAACATTCTATGTGATCTATACAACCGTCTACAGATTGGAAGTAATTTAGAAGGTACACCATTTAAGGGGCAAGAAGCTGAACTAACACTACAAAATGGATGCATTTATAAAGGTATCCGGATCTTAATTCCAATCACACTACATAAACAAATCCTTAATGAGTTACATATGGCACATATTGGTATCGTCAAAATGAAAGCATTAGCACGGAGCTATTGTTATTGGACAGGCATAGACCGATATCGGTCCGATATTGAGGCAATGGTGAAGAGTTGTAGAGAATGCGCGAGAGTTGCAAAAGAACCATCGACGGCGCCTATACATACGTGGGAGCTTCCAACTATGCCTTGGCAACGAATACGTATTGATTTTGCGGGGCCATTTATGGAACATTATTTTATGGTGGTAGTGGATGCAAGAACAAGATGGTTAGAGGTGGTGCCCATGAAAAATATCACAAGCTTCCACACCATCAGATCATTACGCGAAATTTTTGCACGTTTTGGCTTGCCACCAATAGTGGTAACGGACAATGGTACTAATTTTACGTCTAAGGAATTCCAAGATTTCTTACGAAGCAACGGTATCACACATAAGCGAACGGCTCCAGCACACCCATTCACCAATGGACAGGCAGAAAGAAGTGTCCAAACATTAAAATTTGCATTACGGGCCGCAATGAATGATCCAGGAGATCTTCATTTGAAACTACATCGATTCTTACTGCAATACAGGAAAATAATTAATTCAACAACAGGGAAAAGCCCAGCTGAACAAATGCTACGATTTAATTTACGATCGATCATCGATTTAATTAAGCCGACAGAGAGGGTAAATGATTATACGAATATCAACCCATCAAAGTGTACAAGACGGGAGCTGAGCATAGGCGATACAGTTCAAATCCGTTGGTACCAAAATAAAACGATCAAATGGAAATTTGGTAAGGTAATACAGAAAGAGGGTTTCTTACACTATCTGATTGAAGTCGAAGGAAAATCTCATCGCCGACATATTGACCAAATACGTGCAACGGGGGTTGAAGGAAATACAGAAGGTTACTCGAATATATTAAAAAAGTATCCAAATACAGATGAACCGATGGTTACAACAGATGGCGTTTATTCTACGAAGAACAACGATGATGAAACTACTACAACCGGAATGGAAAGTAAAGAATTTACAAATGAATTTGTTACAGGCTGGCTACTGCCAACCTGCAGATTTAACTAAGCGCATGCAGAGGCCTCCACGGTGATATTTTGCCGGCTACGTTCTCAGGGAGAAGTGCTAAGGTCGTGGGGTTTGAGGCTTGCATGACGCTCCTGGCTTACACCGTGATCATACAGAAAGTTAGGGGAACGCAAATAATAATAAAACCGAGTTCCGCCGAAATTCGTCGGCCGGAACCTGAGGAACGAACACAACAAAATTATAAACCGGTAGAGGTGCCTTGGTGCGCGCATCCATTCGAATTCAAACAGGGCAAAGCCCCGGTTACGAAATTGGATGCGGGCACCAAGGGACCGCAAACACTAAACCGACACAGAGGGAGTCTCCGCTCCCATCATACCACACCCGGAAAAAATTTAATAATTCATTTTATTTTTTAAGAAAAAGAAACAAAAAAAAACGAAGAGAAACAACTTCCCCCCTCCACCCGCACCAGAAGAAAACGAGTGAGAGAGAGAGAAAGCAATGCGTACCGAGCGCGTGCACCCGCTGTGCGGCGGTCGATCACAAAAATTTTGAAAATTATTATATAGGAATATAATAAAAATATATATAAAAGAAATAAAATCAAAAAAAAAATTAAAATAAAAATAAAAAATTGTACCTTAATTATTTAATTTAAAAAACTGTTGCAGCCTTGGTGCCGTTGTTGTTGCGGGGCCTCTCCCCGATAAAAATATGAGTTGCGGCCTTGCGCGGCCGTCGTTGCGGCAGACCACCGATAAATAAAACAAGCCGGTTGGCTACTCCGTTGCGGCAGACCACCGATAAATAAACCAATAGCCGGTTGGCTACCGTTAGTTGCGGGGCCTCTCCCCGTTACCAAAATAAATACAACTGGCCGGCTGGCCACCCGTATTGTTGCGGGGCCTCTCCCCGTTACCAAATAAACGACGAGGTGCCGGTTGGCAACCCGTTACGTTGGGCGTGGTACCGCCGAAAATCTTTAGCCTTGACTGACCGCCGAATCCGTCGACGTGTCTTTCCCTTGATTCGGCCCTACCGCCGGTTTATTCCAACAAATAATAGAACTTGGATAATATTGTACTCTACGATAAATGGAGCACCGGTTGATAAATCAGAAATCGGTACCAGTTGATAAGTTCTACCCGTAGATAAATTTGGTACCCGTTGTTAATTTTGGTATCCGTTATTAAATCGGTACCCGTATAATTAGATCACACTATAAATAAAAGAAATGACGAGCCTCGGTTGGCCGCCCTTACTTGTTAAAATCCAGTGCCAACCCGCCGCTGGTATGAACACCTCCTCAATTTGCTTTTACTTTGTTGCTTTCAGATTACTGTAAATCTCAATATGCGTAAACAGCAACATGTAACGACAACCGATATCCCACTCAATAAAAACCGCTACCCAACGCCGCCGCTGTATCCGACCGACACAGGTGCTACTCGATGAAATTCCCAGAAAATAGTGTGACACCCGTTTCACAACTGGACGTACGGTTTGCTTAGTACCGCACCCGAAATAACACACCCGTTAAATAACTGGACGTACGGTTTAAACAAATACGATATTTTTATTGTTATGCCTTATACCGACTCCACGATATAGATTCACACTTTTACCCAATAATCAAATAATAGGTGAAATATAACTCTGATTTTGGATATAAATAAAACTTTCCTCGTATATTGCTGACAAGTCAAATTATATTTTTTTTTTTTTTATTTAAACACATCAAACGGCGTACGCCGAAAATACAATTGTTTTTCTCAACAGAAAACCGATTCTTATATAATCACTCACATGGATCTTAATATTTTATTATTCAAACTCGATTCTATTTTTTTTTATTAATCAAAATTACAACCAACTTAACTTTTATAATTATTATTTCCTTTTTTATATATGCAAAAAACTGAATCAAAACTCGAAACTTATTATAAAAAAAAAATCAACACTCGAATATCAAAATCAAAACTCTTTGAAAATCACTACTCGAATGTCATAATCAAACAAAATTGGAGCGCCGCACAGGCACAACTCGTAAAACGTTCTAGAAGAAATTAATCTCTCTTCTCTGTCTCTCCTTTATATCAAATTTTCGTTGGTATAAAAGAGAGACATATAAGAAAAAACATTTTTTCCAAAACGTTTTACTTTGCACACACTCGATGCGCATTGTTCTCTCTCTCTCCCCATTCTTTCTCACCTCTGCGCCACCACGCGATGGGGCACAAAACAAAACGTCGAGAGTGCGTTCATAACACATTCGAGGTGAATAAAAAAAATAAGAGAAGATGGTTGCGACCAACACAGTCGTAACAAATTAACTAATCGGCAATCAAAGGAGTCGCAACCGGTGGAAGTTGCTTCATCAACGTCAACCTCAGGGCAAGCAACGAGTAGTATACAAAAAGAGGTTGAAATTAAATCTGGGCATATACGAATGGATGAACCAGATAGTCTTATAGTCCGACGGTCAAGCCGAGTGTGTCGACCCCCTAATAGGATGGATTTATAATGGGTGAATTTCCTTTCGCCGGGAAGACTGTTATGTATTGGATTACCGACCTTCGACTGTAATAAATATTGGGCAATACTTCTCAGTCCTTTGTACAGATATATAAAATAAACATGGCAGCATTCTAAAATGGACTATATAATAAAGCACACCATGTAGAATATTAATAACAATAAATGTATATAATAATTACTGTGTGGTTTCATTAAGTATATAATACTTGCTTTAACTGAAACTTTTCTTAGCAGTAAAATTACAAGCCAGTCACTTCGCATTCGAATAATACACGTTGCAGTGGGGTTTGCCTTTATTTTCGTGATACTTTAAAAATCAAGAAATTATTTGCTGGAGCATTTGGTAAATTGGAAGTTTTAGCATCGGAACTTATGGGATGTGGTGGTAAAATTCCTATTTTGATTATTTATAATCCACCATCAACTCGTCCTGAAGATATTGATGATCTACAAACGATTTGTTCTCAATACTTATCCCAGTATGTAAAAATTGTTTGCTGTGGGGACTTCAACTATAATATGTTGGTTAGTAGTAAATTTACTGTTTATTTATATTTATATAACTTGTATTATTTACCATTTGGATCAACTAGATTAGAAAACACCTTATTGGATTTAATAATATTATATAAATTTGACAAAGAAAATATTATATCTTTTGGACAGTTCCTGCCATATCATGATCTAATTTTTGCCAGTTAAAAATTTAGTCGAGTCAGAGATAAAATTTCATATACCTATGTTCCTGATTATAAAACTATCAATAATGAAAATTTTATCAACTGTTTCTGTTCATTAGAACTTAAACTTACTTGATGCATTTAATTCAAATTTTATATACGAGTATTTGGATTCCGTTTGTGTTCCTCGCAAAAGAATTATTACAAATGCTTAACAAATACTAACAAATGCTTTTCTGGTCCTTGGTTAAAATGCTAATATTTTGGGTTTAATTAAAAATAGAGAGCGTTCTTACAAATCCTTCAAGAGATCTGGTTTACAGAATGACCTTGTATCATTTAAATATTTTAGAAATAAAATAAACAAAGTATTAGGAATGCTAAACAATTATTTTATTTTGGTAATGTTAATAACTCTAAAGTATTATGGAATAAATCAAAATCACTGCGCGTTTCAATGTAAATCAAGTGAAACATCTATTGTGTTTTCTGCTGTAGAAATTTTGAATGGGATCCGTTTTGAAATTATCTTACTATAAAGGTGTTCTGCCTTTACCTCATTCATTCTGAATTTTTTTTTGTGCCGGTAATGATGCTTTAGTATTTGATTGTGTAGATGAACCTATGGTGTTGAATGCGGTTCAAACTGTCAAATCGGATCTGATAGCATTTGATAAGGTAATTTCAAATTAATAAAATTATTTATTGATTATTCTTACCTCAAATCACTTTCATTTTGAACCAGTGTTTGACGAAATCTGTTTTTCCTAATTTTTGGAAGGTAGCTTCTGTCATTCCTCTTCGTAAGAAGGATGTAATTGGCAGTACTGATGATATTAGGTATAAAGGTACTTGAGAACATGGGTTTTTTTTCGATTACATAAATTGGTTTAAGTCATATCTATCAAACCGGCGACAATTTGTAATAATAGGAAATGAGAAATCAAACGTTATTAAAGTTACATCTGGTGTTCCCCAAGGATCACACCTCGGGCCTTGGATTTTTATTGTTTTCATAGACCGAATAACCGAGATAATCAAAAACTCAGACGTGCTCATTGTTTGACAACACCGCAATTCGTATTTATATTAAATAAGCTTGAACTATTTAATTCGTTAACCATTTATTTCCACATATTAATCACTTGTTATCTTCACATCATTAACGTCCAAGATTCCATAGAATCAACATCCCACACGTACATGATGAAGCTGGATGAAAATGGGTGGCGGAAGTCAATGCAGCCAAATCTAAATTAAACAAATTTGGCTATATTTAGAATATAATTATTAACTTATATAACAATACTTATGTATCTGTATGTAAAATCGAATTTCGTTCTTATACTCGTATTTATCTGTATAGTTAGCTGCATAAAAGAATTGTAATTAATTAAGTTAAATTGATTAAACTAAAATATGTAATTACCTGGTTGTGTTGACATAATGTTTTGACGTTTATAAATTCTGTCTCATTACGCAAAAATAATATTGTACTAGATTAACTCCGAAATATGTATGTAGCTCAATCGTTATATTTATCAGAACGAGAAGGATGGATAAATCAAAAGGAGAACCCATGTTGAACCAGTCCACTTATTTTTTTTCAACGAGCTTTTGGTTGTGTGAGCCACATTAGTTTGGTCCTTCGAGCCGGATCCTGTGCAATTTGATAATAAGAAGGCGGAACTGAACCAATAATTGGTATATGAAACAACGTGTTGCAGCCATTTTGAAATAAATTAATTAACTAGTTTGTGTTATATCGAGCGCGTCGTACCGAACATTTTATCGCACACTAAGGAGCATGGTACGCGTACAAGTTGGAAGTACGATTCGAGCGCGTTACTTCGAACATTTTTCGTGCGCTTTCAAAGTGCGATTGGATAGTGCTATATCGAACGTGTCGGACGGCATAATTCATTGAGAAAATTGAGCAGCCAGTACGGGAGCCAGTTGGGGTTGATTATAGAGCACGTTGTATCATTGTTTGAATATTTAGTCCGGGATCAGTTTGGGGCTCAAATTCCATCGAGGGAGTGACACAGCTTACAGGGTCATCATTAAATTCGGGTGAGTGTTATTATGAAGAAGTGCTATATCGAGTGTGTTGTACCTAATATTTATTTGCGAATTTGAGAAGCTTTGTGCTATATCGTGCGCATCTTACCGAACATTTTAGTACAAATTTTGTGAAGCGTCGTACACGTGCAAGTTGGGAAGTTTATATCAAGCACGTCGGATCGCATATTTTATTGAGAAACTCGAAAAGTTGTTATACCGGTGCCAGTTGTGGGTTGATTATCGAGCACGTTTTATTGATACGGTGTACTGCATATTTTACTTTGCAAATTTAACAAGTTAATGCTATATCACGTGCATTGTACTGAATATTTATTGCAAATTTTGTAAATCGTTGTACGCGTGCAAGTTAGGAAGCTTATATCGAACACATCGGATCGCATATTTTATTGAGAAACTCGAAAAGTTGTTATACGGGTGCCAGTTGTGGGTTGATTATCGAGCACGTTTTGAATATTGAGACCGGGATCAGTGTCGGGCACAAATTCCACCGAGGGAGTGACACATTTGTGCCGATTATTCATCATCAAGTTCGGATAGTTGAGAATCCGGTGACCTCTGCATCTAGTATAGTACTGTCGAGTGAAGGTAATTCTTGTGTAGGTTGTGAATGAGTTTATTATTGCGTCATTGTAACCTCACGACTCTAATCATATAAAATGACAACAGTTGCCAAGGAATATATTGCAAAACGAGGCATTACTAAGGGTAGGTTGACCCGCCTGGTTAATTATGCAGATAATGTAAGCGAACGAACATTGACATCAGAAATCGTCACTAGGCTGGACTTTTTAGAAAAGGTTTTCAACGACTTTTGTGAATACGAAGCCAAGTTAGCAGTACACGATGTTCCATCTGAAATGGTAGAATACGAAGCGAAATACCTAAATGTTAAGACAAAATTAAATCAATTTCTCATTAAACCGAAGGAAGAAGTAGAACCGTCTTGCACAGAGAAAATGATGTCACGTGTGTTGAAGGAGCAGAATGTATTTCTAATCAACTTATCAAGTACCTTTACGAGTTCATTAAATCAAACGGTATCTCAATCCTTAGACGAACCACACTGTTCTGTTCAGTTACCAAGGCTCAACGTTCCTGCATTCTTGGGTGACTATAGGGAGTTCGCTAGTTTCAAGGATCTGTATACTGCGACCGTTCACTGCAAAATTGGTTTGACTGATGCTAAAAAATTCCAGTATTTGAGAGGATACCTCCGCGAAGAAGCAGCAGATCTGTTGAAACATATTCCGGTGTCTGAAGCAAATTATAATCAAGCATGGCAGAAATTATGTGACCGCTATGACAAACCGAAATACGTCTTAAACTTGCTGATTAAACTGTTTATTGAGCACCCGTCGTTGCAAACAAGTTCTGTCACGAAGCTTAGATAACTATTCAATAATATCGATGATGTCAACCGGGGAATAAATGCATTAGGTGGAGAAGCTAAGAATCGTGACCCGCATGGTTAATATATTTGCTTCTTAACGAAACTGATCACGAAACACAAAAGGCATGGGCTTACAAAACGGTTAATAAGGAATTCCCATCCTTTGGCGAATTGTTAACTTCATAAGCGAAAGAAGCGATGCTCTTGAATCCTGTGAATCACCAAGGCAAATCCCAACAAGGTCTCAACCAACAAGATCACATCAATTGAAATCTGTATCCAATATATACGATGAATGCCTATTATGTAAGAACGTCCACAAACTTTACCAATGCGGCTAGTTTAGGAAATGGAATTCAATAGATAGAAAAGAGCAAGCTGCCAAATTATACGTGTGTTTTAATTGTCTATCACCTCGTCATAGAGCAAGTCAATGTTTGAGTCAGAGAAATTGCAATAAATGTAGCCGCTGGCATCACACCTTGCTTCACTCAGAGACAATTGCAAATAATGATACTTTATCGGATAATTGAATCAACGCCACTGTGAACACACTGGGTAAAACTACCCTGCAAATCTATTTTCAGTTCAACATGATGGACAGTTTAACGATTACTGCCTTTGTGCTTCCGACAATTACAACATTACCTGCCTCACCAACAATTAATCCAGATGAATTTAATCAACTTGCTGATATATCCTTAGCTGATGTAAGGTTCCATAAACGAAAGGAAATTGACATACTACTTGGTGCCGATTACTTTTTCCATATTTTGCGCAATAATCAAATAGAACTGATCAATAGCATGATTGCACGTGAAACATTATTTGGGTATGTAGTCGCTGGAGCCGCAGGCCAGATTAACACAAGGAATGAAATACATCGAAGAAATTATCATATAAACATTATTGATGAACAATGCCTGGACGAGACATTACGGAAGTTCTGGGAACAGGAGGAACTGACCGATACTAAACCTTGGACAACGGAAGAAGAAACTTGTGAAATTTGTCTCTACATATCGCAGAAATCAGGAAGGGCATTTCATAGTCAAGTTGCCACTGAAGGAAAATGTTCACCACTTGGGTCAATCGTACAAGGTAGCCTTTCAACGACTATTAGCCATGGAAAGGAAATTTAATCGCAATCTCGACTATAAGCAGATGTATCACAAATTCATGGATGAGTACCTTACATTAGGCCATATGCGATTTGTTCACCAACATGATTCTAATGATCAGAATCGTCAAATATATTTTCTTCCACATCACGGTGTGCTAAAGGAAACTAGCTCTACTACAAAATTAAGAGTTGTTTTTGATGGTTCAGCTGTAACATCCAATGGGATTTCATTAAATGACACTTTAATGGTTGGCCCTACTCTACAAGACTCATTATGGATAATTATCGTACGATTTCGTCGTTTCAAAGTAGCTTTAACTACCGACATCGAAAAGATGTATCGTTAAATCCTTATCGATCCATCTCAAACCTCTTTGCAAAGAATACTCTGGCGTAGATCGATCAGTGATGCAGTGAATCAATACGAATTAACAACTGTTACCTACGGCACGTCAGCTGCTCCATATTTGCCAGTTCATGTTTTAACTCAAGGATTGCAAGTTCGACCATCCAAAGGTATCTAACATTATAAAAAATAATTTTTATGTTGACGACCTATGGACTGGTGCTGAGAGCGAAAGTCAAGCTGAATCCTTAAAGGAAGAGATATCAGAAGTTTTAGCTAAGGCAGGTTTTGTGTTAAGAAAGTGGCAATCTAATTCAAACGAACTCAGTGATACAAATGGAATCGAACAAATCGCAGAAGAACAAACGATATCAACGAAGCTAGGCCTTTATTGGAATTCAGAAAGAGATGAATTCAATTTTCGCATTATAGCAATAGCATTTGAAGCATGCACAAAACGGGTTGTTTTATCCATATCAGTAAGAATATTCAATCCTTTAGGATGGCTGATTCCGTTTACCATTAATGTGAATACTGTACGAGCTCTAAGAAAATTGGAAAAGTATACATGGACAATTTCAATTTCTGAATGCCGTAACAATTGATCGCTATCTTGGTTCGATTTCGCATGACATTCAATTCCATGGATTTAGTGGTGCTAGTGAATCTGCATATGCTGCAGCAATATATGTACGAGTCAAAATATGTAGAAGGAAAATATCTTGTCAGCCTAGTGACAGCAAAATCTAAGGTTGCGCCATTAAAACAAATTAGCCTCCCGCGACTAGAACTGTGCGGAGCCCACCTCTTAACAAAGTTGATGCGAAAGGTGTTGATCGCATATGATCTAGAAAACACTAGTGCGTGTCTATGGACAGATTCAATGATATTGCTTTCGTGGCTTTCAAATCACACTAGACGATGGCAGACATATGTGGCCAACCGTGTATCAGCTATACACCCATTACTTCCTCAAGCAACTTGGCGACACGTCATAAGTAAAGAAAACCCTGCAGACTTGGCGACACGCGGGATTAAAGCTCATGACTTAATCAATAATGAATTGTGGTTCAAGGGTCCACAATGGCTCTCATCAACGCAAGAGATGTGGCCAGTAAAGACAACTATAAGTGATACTCTTCAAGAAACTCGGTCTAAAGAAGTCAACCTTTTCCACGCATTAATAAAACCCGACACAACACAACCAATACCTCGTTTGATTGCAAGATTCTCGAAGTGGTCACAGTTAATTCAGTCCATGGCTTACGTTCTAAGATTTATTCATAATCAAACGTCTAATCAAAAATTGTTGTCAATTATCAAAGTTGCTGAACTACAGAAAGCTGAAATGACAATCATTCGATATTCAACAAACAGAATTCGCTGTAGACATTCAATCTCTTACAAAAACTAAGCGAGTAGCATCTAGTTCCAAGTTACACTCGTTAGCTCCGTTCATCAACTCAGAGAATACGTTAAGGGTGGTCGTTTACAAAATTCATATTGTACCTACGACATGAAACATCCAATCGTGCTACCGACAGATTATCCAGTTACAACCATGATATTACAATCCATACACACAACATATTTTCACCCAGGTCCAACCTTGCTAACAGCATTGTCGCGACATAAATATTGGATTCTCGGTGTTCGAGGACAATGTCACAAGCTCTGTCACAAATGCACTACATGTTTCCACTTTTCAACCTTGCGATCAACCCATCAAATGGGTACTTTACCCCATGCAAAAACAACACCACGTCGCCCGTTTATAGTTGTTGGAGTCGACTACGCAGGCCCGATTCTGCTCACATCGAAAAAGGCAGAGGTGCTAAACTCATCAAGGGTTTAACCGTCGTATTTAAGGCGATACACATTGAAATGGCTTCAGATCTAACAACTGACGCTTTCCTAGCTGTATTAGATAGGTTTGTTGCACGAAGGGGAGCACCCACTGAAGTGTATTCCGACAATGGGTCCAATTTTATAGGAGCAAGGCGAATACTACATCAGCACTATCAATTGTTAAATACAGCAGAATGTAAATCCCATATGAACGCTTATGCAACGAATAAGCGAATAAAGTGGAATCTAATTCCACCGATTTCACCCCATTTTGGCGGAATCTGGGAGCACGCCATCAGATCAATCAAAACTCATCTAATCAAAATAGTTGGTAATGCACATCTCACAAACGAAGAAATGGAGACTTTGCTGGTTCAAATAGAAAGCGTGTTAAATTCTAGACCATTGTGTGCCATTAAAAACGAAGATGTTTGTAATATAGATGTCCTAATACCTGTACATTTTCTTACCCTTGGCCCGATCACCGCACTTCCTCATGCAGACTATCAGGAGATAAACATGTCTAGATTAAATCGTTGGGAGCAAATACAGAAGCTAGTTCAAACCTTTTGGCACCGATATACCTTCACGTATCTCAACACTTTACAACAACGCACTAAATGGCAACAACAAAAACCAAACTTGAAGATTGATGATGTAGTACTAATACAGAATAATAAATGACCCCCTTGTACTGGGCAACTTGGGCGTATCACCGAACTACACCCTGGAACTGATGGCCTAGTCCGAATAGCCACGGTACAAACACAAGCAGCTAAGTTTAAACGTCCAATAGCGAAACTATATCGTCTGCCGTTGGAGGATTAACCCTACGAAAAATATCTATGATATTAGTTTGAGGTTTGGGTTCTCTTCTGTATGTATGATTGAAATCAGGTTTTTAGATCACAGCTTAAGATAACCAATAAAAAGCTTATATTTGCTTAATGCTAACTGACTCCAGTTTTATATATTCGGTTGAATTTTTTATATTCGGTCGATTTTATAATCCGAATGTATCCGTGTACAATGACTAAAATATTTTATAAGCTGGAGATATTCTTTTCGCAAATATGTGAATACCCCTGTACACATTAATTTTACACGACTTTTATTTATTTTAGTCAGATTAATTATACTTTATTTTTTTTTTGATTAAAAGAATAAAATTTTATACATGAATGCAAACGACTTCGAGAAAAAACATAAGTAGTATATAATTTTTTATTGATTGATTGATTGATTCTGAATGTACGACCAAGTTCTTACACAAGAGTTCCCGGGTGACGCCGGGCCCACCGAACACTCTTTTTTACACATAACAAAACCGAAGGATTGGATAGGTAAGTTAAGTGGGACAGAATCGGCCCGGTTACAGACACCTAGGTATAGCCGATAGTTAGTAACACAAAGACAGCACAAAACTAATCTACTAGGGGAAGGATAGAGGTTTAATTGGTTAAATGGATAATGATGGTATTGGTCATCAATAATTGCTTCTTTAAAACCGCAACCTAAGAAAAATGTTATTATTTCACGTATCTGGAAATAACCTGAAATTGAATACTATATTAATAATTTTCGACTTCCTAAACAGAATTTATTGATTGAATCGGCCCGATTACATACACCTAGATAAAGACGATAGTTAATAACACAAAGATAATACAACTTATAACTACACAATGAGCAATTAATTTATACCACATGCGAACATTCAATCGCCAGCGAGAAACGCAGAAAAAACGACTCCGGCGACTAAGACGACTCCGGCTCCATCCACTCCGCACTCCCCGCCGACGACATTCAATATTCACTTATTATAGGGCTAATATCATTAATGTAGACTAAGCTAATTAGAAGTAGAATTCCATGATCCCATAGTCCCATATCTGATAATGTACCTTAAATTAATAAATTAAATATTTAATAATTAAATAATATAAATTATACCTAGAAAATAATTTTAGAAATTAGAATAGTGAATAAATGAAATTTAAAACGTCAATCCAAAATAAAGTGCTCTCGTTGAAAAAACGATCATTTAGACTCAATATTCACCTAAAAAATAATGTAATATCTCGATATACTATACCGCTTTATTAAACCATCTACCTGAGCAACTGAAATTGGAATACGCCAGATACCGCTTAATATTAACCCTCGCTAAATGGACATGAATTACTACTGCCATAAAAATTGGATCTCCGCTATATAACGGAAAAGATTTCTACCATAAAGATTGGATTAATACTTCTATATTCTATAACACTAAAAACCAATAGGCACATAGAGTATTTGTGGAACTAAACGAAAACAAGACCACTGCAAAACATAAATATTTGAATATCATATTTAAGGTTTTAAGCCGTACTGTATTTCCATGAAAGTCATTCGCTTTTTTTCTTGGTTTTCTAAAAATTTAACGAAAAATTAAAAAAAAAGAAAAAAAAATATCGGGTTTAAAGTGGCAAATTTTAAATATTGTAGCAGATTTGTAGTCAATGCCACAAATCCGCTACAACACCCAAAATGTGTTGTGAGTAAAACAAGATCAGCCTCCTCCTCATTATGCTTTGAGATCTGGAATGCTCGTAGACTCAGCAGTGAGCACAAACGTAACAATATTGACATCAATCTAAATCAATGCAATATTAGCTTTTGTGGTAAATAAGAAACAAACATGGTCAAAAGCTCCAGCGTCACCGAGCACTAAATTTGTCAATGGTAGAACGCTATCCTAAGTCATGCTATATTGTTCTATTGGTGGACTTAAATGCACACCTTAGTTCGAAAGAGATCCACAAAAATTACTTGTTAGTATTAACCTATATCATAAGATATTATGGAGCATTCAATACAGAATATATATTCGCAAGATCCCCATGCCTATTACTCATTAAAAACCGCCAAAGAGCGATATAACAGTGCCAGAATCTGGGCAGAAATCGAAAGATTGTCTATATATTGTTCCGAAATCTTTGATGCATAACAAATTGAACGAATGCGAGAAACTATTCATATATAAAACAATATAGGCGAGATACTAGTCAGAATAGTTGGCGGTACATTCCAATCTCTAATTGGTTTGATATCTTAAAACTAACAGAGGTGCAATCACCAGCCATAGCAGAGGAAGACGACATTTTCCATTGGGGCTGCCTCTAACATTGGATGAGATTAGATGCACAAGTCAGAGTTGCTATCGAGCACATTAAACCCGCATAGGACGATATTATGGTAGACTTACAGACATTAGTTCAAGCCGCCGATTTATAAAAATCCTCTATCAGATTGCATTCCGTACAATTTCCCATACCCTTAATTTGAAATCCCCAAAATGTACATGAATAACGAAAAATTACTCTACTCTGGGTGTGCCCACTTACAAACCATAGTTTTAACAAATTTATGCAATTCATTTGGATTCACGTTACAAATTTCATTATAAAAAATTTTACAATTTTAAAATAATCAAATAAGATAATAAACTAATAAACTAATAAATGATAATATAGAATAATATGATATAATTTATTATAAACATCTGTATAATATTTAAAAAATCAAGTAAATGAATAAATACAATAAAACAACAAAAGCTGTCATTCAATCAAGTTGAAATGAGCTCACCTCAATCATCTCTCCACTCTATAATGTTGTTATACAAGTAAATTTACAAAAACCAGCGGCCCTATTCCTGAATACGACACGAAAACGAACGTACAAGATTCTCATTCAATTTTAAATAAGAATCGTACGAATCTGATTCAATTCAAATACGAATCCTGCACCCTCGCCCCCGCATCGCACTCAGGAATAGGGCCGCAGGCTACATTAAACAATGACGCTAGCAACATACAATAACCTTCGAATATGCTTATCTAACTCTAATAAATAAAATGTTTTTACTGCGCTTTAATAGATGAAACATTATGGCCACTCGTCCCACACAATAATGCATACAGGAAAAGCCAAAATACAAACATACATAATCATATAGTATATATATTAAATAATATTAATATAATAAAATATCAGATTAATTATTAAAATATTAAAATAATTGTAAATAAAAACAATCAATCATATATGGATATGTATAACATACATATATATATATATATATATATATATATATATATATATATATATATATATATATATATATACATATATATATATATATATATATATATATATAACCGATCAAACATCTATAGAAATATATCCCTACCTATACCAATGCCTCCTAAACTACAGACCGCTTACACCAAATGATGACGACATGCTATGTCGACGTTTTTGTTGCTTTCTCTGGTTGTTTTGTTAGTGAAAAATATCTTAATATTATTATTGCGCAGTCTCGGTTTAGACATAACTTGTCGTCATGTGCGAAAAATGAGAGTAGTAAGAGGCCTGTAGTTTAGGAGGCATCGCCTATACCATATACGATGTATAGACAAGAAAGTGCAACATTGAGCATGTTAATGTGACGTCAATGTGGACAAGAAACGTACTTTCGGGCTTTTTGTTTATTATTTTCCTAAACAAATGGATAAAAAACGCATTTTTTTCTTCAAAAGCTCATTTATAAGTAGTATATAATTTTTTTATAGAACCAAAAACAAAAACTATTCGTAAAAACGAACAGCCTTCTATATTTCTATTAACATTTTTGCCAAACAAGACCGCGATACTGCCGATACACTACAGAGGGGAGTAATGATTGATATCACCGCAATTCGTATTTATAATAAACTAGCTGACCCGGGGAACTTCGTACCGCCTCAAAATCAATAAATATTGTTTAAAGTTATTGTAGCTTAATTAAATTGAGTTTTCTTTAAAGATAAAATAAATTTCTCTCTCTCTCTCTCTCTCTCTCTCTCTCTCTCTCTCTCTCTCTCTCTCTCTCTCTCTCTCTCTATCTCTCTCTCTCTCTCTGGCACAAACCAGCCGTGCAATTTTTTGACACTACCAGGAATCGAATCCGAGACCTCCGGGCGGATAATACTCCAAATTAATTAAAGTCAATCAAAATGTTTACTTGATCGTTTTTTTGAATTGATTCGAAATGATTCGCGTAGCAATTTTGCACTACTTTCTTTTAAACTATTTGCTGGGTGGGTTGCAATAGGGTCGATTCCCTTCAGTAAAGCATCTTGTGATAGACGACATTTTTTGTTTTATTGTCAAGTGCGAGAGCGAACAAAGCGGATGGTTTGCCGACACGTGAACATTCTACGTACAATTGGCCGTGAGAGGAACATTCATTTACTTGATTCAGGCCACAAACACTCAAGGATGGGCCTTGTGATTTGTTGATCGTCATGACGAATGCAAGACGAATCGGAAATTAAATTCGTTTAAACTCGAATGGCATATCGGTTGGGATCATCAGAATACTCGGAATGAAAACTTCCTCACCTTTGAACTTTCCTTTTTTTTAGGAAAAATCACCATAAAAACAATTGAATCGATTTAACTTTCTTTTAAATAGTTTCTATTGTATCTATATTTGTCGATGCGATGTTTATTCGATCGATTCTACTCGATTTAAATTCAACAAAATGATTAAAAATGATAAAAACAGTGTTTTTCGTCGAAATGAAAAGCATAAAATAATTAGATGTGGTTTTTCTGTCTTGATATGTTCGGCAAAGTTGTTGGTCTTGACCTGCTCAACAACTTTGCTGAAGATAGTATAACGAAAATCGTAATGATTCAAGAGCTATCAACATGAAAATGAGAGTATATTTTGACTCAGGGCCAAAACATATCGAATGCGATATCTCAAAAATGGGGACTAACTTTAAAATGGGACTAGCACCATTGAATTCAGCGTACTCGAATTAGGTTTACCCCCGGGTGCCCAGCTTGTCACATTTTTCAGCTAGCACAATGTAATCAGCGGTATTGCGTAACATTAATTGATAGATACACTCGCTGGTCTGAGGCGGTTCCAGTTTCGAATATAACTGCTGCAACCGTCGCTTTCGCTGTCTACTCACAGTGGATAGCTCGCTTTGGTGTGCCAGAGTCCATTGTCACGGACCAAGGCATGCAATTCGAACCACAACTTTTTCACGAACTGGCTAACTTACTTGGTTTTGAGCACAGGAGAACAACTAGTTACAATCCCAAATGTAATGGCATGATCGAGAGATGGCATCGAGGCATCAAATTTGCCATTATGTGCTATATCGATCTGATTGGACTAGTGTTCTTCCTGCAATCTTACTTGGACTACGGACGACGAACAGTGATGAATTAAAAGCTACTCCAGCTGAACTGGTTTACGGATGTTCAACTCGAGTTCCTGGAACATTTTTAAATACGACGAACGATAAAATTTCACAATCAGACTTTATTACTAATTTAAGACGACACTTTGACGAAATTCGACCTGTTTCTCGACATACTACGGACAAAATTTTTATTAGTAAAGATTTGTTGGCTTGCTCGCACGTTTTCCTGCGGACTGACGCAGTACACAAATCACTACAATCACCGTATAATTGACCGTATTTGGCTATCGATTGTACAGACAAATTTTACACTTTGGATCTAAACGGACGACACGCAAAAATTTCCATAGGCCGACTCAAACCATGTTACTCGGACAATCAACAACAAACTATGGAACTTCACAAACTGGATAACTTGTACCGTCTGACCGACCAGGGCGCGTATTCTTGAAATCGGTGGATATTTTCGTCGACGAATTATAATTTGCATTAAAATTCTTTATATTGTTCGAATTGTTCGCCGGCTACTTTAATCGTTTTTTCATATTTGCTTGTAAGTCTTCTATTATTTATTTCACGACTAAATAAAAATCGGTGAAAATTTCCGCCTGGGTAAATTAATAAAATTAAGCTTTGCTGAGTAATGTAGTAAGACCGGAGAGTGATCAGAAGATAATTCTAAAAGTGGTTTAGCTTGGATTATTTCTCGGTTTATTTTACTTGTGACTGCAAAATCAAGGACGTCAGGGATTTTTCGACGATCAGTAGGCCAATAAGTTGGATGGCCGTACGCACGACGCAACATCGTAGTGGTTTTCTTGAATAACATTCATTAATTGACGTCCCCTTGGAGTAGTCAATCTTTAACCCCAGTAGGGTTTGGCATTAAAGTCGCCGGCGACCATAAAACGTTGCAAAAAATCGTTTGTAGATATCTGCCGAAACGTTATTATTTGGAGGGCAATATATTGAAGCAATGACTAAGCTTTCTTTGTCGAGGTCAACACACACAGAGGTTGCTTGAATTTCCTCCGTACTGTATTAATTTAGAACATAATGGCAAATCCGGTTCTTTTATAATAATAGCAGTTCCCCCTCGACTTCTGCCCAAATGTTCTAATTCAAGTTTGTGTTGGCTTATACCGTTTGCGTTCCAGTGGCATATCTTTAGATAGTTTATTGGAGAACTTCTAGTTTTTGGATCATAGTGGTTTGATTTTGAAGCATTGCTTGTAGCATATTTTGCATTGTTGTCATTAATTGCATCATCATTTGCATGCAGTTATTCAGGGTAGGTTCAACATTTGTGGATTCACATTGAACAACGCTTGCGTATATTGGTTTGCTGGTTGGTGTTCTATGCGAACGAGAGTCATTTGGCGTATGCGGAGGTATATATTGTTCTGCGCATCTGCTGTAGTTTTATACTGCCTCCTGGGACGTGACAATTGACTAATATTTATGTAGACTGGGCATCCTCGGTAGTTTGCAGTGTGGTTTCCACCGCAATTGCTGCATTTCCTTTCAGTTGAAGAGTTCTTTTGTTTTGGGCAACTTTTGGTTTGGTGTAGTTCTCCGCATACGACACATACTGATATCAACTTGCAATATGTCCTTGAGTGACCATATTCTTGACAGTTTAAACACTGTATTGGTCTGCACCTTTTCTTTGATTCTTCAACAGTTATGCGCCTGTGGATGAGGTACTTTAGTTTATACAGGGTTATCCAATTCGAGGTTGATAAAGTAGAAATCTGTATACCGACATCTGTCAAAGATAAACGTCAAATACGCTGTCATTTATTTAGTTGACATTCTGCCATTTAAGAATATGGAGCATTTAACAATCGACCAACGCGTTAAAATTAAACGCGGAAAAACAGGCCGTCGATGCTGATTTTTCGAACAAAATTTTCTTCAGTGATGAAGCTCATTTTTCGCTTGGTGGATACGTTAATAAGCAAAACTGTAGAATTTGGGGCTCAGAAAATCCACAATTGATTGTAGAGAAGCCATTACACCCGGAAAAAGTCACTGTTTGGTGCGCATTGTGGTCTGGTGGTGTGATCGGGCCGTATTTTTTTGAGAACAACCATGGACGAACCGTTACCGTCAATTCTGAGCGCTATGGCCGCATGTTAACCGATTATTTTTTTACGAAAATTGAAGATTATGATCTTGACGATATGTGGTTCCAGCAGGATGGAGCAACCAGTCACGTAACACGAGCAAATCGAGATCTTTTGCAAGAGAAATTTCCTGGACGTTTGATTTCGCGATTGGCTGATGTCAATTGGCCTCCAAGATCCTGTGATTTAACGCCTTTGGATTTATTTTTGTGGGGCTACGCGAAAGATCGTGTTTACGCAAACAATCCTCAAACTCTTGACGAATTGAAAACTAATATTCGTAAGGTAATGGCCGAAATACCGCCCGAAATGTGCCGAAAAGTCATTGAAAATTACCTCAAAAGAATCAAGGCCTGTAAGAAGTCCCGTGGAGGACATTTGAATGATATCTTGTTTAACTAAAAATGGCAAGGATCAATCTGTAAAATGAAATAAAAATTACAATACATTCCGAATATTTTGTGTTTTTTTTAAGTTTACTTTATCAAGCTTGAATTGGATAACCCTTTATATTGGATGAACTTCGCCTTTTTTCAAAATGCTTTCGGAGTTTCTATTTTAAAGCAGAATAAAAATGTCCTAAAATGGACTAATCAAATAAAATTAAAAATAAACAAATTCGATCAGATATTTAAGTTAAATTTATTAAACTTTTAGTCTCGATATGAGGCATGTCATATAATAGATTCATGTGTTCATTAACAGATGTCATTGCCGTATAACTCTTATCATCAAAAATAATTGTGACCTTAAACAAATATTTGTTATTTAAAATGTATAAATATCTTAAACAATTAAATATTAAAAACTTCTGAAATCATAAACTGAAACAAATTTGTTAATGCTGGAGTCGAAAACCCAGGGTGATATTAACATTCTACTTAAGTTATTTTATGGCGGTAAGCACATTATTGTTTTTACAAACACTTCAATATCATCTATATTTTGATTAATTTACCTGGTATTACCTGATTAAGTACTTAGCGAACTATTTATCAATAAATATTTTTAAATACCTACCCGCTCATTGCTAAAACAATTCGTTTCATATGAAAATCGAAAGAGAATATTTTTTTTTTCGATAACAAAATAACAAAACAAACATGATATTTTTGTTTTGCATGTTTTGTACGAATTTTATTCTCATTTTAATCAAAGCACATTAATCGATAATAGAAACGAGATGGTTATATATAATTTAAAGTATTGTGTTTAGAGTAAACGTGATAGAAATAATTTCTTTTGTTTTTCATTGCGTTTATATTTTCGAATATTTCTCAACAGTCAACATTTTCATAGTTATTTTTCAACTTCTGTCTAAGGTAGTCGAATGTAACGTAGATTTGTTATGTGATATTTTTTTATAGTGAAACTTTTGCTAAAATTATAAAGTGATATATTATTAAAGTTTAGATCAATTTTTATATTTTATTTGTTTTTTGGCTGTGTACTCCGTTGTAAGTAATTTCGCATTTGCTAATAAACAGTGTTAATTAATATTTTAAGTCTTTATAATAAAATATTGCATGCGGATAAAATTATGAATACGTCAGGGCTACATTAATGTCTTCTATTAATAGTGTTATTAACGAGTAAAATATTATGCCAGCTATTGATAACATTTTATAACATAATTAAAGTGAGATAAAGTGTTCATCAACGTGTTCAAGTGTTTGAACAATTAGGCTGCGATCCAATAGTCGGGTAAAAGTCAAATTTAAGTAAATTTTTCGGTAAATTCATTTATTTTCTAAAAACTCTATGACAAACTGATCGAAAAATCTGTTCTAAATCCGATTTTTATCATAGTAAACGATTTACCCGACTATTGGCCCGCAGCCTTAGTGCCATGAATTACATTCTTTAGTTTCTAAGTAATTCTAATCTTTTTTGGCTCATATTGAGTCATTTAAAAGTTTACCTGATTTAATTTTCTTGAGTGAAATTTGGATTAATGATATTGTTTTGTTGAACCTATAAACCTTGTTTCAGCGGATGTTGTGCAGGTAAAACTTATAATTGGACACGTATATTTTAATTTGCATTTATCGGCTTCAGGCGATTTCGGAGAATGTCTTTCTCGATGAGTTTTCTGAATATTTAAGACATATAAACGATGTATGATGTCGTCCGTAGGTCTAGCATCGCTTATTAATGATACAACTAGAATAACTGATGCTACTTCTACTTGTATTGATCACTTCTTTTGCAGGTTACGTGATAATATATTGTCTCGCGTCGAGGAGTAAAGATTTAGTTATATGATTACTGACTATCACTTGAAGCATGTTGTGATCGAGATTAATTAGGTGAAACGCAATGATAGAATACCTATGTTGAGCCAAAAATCATTCTATCTAAATTCTTGGAACTGTTAAGTAGAGCTAATTTGTCTCCTATTTATGCTCTTGACGATCCGTGTGCAGCTGTTGATGTATTTTTAATGCTTTGAAATGATGTTTTCTCAGCTAGCCTTGATTCACAAAAATCACGTTGTAATCGTCCTATTAAACCATGGAACTCTGAGACATTGGCTATGTCCGAATAGTCGGGTAAATCATTTACTATGGTAAAAATCGATTTTAGTACAGATTTTTCGATCAGTTTACCATAGAGGTTTTGAAAAATAATTGAATTTTCTGAAAAATTGACTTCAAATTGATTTTTACCCGACTATTCAGACTCAGCCATTGTTGTACATGGGCTGCGGGCCAATTGTCGGGTAAAAGTCAATTTTCAGTAAATTATTCGGTAAATTCATTTATTTTTCAAAAAATCTATGGCAAACTGATCGAAAAATCTGTTATACTATAGTAAATGATTTGCGCGACTATTGGCCCGCAGCCTAAGTAATAATTCGTCAAATATTAAGCTCACCAAATGAGCTCAATGCAAATGAGTTCAGCAATTATTTTGGAAGTATTGCTTCAAATTTGAAGTTTAGTCTTTCAGTTAATAATAGGAATTCTATCTGGCTTGACGGCAATTACGTTGAACAATCATTTATGTTCTATCCAATTGATGATCTTTGGAAGGAAGTTTATAAATCCATTGCTAGTTTATAAATCCATTGCTTCTTTAAAATTAAGCAACTCTTACGATATATTCGGTTGTTGCAATTACTTATTTAAAAGTTCCGTTAGTCTTATATGTCCTCCGTTATGTCATATTTTTAATTGTTAGAACCAGTATTGCTCCTGAAATTTTGAAATCAGCAATTGTATTACCTCTTCATATAAATGGTTCCAAATGCGACTTAAATAATTACCGGCCTATTGCTCTACAACTAGTTTTGTTAAAAATAATGGAAAAAATTATTATATTTTATTCTTAGAGAAGCAAAGTGTTATAAGTTGTTGTCAGTATGGTTTTCGAAATGGTTTTTTCACGGAGTCTGCTTTAACTGAATTTTTAAAAGGCGTGCATGCATCTCTAAATAATTCTGACTTTTGTGCTGGACTTTTTGTTGACATAAAAAAAAGCCTTTGACATGGTTCATCATAACCTTCTACTGCATTAGCTTTCTGTCTTATGTGAGAATAAATGCACACTTTATTTATTACAATCATTATTTATTATGTATTGTGGCATTACTACTTGCCGTCGCAATCGCTAATAGACTGCCATGCAGATGATAATGACAATATATGGTATATGGGTATTGTATATTTGTTTATGTATGGGAACACAAACTTGTATATTGCGTTATATTTAAAACGTTGCACATCAAAATCGAGTATATTACACCCCTCCACCGCTCGATTAAGACGCATACTTGGAAGGAGCGGTTTTCGGCCTGGATGATCGACGGAGGGAAGCTTCATCGATTTCAGATGGTATTATTTTTTCTCGCTTCTTCGTCTGTGTTGTTCCATGTGGTGCGGTTGATGATGGACCATCGGTTGGTTGTTGTAACTCTGATGTTGATTGTTGAATATCGAGCAGTGTTGGAACTTGGAACAACGTCATTAAAGGGAGTTGGAATGATTAATGGTGGTACTGATTGAACGACTTCTGAATTAACAACATCATTCGGACGAATTGATTGAGGTTGTTCTATCGGGATTATAGTTGTGCCATCCGTTTGTTCATCAGTAGTTCGATGTCGTAACTGATCAACATGACGTCTCATTGACTGGCCTTGTTCGGGGTCTATAGTATATATGAAACAGGTCCTGTTGTTCTGGTAATGGAAGCCGGTATCCATTTCGGACCCGACGAATAGTTCCGCGCCCAAACTGCGGAACCCTCAGACAGTTTTCGTGGTTGGTCGAGAACTGGTCTAGTCTTGTGAACGCGAATATTGTCAGGATGAAGATGATTGAAGAAAGTTTGAATACGACGGTTAAATTGGAGTTCGGCGGGTGATCTGCTGGTTGTAGTTATTGGCGTTGCATGATGGTGGTGCAGGAACTTTGCCAAACGATGTTGGATATCGCCAGAACTCTCTTTCTTCAGGAAATCTTTTGTTGCTTTGACCATTATCTCCGCTTGCCCATTTGAACGTGGATGCCATGGAGCCATGCACACTGAACGAATACCATTCGTATCACAGAACTGCCGGAATTCTTTGTCTTTGGAATTCCATGAGTGGCAAATATCTTGCGAAGAGCCTGTATGTTACAAGCAGCTGACGTTGTGGTAACTTGGACAACTTCCAACCACTTGGAATAAGAACCGATCAGTATGAAATAAGTCTTACCGTGGTGAGGTCCAGCATAATCGATATGGATTTTCGACCAAGGGTATGTCGTCTCCTCCCATGGGTGCACTGGAGCCTGTGCCACCTCTAGACGGCTTGATTGAGTACAAAAACGTGCAACCTTTTTGATGTCTTCGTCTAGTTTGGGCCACCACTCGTAATTTCTCGTCAGTGCCTTTATTCTCACAATACCTGGATGAGCCGTATGTAGAGCGGACAAAATTTGTGCACGGTGGCATGATGGAATTATTACTCGGTAACCCCAAAGGGGGCATCCTTTGAGTGTGCTCACTTCAGCACGACGAACCCAAAAAGGCTGGAATTGTTCAATGGGTTTACACACTGGCCATCCATTCAGTGTACAATGAAGAATTTGCGAGAGAACTGGGTCTTTGGTTGTCGAAGCGGCAATGTCATCGGCATGAATGGTCGGCTTGTGGACCGTATCTATAAGTAGCACTTCTTTTTCCTCTGCGACGATCGAACTGCTCAGAACTGGAAGTCTACTAAGACCGTCAGCATTCGCCATATCCTTCCCGGCACGGTAGACGAGTTTGAAAGTGTATGTTCAGAAAAGTACTCCAACGAATCATTCTCGGCGATAGAATCTGTAGAGTTGGAAGATCTGTGGTAAAACGTCCAAGTAGCGGCTTATGGTCCGCCATAATAACGAACTAACGACCGTAGAGAAAATCATGGAACTTCTTAACTCCTGCAATAATGGCCAGAGCCTCGCGATCACCTTGACTGTATTGTCGTTCCGTTCCGGTCATCGTTCTCGAATGGAAAGCTATGGGACGCTCTTCCGTTCCAGTTTGATGTGACAGAATGAAGCCAATTCTGTAGGGAGAAGCATCACATACTAGCAACAACGGATATGTCTCACTAAATGGCATTAGGACGTTGCTGGACATCAATGTCGATAGGTCCTCATCTCCAGAGGACATTCTTGTGAAGCAACTGGTGCAAAGGTTCAGCAAAGGTTGCCTTATCTTGAATGAAAGAATGTTAAAAATTAATTAAGCCTAGGAAAGCTTGAAGCTGTCGCTTATCTGTTTGTGGCAGGGTGCTTCTAATGGTGTCAATTTTCTGTTGCATTGGGTGTAGACATTCGTAATCGATTCTATACCCGAGAAAATCGGTAGATAAACAATCAATTTGACATTTGTCTTGTTTCAGACGGATACCAGCCTGACTAAATCGTTGGAAAATGTCAATCAACTTCTGGTGCAAATCGGTGTCGGCGTATGCGATGACGATGATATCGTCGAAATACGGTATAACTCCTTGAATCCCTCGAAGTAGATTCTCTAATGGCAAACGAATCGGAATGACTTTTGGATCCACTTATAGAACAACAGGAGGCCCACTGTACGAACCCAGCTCAGGTGAAAATAGGTGACTGTATGTCACCAGTATATCGGAAAAAGCTGTCGCTGTGATTGCATGTACTCCTTGAATTTAAATCCCTAAAGGCTCGAACCAATCGACACCAAGAACACTGGTTTTGTTCCCGGTTGTGAAGTACTATTTATCTAATAAGACCAGTAGCTCCAAAATTGGTATTGCTGAAATTCTACTATGCTTGGATTAATTCTAGGCTTGAATATGCGTTATCATGTTGGAGTGGTTGCTATCATTCAACTTTAAAAATTCTCATTATTGTTCAGAAATATGCTATTAGTATTATGTATTTTAAATCTTCACGGGTTTCTGCTTGGACATTATTTTTGTGTTTTAAAGTTTTACCATTACAACATTTATATGTTTATAAGGTTTTACGTTTATTTTATTTGCGAAAAGGGCATCGATTATTGAGAGCAACTGTGCGATACAATATTAGGAACAATGATCGTTTCTTATTTGTTGTTCTACAATTTTTTTAGTGAGCATTTTAGAAAATATTTCCTGGTAACTGTCCTTTCCTTATTTAACCAACTTCCACTTAGCATTTGACAACAAATAAATTCGAAATCACTTTAACGATTACTTAAAGTTTGGCTTTTTGAGCACGCTAGTATCGATTTTCTATTTAGAGTTGAGAAGTCTGATGAATTTTAATTTTAGTTCAATTTGTTTCACTATTTATATTTTATACTGGGGGAAAAGCCCGTAATACGGGTGTAAACCATAACAAAAAGAGAACTTGTTAATAGTAGAGACTTGTTAATAGTCATTGCAAATGCCAATTGAATTGGAAATTGTCTTCGTCGTAAAATAAACGGTAAGTCTGTATTAATCGGGGCCAGCTCAATTCTGGAAATGAATATACAGTTTCCTTTTCTGCACTTCCCGTTAAAACGTCGGCAATTATTAAATTTGGTTTCAGCTGTTGAACAATTAATCGAATTCCATTACAAAAACTTCGCTTTGTATTAAGATTTCTTAATATGATACTTCCAACTATTAAGTTCAATTTATGAAGCGGTATCCCAGATAGCGTTAAATCATTTAAAAATTCTGTAAGGTACTTCTGAATGTCTTCATCATTTGCATCATCAATCGAGTCTATGCTATAATATGTCACGGGATTTTTCGCAAAACATATCAACACTGCTTCGTTGATCAAGTCTACATCTGCATTTTTTGAACATAAAATTGCCATTTTAAAAAGCTTTCGGCATTAACCTTTCGACAGCGTTTCATCAAAGATTTCTATTATTATAGTGCCTTTGCAAATAAGGTTGCTCGGAATTTCAATTAATGCACGATTTACATGTTCCAATTTTTTTTCCCAACAAATTTTTTACTGAAAAATAGAGCTGCACGCAATAAAAAAAAGTTACTAGTTAAAAAGAGACAGCAATATAAACAAATAAGGATGCTATAATTTTTTTGTATGTCCCATAAATTTTGACAGTTCGAACAACTTTCGTTTAAATTATATAACGAACAACATCGAATTGCAAGTAAAAATAAAATATTTAATTACCGCTCATGTTTACTCGTTTTGTTTGAATGATGTTTAAGGCTGCTTGATGTTTATTTGAAACTTTTTGAATTTTTTTTATTTTACTGCTATAAAAATACTCGTAGAAACTATATTTTATGGCAACATTCCCAGTTTTATGCCAACATTTGCTCAAATTAAAAAGAAAAAAATCCAATTTTATTTTACTGAAATTTGTTTCGTGCTCCTCTCGCAAACGAAAATCGTAATATACTTAACCTTTCATTTTTTACTGGAAAAAAAAATTGGAACATGTAAATCGTGCATAAGTCGTCGGCAAAACCATGATTGTTAATTACAATTACTGTATTGTGAGTCCATTGAATGTACCATATTCTGAAGCTTGAGAACATTAAACTTTTCCCAAAGACCATGAAATTTTAAGCTAGCTTCAACAATTGCACGCTGACTACCATGTACAATTACAGGTAAATTTTGTCTAAAATCTCCACCTGGATTTTCATTATTTCTTTACAAATCTTATCGACAGCATTCAAGCAACACCAGGTGCCATTGTAGCTTCATCCCATAGAATTAATTTTGCCTTTCTAATTAATTTTGCGTCAATAGGTGTCATTCGCATAGAGGACGTTGAGGTTTCTACGATTGGCACAGGTAATTTAAACTGGGAGTGATATGTTCTGCCTCCGTCACGAAGATTGGCAGCTATTCCTGTAGAAGCAACGGCAAGCACAATGTTTGATTGTTGTTGTTGTTGATTCTTCCCGAATCGTGTTAAGCAGTGTTTTGTACAGATACATTTTACCGGAACCTCCTGAACCATCTATGAAAAATAATCGGTGTGGAAGATCATTATGATTTACAGCTGTCATTATGGTTTGGAAAGTTATTTTTTGTTCTTGATTTAATGTACATTGCACAGCACCTCCGATTTCTTTCTGGATATGTACATCGTAATATTGTATTGGCTCTCCTCAATTAGTAGGGGGAGTTGGTAGTCCAAAGTAAGTACATTGTTTGTCATGTAATTTTATAGTTTTCTGAATATCTCTTAAAACAAACATCTCACAAATTGTGCATTCTGTATGATTTCTATGGTGGTGAACGTAATCACCACATAGCTCCTTTCTAAACTTTGTAAACAAAACTAAAGCATTTGATGGGGATGCAAAAACACAAATACATGCATATAGATCTCGCAACTGACTTTTGTTGGCAGCTCGATTAACACGTTCTTCGATGGTTTGTTCGGTAAATAAGACAGTTTGATTATCTGGAAGGTGGATTGGCAGTCTCACAATGACGTGCGACTGTTCATGCATGTTGAAACTAAACGTAATGAAATAGTCCAGATTGCCATATTTACGGATCATCACCATAGCATCTTGATAGTTTTGGGCCATATTTCTCGTGCTTTCTTGGAATGATGATGGAAGGATTATAGCTGTTCCTTGTACTATACCTTGATTAATTGCCGAACATATTTGAGACGATTTGCCTCTTTTTTAGATACGCTTCCACAAAATCTTGTTGTGCTAGTTTTCCGCCACATAAAAAGGGATTAAATTCATCCAGAATAGAAAATCGATAACCATAATACTGCATTTGAGTAACTCGAGTTCGTGGATTTACAGATTATCGGTTTCTTATATTTGAAAGTGTTAAAGGTTGAAAAAGAGGCAAAGCAACACCCAAACTTTAATCACCAAGTGGGAAAAACAATGGATATATCATTGGTTCTAAATTCGAATCAAGTACATTGATTCTTTCAGTTTTACGTGGGCTTGCATCATTAAAATTAGTGCGGTAATGAATTAACAGATCTCGTTCAAGTGGAGGCTCTTCGTTATCATTTTGAAAAACAAAAGCAACTTCATTAGATTTAGGAGAATTATATCGTCTTTGATCATTAAAATCGAAGGCGGATCTGTATCGTGTTCTTGAGTATCGTGAATGGACTCTTGTTCTACATTATAAAGCATTTTAAATGCTTGTGCGAATGGATTTATGGTGACCATTAACCCATTCGATACGGAATGGTACACATTTGTACCACTAGATGTTTTAAACTGCACTGCTTGCTCTAAATGACATTAGCAATGTACCAGTCCGTTCTATATGGAAAATGTGACGGTAATGTACGGAAATTGTGACATTTTTTCTCTTCGTGCAATTCAGTTTAGTACCAAACTCGATGATGACAACAAACATTTTTATAAATTAAAACCCTTTCGTTACGAAATGGTTTTAATTTAATCACTTAAACACATTTGGATGGAACCCTCATGATATAGGTATGGGGGGGGAGGGGGTATTGTACATATTTGTACTAATCGTATTTTTATGTGGTAAACTTGTGTTTTTTATAATTTTTCTGTACTTACAGCACTGCTGGTACAACAGTACCGTATGATCTGATCTAATACTCTCAAATATGCAAGCATGTCGCATATACACACCTATGAACGCCAATAACCCAGACCTAAACATATGCTTCACCGCAAGAAAATAGGGAATTATACATAAAAAGAAATGCGACAGTAAAACCATAAATGTTACGTGCGTGCACTAAATTTCACATGGCACGTGATGAACGTGATGTTTAAGTTAGTTTTATGTAAAATCGATATTAATTCAAATAAATTTTATCGTCAATTTCACTAAAAGTATGTTTATCAAAATCGAGACCCATTACACTGATGCCTTCTGCAATTTAAAAGATGCATGTTATCACGTTCAATTTAGAACAACAGAATATTTCGATAATTACGTAAAAACTAAATTGATTAATTTGAAAAGAATGACAACTATATTAAATCACTCCGAACCCGAAGTCATACATCACATGAAAAAATAATTAAGAATAATTAATAATTACGTTTTTATATAATTTTAACAGGACTAAGCATCCTTATAATGGGAGTTATTGGTTACCTCACAAGTATAGTATTAGGTGTAATCTTATTTAGTTCAAAAATGCCTGAGTCCGAAGCAATCGGATTATATCCACGCGAATCTGAAACGCGTGAAGTTGAAAAGCTTGACGGGGTCTGGAATTTTTATAAGTCGACTCGCGGTAAGCCGATGCAAGGGGTGGACGAGAAATGGTACCTAAACGATTTATCGAAAACTGTACCAACGATACAAATGCCGGTGCCATCAAGTTACAATGATATCACACAGGATGCAACTTTACGGGATCATGTCGGTACGGTGTGGTATGATCGGAGATTTTTTATTCCGAACTCTTGGAAAACGGGCCGAAAAGTATTTATGCGCTTTGACAGTATAAACTATAATGCAACTGTTGTAAGTTGTCGTAAACTAATGTTGTTATATAAGATATGTAATCAATTTCTATTTGTATTATTTTACAGTGGATCAATGGTGTTCTAACAACAAAACACGAATTTGGTCATCTACCATTTGAATCCGATATCACAAATCTAGCGAAATTTGGTGAAGAAAATCGTGTTACCGTACTTTGTGATAATGTGTTGCTTCAAACAACAATTCCACAAGGGACCGTGTTCTATGAAACAACGGACGTTGGAACACGTATCCAACAGTCATATACGTTTGATTACTTTAATTATGCCGGAATTCATAGGTCCGTATTTTTGTACACAACGCCAGAAGAGCATTTTGAAGATATTAAAGTTGTGACCGAAGTTGATGGAGAAGATGGTATTATTAATTTCGAATGTAAGTCTGCGGATGGAGAAGATACGACCAGGAGAATAGTAGTTCAGCTAAGCGATAAAGAAGATAATTTAGTGGCGAGTACAACGACTGAAGTGGGTGTATTGAGTGGATCTGTAGTAATACCGAGCGTGAAATTATGGTGGCCTTATTTAATGAATCCAGATTATGGATATCTATACAAAATAGTTGTAACTCTAGTTAATAACGAACAGAATGTCGATTCGTATTCTTTAAATATTGGTGTTCGTACACTCACCTGGAATTCGGATCAGTTCTTGATTAATGATCAACCGATTTATTTCCACGGTTTTGGAAAGCATGAGGATTCTGATATTCGAGGCAAGGGATTAGACCTTGCGCTTTTGGTGAAAGATTTTAATTTACTTAAATGGGTTGGTGCAAATGCGTTCCGTACGTCTCATTATCCCTACTCGACGGAAACGATGGAGATGGCTGATGAAAATGGTTATATGATTATCGATGAATGTGCAAGTGTCAATACGGATAATTATACGCCAGCCATGCTAACGAAACATAAGCTCTATTTACAAAATTTGATTACACGCGATAAGAATCACCCGAGTGTTGTGATGTGGTCAATTGCCAATGATCCCAGAACTTCATACTCGGCAGCCGAATCGTATTTTGGTGCGGTTGCAAATTTCACCAAGACAATGGATCCGACGCGACCAATTACCGCTTCGATTGCGGTTAATGTGATCGAGGATAAAGCAGCTCAATTTTTAGACATAATTAGTTTTAATCGATTTAACGCGTGGTTCTCAAATCCTGGTAAATTAGATATGATTACACAGCGAGTAGTAAGCGAAGCCGCCTCCTGGAGAAAAAAACACAATAAACCCGTACTAATGTCTCAGTATGGTGCTGATACACTATCAGGGTTGCATTCCAGCCCACCGTTTGTGTGGTCGGAAGAGTTTCAGCAAGCCGTATTTGCAAGTCATTTTAAGGCATTCGATCAGCTACATAACGAAGGTTATTTTATTGGGGAATTTGTATGGAATTTTGCAGATTTCAAAACAGCGCAAGCTATTACCAGAGCTGGCGGTAATAGGAAAGGTATATTCACGCGAGAACGTCAACCAAAATCGGCCGCGTATTTATTACGAGAACGGTACTTCTTCCTATCGAATTACCTTCACAAAAGTGAAATACCCGATGATTTATTTAACTATATTTTCGATAAAATTGATGTGATTGCCAGTTACCAAGCTAGCAGTAATTTTATCACATTGAGGACGGTACCTGTGGATGCAAGCTACCAAGACAGCAATAATTTTACTACATTGGAGACGGTACCTGTGAATGCCAGCTACCAAGACAGCAATAATTTTACTACATTGATGACGGTACCTGGTGAAAAGCATAAGCATAAAAACGCTAATTCTCGTTCTCGGTCTTCATTGTGTTAAGAAGTAGTGTACTAGAGTCACGTAATGTCCGGGTTTTAATTTAGGTATTTTGTTCTAGTGTATAAGCGAATTATATCTAGGAAATATGCGAATAATCGGATTATTTTTTATATTTAAGGCGAATTTAATAGGAATAAATTGTTTTTATTTTTTTTTTGTACACTTACGGTTTTATTTCCCATTCTAACGAAAGCAGCGTACCATATAATATAATAATAAGGGGTAAATTAACAATTTAGTGCGCAATTTAGGATCAAGACTGTGTGCATGAGAGTGATTTTTTCGACTTAATTGGCGACTAAATTAATTGTATGAGTAGTTATGCTATTAACCACCAGGTTACCCGATTTCACTTTTACACGGTTCACAAAAGTAAAAACAGTTCTAATATTAAAAAACCATTTATTAAACGCTGTCATTTTATGTTTGTTTCATATTTATTCCGTAAGACGTACTCAGGAAATCTCAAAATCGAAAATGATTGGAATTGCAAATTTCTTTTTAACTTTATTAACATCCAATTTTTATAGACCTACATTTTTATATTCTTCCAATTGTTTTTGTACGCAATTATATATGACACAACTTTCAGAAATCATTTATTCACCGAAAAATTATTTCTTGTGTATCACTCGGTAAATTAGCGTACGCTGTAGAATTAGCAGCTCACGTATTTGCATATCGTCAGTAAGCCTACACCGGTAACATAATTATTTTAACCACAAGTATTTAATACGATCCTATATCATTTCGTTTCGAGTAATTGTGTGTACTTCGAGAAGACGAATTATGAACGAACCCGTAAAATAGGAGCGTCTTCAAGGAATTGTTCTACATTAAAGCAATTAAAAGTTTAAATTGAAGACGGAATTGAGTTCATCTTCGATAACACAGCTCCACAAAAAAAAAAAACTTCGGCACCCGAGACGAGAATAGGTGTCCTATATGTTTTTGGGGTCGCTGATCACGAATTTGCACTCAGAATTGCCGTATCGCATCAAAAAAAAATTTCAAAATTGCTTCTATGCTAAAATGAAATATAAAAAAGAAAAAAAAAGAAATCGCCATAAAACAGACTGTCCCGAAAAAATTGCGAAAAATCGTGGACAGACAGACAGGCAGGCGGGTAGACATGCGAGTAGGTGAACTGGCAGGCTGACGAGCAGGCGGGCTTTTTTATCGGTTTTTATCGATTTTCATAGATTTTTTTGCGATTCATTCAAAATTTTGATGCGATACGGAAATTCTGAGTGCAGATCCGTGATCAGCGACCCCAAAAACATATAGGACACCTATTCTCGTCTCGGGTGCCGGAGTTTTTTTTTTTGTGGAGCTGTGTAATCATATCGCCGTATAAGGTAAATTTGCGCTATGAAAGAAATTATCTGTTGTGCACATTTTCTTTAGCACAACGAACGCTGTATACATCATCTTTACCCAAGTTTAACAAGCATTTCTTAAGCAAAACGGCAAGATAGAGAAATAGCGAACACAAATGTTCAGGGTAGATTTTAACATCGAAGGTGTTTTTGGCGCCGCATTATACCGGGTGAGTTTTTTAAGCTGAAACTTTCAAATATCTCGGAAAATAAGCCCCCTACGATAAAAATGACCATCATCAAAATTATTTCATTCTGGAGAAGAAATACATTAGTGCTAAAATTAGGACCCCCACCCCTGTTTGTAAGGGGGTGGGGGGCAACTTGAAAACTAAGGAACCCTTATTTTTTATTGCAGATTCGGATTCCACGGCTAAAAGTACGTAGGATTTCCATGAAACATTTTTTCGATTCATGATAGATGGCACTGTAATAGGCGATATTAAATTTTTTTCGATTTCTCCTACTGAGAACATTATGCATACGATTCTGCAATATGTTTGCATTAAAATTAACACGTTTTCATTGTAAATACTTGAAATTAGTTTTAAACAAATTGTATTTCTTAAATGAAAAAAAAGAAGTACTTTTAGCGTAACCCAGGAACAACGACGTGGACATCATCTTTTAATTAAATTAAGTGCTCAAAATGATGGCCTTCGACTTTAATGCACTTATTAATCCGCATTTCAAATGAATGTACACAACTTAGAAGCGTGTATGCTGGAATTTCGGCACAAGCAGTTCTTATTCGCTCAATCATATCCTCACGTGTTGTTGGTACTTGTTGGTATACTTTGTCTTTGAGATAGCCCCACAAAAAGAAATCTGGCGAAGTAAGGTCTGGTGATCTGGCAGCCCAATTTACCGGACCAGCTCTATTAATCCAGCGACCATTGAAATCACGATCAAGTACTTCACGTGCTACCGACGAATAGTGTGCTGGACATCCATCATGTTGAAACCACATGTTCTGTCGCAATTCTAAGCTCAAGTTTTCAAATAATATTGGCAGTTCATTTTCCAAAATGTCTCAGTACATTTGACCATTCAAGTTGCCTTCAATAATATGGGGGCCGATGAGTTGGTTGCCAATTATTCCACACCACATGTTGACAGTCCAAGGGTGCTGATGTTCAACTTTGCGAAGCCAGTGTGGATTTTCAACACTCCAGTAATGCTTGTTGTGTCGATTAACCGTTCCATGGTTTGTAAAAGACGACTCATCGGAGAACAATACATAGCGAAAAAAATTGGGATTTTGCTGTATTTGTTCTACTGCCCACTGACAAAATATTAAATGATTTTCAAAATCAACGCCATGAAGATCTTGTTGTAAACTCATATGAAACAGATGATACTTATGTCGGTTCAAAATTTTGCAAACACTGGGATAATCTGGATTCGCTAGCTATTTCTCGTGTACTTATATGAGGATTATACGCTACTGCAGCCAATACAGCAATTTCGTTATTTTCCTCAGTGACTGTTGCTCGACGGGTCGTTTTCTTCGGTCGAACACTTGTAACGGCTGTATTTTTAATTATGCTTGGCGCGATCGTACGGTTACTAGTACAACTGCGCAAGTGAATACTTAAACCCTTAAATGTTCGAAATTCGAAAAAAAAATAATAAATAAATATAAGCTGACTTACTCATTACAGATACGAAACTACTTGTAATTATGGCAAGAAAAGGGAAGGTAGAGGGGCGATAGCATGAGGTATTGGAAAGGGACGGGGGGAGATAAGGGAGATAATAAAGGTCGTGATTTTTGTTTTTGAGTCAGAATTTGGTTTTTTTTTGGTTCGGATAGAAAGAGAAGAAAAAATATAAAGTTTAAACTAAATGGTGCGATTTTATCAAAACGAATATAGAAAAAAAATAAAAAATTGGTTGATTAAATATACTAATAAAATAATTGATTGATTACATAAAAAAAAGAAAAGAAAACTGAATTTCGCGCGAACAACATCGGATGTTTGTGAATTAAGAACATAAAAAAAAAAAAAAAAAAAAAATCCGAATAATAAATCTGTGTAGAGTGCAGTGGCATAGACTCCTCTTTTTTTTACAACACAAATTTCATCGTGTCTAGTTTTTGTGAAGAAAAATTTTATGTTTATTTGGAACGGTTGTGAAAAAAAAAAAAAAAGAAATGTAATCTTGGGGATAAATCCCAGCTATAATGAATTATAGTTTAAATAAAAATAATTGTAATAATTATAATAGTAAGAAATAATAATAAAAATTAAATTGTTTATTGAATTAAAAACAGAACAAAAAAAGAGTTTTAAAATTTCTGAGTGGTATTATTTTTGCTGTTATGGTGAATGCTTGTAAGCCCAGACAAGTACGCTGTTTCGTGTGACGGTTGCTTTTCCAACCGCTCTATTGTGGTCAAATAAACGGTGGAGATTTTTGCGATAAATTGTGCACTGGTGTGTATTGAAAGGCGTCGGTACGAGAGACGAGTTCCTGCCAGTAAATTTTATTGTTTCTTTTTCGGATCGGAAAACGTATCGGATAACATTTAATAATTCCGGTTGCGAAGGTCGAATATCTTTTTTTTGTGTGGTTTATCACGGTCCCGTGGTATTTATATGAGATGATAAAAAAAAATGGACACCATCATGTATTGCGGGTAAACGTTAAGTACAAACCCATTTTTCAATAAAAATAAATATAAAAACAAAGAGTATGTACATTAAGTTCATTATATGTTTAAACTGTATTTTTTTTTTGTAGTTAAATTAACGTACATAAATTCATTGATATACCGACATACTCGTATATAATTTTGATACATATTTTTTTGTATTTTTCAAAAACTAATATTTTTTTTTTGTAAGATTTTTGTAATTTCTTCACAAAAATTTTTTTTTCTATTTTTTTGTTTAAAAACACATTTATTAACATTTGATTTGGGGTTATAATATACAGATTGGGATGGGGCTATGAATATAATGCGCATTAACGACTTTATTCCGATTATTTTGTACTACGTTTTTTTTTTTAAATTTTATATCGATATATTTTTTTTGTGTGGTTAATCAATTGTTGACTATGTGGAATTGAAGGTAACTCCGAAGGGAGCACAAATTGTTTTGGCGTAAATTATGGGCATACAGTGAATCCCTTAAATTCATTTTGGTTTGAGTTATTTTTATCTAGTTTTTTTTTTGTGTTGCACATGAATAATTTTTTTTGTAGTGATCGTCAGTTTAATGTGAACCCCCCTGACTAGAGCATCTCGGAATTCTAACATGTGCACTAATATAACTGACGTGATAAGAGATCCGCTACACACTTCCATCAGCAGTGAATTGTTTGATAGTCCGGTAAAATGAAGCATGTGACCGAATCCTATCTGGAAAACGCGAAGCGTAGAGATTGACCGCATTATCAAGACTACGGCCAGATTCTCCATAAACCAGGACCATTTCAATTTTTTCTTGTACCGTTAAATACTCCATTTTGAATTGTAATAGCCTTACGCAAACGGGTCTTACTGTTTTCGAAATAATCTTTGAACTGAATCGATATTTTTAAAACAAAAAATATCATTTATTTGAAAACAAATTTAGTCGCATGTTCCTATGCAAAATTATCGCCGTCGTTGTTCCTGGGTTACGCTAAAAGTAGTTTTTTTTTTAAATTTAAGAAATACAATTTGCTTAAAACTAACTTCAAGTATTTACATTGAAAACGTGTTAATTTTAATGCAAACATATTGCAGAATCGTACGCATAATGTTCTCAGTAGGAGAAATAAAAAAAAACGTTAATATCGTCTATTACAGCGCCATCTATCATGAATCGAAAAAAATGTTTCAAGGAAATCCTACGTACTTTTAGCCGTGGAATCCGAATCTGCAATAAAAAATAGGGGTTCCTATCTTAGTTTCCAAGTTGCCCCCCGCCCCCTTACAAACAGGCGCTGGGGTCCTAATTTTAGCACTAATGTATTTCCTTTCCAGAATGATATAATTTTGATGATGGTCATTTTTATCGTACAGAGCTTATTTTCCGAGATATTTGAAAATTTCAGCTTTACAAATATTTCAATCAATATTTCGTGATATTCGAATTGTGTTTATTGATGAAATAAGTATGATAGGCGCCGAATTATTCGGTATGAATATCATCTTTTGCGGTGAGCTACACCGATATATCAACGCCCCAAATCAATACTTAATGGATAAATTTTGTGGCGTACCATCAAACATTTCCCTTTGCACACAGTCGTTCGACAAAGTAATGAACAATTTAGTTCAATATTGACAAAAATTAGCAATGGCAACAAGTTGGAGCCACGTGAAGTTGATGTAATTGTAGTAGCGGAGATTGACGGCAAAGGAGGATGCTGGCGATATTTGTGCTGTAGTAGCGGAGATTGACGGCACTGTATGTCCCCCTGTATGTGTTTATGTCTGTGGCTATCTTTTATTACCATACAAAATAAGGGTTGTCCATAAATTTTCCATTACGCCGCAGAGAATAATGACTTCTATTTATAGCACACATTGGTAAAGTGAAGCGTATTATTTTTGCATAGGAAGAATTTTAAATGAATTTATTTGAAATGAAATAAATCTTAAATTAGGGGTGCGGCTATCATTTCCTACGGGACTGTATATGTTAGGAGGGGTACGTAATGTTCAGGAACCATTATGTAATTTAATTGATCCGTTGTTTTAAACAATTCTCAATAAATTTTATTTTGTTATATTTTAGTATTGCTTGCCGCACTAGAAGAGAAATGTGAGAAACCTAACCGACATAATAGTTCGAAACATGAAATATAAATAAAAATTCAATGTAAACGTAATGTCCAGGAACACCATTATGTAATTTCAAGAAAATCAAGTTTCGTATTAAAAAAACCATTACGATCGATATTTATGGCAACGCAGGGGATTTGAAAGATTCTGGTCCAAATTACATAAGTGATGACTGATGAGATTAACATCGACGATTCTTACGTGACAAGGAACACCATTATGTAATTTCATGAATAAATGATAATTAAAACACTTTTTTTTTAACTTCCATTATTTTCTTTGACAACCAAAAATTGTAAACTTTTTGACAATTTGATTTTACTTCGAATTTTTTTTTTTGAAGTTCGAAAAATCAACAAAAGCGGCACGACAAAAAATCTTATTACGGCGATAAGATAAGAGAAAAAAATAACACGAACGTCCTATATATAAGTTATTTAATATATGGTTTGACCATCGAATCAGTAACACGATTATTATTGTCAATTGAATTTTTAAATGTCAATCTGCAAAATTAAAATTACAACCACACCACGATTTTCGTCAAAAATGAATCTATTTGAGAAAATTGAACACCTTCTTACCCTATTTAAAAGACGGAGGGGCAAAAATAAAAAAAAACTATTTGTGTGGTACGAGAAATAAATCGCATGAGGCAGATTCGGATATTACAAGGTATTTACATATAACTAAATACAATATAATATGTAACTACGAGTATTTGTACATAATTTATTTTACGTAACGATTTTAAAAATTAAGAATTGTTAACAGCAATTTTTTAACCAAACTCGCATGACATGTGAGGTTTTCAACATGCTGATAGACCTTGTGCGGACACAAATGTTGGTGAAGAATCGGATTCTATTGAGCTGACAAGAGCTGATGAAAAATGTACATAAAATATTATTTAAATTATTAAAATATAAATAAATATTTGTACACATAAATTATAAAAATGTAACACATACCAACATACCACCGCCTTTGCAAATATACAATTTTGACGTTTCCTTAAGTTTGGGCGATAATTTTCGCTCTTGCTAATATATTTTGTTTCCATGTAGAGTTGAAAGTGGTTTCAGTTGGAGTTAACGTTCATGGAAACAGAGTAGAGTTGAGTTTTTGTTAAATCATTTTGAACTCGACGAAACTAATGGGATTGAGTAGAGTTGAAATTCAAAATGACGGCAATAAAAAATTTTCATTTTTAATGTCAAGGGAATTTATATTAAAAATTTTGAGCCACAAATATTTGTATATTTAAAACAAAAAGTATTTTTAAATAATTTTCAGGGCATATACCTAGAGTATTATTAGGCACACACTAAATTAACTTTATCAAGCGGTTATCAAAATTTCAACTCAACTTAACTCTACTCCATGGAAACGAAAAACGCCATGTTGGAATTAACGAAAACCTAATTTCAACTCAACCTAACTCCAACCTGGTTCATGGAAACATGGTATGCTAAGTATAACAATTCAAATTTAACGAAACTAAACGAAAAGTACTTTGAGTTTCACTGGTCAGCAATGTCAATAAATATACATTTTTCAGATATCGATTTGTTACTTAAAATTCTTACAAACTCGCTCCAAGGCTCCAAATCATTGAGTCATGGCAGGACCCATCATAATGGGCATTAATTGCTTTGAACCGCAGTTTATTGTCACAAATCTGAAAATTAAGTAAATATATTGGTACAAAAGCACAACAAATATATATGCAATAAAAATTGAAGTATTAAATCTTACCAACATAATATTTAAGCTATGATATCCTTTCCGATAAAAAATGAATATGTTCTAAAATGGATGGTTTCAAGATACTAATATGACTTCCATCACTGCACCCGATTACAACGGGGTACCCAGTTTTTTGATAAAATCCTTTCTTAGTTTCTGTTTTTTCGTGCTCAGTTATGCCGAGTGATATCCATTTAGGACATAATTTTTTTCTATTATTTCGATCGTTTCCCCGAAAAATTTACTTACAGATTGTTGTGGCAGCCCAATATTGTAATCTTGCCCTGCACCTCGTTGATAGGAACCTTCTGCAAAAAGTCGAATTAATGCAGCCAATTTTGTAATTGGTGGAATGCAATTGCTGTTGTTTATTTCAAAATCTCTCGATATTTGCGAAACAAACAACATATGCGAAAGCTTCTTTTGATAGTCGAAATAATTGCCTAAAAATATTATAATAAATGTTGACTAATAAAATGTAAAATATCAGTAATTTTATACTAACGTTGTTACTGGAAGAGTAAGAGGAGGCGCAGTGGCTTACGCTTCTCCGAGCAATTTCATCTTCGCTGTCGGTTTTCAAAAAAATTATAGGCAATTGAATCCATGTTGTAAATTTAAATGTTTACCTTTTTATAATCTCAAACTTCATATATTTGACATGTAATCGTGTTGCTAATTCGTGCTATAGCATCGTGGTGCTTTGTTGGTGGTGTGGTATCATTAGCCGAAGCGGAAATGTAAAGGGAAGAACAACGAATGCCGGCGGAGTCGATTGTAAGGCCCCTGGATTCGCAGTATTGTTGGACATTTCACATAACATGGCGAGAACTTCCAAGAGTACCACAAGAAGCATAATAGACAAATACACATTTGGAGAAATATTGGTTGCTTTACTTTTGAAAAACGCCGTTTCTACATACAATTTTGAGTGATATTAACTAAAGCATTTTAAAATTTTGCTTTAGCTGAATATAAAGCAGATTTGCTTTAGCTGAATAGCTGAATACCACTAGATGTCAAAATATATTTTCTTGTTTTTGTATATTATGAATAATATATAATTTATAAAATTATAAAGTGTTTAATATAATTATTTTTACAATATATATTATATAATTGTTGTATAATATGTATACAAAAATATAATTTATTCAAAATTATTCAATCGAAATTTTTACAGCGCAAAAATATAATTATGTATTGGATTTTCTTCAATCAACATTTAGGGGTAAATTAATGTATGGAGTTGGTTTGAATACTGGCTGAACCGATTTTAGAACAATTTATTCATTTTCAAATAAAGTTGATTTGTATCAGAAATGCAAATGAAGACAAATCTTGTTAATGTTTTACCAGTCTGATGCAGCAAACGATTGCGGTGTATATATTGTTATGTACAGTGTCTGACTGAATTTTCGAAAAATTTATTATTAATTAACTTGGACGGTACTACGCTGCCAACTATATATTCACAATATCGACACAATGCCAGGTACCCAATTACACACTACGTCATGTGTTTACTTACCGAAAAAAATGTTTATTGTTTATCATCCGATTATGCTTGCGCAGTTGTGGACTCTCCGTTATCGAAATTTTTATTCTGCGATTGTTGGCAACTTCGATGGTTTCTAAAATTGTATGAACTTTGCCCTCTTTCAAGTTTCAACCAAATCGCCAATTCTTCCACCCTTTAGAAATAGTTAGAAAGAACCCATAATAAGTTTATCGTTTCATGCATATGACACTATTAATTATAATCATGTATCATCAGATAATGCGTGACGGCTCTTCAATAACTCGTAGGATTGAAATTGTTCGACGGCACAGTCGTTTGCTAAGATTACAATATAATCAGTCTGAATTTTGGTATTGATATTAACATTATTATTGTTAAGTTTGGGCTAGATGGGTAAACTTCGTTGTTGCTAAACGATTGTCCAAAGACAAGTTTGCTTTCACAATAACTGTGCACTCCGTATTGATGAGTAAAGTGAGTATTCACAGTACAGAACTACTCTGATTATCTGATCTAATTGTTTCAAATAAATAACAGCACATGGTGTGTGGAAAATGTTCTCGAAACCAACCTATCTAAATTTTGGGGCGGATCTTTCTATGGGAAAGAACCATACAATTATACCGGTTTTGTTCCAATGGTTAAACAAATTTTCAGTATAAAATGTTAATACCGTCAAATGGGCATATTGAATCTTCATTGGTAGTCTGAAGATTCAATATGCAAGTAGGTTGAAACCAAAGAAACCCACTAAAAACGTTTCTCTCTCCTAAAGAAATTTTTTTATTGGACTTTGGTTGAAGGAAGAGTATGTAGTTGGTATACTGAAAGACTAGATATAATGTCTGAAGATAGCAGTTTCTATTTTAAAGCAAAATAAAAATGTCCTAAAATAGATATATCAAATACAATTAAAAAATAACCAAATCGATTAGACATTTAGCTAAATTTAATAATCATTTGGCCATGGTACATGTGTACATTAACAGATGTCATTGCTCTTATCACCAAAAAATAACTGTGATCCTAAACAAATATTTGTTATTTAAACTCTATAAACATCTTAAACAATTAAATACTAAAAAATTCTGACATCATAAACTGAAGTAAATTTGCCGATGCTGAAGTTGAAAATCGTGTACAAAACCCAGTGTGTTATTAACATTCTGCTTAAGTTATTTTATAGCGGTAAGCACATTACTGTTTTTATATACACTTCATTATCATCTATATTTTGTATTTTCAATGGAAGGCTTTCTCCACAAGTACGACCTTTGGCGACATTGTGTTAAACATACATGTAGTTCTGCGGTTACCTATGTAATGCCATGCATTTAATAATAAATTGACGACGAATAATAACAACAAAAATTACTTACGATGTCAATTATCATCAATTGCACTTATTGATATGCGTTCTGAATGGTTGTGCGCATGATAGTAACAACCTAGTTACTAGTTCGACGTGTGATATTAAACAAGCATTGATAACATTTATCAGTTGCAAACGAGTAAAATTAATTAATTAATGAAAATAGGGTGTGTTCCACATGTGGGTAAAATTACCATAAACGTATTACCTGATAAAGTAATTAGCAAACTATTTATCAATATATGTATATATTTTTAAATCACCTATCTACTCATTGCTAAAACTATTCGTTTATTCGTTTATATTTTCAATAACAAACAACAACACTCTATCTATTGATTGTCTATTATAAATAGAATAAATCCACGACTCAAACCAAAATTAGAACATAAACAAACAAACCACGTGAAAATCGAAGGAGAATAAATAATTTTTTTTCATAACAAAATAACAAAACAAGCATGATGTTTTTGTTTTGCGTGTGTTCGTGAGAATTTTATTCTCATTTTGGTATTTACGGACGGTCTACTCTTTCTACTCTACGGAATCGGAAATACGGAAAGCACATTAATCGATAATGGAAAAGAGATGGTTATATATAAATTAAAATACTGCATTTAGAGTAAACGTGATAGAAACAATTTGTTTTGTTTTTCATTGCGTTTATATTTTCGAATATTTCTTTACATTTTGACAGTTATTATTCAACTCTTGTCTAAGGTAGTCGTTTGTAGATTTATTAAGTGATATTTTTTTTATAGTGAAAATTTTACTAAAATTATAAAGTGATATATTATTAAAGTTTACATCAATTTTTATATATTTTATTTGTTTTTTTTTTGTCTGTGTACTAAGTTGTAAGTAATTTGGTATATGCTAATAAACAGTGTTAATTAATATTTTAAGTGTTTATAATAAAATATTGCATGCGGATAAAATTATGAATACGCGTCATCAGGGCTACTTTAATGTCTTCTATTAATAGTATTATTGACGCCTAAAATATTGTACCAGCTATTGATAACCTTTTATAACATAATTAAAGTGAGATAAAGTGTTTATCGATTTATTTATTTTTATAAAACTTTCCCATACTAATTAAATATACGCAACACAAATAATAATCATTATTGTTTGTATAGAATGGAAGACCGTGACATATTTTGCGGTGTCGACGTACTATCCCTGTTTTATTCGGCCTTATATTCTTTTGTATCTTTTGAATTTTTTTTTATTAATCTCGTACCGGTTTAGTTTTTCCGCCTATACTTTGACTTATTTTTACATAATCCATATTGATTAAGAAAAACAAAACATAGAAGCGATATGAAAATATAGATTTTCTTCGTTCTTTTGAAAACCTTTGTTTTGGTTTGAGTTCAGCCGAGGTTTTCTTCACCATTTGTTTGTTTTCTTTCTATACTACTTACTAGAATTACTACACGATATGATATGCAGTGTTATAATAATATTGTAGCGGAATTATGTCAAATGCGGTAAAAAAAGAAAATTACCAATTTCAAAACAAATAGAAAATTATTAGTTTTGTAGTTCTTGTAAATTGTGCAAAAGAACGCAAACATACTTTTTGTAATCGTATGTAGGTTTAAAATATGTATACCTAAGTACATAAGTATTATAGATAGGGTCACGTAACTCAAAGCCTATATTTTTATAATAGGTAGGTGTTAGTAATATTTTGACTTGCATAAAAACTGTATGAAAAGCAAAAACTTCTATAGAAAATTACCGGTGAATTTCCTAATAGAAAATTTGTTTATTGAAAACAGTTAAAAATACCTTCGAACATGTTTGGCGAATTATTCCTTAACCATTTAAAGAATAACTCTTTGAGAAGATATGAAAACTACTATAGTCTTTGTTCTATGGATCTTTCCCTAAGTACCCCGCGACTATTTAAAAAAAACATATTTAAAGAATTTTTTTTGTATAAATATTCCATTAATAATGTAATAAACTAGTTTTTAAGAATGTTCTTTACCAAAGTAATGGTAACCCTTTCGAATGCCTTGTACAATATATTGTCCATCGGCAACGCACGTAGCAGGCATAACACAAATTGTTTGCTTCAGAAATGTGTAAAAATCATTTGTCTATATACTCTCTATTGTTTTAGTATTGGGAATTTTAGAACAATCATAATAATTAATTTTATGACAGTTCTAATCGTCCAAGATTGTGTGATTTTCTTGTTGTTAAGCTAAGAGATTACTATTTAGCTACCATTTGCGAATGCAAACGAAATAAAAATGTTGTTCGACTAACATATACTGGACTGGTTTCCTCGTCTGTAGTTGCATTGGTCACCAACTTTGGATTTCGAATTTTTATTAATAATATGTCCAGTAAGTCCGTGCGCATTGTTTGCCGATGAATGTGGAGAAAAATATTTGCATCGATTGACAAATAATTCGTCTAAAAGGGCGATAGACCATTTTCATCAAAAAAAAAATTGACAGTTCTCAATCAGAGTGTCGATTTTGTACCTAAAATTAGAGCGCGAGCTGGCGAGGTGAACAACAATTTTGTGTATATATACACTGTATAATATACAATTTTATATTTGTATTGTATTTTTTCTCTCATGTGTCTGTGCATTTTGTTCGCCAATTTTAACAATGCCTCCTAAACTACAGGCCGCATACACCAAATGTTGACGGCACGCTATGTCTACGTTGTTGTTGCTTTCTCTGGTTGTTTTGTAAGTGTATAGCCAGTGTTGTTAAGTAGTTTTAGGAGATAAAAACTACCTCAAAAACTACGTGTAGTTAATCCATAAACTACGTAGGCAAAAATCATGAATTAACTACGTATTAACTACATGCATTAACTACATTCGTTAAATACAATCGCCCTTTCTTCACTCATTTAAATTATAATATATGTATATTCTTATGAGTATGTATAAATGACACAAATACAAATTAGTTTTATTATATTCATATGTATTTCTATGTATTATTATTATTTAATTCAATATATATATATATCAACCCCACCACCAATCAATTTTATTATTATTAGATAGTATATTATTCATCTTGTATTTAATTCGTTTTCATATTATCATATCATCAATCATCATATTCATCATCTGCATCTCCATCATATTCATCACAAATATCGTCGTAAATTTTTAAAGAATAGTACGTATGCAGTAATTTTTTTGACCTGTCCGGTTTTAATCTGTTTCGTCTATCTGTATGAATATATGCCCAATTACTGAATAACCTTTCTAATTGAGCCGAAGACGCCGGAATTTTTAATAACTTATTAGCCAACGCTGCTAAATTGCCATGTCTTCTGGCGGCAATGTTCCAATATGTTCTTGGAGTGGTTATTCCCTTTGAATTTAAATTTTGGAAAATCCCTTCGTTTAAATTGAATTATTGGAGGCTATCGAGGCCAGATTTATCCAATTCCTCAATCAAGAACTCATCAACGATATCAATTTGATTTTCTTTCATAGCACTACCTCGATATTTAGGATGCAAAAAATTCGCAGCTAATGCATACTTATTTAAAGCCATAGCTTGTCTCTTTTTTAGGGCCTCTTCAAATTCATTTGGGAGCTATAAAAAATTAAAATATTCTAGAAAATAGAGAAAATATTTAAGTATGTCTGAACTACCTGTGAATGCAACCAATCCTCTGTTGCATCGGCTATAGAATATCGTAGTGTCTGACAATTATTTATTAATATACATATCGGGTCAGATATTTTAATAAAATGCTTAATTGATTCTATAAAATTGTCATCAAATAGTATCTGACTTATTTCACTCTTCAATTTTGCTTTCCCGTCAGCAGCAATTTTTTTGAAAATATTCAAGTTGCCGATGAGAGACACGTAAGAGTCTCTGTAACTACACCAACGAGTTTCAGCCGGAAGTTTCATCTTTTTCCCACCATTGTCAATTACGAGCTTCTCCAAATCGGCTCTCTTAAACTCTTTCAAAACACTAACGGCTTTAGTTGCAATGTTTTTGTCAACTACATCTTTTGCCAGTAAATTCCCAGTATGGCTACTGCAAGTATTATGCCATAAAGTAGATTTTTTGCCCATAGATATCATGTTTTTAGCGTTATCGCTAGTCACCGCATAAATCTCAGTGTGATATTTTAATTTGGCTAACTCAATTGATGATTCGCAAATTTTATTGAGTACATCTCCCGTTTCCCGCATTCCGGTCATATCATGTGCCTCGCTCGAGGAATGACAATTTATTGTCGGTTGTTTGTAACATTGTTACCACAAGATTAGAATTACTGGACGTATTTTTCCATCCATCAATAAGGAGGACTGTTTCTTCGCCAATATTGTTTTTATCCTTAAGTGTTATATCAGAGTAAACAGAATCCAAAATTGTTGTAGCTAACGTTTGCCTACATGGCGGTTTATAGGATGGTCGTAGTTGCGATAAAAACTCTTTAAAATATTTTGAATTGATTACATTAAATGGTATGTTACATCCGAAAAAGAAAATTCCTAATGCATGATCCAATTTCCGTTTTTGTTCTGGAGTTACATTGTCCATATAGCCCAAAATGTTTTTCTGCAAACGCGATAATACTGACGATTTTTTTGGACTGCAGAACGTACGTTTTTGATGTGGCGGCAAATTTGGTGTGGGTGACGTCGTTATAGACGATGATGATGATCCGAACCCCGATGTAATAGAGAATTTGTTTGTCGATAATGCTGAAGAAGCGCGATCAGCAGGTAAAACAATATTATCAAAACCGGGATAGGCAACGTCATTGCTACTTGACTGATTTAAAAGAATTAGAAAATAATATTATACATTTTTAAACAGAAATACTACTATAATAACATATCTACTCACATAATCCGTAAGTTCCGTGACTGAAACAGATACGTCATCCAAGTCACTCAGATATATTGTTGGAAGTGGCACATTTTCATTAGCAACTGCAATATCGTTTAAAGTTGGCCGAACGTCTATAGCATTTTCATCTATTGCTTGTGTAGATACACCTGTTGAAGTAACTTTTCCAGTTTGTTCAATATTTTTATCAATTTCATAGCCGCAATCGCTACTATTAATTAATTCCAGTTCAGAATCACTATTGCTGTGAGTGGCTACAGAAGATTGTGAGCTGCGGCTGCGAATACTATTTTCATCGTGAGATTTCGAAACAGATGTACTTCGTGATGCTGATGAACATAATTTTCTAAAAGGAATTCTGTGTTACTGAGTATGTTTCAAATTTAATAATTTTTACTTACCTATGCGCTACAAGTCGAGTTCTTGTTGTATTTTTCAAAACAGCACTGCACACTTTACAAAGAGCTCCTATTTTTTTACGACCTCGCTTATCAACATTGTTGATGGGTTCAAAAAGGCCTTCTTGCCAAAATGAGTGTAGTTTCCGCCCACAACTACTCATTTTCAGTTTTTTATGTACTATTGTTTTTATTTTACTGATTTAATGGCTTAGCTTCTTTTGCTACACAAATTCACAAATTTAATCACAAAATCTGGTTTAGACGTATTGTATATATACATTTATTTATTAATGATTTAAAATATTAAACCTTAAAATCACCACTTTTTTAAGAACAATACTTACAAAGTTACAAAACTCGTTCAGTACACAAAAAATTGAGGTTATGTCAAAATTTAATTTTCATTCACTCAAACAAACTCAACAAAAGGTAGAGACTAGAGAGTAAAAAACAAAATTTAAACCAAAATAACAGAAATGCGCATGCGTATAAAAAACTATGTTGGCGTCATTAACTACATTAACTACACTGAACTACATTAACTACTTTAACTACATTAACTACATAAACTACATGGCAAATGTAGTTAATGTAGTTTTTAAAAAATTACACGTAATTTAACAACTCTCTTAACTTCTTTGTTTATACTATAAACAAAGAAGTTAAAAGTACAGAATGAACCTAAGCAACTGTCAAGTGTCACAAATTCGGAGGGTAAAAGAGAAAGCATCTCAATCAACGAGATTACAACAACAAATTAATCTATAAGAACCCCACGCCAACAACCAAAATTGTTTTCTTAATTTTTTCTGATTTATAACTTAAATTAAGGATATATTTACCACAAATCACTAGCTTGATTACATAATTTACATTTTATTTTATTTAAACACCTGGTAAACTTACTGATGGTAAGATATTCCTTCTTGTATTTTGTAGGCGTATTTTGGCACTTTTTCACGATACACTTCATTTTGCACAAAAGTTTGTAATTTTTGTTATCAAATAATGCACCACTACATAAATAAATAACTATTTGATAAAGTTTTTATTGTTTTTATGTATTATAATTAATAGTTTTTAAAATTTATAATTTATAATTTTAAAGCGCAAAATTAAAACGTCACTTCGTACAACAACAAAAACTGGTTTGACGGGTTCTTATAGCGAGATATAAGTAAACCATATGGATTTTTTATTTAACCATCCTATTCTGGCTTGTGACAGCTGAAATAGCAAATTTTATATGGGTAAAATATTGCCACCTATTCTCCAGTATTTTAACTTCTTTGTGTATAAATATCTTAACATTATTATTGCGCAGTCTTGGTTTAGACATAAATTGACGTCATGTGCGAAAAATGAGAGTAGTAAGAGGCCTGTAGTTTAGGATGCATTGATTTTACAAAGGCAAGTCGCAAAATAAAAAGTTCCGGTTGAATATTTATGATAATAACGTATACCTCACCTCTTCTATTCGCTTGCTTTTGAGCAGTGGAAGCGATTGTTTGCTACCGCTACGAAACCGCATTTGACACATCAATTAAAAAAATTATATAAACGAAATAACGCGCGCATGCGCTCAAGCAAACCAATATTAATAAAATAATGATTACTATGTTTTTCCGGTTTGCTCACCTCACGCGGTCATTTTTGTTACAAAATCGACACTCAGGTGTTTTTGATGCTGTATGGCAAACAACAATTTTGTGCTGTATTTTTATACTGTGATAATTAATTAAATTAAGCTAAATAAATTTTGAATGAAATATTTGCATTTTTATTGTAGATCCAATATAATTGAAGTGTTCAGATTGAAAACAGCACATGATATTTTAACTATGTAGTCGAAAAACATATTGTTGTTAATTTTTTGGAAATTGCTCAAATTGGTTGTCGGTTGGTTGTGATAAGAAATTTTGTCTTAAACACCTATAACTCGTTCTACGTGGATTTGATTGCTGGCAATTTTTCAATTGTTTTCTATGGTGATAGGTTCCATTTGAGATTTTCCATTTTTAAAAGCTGGCATAATTAATCTAGCTTTATTTTTCTGGATAGCGCTTTCGATTAGAAACCCTCGGTTCGCGAGGGAAGAATAATATCATTTTCACTAAAAAATTTAAAATTCCACAGGATTCGAAAACAATTTTGTCAGTATATCACCCACCGTAACCTTTTGAGATAAACGCTATATTTCCAAAAAATGAAATGCAAATGGAAAATTTTAGAGTTTGGTTATGTTTATACGAAGAGAATGTACTTGCTCGAGCTAAAAAATCTCCTGTAAATATAACAAAATATTTATATTTTATACCAGGCTTAAGCACTCGAAATATGTTTTTCTGGCCTTTCTAAATATACATACTTCAAAACAGTCGGACTATTTACTTTCGATAGTTTATTATCTGCCGCGCCAGTGGCAAAGTGGTCAGCAGGCTTGCTCCAGTGACCGGAAGTCCCGGGTTTGATTCCCGGTGGTGTCAAAGAAACAATTTCACTGCTGGTTTGAGATCAATGAATTAATCACTCATTATCCGAAATGAAAATATGATTGTGAAACCTCATTTAAGGCGTCCAAATTCCTTGATGGGATATAGTGCCAGAGAGACAGAGAGAGAGAGGTTTATTATCTGACCAAAATATAAAATAACTCATTCGAGCATGAATAGAAATAATAACTTTATAAATATTTTTAGTAAGTAATTTATAAAGATATCGGGCGTTTTCTTCCTTCAATGGCAAAATGAACAATTTTGATGTATTTTTAATGGCATTTATTAAACTAAGACTAGGTTGCCTTTCGCTATAATGTATCAGGCAAAACTATTTCTGATTTTTTTTTTTTTTGAATAAAACAAAGTATTAGTTGTCTAGTGGATTTAATGTACGTTGAAGGTCAATTAAAACTCCAATTTTCATTCACGCACACACCACCCATTCACACCTTTATAGTATACCATCTGCACATTGCAAGCACCATGTCAACCTGTACATTGACATGAACGGTGGGTCGGCACTGAATTCTACACTGCAACAGAGGGTTTTAGTGGTGTTTATTAACATAACCGATCGAAATCGATGACGAAAATTCGCTTTTTACATCCTGCCTCTGGTGGGATTCGAACCCAGTACCACCCGGTCCAAATGCTGAAGCTTAACCACTGCATCACTTGTCCGGTTAACAGTTTATTATCAAATAAACAGTAAATATCACATAAAATTTTAACATTCGTTGCCATACACGCTCGTTTGACATTTAAAACGTCACTGATTTTGGCAGATAAGGATAATGGCCGATTGAGAGAATATAAATGGAATAGAAACAAAGTGAAGAATATTTTTGAACCCTGATTTTTTTTCACGAAACGTTTCATTGTACTCACGCGAGTTTGGTCAAATATTTTTTCCTGAAACGTAAAACAGAATTAGGTTATTGTTACTTTATATTATTACAAATTTATGTTTAGGAAAAAATGTTATTTTACATTGTGGGAAAGAAGTATTAGCGTTAAAACCAGGCGTACTCGAGGTGTGTGAAGTGCGGTGAGTGATAATTGGTAATGAGACGACAGTTTAAATATCGGGGTGTACGAATATCCTGAATTCATATTCAAAATTGTCACCTTAAATTGTCCCAATTTTGAAATAATTTATTGTTTGTTCATGTAAACATTAAAGATACGCGTTTGCTTCTTTATCCTTACGAATTAAAGGGTTGTTTTAAGTCAGCTCAAAAATAAAAATATGTTTTAATTCTACAATAAAAGAAACGCTGACTCACTCACCACTTGAACTATTTAAAATTCTACACTAATTTGACTTAACTTATTTTCTAACTATTTAAAACCCTACCTATTTTACAAGTTGGTTTTCAACTGGAAGAATACGGAAGTCTAAATAAACCCGCAGCTAAATTGAATAGATTAAAATTGTAATTATATTTTTTCCACCCATCAGCGACTGAATATAATTCACGGGGTTGGTTATGAAACCTTGACGATCGTACTTTCAAAATGTCGAATTCAAACCTCGAAAATATTATCTCGAATAATAAAAAATAATTTTGTAAATATTATTGAGGCGCTGCAAATAATGAAGTAGATACTCGATCGTCTAGCAAGCAACCAATTTGCTAGCCAAAATCCTGGCTGCTCAATCAATTTTACCAACGAAATTTGAATTTCAAATTATCTTTTTCCAAAAAATTTTTGTTTTTTTTTTGTGAGTGCTTGCTTGCTAGACGATCGAGTATCTATCCCAATACTTACAAAATTATTTTTATTATTCGAGGTTCAAGAATACAAATTATCTAAATTTATTGTTTAATAAACCAGCGTTTAATTGTCGTTAAAAATGATTCTAATAATATAATGCAGTTACAGATACAATATAAATCAATTAACTTGGGTGGTTATGAAATCAATTAGCTTTGATCATACACAAGTAAATTTACTTGTAAAATACTTGTGTATGATCCAAGCTAATTGATTTCACATAAATTACGTAACTGTTTATCCCAAAAAATTGAAACAATCCAGGGCCGGTATGTTGTACCATCACTTCGAATCGAAATTCGAAAAAAGGCGAATCGAAAAAGTGAAAGTTGTATCATTTTCGACTCTTATTGTTTTTTAATCTTGCAATACTTTTTCTAGAATGAAATGTCAGGTACATTTATTATTACTTTGGTTTTAAATGATGAAACTTTATCATTTATCGCGATTCGAAAATGATATAACATACCGCCATTCGACTTTTTTCGAATTTCGATTTGAAGTGATGGTACAACATTATGCCCCTGGAATAATTATGAAATGTTACTGTATACTACATATATTCTGTTTATACACAGCAAAAAAATCTAATGAATTTACATCAAAAAACAATTCAGTATACTTGCGAATTTTGAACTTTACGTTTATTTATTTAAAAAATAAAAATTATAATTAAGTTACTAAAGATTATAATTGTATTTAAATCTTGTTTAAGACTCGAAAATATAGAACACTATTTTATTGTAATTGGTATAACTGCAATATAATTTTTATTTGAATAATTTTTCCTAACTAACATAACTATTCTTAGAATAATTTAATACATCAGAAGAATAACTTAATACATCATGAACGTTCAACTATTGAAATCATATAAAGGTAAAGATAAATTGATAGTGAATGGTTATGCGTATGTTGTGGAGAAAACATTAAAATATTTATTTTACTGGTACTGATGAGAATCGGAAGTTACACGTACCAATAGCAATCTAAAATCGGTTGCCAAAAATTTCATAATTACACCGTCACAATTACACAATAGTGAAACACATTCTAGGTTTTAGGGTGAATCTGATTGCTGGCTAATGGACGGAACTTTCCATGTAGTTCCATTAATTCTACGGCAACTATTCACTATATATGTAAAGGTTGAGGACAATTGTGTGCTCTTAATATTTTGCTTGATGAGTAGCAAAACTAAAGAATGCTATACTCAGTTTTTTGTGAACTATGCAAACTTGCTTGTGACCGGAACATTAAACTAGCCCCACGCATGATAATTTCAGATTTCGAGAAAACGATTAAATCTACCACTGAAAAATTCTTTCCAACAACCGACTTTCGTGGATGCTAGTTTCATTTCAGCCAAATATTTTGGAGAAAAGTACAAAAGGCACGACTCACATCAAAATAAGGAACATCGAAATTATTCAGCTTGCAAATATGTATGGATGTCAAACGTTTAGCTTGCTGGTTCAAAGAAATATATACAGTGCTGGGAAAAAAAATTGGGCAAACATATTTTATTCCAAATTGGTGTCTTATTTTGCTAAAATTACAAAACTTTTGAACGCAATTGGCTTATTGTTTCATTTTAAATACATGTATGACGTAACTTTTGAAAAAAAAATTATTACCTGCCATTTATGGGAAAAACCCCTAAAAATGCCAAAATATTCAAAATATGTTAAATATGTTGATTGAAGTTAAATTAATGTAATAAATTAAACACCTATTTTTTTTTGTTTGTTTTTTATTGATTTATAGAAGTTCTATTACACCGGTACAACCTCGCAACTGATGTGAAAAAATTGGTCAAGCAATTATTTTATTTTACGAATACCGTTCTTGGCCTACATTAGGATGCAGATGTTTTGTTGCCTGTAATTTTTTTTGAGTATAAATAGTGCATATTTTGTAAGATTAAGTTATTCTGTAAGTGATACTAGTCAAATAAAGAATAAAGTGCAATTTTAGTTAAAAAAATAGGAAAAGTTAGTGAGCAGTGTAAAAGCAATATGTTGATTTGGGCGCGAGAAAATTTTACCACGCGTGAAAAATCAGAATGATTAAACATTCCTAAAAGTAGAGTATTATAAAAATGTGAGAGCTGGGCAGTACACAAAGAAAGAAAGGCTCTGGAAGGCCCAGAAAGACAACGCCAGTGGAAGATCGTTTCATAATAGTACAATGTCGTCGGAACCGTATTACAACTTCATCGGACATAAGACGGGATGTTGAGCAAGCAACGGGAAAACAGATTTCAGTCAGCTTAGTGAGAAAAACCTTATTTAAGCTGGTTTGAGAGCACTTAAACTAGTCCAGAAGCATGAGTTCACATTACTAGTGAAAAAAACGTTTGCTATGGGCCCAGGAGCATGTTTCTTGGACTCCAGAGATGTATGATGATGTGATTTTCTCCGATGAATCAAAATTCAAGCTGCATTGAGGAGGTGGAAGAATTCTCGTAAGAAGAAAACCGGGCGAGAGGCTTAGCAACGAATGTCTTTTAAGACTTCCACCGAAAAATGAAGAAGTTATGGTCTGGGGGTGCTTTTCTGGAAATGAAACCGGTCGATTGTGCTTCTTTAGTTCCAGCATTACAGCAGCTGTTCATTTGCACGTCCTACACAACGAATTTGAGCCTTCTGTGTTAAAGCTTTTTGGCGAGACTTGCAAATTTATTTTTCAACAGGACAACGCTCCGTGCCATACCGCCAAAGTTGTGAGTTATTAAATTTGAATTGTAGATAGAAAAATTGGCTTTCAGATAAACATAAATAATTTGTTAAAAATTTGTTTTTTTTTCTTATCTCTTCATTTAAAGGTAAAAAGTACTTAAGTATCGATGTGTTGAGATGGCCCCTGTATAGTCCAGACCTAAATCCTATTGAAAATATTTGGTCTGAAATGAAGCTAGAAGTAGCAAGAAAACGCCCAGAATCGATTCAAGCTTTAAAAAGCTTGTTGATGATGATTTGTGAATCCATACCTACGACTTTGAAAAATTTATCAAATTCAATGAACCGGAGGTGTATCGCTGTAATAAAAGCAAATGGCGGTCCAACAAAATATTAATATTAAAGATAGAACTTCTATAAATCAATAAAAAAACAAAAAAAATAAAAAATAGGTGTTTAATTTATTCCATTACTTTAACTCCAATCAACGTATTTTGAATATTTTGGCATTTTTAGGGGTTTTTCCCATAAACTGCAGGTAATAATTTTTTTTTCAAAAGTTACGTCACACATGTATTTAAAATGAAACAATAAGCCAATTGCGTTCAAAAGTTTTATAATTTTAGCAAAATAAGACACCAATTTGCAATAAAATATGTTTGCCCAATTTTTTTTCCCCAGCACTGTATAAGTGGTAAAGGATCAAAAGGTAAACCACACTATGAGCCTAAATTCTGGTCGGTTGCCAATGCTATTGCTAACAATTTCCCCCGTATTCAAAATTCAGTTGAGACATGGCTTCGGCGCTTAAAAACAGTAGTAGGTACGAAAAATGCTGTTGTTTACAAAATAATTAACGATCTTTCAAAAGAATTAATATTATCTAAAAAATAATATAGAACGAATGAAAATAGGTGAAATGAAGCCATTACATAGAAAAAAATTGATAAGGTATCAAAAAATTATAAGAATTTTGAAAAAAAGGCAAAAAATTGATAATTTGGATTTTTTTTAAAGTTTCGCCCAGAACATATGTATATACATTTTTTTATTTGTTAATAAAATTTGAATTGAACACTATTAAATGGCATAAAAAAAACTAAGTGCATTTTTACCATTTTTAATATTCGAGATTTTGGCATCCGAGATTTTGTTGATTTTTTCATATGTAATTTGGATGTTCAAAGGTTTTCAGTGATTGTTTTGATAAAATGTACACACATTGCCAGCTATATTAGTTGCTTTCCAATCGACCGTCGCAAGTACTTATAAGCACTTAAGGTTTTTGTCTTTGCTAAATTAACTACTCACAACTGCCCTACCCTTTTATAATGAGTAGTTGAAAGCTGTTACGATAAATGTGTCCACTAGGTGATTGCGTGTAGTATTTGTCTGTCAAAAATATAATTGAATGTTGTATGTGAAGCGCTAATAAGATTCCGGAATAGATATTTTTTAATAAAAGTTATTATAAATAAACTACACATTTGTAGGTTATATTTTGCTTTTGTATTTTTTGTGCTTTCCAATCGACAGCCAATACACATTTTTCGCACTTACTAGTACTTGCGGTGGTCGAGCCACTATTATCTAAATATAATATAACCCGCTAAGAAAGGCGTAACGTAAGCGTAACGGAAACTGAGAAATCCTATATACAAAACTTCGCTAGCGTAACGCTTCAGCGAAATGTAAAACACACCGCATACGTAAATTTTAGAATAAGAATTTTAAAATGAAAAGCGTACCGTCTAATTATTTCGTTACCGGAGCACCAAAGCGGAATATTTCTGTTGCGTCGAAGCGAAATGTTTTAGTATCATAAAAGCGAAATATGTTTATGTGGGTAAACCGAAACGTTTTAACACGCATAAAAAGAAACAGTTTTATTTATAATGAAAAAGGGAATTTTTTTTTGAAATGCCAAATAAAATATAGTAGGTGTAGTAGGTATTAAATATATAAATTTATTAATTCATTGATCACAAAAACTCATTTTTCACAAAATATAAAATCTCAACTAGTATAGGTACATTTCTATTTCACTTATGTACATTTAATTGAACTTAAAGAGTATACAAAACCAATTAATCTAAAATTCTGTACCATAATTAAAATTTTAAAGCATTTCAAACCTAAGAGCTATTAAATTTAAAAAATATGAAGATTATCAGTCTTAAAACTGATTCTTAAGAATTATTCTGCAACTCGTGAATTTTCTTTTCTGTTTCGGTTCTTTGCGTCCTGAAACCATCTTTTGATAATGGTGATAACATCTCCAACTCTTGCTGTGGGGTATTTGGCCATTGCAGTTTCTAAAATTGTACGAATGCAAAATTAGAATTGAAATTTATTCCTAAACAATTTTTCTGTTTATAAAATACTTAACCTTTTATTATTCATTACAGTATATACATAGTATGATTTAATTGAAAGATTTTCTTTTTGGTCGAAAGTAAATGATGATGCATCGTTGAGCATTTTAAAGGTGTTCGGCTGTAATTTAAAAAAAAATTAAAAAATGATAAACAAAAGAATAAATAAATATGCGATTTAATCTTACGAAAGCTTGTTCATATTCGGCCGATTTTATTTTATGTCAAGCTCTGTAATATGTTGAACTGTTTTCCTTGCAATTGATAAATTAATCGCTGATTCGGACTTTTCCATTCCGTTATTCTCTTGAGATTTTTAGAGTTCGTGCCTTAAATTTTTTCTTCTTTCAGAAGTGCTTCTATCAAAATATGACTTAGTTGGAAAATGGTATTGGGCTGATAAATGCTGTCATCGGTTTGGGTATTTGCTTTTAATGTTTTTGGCTTTTTGGGAATTTCTTGAGCAATGCATATAGTAGACGGTGCCATTCAATTTACTTTCATATTAGAAGTTTCTGTGGTTGTTAATTTCCGATCCTTTTGTTGGTACAAACAGTTATATTTAAATTTATTTTTATATAGATTTTGAGTGCTGACGACTGGCTTTATCTGAGAGTTAATTTTCAAAAAATTCAAATAGTTTTGGCTTTCATCAGAACCAAATAATTCGTCGGTGCCCAATGACTGAGCATATTGGGTATCTACATTATAAAAAATATGTTTTAAAGCATAAAATAACCTTTAAGATAGCTAGTATTACTCACCATGTAATTCCATATCCATACTATCCTCAGTCATGGTAGAAGTTTTGCTATTACAAATGCTGTAATGGCAAATAAACAAATTGCGAATTAGTTTTAAGTTTAACAAAATTTTTTAATATCAATTATTTTGTATTGAGATATTTCTGTGCTATGTATATTCCTCATCCTGAAAGTTAGTGCAATAAATCGATAAATTTGAGGACGAAAATGGATAATCGAAATAATTCTGTTTATTTAACAGAATGTAAGCTTGTATGTAATCATCGTTTATTTCTTCTATTTTAAGAATATTGTCGTCTATTAGGCAATAGTTATTCGGTGATGTGTTGGAAAATGTAAATATTTGATTAAAACTTGACTCAGATTTGGTTCATATGAAATTATTCTTTTCTTTAATTCTATTTATAATTTATTGAATGGGTTGCTGCGTGCCTTTTCTGACCATTTTTTCAGTACTTGCATAAAATTTTCAAACTTAAATGCACTGTATATATCTAGGGGCCCAAATAATTTGACGTCATTCGCTAAATGTAGTAAACTATGGGTCGGCGATCGATCGTCGTACGAGAAAGACGCGTTTTTGTCTTTCTCTGTATAGAAAAATTAAAACTTAAATTTTAGGTGATTTAAATAAATAAATAAATAAATAATATGTTATAGATAAAAGTTATTAATTAAATTAAATAAAATATATAATATAAAGTGTTATTAAATAAATATTGGTGAATTAAAATTAAAATTAAATTAATGTGAAAATATGTCAATATACATATAAATAAAATAATTTGTGTGACGCAGTGACGCAGCAATGATGAACATCATAAGCTAAGTGTTTTTTGTTTTTCATATTTTTTATTTATATTTTGTTTAATTTATATTTTTTATAAAAATCTATCTAAATTTTAATTTTATTAATATAAATATGTTTTACTATTTGCATTTGTAATATGTGTCGTAGTAATGTTGTGGTATGGTTTACGGTGTGTGTGTGTATGTGTGTGTGTGCACAGCAACATTAGTTTTTATATCCCTTTTCCTGCTTGCCCACACAACTCTGTCGGTTAAGGAGGAACACCATGTCAAAAATTTATTTTTGTATGTGTTTTGGACCAACCTACACATTTGTGCATTCCTTTCAAACTTATTTTCGTTCTGAAAAAACACTATGACTAAACACACAATTGTGTTGGTTGTACTTCAAATCAAGCGAAATTTTTAATTATTGTGGTAGAAAAAGGGATGTATATGTACATACATTCACGCAGTCAAATATAACGCAGTCTAGTTTAAAGACAAATAAGACAAAATGAATGAAAATAAAAATACTCTTCAGTTGCTTATCATTCATTTTCCGTTCATTTTCATATGAATTTTTTTATGCTAATTTCTCTTCGCTCCTGAATAGTAAAATGAACTTTCAGAAATGTTATGCAGTAAAAAATGAATAGTGTCTAGTGAGCGAATAATGAGAAACTAAAAAGGTTGATCTTATTTTTTGTGTTAGCGTACGGGATCTACTGCTCTTTCGGTTTTACTTTTCTATTCTAATAAGAAAGCGAAAATTCATTGTAGTACTGATTGGATAAAATGTATTGTTGCCTGTATTGAACGATCGAATAGATGATACATATCATTTCTTTCTACTTTATTCTGATAAGTGAATAGTAAAACAAAATATTTTTTGTTCCTTTACATATTTCTTGTTGAGATCAGTTTTACAAATAATGCATTAATTCCGTAGAAAGATTTGCTGACAGCAATTTTTTTACTGATAATACGCAAAAAAAAACTTTAAAATTTCATAAGAGTGATAAAGAACAGAAATATTTTTTATTTTCATTTTATAGTAAAATTTTATGGTTTTACATTTTCGCATAACCTACAAATTTCTTAAAATTTTTAATTTGTACATTATTTCGTACAATTCGATTTTTGTTTTTTATATATTTTAATTTTAATATCCTATACCACAAAAAACCTCTAACGTTAACAAATTTCAACACAAAAAAAAAACAAATCGACATCTGAGTATAAAAATGGCGGACGACTTATTTTGTATGAGTGTGACAAAAATTTCTTATCTTTACATACATTTTTTGTACATATGTATGTGAAAAATACTGCTATAAAGAAAGTCAAAACCGACAACAATATAAAGCCATGCTGTTGCAACAGATACAGAAAAAACTACACTATAGATAATTGTATTAGAACGTATGTGCGCACTAGTTTAATAAGTAGTGGTGCGAAAGAAAAAAATTAACATGGGATTGTTAGTGTAAACAACACAATCTTCTGTAGTTTTTTGTATATTGGTATCTGCGTTTCAGACTTTGTTCAGGGCTTTTAATTGTTGTTGGTTTTGAAAAAGTCCAATTTACATTTTTATGGCAGTATTATGCTAGTAAACTACCACCATCACAACTATTCTCTCAGTAAAATTTTACTGACAACATGTTTTGTTTCGTACACAACCATTAAAATCTATATTTTTTTGCTCGCTTTTATTTTTACTGACAGCAGATTTTTCCCATGGAATAGGAACATGACACTGTTCGATCGGTGTAGAGTGAACAATACATTTTGACGAGCGACTTTTTTAAACCCTGATATAGGCGTATGTGTGGATTTGTGTGCATATGCATGTGTGTGTAGGTTCATATGTATTTATACTTATGTATATGTTTAGTTATATATACGCATGTGTATATTTATATAATATGATTGAATGTTTTTACCTTTTTATAATCATTTTAATATTTTAAAATATTAATATTTTAAATGTGTATGTATGTAAATGTATGTGTATATATGTATGTATGTGTGTATGTGTATATATGTATATGTATGTATGTATGTGTGTATGTATGTATGTGTGTATATACGTATATGTATGTATATGTGTGTGTATGTGTGTATATATGTATGAATATGTGTATATATATATATATATATATATATATATATATATATATATATATATATAAATATTCATGACTTTTTTGTAGATTGATTTAAAGGGATGAGACCTCATATGTGTTACGGCATGGCAAAGGGAAAATGGTTTTTAATTTTTTATTTCCATTTGTAATGACAATTAAATCTTTGATGTGATATCCTTCGGCCTTTTAATGTTGACTGTTTTTTTTTTTAAATTGCTTACTGCTGGCACTATTTTATCTAAAAGAATTTCTGGCTCAATAATATTTCTCAAAACAGGTTCGTCTTTGCATGGGAATGATATATACGAATATCGATTGATTTGAATTCTAAATCCTAATCAACGACCTGCTCATGCACCAATTGTGTAAAAAGCCTTCCGCGTGGTTCTATCTTCCGTTCGTGTCATCACCTCACATAAATCATGATCGTTTTTGTTTGATTGAGACAGTATACTGCGGAAGATGCATAAAATCATTTTTGGGCTTAATTGGAATTCTAGCAAATCGCAATTCTAGCAATTAGCATTAATTTGGGAGAGGCTTAGTTCGGCTGGGTCATCTGTCAACTGGTTGTTTTGACGTGTAAATGGAGGAATAGGAAAATTTCTTGGCCGATTATTTTCGGATTTGTTTGTTGAAAAATCCAGTACTTCACCCGGGATTTATGTTGAAATCCCGGTTCAGCTCAACATATCAGATTCGAGCATGATTAGTTAAGACATTGCTTAGCACGGCCGAACTCCAGAACTTCTCTAAAATCCATTTTTACATTCACATTTAATTCTGCTTGCCTGATTTGACAATAATTGGTCGAGGTATGGCCAAGTTCCATTCAGAATTATCGAATTTTAGAACTTTATCAAAAAGACACATTAAAATCCCAATACAAGTTGATCCTAATTTATTAGAATCCTAGCCCAGCTCTACAATCTAAACTGGAAAATTTCGGTTGGAAACGGCCTATTTCATTCATTATAGCTGAATCCAAAAATTTCGTCAAATTCGGCTTCGCACCCCGAATTTGATCATCATTTGTTTTGAGTTTGCTTAGTTCCATTGAACATGCTAGAGTGCCAATCCAATTCTGCGTTTCATATTTAACAGTTATTGGTTGAGGAATAGTAAAGTTCCATTGAGCATGATATAAATATCCTGTGCACTATAATTATACTTGGTAATTAATCGAATATTCTCTTCTTTGGTGAGCAAAACTAATAAAATATTTGAAATTTTTGCGAATTAAATTAAAATTGTTTGAAATATCCTATCAGGTAGTTAATCTGGTATTGAATAACATTGATATTTTTCCGGGAACCATTGCCTTTGGGATGCCTTACATATGAAATTTTTTGTTTTTTTTTTTTATATATATTTTTTTTTTATTTTTTTATTTTTATTATTATTATTATTATTATTTTTTTTTTTTTTTTCGATTTAAGGGTTAAATACTAATGAATTTTAGACTAAGTTTGATATAATTTAAATAATTATGGTTTCAGGAAATCCTATTGTAAGTCGTGTAATTGCAGGAGGATTAAATTAATAAATGTTTATATTATATTTAGGAAGCCGGAAAATATTAATTTAGAATTAAATTTCAGAAAATCTACAGATGTGAAATAATATTTCTTTGAAATATTAATTGTTGATTGTGTAGATTAGAATGGTGTTGTCATTGCATTAATAACTATCGACTTTATTTAGGGGTCTGCAATTGTGCCGATTTAATCAATTAAATTTTGCATTAATTTACAATTACATTTCAGGAAATTTCCAGATGTACGTGAAATAATACAATTTTTTTCTCAGGTTGCTGATTTAGAGAAGCAATTGTTGAAGACCAATACCATCGTTATCCATTAAACCTATTAAACCTTTATCCTTCCTTAGTAGATTAGTATTGTGCTGTCTTTGTGTTACTAACTATCGGCTATACCTAGGTGTCTGTAACCGGGCCGATTCTGTCCCACTTAACTAACCTATCCAATCCTTCGGTTTTGTTATATGTAAAAAAGAGTGTACGGTGGGCCCGGCGTCACCCGGGAGCTCCTGTGTAAGAACTTGGTCGTGCATTCAGAATCAATCAATCAATCAATCAATTCGCTAAATGTAGTAAACTATGAAGATTGTAAGACATTTTCTTTGCCGTACAATAATTCGAATCGTTCAACAAATTCTTTTATTAGCTCTGCAGCACACTCGTTATTTCTTTGACAATCATCTTGGTCGTCTAAAATGCAAATAGCGCACACTAACATCAGAAAGTGTGAGTAATACTTTTCGTATAAAACGTTTTTGAGAGCCGCTAGCCCTGTGTGTAACACAAAAACATGCGAAATTCTGTTGCTTTTCAATGCTCAATTTCAGTCAGCATATAATCAATCGGAAACTGACTGATGCATCCGATATTTAGTAACCCTATTGAATTAGTCAATCGAATATGATGCTCCAACTGAGATTTGTTCCGAAGATGTTCGTCGGTCCGGAGGTTATTTTTAGATACAGGAAAACATACTTTGTGTTGATAATATGTTCCTTTTATATCGCATTTAGTACAGCTGTAATATCCAGAGTGCTATTTAACACCTAAACGTTAAATATAATTAGTGGGAGTTTTCAAAATAAATTTATAAAAAATTGCAGATTATTAAGATGAACGATCGTGCTGGTGCATCGCAAATGACTGATCGGATTTCACTTGAAATTTTCTATTCTGATGATTAATACCATTTTCTTCTAAATCTTTAACCTCTTCAATAAACGATTTCAAAAATGCATTAGCACAATATAGTTTTTTGTAACCATGGAAAACCGATTAAAAAAACTTAGTTGAAAGGAATTATATTGCCTAGAATTGGCCATAATTGACTAAAGGAACTATGTGGGAATAAAGACCTTCACCAATTGAAATTATATCATATGAAGATTCTGGTTTTGGTGTTTTCTTTAACGTTCTCAAATTTTTAGGTACATTCAAATCATATTTTATTAAAATTAAACAATAAACGATTGAACATTAAATTTATCGATTTTTACACCAAATAATATTATAATTAAAGCACCGAACAATATTATAATTCAAAGAACTACGTAATTACCGGATTTAATTAATATTAAACCTACTACAAATTTATTTAGTTTATCGAAACATAAAAAGCCTGCCTTCACACTAGCTTAAATAGAAATTTAATGCGCTGAAATAAAAAAACAAATCGGCATGTTTACAAGGCTTAGTAAAAATTATTTGAGGTTATATGTAGTTGTTTTAAATGCGATTCCGTAAAATTAACGTTTTGAGTTCACTTAAAGCGAATTCGCTTTTTTCCTTAGAGGGAAATGAAAGATTATGCTTTTCTTTAATTCAGGTTTGTTTAATTCATTATACAAATTAACAAATTGTTCACGTTACCGGGAAGTTCACGTTAAACGGCGTTCATGTTATCGCGAGTCTACTGTATTTTGAAATTCGATATTCTTATATTAGAGTTAATTTTTCGATATTTTGTTTATTCGATATTCCGTTTGACTAGGTTTTAGGACTATCCCGAATTCTCAGGTAGAGTATAAAATCTCTCCAATCGTTATATCGAAAACAAAATCTTGAAATCAAAATCTCAAATTTTGATATAATGAATTCCAAAAAATCGAAATTTTAAAATATCTATCGAAAATAATTTCGAATCATGCCACCGCAATTAATTTTAAAAATTATATTAATTATTCGAGATTCGAGACCTCATTTTTTAATGTAATAAAAATGACTTTTTCTTTCTTCGTGCCAGGTATGGTTAACTAACTGAGCCGAACTCTAAATACCAGTATACCACACCATTTGAGGTATTGCGAAGATGAATTATTTATTTTGAAAGGAACGGATTTTAATAATGAAATAATAATTATTATTGTCATCTATCAAAAGAATTGATTATTTCAAAGCATAATATTGACAAAATGAAAACAGGTGAAACTACCTAGGCCAAAAATTTTGCACCGAGATTCTATTTTACAAGGGAAATTTTTTTAGAGTATGGCATTCACCGAAATCCGCTTTTACCGATAGTTTTAGAATTAGAATAGCGGTTATCGATTTAAGAATAAATAGAAAAGCCGAAATTAGCCTTTAATAAGTATTTCATTTTATATCCATTTTGTGTAAATCTAATCTCATTTTAAATCTACCGTGTAGAAACTTCCTAAGGCTTCAACATGCTTGTTACGCTACGCGGTCATCTTGAATAATTTATACGCTGATGCTCGTTTTTGGAAAATAATGAAATATAATCAATGATCATTAAATATTTGATATGTGGAAAGTAAATATTTAGTTCTAATTAAATGCTCATTAGCTGTCGTAAATGATGGTGTTAATAATTGATTGCTTTATTAAAGCTTTTCCCATTCTTACTATCCATTTAAATTCCAAGCAATCCAATAACTAATTTATTGTAATATTGAATGGGATTTATTTTTAAACAATGGTTAGTTTAACATGTGTGTATAAAGATCGCGAACATATGATGTGCTCCTCTAAGCTGAGACTTTCGAAATCCTAAAAGGTGATAATTATCATGGTATACAATTTTGAGTGCACGACGAGTAAAAATTAGCTATTTGACTAACAGCAAACCACATATTTGTTATAAAAATAAAAAATCGATTTAATAATTGTTTGTTGACGGCACTAAACCACTAATATGACTTCATTAAATCCAATAAAGCGCAACCAAAAATATTTTTAGCCTTTCCTTTTCATAATCCATGATCTAATCTAATACTCTCATATAGGCACGCATATTACATACCTATAAACGCTAGTAACCCAGACCTAAAAATATGCTTCACCACAAGTAAATATATGTAAGTATGTATGTACCTACATAGAGAAATGTACATAAAAAGAAAAGCGACAGTGAAAATAAATCAAAAACATAAATGTTACGTGCGTGGAATAAATTCCACATGGCACGTGATTACCGTAATGTTTATGTTAGTTTTATGTAAAATCGATATTAATTCAAATGAATTTTTACCGTCAATTTCACTAAAAATATCTTTATCAAAATCAAAACACATTACACTAGACGATATGCAGCGTGCCTAATTGGTGGAATTGATATACCTCCTGCAATTTAAAATATGCACTTTCTCACTTTAGAACGTAAACTAAATTGATTAAATCGAAAAGTACGACAACTCTATTAAATCACCCCGAAATCATACATCACATCCACGCGTATCACGGGGGCAAACCAAAACAAACTAGTTCTTGGTTAAACAAAATATTGATTGACATGTGTGCTGTTGACCTTTCCTTCCGTTCAAATTAATTGTACGTGTGTGCTGTGTAGTTTACGTTAATAAATCGGTTAGCACCGTATATTTACCAAATATTGATTTTATCAAACTTTTCAAGAAATTACTGTGGGCGCGCACTCATAATGTCCATTTGATTGTCTCCCCATTTTAATGAAATTAAAAATGCATATCAAGTTCAATAACGTGTACATATTTAAAACAAAACGCGAAACATGTTAAAAGAAAGAAGACACTACCAAATCTTCAAATATTTGGGTATACATATATTTTATGATTGGTTGGATGAATGGCTAAGCAAACATTTTTTATGTAAATGTATATTTGGTAAATGTTAAATACATTTTAAATTCGGTAGGTCATTGACAAAAACATTTATACGCTTTCAAACGACACATTTCACTAAACTTGAAAATGTAAATAATTTGTTCAAGATTAAGACAAGTGATGTCTAGCGCGCGCTTTAGAGATTTAAAATTTAAAAAATTAGGTTTATGGCATTGAGGTTAATAGAATCGTTTTGGTTTATATAACACGCTACGGCAAAGATTCAAAGGAAGATCTATGTGACATCTAAAACACTTGTAACCTTTTGCATACTGTATACTGGTTTCTAAACATGATTATTGTTTAGTATTCTGGTTTCAAATATTTGAACAATGGCAGGATGTGTTGTTATGCTCTTTATTTTTATAGTTGACTAAATCCTGAATCGTTTATAAATTTTTAAGTAAAATTATTTCTTGGTAATATGATGGATTAGAAATTACTCTTGTTGACGATTTTACCTGAAATATAATGTTTGGGTTGGATTCGTACATCAAAAATAATTTTATTAGAAACCAAAATAATCATTATCACTAAGTAGTACTATTGATAAGAGTTAAATCTTTTTCAGTTTTCGTGTTTCAATCACATTTTATTACACGGCCAACTTCTTCTTGAAGTAATCTTCTTCGCTTTGTTAATTGTGATCAATAAGTATAGTTCTGAATCTGCTGTTTTCGAAGGGAGGATGGATTCTAACAATTTTAAGTGATATAGAATAAAGAAGGTTGGAGTAACTGGGTCTTACCGTGTTACAGTTGTTATTAGAAAACATGTGAAAATTTGCAATTTAACCTTGAAATTAAAATTATTCAATTTATGTGATGATATTGTAAAAAGAAATATTAAGAATGTACTATGATAGAGATAATGAGTGTTTATAATTAAATTTTATTATTCCATAAGTTGCTAATTAAATATAAACAACAAGTGTGCTATCGTTCTAATACAAGTTAAATAGTAGGGTATAAATCATCTCCCACAAATTGGTGGCTTCCGAAGTGATATTATATTGTGCGCTGCCACATTCAACCAATCGAATTTTTGCACCGCATTGCTCTCTAACATATGCGTTGCAACTTCATCATTTTTAAATAATTCACATCGTTCTGGTGTTGTGGAGCTGTTTATGCCGAGTGTATCCAGATCATCCCGAACTGTTCAGCAAACGGTTCAAATAAATCTTCGATTTAACCATTATAGCTGTAATATTAAGCAGCAATTGTTCATCAAGTCACTGTCTACAACCGGTCCCGGATGTCATTTAACGGGGAAACTGCATTTCAAGCAACTTACAGCAGGATTCAATTAACATTCTATTTATAGTAAACAATTATGTGTTTTATTTCGCGATTTCAACCTCTTGATATATAGTAGTGGTCAGATAAATGTTACCATCCAAAAAATTTTGATGTTTCGAAAAAAAATTCAATTTTTAACCATTTATTCAATCCATTTTCTGTAATAATAGACGAAATACTAAATTACTAAAATGGAAAGGAAACTAGTTATGGGAAAAAAGGATGTTGAACAAGAAATATTTATTTAAATTAAATTTAAAGGTATTTATTTGTTAGCACAATCAAGTTATTCATTACAATAAATATTAGTAAAAATGAAACCAATTTTTAAAAACTTTCGAATAGTTGCAAGTATGACCATTGAGAAGTATTTTAATATTTGGTTTGCCTCCTCCGGGCTATAATGACGGCTGAAATCCTATCGGGTATGGAGTTAATAAGATTCCTGCAATATTCCACCGATATCTCGTTTTCCCAAGCTTCAATTAGTGCTTGCTTTAATTCTAATTTAGTTTTTGGGTTTTTCCTACTGACCCGCTTCTTTAAAATTGCCCAATAATTTTCTAACGGGTTCAAATCGGGACTGTTCTCAGGCCAGCTCAGTTTTTCCATACCTATTTGTTGGACATATTCATTCACCTGTTTAATGTAAAAGTAGATACATCGTCCATTACAATACAATTCGATTGCCAATATGATACACTAAATTAAAAAAAATAAAAAAATAACTACCTTTATAGCTCGATGGCACGGAGCAGAATCATCTTGGAAAATCGGGTTAATGGGTCTTGGAAACAGTCTTTCAATTGGGGGATCCAAAAAAATTTTTAAGATGCCAATATACCCGTTAGCGTTTAATGTTCCATTAATAAACGCAAAATCTCCACATCCATGGTAGCTAATGCATCCCCAGACCATAAAACTTGTTGGACATTTATTTCGCGTTATTATAGTGTCCTAGTGTAAATCTTCATTTACCTTTCGGCGCACGTATGTGATACCATCCGAATGGTTTATACTAATTTTAGACTTATCTGAGAAAATTACTCTTTACAAGTCATTTACAGACCAATTCCGGTATTTTTTTTGCAAAATCGAGCCACGCAATTTGCATTTTTTTATCAAACCCGGTTTCTTCCTTGGCATTCGCCCATTGAGACCCATTTGATGCAATCTTCTACGAACTGTTCTTGCGCTAATATTTATTCCAAAACATTCTTTTACCTCATTACTTAATTCATTAGAAGTTTGTCAAACACATGTTTTTTATTTTATTCTTAACACATGTTTTACCGATACGTGACTACATCCCACTTTATTTGCTATGTATTTTGCAGAAAGATTTTCCTCTCGCAGCGCGCTGATTACGCTTTTTTGCTCAGAGTTTAATTTTCTCATTGTTTTCGTACTAAAACTTGCGCAGTTTTGATCACAACTGATAAAATTTCAGAGCAAAACAAAAAAATATTTTTTTGATCCCGTTACTTCTAAATTTATAAAAACAAAGTATACACAAAAAACTAACATTTCGATAAAAATTCATTTGTATGAACAACTTTGAATATTTTGCGTAATTTTGAGTTTTCTCTCTTTTCTACATTTCGATAAACGTGTCACGAAAAAATTATGTGATGATAAATAGAGTCGATTAATCTAGTAGTCTTAGAAATCGTAGAAAAGAAATAGAGTGAAGTTTTACTCAAGCAAGCTGAGAACACATTAGAAAAAGCGTGATTTTCGATGTGAAATAGGCTGCCATTTTACTCGTGAAAAATGAGGCATAAACTAAATCGAAAGTCGAGAATAATGATGGTACAATATGTCGCCCCAGACAACAACAAAAATATTATGGAGTTCACGACAAATTGTAAACGTAAGTAGACCGGAGTAAATTATCTTGTCGGCTGTTTTATTGAATTCATTCATTTTTTTAATTAAAAAAAAAATAAACATTTATTTTAAAAATAAAGACATTCATTTACATTCCGGCATTTCAAATATTTTATTCCTTTTCTTCTACTCGTTTTTCATTTTTTCGCATTTCTATTCAAATTTGTAAATGAAGCCCAATACTCATCCTATCACTACTAACTCCCCCGGTCAATGACAGGCTTATGTTGATGCAACTTCCGCAGAATCACCTATAGTCATTCACAACAAATTCAAAATTTATTCCCGGAACAATTTCAATTGTTTTTACAATCGCAAGATTTATTTCGGAATCCAGGAGTTGCTCAGACGTCTGAGCAGCCTTGTCCTCCGCAACCATTGTTCCGTCAGAATCCGTCGGTATGATTTTCGATTCTAGAATCGCAGTTCGCTGTCGCAAATATCAGGTCGGAAACCACCAGGTTCTCTCACACACGATCGTTTCGCAGATTTAATTCCCCGCGTCAAGGGTGCACTTTCTTATTCGGTGTTTAAAGAGGAAGTCATTCGTGTATTGGGTGAGTCAGAGATGTCACGCTTGAATAACGTCCTTATACAAACCTGACTTTGAGCGATAAGAAACCATCGCAATTGCTCAGTCAGATAAGGTTAAATGCTTGCAGTAACTGTAATGATAAGTTACTCAGACAACTTTGGATGAAATACCCATCCCCAAGAGATTGCCTCCGCAGGTTCAAATTATCCTCACTACTTTTGAAAACGACGTTACGTTGGATATTTGGGCAGCACGGGCAGAGAACATGTTGGAGGTGATGCCATCGTTAGGGTTAAATGCCGTAAAATCGAGCAATCCTTTTGGCCCATCATCGTCTACTGCGTCAAATAGGTACTCCAATCCAACCGACGTTTTACAAACATCCAATTTAGACGTTAAATTAGAAGACTTATATAAATAATCGAAATCGTGTTAATTCTCGCTCAAGATCTAGAGGTCGAGTTAAACCAAAATTCGACGTTTGTTATTATCTTTTTAGAATTGGTGACAAAGCTCAAAAATTTCAGGTGGGATGTAAATTCAACCGGACAAGTGGTGGAGTGGTTAAAGCTTCGGCACTTGGACCGGGAGGTAATGGGTTCGAATCCCATCAGAGGCTGGATGCAAAGTGAATTTTCGTCATCGATTACGATCGGTAATGTTAATAAACACAACTAAGACCCTCTGTTGGAGTGCAGAATTCAGCGCCGACCCACCGTCCATGTCAGTGTACAGGTTGACATGGAGCTTGCAATGTGCAGGTGGTATACTGTAATTGTGTGAATGGGTGGTGTGTGCGTGAATGAAAGGGGGGTATTAATTGACCTTCAAAGGACGAAAGGTATTAATTGACCTTTAAATCCACTGGACAATTAATACTTCCTTTAAAAAAAAAAAAAAATCAACGAGGTCAATTGGTCAAAGAGAATTTTTGTTCCAGTTAAAATTTATCATATTCTGCAGGCCTTAACTATTTCTAAATTATTCGCTGTGAATATGGAACGCCAATTTTAGATTTTGGGTTATGGCGTAGTTTCAAATAGGAATTTATAGTGGCAGATGTCTCGCTGCCCATTATCGGAGCTGACTTTTTTTAAAAGTATTGACCTGTTTTTTAAAAGTGGTGTAAAAAGCATTTTAACATTGTTATGAAAAATAAAATAAACAAAGAAATTCCAATTTTACATCAAAATGTAACTCAGACATGTTTTAATACATAAATTTAACAATACCATTGATATATGACACAATTTTTTCGCAATACGCGAGCTCAATTTTGCTCCATTATACTGCAACGTTCGTTTTAGCTGTTCCTTGTTGCTGAATTTAAAATTTTTATTTTTTCTTATAAACGACTCCACAAATTTGCAATTAATAATTGTTTCTAATACATGAGGAGGACAGTTGTACAAAAGCCATAACCGAACTTTTTGTGCCTTATGTTTCGCGTCGTTATCTTGGTAGAAAGAAAAATTCTCTTTTATCCCCAATTTTTGGACACTATCCGACAAATTCGATTTTAGATTGTTGAGGTACATACTCTGATCCATAATTCCATCGATTTTGTCGGAAGTTTCCAGGCCTTGCGGCCGACATGCATCCTCATGTCATCACAGAACTACCGCCGTACTTCACTGTTGGAAGTAAATTTTTTTTTCCTGTCCCTATATGGGGGTCTTCCCCATATGTAACTCTGCCCGTCTGATCGAAATATATTAAGTTTACTTTTGTCCGTAAATAACACATATTTCCAAAACAAAATATCTTTCTCATTATACATATTGGCAAATTGTTTTCTTTTCACTCGATTGGTTTTGCTTATAAAAGGTTTATTGCGAGTTACTCGGTCATTAAAATTATGCTTCCGCAAAATATTTCGAATGATTTAGGGATTGGCTGTTTTATTAAGAAACTTATTAAATAAGCGACGGTAAAAAATTCTCGTGTACTTGTTTAACGATTATTTTTAATTTGTTTTGATGTGTTAAGCATTTTATTATGTCGTGAAATGTTGAATGGCTTCTGTCTACTATTACGGCAATTCCTCGAACGGTTTTATTGAACTTATATAGTGCTTAATAACTAGCTCCCTAAGCTCGACTGATATTTGACGCGCCCTTTTGTGATTATTAAAATTAGTTTGGAAATCAGCACTTTTAGTCAATATTTTCAAAAATAAGCCGTTTTGCAAAAACCTCTTTAGAAATAAGCCTAAAAATATTTAAGAATAAGCCGTTTTATTATTCGGGTTAGGATTAACACACTGATTCGAGATGAATCGTGAGTGTTTAAAGCCGAGAAATAGGCGAGTGGAGAGAACTGAAAAAAATGTAATAAAACAAATATTCATAGCTTGAAAATTTTATTTTTATAAAACATAATATTAGACCCAAAGATTACTTATCTAGCTCATTACATTCGCAAAATTGATTATGCTGATCGTGTTCTTCCATAATTTGACCTGTTTCGTGTTGATACTCAAGCACATTTTGGTACCAACTAAGGTCAGTAATACCTTTGACAGGCAATAATTACCGCGATAATCACTAACCACGATTTCAATTCTAATTTTTTCTATCGCGTTTTTCAAATATTAGTGACCCACCGTAAACGCGATTTATAAACTTCCCCAAACATCATTCGACATCACATTTGCATTCTGCCTGGGGAATTACTTACTGGGGTTTTACTTTTGTTTCACACATACGTACGTCGTTTTATGGACGGAAGACAGTGAGATTTGGCTTTCGTTCTCAATTTCGACCAAAATCCGTGCACTGGTTTCATTTATTTGAAATATGCCACAGTATTTAGAGGTGCAACAGTAAAAATTTTAAAACACACTCGTCTCTTTTTTGCATTTCATAGTTCTTGTGTTTGTACAACTTGAATGCGATTACCAAGTTATGCAACGCAGTAATCCTGTTTTGCCAAAATCGTGTGGTGTGCTAGTTAGTTTGTGTTCGTCGAGGTTATAAGTGACTTCCAATCTGGCCTAAGCTGTTTTCAATAAGGTTTGCAACATCCTTCTTTTTGTTATTTGATATCGCAATTTGTATAGCAATTTGTCTTCAGTGATGTCCAGTGGTTTACTTTTCCCTTGTTTGAAGTGAAATTTTTAGTTCAAGTTTTATTTTATTCTGTCCCGTTTTTTGGATTTTAATTACATATTTTAAAACTTTGGATACCGCCATTTTATTAAAATTAGCTAATAATCATTTTACATCTATAATTTTCCAGTCATCACCTAAAATTAGCACATCATCGTGCTTTTTAATTTTTTCAAAATATTCCTCTTTAATAACGATTACCGGATATCGACGAATATCTTTCTCGACTCGATCCGCATCCGTTTTGAAAAATCACTCCTCAAATGTACAAAATATTTAAAAAGTACGCATAAAAAGTACGTAAAATTTGTTTTTAGCCATTTTGTATTGATTCCTGTAACGATAACATTTAGCCGTATTTACAGAATCCACCAAATACTGGCAACATGTTAGTAAAACCAAAATGTTGACGACTGACCTCATTTGCTGCATCACTATATATACTCGCATAGCAACACTGATAAGACAGACAAGTATTTTGGTGGAAATTATTATAAACGCTAATTAAGTCTTCAGAAGTTCACGAATCAGTTGCGTTCTGGTTCCGTCATGAAATTTTAAATCATAGTTATGTGATACCGATTAGTAAAAACAAAATGTTGACGGAGTTGAACGTAACGAATGTTATTTACTTATTTTTAAGGTTAATGTGAAATGTTCAAATTTGTATGTATCGTAATAAACGGTTTACCTAGATTTGGTGCGTATAATTCCATTATGTTATTTATTCAATCATTCCTTATTCACTTATATTACAAAATAGATTTCTTTAAATAAATAAATAAATAAATAAATTCACAATAGAAGATTGAGTTGAGTAGTCATTCCATTCACTTTTCATCGAATTCAACACTTAAGACAGGGTTATGGTTGCGTTCGTTCTGTCGTTTTTTCGACCAATCATCTCTTGTTGAAAAATCAAAAAGAAAAAAATCATCATTTTTGAGCTATATGATTGGTCGTAAAAATTGTCAGAAAGAACGAACGAACGCAACCATAAAGGCGGCATAATGTTACTCGTCATAGCGAATTGAAACGCCAAACGAATTGAATGCGCTTGAAGTCAAAAGGAATGTCAGTTGGAATCAGAGGAATTCTCTTCTTGATTGGTCACACAGCCAACGGATTTGTAACAATGCATTTCCCCAGCGGTTTGGTTTTGAATCAAGTGATTCAAACTGTTCCTTGTTCTTCACTGCCAAAATCGCTCGTTGGCTGAGCCAATCATGATTCATAAATAATTGTGAACATGCAAAAATTCGATGGAAACGAAATCAATCCCGTCAAAACATCAACAGGAATTTGACCATTGCTAAGCGCCAATAGTTGTTTGGAAAAATCAGCAGTTGATAAGTCGTTCTGTAACGCGACTCTCATGTTCGTGGTCAACTGCAACTTCTTCACATAGCGCCACATACTTGACGGTTTCAGATATGCATTGAGTTCATCTGCAGCTGTTGATCTGGGAATGGCAGGTAATGTTTGATGAAAATCGCCAGCCAGCAGAATCATCGATCCACCAAAACGTCTTGAGTCACTTTATAAATCCTTCATCGTTCAATTGAACGCTTCCAATGATCGTTTATATGCCATTGTGGACTCGTCCCAGGTGATGATTTTTCATTCTTGCAATACCTTAGCCATCGCCGATTTCTTGGCAATTGAACACACTGACTTGTCATTCATGTGAATATTCAACGGTAACTTCAACGCAGAATGTGCCGAATATACCATCTCGTGTGAATTGTGGTAAAAAGCAATGAAATCAGAAAAGTTTTGCCTGTTCCACCGGGAGCATCGAGGAAGAATACTCCACCGGTTCCTTCGTCAACTGCCTTCATCAATGCTTCGTACACGTTCTTTTGCTGTGCATTCAAAAGCGGTACATTCGTTTGTACCATTTGGCTCATTGAAGTTCGATCGTACACTGGCTCTCGTTGCAATTAACGATTGAATGCATCGTGTATCGAACGAATTAGTGCTGGCATACCCAATTTCAACAAGAAGCTGCCGCACATAAGCACGCCGTTCATTTTAAGCTCATAATTCGATGTTGCAGTGCAAACTCGATGCAAACTGTCATCAACCATCTCATCTTTATATTTGTTCCATAATTCCAATGCGTTCGATGGATGACATGTCGCTATGATGATCGCGAACGAAGTAGCACCACGAACATGGAACAAAAGCAAACGAAAGATAGAAGCATTCGTCTTGTCGTGGATGAACGGCGTACACACAGGTTGACGTTTCCGCAATGTTCGTGCGAATGGATCGCTTCGACAAATTTTGAAGAAATTCGTGAGTATCGTAGCTGATGGTGTTTCTGCTCGTTGTGCTGCATTAGCTTCCGTGAAATAGACACGTTGTCCATTCCTCAAGTGCACCTACAAATGTTGAACAGTGGGATGACGTTCGTGTATTGCAAATGAGAAAATACATCAAATCGCCTCATTGCAACTGACATAACGGCCCAATTGGAATCTTAACACTTCGTCATTTGTATCCGGAGCAGCAATCCCGAACACTGCCAGGTACCTTTGTTCACGTATTTATAGACAAATTTAATGAAGTTACAGTACTCAACATTGCTGTGTGTTGCAAATGTTTTCGATAGAAGCTTGCAATATGGAACGATCCAGTTATTACCTACCACGATTTCTTTTCCTATCACCTCATTGTGACTGTTATGCCACGATCTTCGGGTGAACTATGTCGATGCAGTGGATAACCGTCGTTTCCACTAATTGTTTATGTCAGCAACGGACGCGGATATTGGCTTGTGCATTTCCCACCGGCCATACACGATGAATCTAGATTGTGATCTCCGCACGGACCGTGAATCATGCTTGTTGTGACTACCACGAACAACTCCGGGTCTGCTTCTGGATCTGGTATTTCGGCGCTGATAATTGAGTCAGTTTGATCTGGTCTGATTTTCTCAATTAACCAAAGCAGAATGTGCGCATTTTGTAATCCCCACTTCTGCCACTTCTACTGAGTAACTGAGTACATCCAACAACGTGGCTGCTCGAAACCCATTTGTTTAACGATGAAGTCCATTAGCGCCGTAAGTTTTTGTTTAAACACACGTGCGGTTATGTCGTGGCGATCGCTGAAAGTTTGTGCTGGCAGTAGATTTCCGGTAATTTCAGGCAATTTTAGATTGCATGGGAACGTGATGAACAAATCTGGCTGTCCGTAATGCCGCAGATACGTCATAGCATCCTGCGCATATTCGCATGCATATACAGTGGGCTGCCGACATATGTTGCTAGAAGAATGGTCAATTGACCGACGTTGGTTGCATCTACGTCCGAAGCAATGGCATCGCGCAGATGAATGTACTGCTCGGAACGTAGTTTTGATTGATCGAATCGGATGAAATTTAAACGTTCCGTTTCGATCTTGGCATACATATCAATGCAATCTCTCATATCAACCATCTCCTAGCAATAACGAATACAACAAAAAAATATAAAGGACTATCAGAATCCATTCAAAAAATAATTACACATAATATTCCTAACATTTCAATGACTTTCAAACCACAAAACAAAATTAAAAATATTTTTTTAACAAAAAATTGACATAAACGAACAATCCGGCATTTTTTACAAAATCAGCTGTTCAGGTTGTAATGCTGTTTATATTGGTGAGACAAACAACACAAAAATAATCTCAACCACATACATGACGAACATCCAAATCCATCGTTAATAACACACATAAAACAAACCGGACACATTTTCAAATATGGGGAATCATAAATCGTCGATCGTGAAGTGCATAAAACAAAGAGTGCCCTATTAGAAGCAACGGATATAATCTTAAATTCTCCCAACTCGGTAAATAAAAAAAAGTGACGTCAAAAACATTAACGAGCAATATCTCACTCCCCTTTATATTTACAAACATACCTCACCATTACATAAATAAAATATGACATTACGAAATTCATAATTTTTAGAGCAAAATAGATTCATACAGTTGTGAAACAAAGTACGGTTTCACACAATTTGTACCTGTCTGTAACATAAATTTTTTATATAACCCTTTAGTGATTTACTAACACAATTGTGCGGGCAGGGCAAAAGTGCCATGTCAAAAATTTATTTTGGTATGTATTTTCAACCAACTTACACATTTGTGAATTCCTTTTTAACTTTTTTTCGTCCGAAAAAAAACACTATATCTATATGCACAATTGTGTTGGTTGTATGTACTCCAAATGAAGTGAATTTTTTTATCAACAACGCCATTACATACTATGGTATCTTACTCACACACTTGTGTGGGTTGGACTAAAATTAAGCCAATTTTTTTGTTTTCTTGGTTGAAAAAGGGATAATGTGTTTTAAATGTTAATGTTTAATTTTTTAAAAAAGTGTAATTTAAAATTGTTTGTATCATTCATTTCCGTTGAAATTTTTTATTTATATTCTAATCTAAGTATTTTAACATTATTATAGTTTTCTGAAGATGCATCAAAATGAGATGCGAAATATAAAATTGATGGATAACCATTTTGGATATCACTAAATAATTTGTTTTCTTAATTGGATCCGAACACAACAAATAAAAACAAAATCAATGAAATAATCACGGATCAACGGAAAACATGTTATATAAACAAAAAAATATTGAGCCTAATCGGTTCAGCTGTTCTCAACTGATGCGCAAGAAAGGAATAACTTAATTTTTCTCGGGTTTTCCGAAAATTTCCGAGTTTTCCACTCAGATTTTCCAATTTTTCTCTTCTAAAAGACCATGTGGATCGGATAAGTGCGAAATCCCGTACAAAAACATTATTTTTTATTTTACGAATTTTCCAACTTTTCCTATTTTACGAATTTTACAACTTCTACAAAAGTCATTCGTCTCTAGACCCAGCCTTCACGCATGTTCCTCAAAAAGGCAGTGTCCTGTTAGTATTCCTACGACCAATCCTAAATCTCGTTTTCCCAGGGATACAAGTGCCTTAGAGCGCCGCAGGTCCAGTTTTGGCCAAACCTGTTTTGCTACCCTACACGTGAGAGTGTTGGTCCACCTCTCATCTGTTAAGGCGATTGCCTTTTTACTGAGCGTCAATTTGAGCGCTGCTATAGGCCTCCCCAGACCTGCCCTTTCCGGTTGCATCTGGAGAGTCGCACCGTACCTACCTAGTTCGTCTGCCCTGCAGTTTCCCGTGACGTCCGAGTGACCAGGGACCCAGATCATCTGGATACTGAAATACTCGCTCATCTCATTAAGAGATGATCGGCAATCCAGCGCCACCCGTGACTTCAGAAAAACCACCTCTAGTGACCTGAGTGCTGCTTGACTGTCCACATAAATCGCGATATCCCTAACAGATACCACGTTATGCTTCAACCATGTCACGACTTCCCCTATCGCCACCACTTCAGCTTGGTACACGATGCTGTAGTCAGGGAGACGAACAGAAATATTAACATTGAGCTTCTCACAGAAGACTCCGGCTCCTACTTTGCCGTCTAGCTTAGAGCCGTCCGTGAAAAATGTCAGTGTATCGTTTTCCCGTATTGACCCGTTCCTCCAGGATTCCCTAGAAAGACAGATGATCCGGAAACCTATATCGAAGCACAACGTTGGTTTAATATAATCTAGATTCACCAGTTCTTCCCTTAGTGATCTAACTATCGTCGAGTGTCCCACCTGAAGAGACTTCCACTGAGAGACAGCCGAGAGCCTTGTAGCCACATTGGCTGCCATCTGCTTACCAAAAAATTCGATTGGAATAAGGTGGAACATAACCTCTAAAGCGCGTGTAAGTGTTGTCCTAAGCGCCCCGCTTATAAGCGTACAGGCCGTTCTTTGCCCCTTCTCCAACATCCTTATGTAGGTTACCTTTTCCAGAGCTGGCCACCACACGCCCACCCCGTACATCAGCACAGGTCTTACCACTGCGGTATAGAGCCAGTGTACCAGCTCTGGTTTCAAACCCCATTTCTTCCCTATTGCGTTTCTACACGAGTAAATGGCTACATTAGCCTTATTCACCCTTTCTACAATGTTAGGCTTCCAGCTGAGCTTACTGTCCAAGATTATGCCCGAAAATCTCGCTCTGTCAGCAAAAGCCAGTCTAATGCCATTCACAGTAGGAGGGCTAACTACCGGAATTTTATATTTCTTAGTAAATAGTACCAGCTCTGTCTTGGACGGGTTGATCCCTAATCCGCATTTGCCGGCTCATTTCGTAACGATCAGGAGTACATTCTGCATAACATCCCTAATCGTATCCAGATATTTGCCTGTATGGTGCACCAAAATAATAAAACAAAAAAGTTAAACAAAATTTTTGAAAAGTATCATTTCCATATACAAAACAACTCAGTTTTTGGTAAAAATGGAAATACGGTTATTTATAACGGTATTACTCAAAAAAGGTCGATGTAATATTTGAACCTTGTATAAATTTCCTCTGTGACAGAAGGCGTTGACAATAAATTCCGGTCCATAAAACTTTTTATTGAAAACTACCTAGGCTGCGGGCCAATAGTTGGGTAATTCGTTTACTATGGTAAAAGTCGGATTTAGAACAGATTTTTCGATCAGTTTGCCGTAGAGTTTGTGAAAAAAAAAAAAATTTTAACCAAAAAATTTACTTAAAACTGACTTTTACCTGACTATTGGCCCGCACCCTTAGTAATAGAATCACCCCTTAATAGCATTCCAAACATCCTGTGTAAGATTTAAATCTGTTTGCAATTAATTTTGAAAATAAAGCCACCTTTGATTTGTTGTTTCTACAAGACTAGCGGAGTTCTATATTTTAAATCCTGGGTGGAGCATATATCAAATGAAAAACAGCAGTTAGTAGATTTGACAACATGGTGACTGCGAGATCGTATAGCAATTAACAAGGAGTAATAGGAACTTATAACAATTTGAACTAAGAAGCTCTACCAGAAGTGTTATTTAATTTTTGACTTGTTAATAAAGTTCAAAAATACGCAAAAGCATTCACCCACTTTTATGCGTTCTACCCATTGACTGGCTTATGTATGTAAATTATTTATTTGGAAATTTTATTTATAATAAAAATAACGTGATTCTCGCGGCACGAGACAATTTGATTAATGTTATAATCAAGTCTGGTTTTTGATGATGGTTGCATATAAAAAAACCTATAACAAACAAATAACCGTTAATCTTAATCTACTAAGCATAAAATTACAATAATTTTAGCCTACGATACAGTTTTACAATACAAATCGTTTTGGATGCTTTTGTTATTAAATAATATTAAGGTTATTGACATTATGGCAAAAAAAATTAATTTATTTATAATTTATTCCTGTTTTACGATAATACGTACAATAATTATTTTCTTCTTATTTCTTTCTATTCTAACCGATCAACATATTGATAAACGATATAAAAAACAAACGCTCATCGATCGTGGATTATGATCATCAATTTTACTTGTAAATATTTTTTGTGTAATCGCGACAAAGTGTTTAAAATACTATAAAATTATTTACAGTTGCGTCGTTTATTAAATTATACTAACTCGTGTATATACAAACGAAGTGATCGCTTATGATCGTCGCATTATAAAAAAGAAACAGAAAATATAAAAATTGAGTAAATTAAAAAACAAAATAAGTTTAGTCGGTGATTCAGAATTTAAGATAAAGTCTGTGAATTTTTTTTTTAGTACAGAATCATACATTTTTTATATAAATTGGGTGTGAAAAGCGTCCAAAATAGGTTTGGTGTGGTCAGGTAAATTGGAAATTTTTTATTACTTATACTGTTGCACACAATATTTTTTGATCGATGGTTACACTATTAAATAGTTTTATGGATTCTGCATAGTTTGCTGCTTGCTTTATACAAAAAATACATTGTCATTATTTAAGGTTATGCGGAAAATATTTTGTTTACGATGCGCTTTTATAGATTTGTAATATCTAATATGTAATTTGTAATAAATTTAATATTTTAAAATTTAAAGCATGCGGTTTGATTTTAAATGTAGACATTTGATTAATTTTATACAGATTCCGTACAGAGATAAAATAACGTGTTGATGTGAAATAAATATATGATTATAAATGTAAATATGCGTCACTCTTGAAAGTTTAATTTTTTGGTTTTTTCGTTTGTTTTGTTTGTGTCGAATAGCGATAAAGTTAGCGTTGATTGTTAACCCACTGTTGCATGGAGACTGACATATGTATGTAAATTGTTTTATGTGCGTGTATATTTATTCAAATATTTTTTGTTGCAGGGTACATTTAATCGACATTTTATTCAAAATAATTATATTTAATGTATGTTTTAATCAGTCAAATTATGTCATATAAGACTTTATCTGTATAAAATTTGAATTAATAATCTCTAGTTAGTCTAGCTCTAGTATAATGACTAGACATTATTTAGGTGGCACTATGGGTATCTTGTTATCAGTAAAAAATCGTTTTATACTGCAGTTATGGCATAATCTAACTAAATGACGGATTTTTGAACAGAGATTTAGCTGTTGCTATAATATGACTTTCCTGGATTATTTTAAATTTAGTACCAATGAATGACGCAAAACAGATGTTTTGAGTAACATACAATGTTCTTGTCACAATAATTAATATCAAACTGAAGAACATGAAGACTAAAAACTAACAAAAAACCGGTAGTTTGCTATCGGATTTTCGTTTAGAGTGATTTACCTAATTCGTTTTCACAGATTACAAATTAAGTCTTCTGTAGTTGTTTAGTGAAGACAGATTCCTCCCAAGTTTACATCGACCAGAAACCATGTGCCCCATGAAAGGTTTTGCATTGTTATTTGTGAATAGATTATTACTAAAATATAATTTTTATTGACTTTAATTATAAATAGAGTTTCAAGCCAGTTTGGGTGCAGGTTCAATCAAACAGAACAGTGCTAGATTGACTGAAATAGTGCTAAATAACTTTTCAAATAAAAAACTCATAACAAAGCACATTTTGGTGTACAGGGAGCACTTAACATGCTTTGCAATCAGTCGTGTAGGCACGAAATGCAAGCAAAATTGTTTCTGCTACCTCCATCTAATCTTAGATAAAAGAAAGAATCACTTTTGTTTTCATTTTCTTTTTATTTAATTTTTCATCGAGTATGTACCCAAAAACATATACAAAACTTGAGGCATCGAGTGCTTTCAGCTCTCGCAACTGTTGACAACATGTTGAGGAAAATAATAAGTATTGACATTAAATTGACGATGATTTGTACTGTTCATTATACCTTCAGTTGTCAGACAGAAAAACGCACATTCAAATCAGTTAAAAGTACCACAATACACTTGGGAAAATAAGCAGATAATTCAACTATTAGATTTAGTGTATTTTTTGATTTCATTTTTGACTTATACATTTGTGTTCAAATTTTCGATAAATCTCTTCAGGTACTGAAATATATTTTGTCGATATTTTCGGATAAGTAGTATTCGTGGTTTTCTTCAAAACTTTCATTCAGCAGCGTTACTATTTCTATCTTATTTTATCAAATCACGCTTCAGTGATTTTGGGTTGCAGGCCGGTCTTCTTATCGTTTAGGACAGTCAAAAAAAACCGAGTGATTTTTACACTCCAGACGATCGTTGCACACATCAATCTCTTCATATGTACCAAGAAGATCCAGAAAATTTCTTGGATAACATAATAACAGGCGATGAAACATGGCTTCATCACTGGGATTCGGAATCCAAACAAGAATCGATGCAATGGATTAAACGTAGTGAACCACCACCAAAGAAATTCAAAACTCAACCGTCTCTGGTAAGGTTTTGGCAACAATTTTTGGGGATGCTGAAGGAATTTTGATAATCGATTATATGCCACCGAAAACTACAATCACAGGCATATATTACGCAGAGGTTTTGCGAAAATTGAAAAAAGCGATCTGGGAAAAACGGCCAAGGAAAGTTAGGAAAAAAATCTTGCTTTTTCACGACAATGCACCATTGCCCAAGGCTAATATTGCTCAAGCTGCATTAAGGGACTGCGGCTTCGTGGAAATTCCGCATCCACCGTACAGTCCAGACTTGGCACTCGTGACTACTTTCTGTTTCCCAATTTGAAAAAAACACTAAGGGGCCGGAAATTTTCCAGTGACTATGAAGTACAGTCTGTTGTAAATGAATATTTTATGGAGCAAAAGAAATTTTTTTTTAGAGGGTTTAGGCAAGTTAATTTATCGATGTGACAAATGTATAAACCTTAAAGGAAATTATGTCGAAAAATAAAAATATTGCTGTATCACTCACTCTTTTTTTTCATATGATATTGCAAGACTTTTTGATTTGCCCTCGTAGCTTGATGTTTAGAGATTGCTGTATCATTCATATCCAGCACAACAACCATAATCGAGTCAGGGGCGGGATTACGATATCTGACCGGAAAAATCAATTGTTACTAAATGTTTCAATGAACAAAAAAAAAAAAAATTGTATTCGACAACTATTTATTTATCGAGTAATTTTAAGCGGTAATGCTCTCTCGCAGCGGTTCTCAAACTTTTTGAGCTGCGGAGTCCTCCAAAGACATAATAATTTACACGGAACCCCAGTGGTTTAATAATGACTAATTCTGTGTATGTGCCAATCCATGATACCCAACATCGAAGAGCAGTTTATTTTTTTATACATTTTATTTACAAATTCATAAATAAAAAGGAAAAATGAAATTATTCGTACTTGAACAAAACTTATTTATTTATTGCAAAATGTAATAAATTATAAAAAACGAGTATTGTTTGTGGGACGAGTGGACTTGTTTCCTATTTTTTCATAATTCTTGTATGTCTGGCTTTATATTTGTAAATTGAATCCTCATGTTACCTTCTGCATCGAGTCTGTTGCGGTATTTTGTTTTTGTTGCAACATACGAAGTCGTAGCGAAAGGGAGAAATGTTTTAACAGCTTTCATTGATAAATCTGCATATTCTTCTCTTAAAATGCACCAAAATTCTGGCAAAGATACTGTTTCAAATATGGGCAGTAGTGAGGAATCTGAAATTATATCAATGAAGACTTTGTACTCCTTAACTGTGAATTGTTCTGGTCTTTTCTGAACTATGAATGGGCTTCGAATCCATGTGTAATTTTCAAGCTTTTCATTCTGCTCATCTGGAAAATACTGTTTACCTGAGTTTAGAATATCTTCCTTTAGAATATAAATGTTGACGAATTTCATCACACAACATAGTCACTTAATTCAATGCCCCTATTTCATCAAAAAATTCTTTGTATTGGGAGGCTATCTAGCTCACGAGCGAATGCAAATGATTCAAAACTCCAATTTTTTGTTAAAATCTTGAATCTTATCATTGGCTGTGAACACTGTTACTTGTTTTCGTTGAAGTGGCAAATTCACTTTGTTTAGCTGTGAAAAAATATCGGCGAGGTATCCAGGTCGAAACGACCACAGTTTATCTGTCTTTCTTGTAAATCCATTCAGTTTACCATGAAAAAAGTGCCCAATTCGGAACGGAGCTCAAATAGTCGAATATGAACTTTCCCTCGTGACAACCATCGTACTTCAGTATGGAGAAATAAAGCTTTATGAATGCTGCTCATATCTTCGCAAAGAATCTTAAAAAGCCGTGTTTGCAAGGCTCTCGATTTGACTAAATTTATCATATTTACAGACTCATAAAGGATGGCGGTGTGTACTTGGTGGTGACGAATGCAATGGCTATACTGGTGCAGTTTGGTGCTAAATTCTTGATGTAAGCAACAGTACCAGCGGTTTTTTTCTACCATTGCCTTTGCACCATCCGTGCAGATATCAACACAGTTTTTCCAATCTAAACCATTAGCCTTAAAAAAATCATTCACTACATTAAATATTTCGGCACTAATTGTATTATTTGCCAATAGTTCACACAAAAGAAGATCCTCTTCAAGCAAAATTATATGCTGATATCGGACAAAAACAAGCATAGATTGCAAGTCCAGTTACATCTGTACTTCGTATAAGTGCAGAGAAAAATTACAATTTTTCAGGCGAAATATCAATTGAGACTTCACGTTAGCTGCTAAATCTTTAATCAACGAGCAACCGTGTCTTTGGATAGCGGCAAACCACTGATTTCTTATGCCGCCTTTTCATCGAATATAAATTTAGCTATATCGACTGCACAGGGCTTGATAAATGTCTCAGCTATGGTATGAGCTTCTCCTGCCAGTGCAATACGATAACTAACGATATAAGATGCTTCAGTGGGCTTCTCATTTCTTGTTTTCAAAGTTGAAACAGGCTTTGTAACCGTTATATGGCATAGTATGAAAATTTGCTTCCAGAAGCAGTCGTGATCTGTGATGTTTCAAAGCAACAAATGAATTTCATACATTAATTATTAGAGGATTTAAATTTATAATTTTTTTTTCAAATTTAATTATGAGAGTTGGAGCACACTTTGAGAAATGCTGCTCTACCGGTAGAAAAATAATTTCGAAAATCATTTAGCAGATTCGCCGTTGCTCTTAAAAAATCTATAGTCGAGTATGTTTCTAAATATTGTTGAATATGTTTAAATTTTCCGGTCTTATTTCATGATCTCGACCCACTGCGAGTACGATCATTGCATAAACAATATCAGAAATTTTCATCAAACATCTTACTATTGATCGCACGTGGAGGTCTCCTGGAAATAGTATAAGTCATGTTTCCTCCATTCGTTGGTGTTTAATCGTCACTCTGTGTACCGGGGCAGAAAACTACCCCAGACCTACAAAAATGTAAATTACAAACTGATTACTAAAAATTATTTAAAATCCATTTTGATATGCCTTCTTCAATTAGATGTACACCAGTGGCCCTATTCGCGCTTTCCCTGAGAATTGAGAAAAATATTTTCGTAACAATTTTTGTTAAAATTATACTTTTCTGGCCTACTGAAAGAATAAGTTTAGTGCAAAAATTTTCAAAACAAATTGATTTGGGAAACTGTTGATCCAATTTTTGTAGGGAAAAATATTTTCTCATTTAACTTTGTTTCGAAAATATTAACACCAATCCTGTTCCCTCAGTAGACCAGAAAAATTCAATTAAGACAAAAGTACTATGAAAATATTTTTCCCAATTGCATATTCTCAGGGAAAGCCAGAATAGAGCCACAGATAAAAAATTATTTGTTGGTTATAATCGATTGATTTTATTGCATTTTTTATCGTTAGAATTGAACTAAACGCATTTCTAGTGGGGTAGAAATTTACCCATCCATTTCTGCAGTCGTGCTGCAATATCACTCGTTCGTGTTTTTCGGGCAATGGGAAAAGCAAATCAAAGCAATCAAAGAAACCAATCAAATTTCTGTTTGATTTTCCATCTGTCTCTCAGTCAACTCATATGGCCCCCACTTTCCCTTCTTTTGAATTTTTCCCTTAGCTTGTAAACGTTTGGAAATACCTTGGCGAGTCGTGTTTAGTTCCTCCGCAATAACACTTGCTGATCGGTCTCTTCAAATGTTTTTACGTCTCTTCAAATTTTAGGCCTCCTCAAGCAAATGACGTGCTTCAGCTACATTTTTTTTTAGTTGGAGCAGAAAAGCGAAGCTTCCCACAAATGCTGTTTATTTGGCACAAAACTCGACATTTTCGTTCTTAGAAAAAATATATTTGCGTTCCGATATGTGCTGCTATAACAACTGGTTATCGTTAACAACTGTCCACGCTATGATATAAAACTATGATATATGTCTATGTACAAAACAAGGAAATTTAGTAGAGCACCTGATATTTGCAAGCGAAAAATTAGAAGATGGTCAAAGGTGCTTTTCTTTAACATGTTAGATGATGCATAAATTAGCAAACCAGCTTCCCTGTGACTTATCGGTCGAAAAAAATTTCTGAAATTGACATTGCAGCTGATAGACAATAAAATCAAGAAACGACTTGCCACTCCCAATGCTTTGAAAAAAAAGCGTAAAAATCGTAATGAGTCAAAGAGGATACAATGTTGTAGAATTGAGGTTAGCGCCAATCGCTCAAAACCAACAAACCAAAAGTCGTAAAACAAAATGATGCAATTTATGTCCACGGAGTGCTATCGTGAAAACAAACGTAACTTGCTACTTCTTCGATAAACAGCAGCATGGAAAGAGCATCATCAAACCGTGTGTGATGATTGCATTAATTTAGAAATAGTTGATGATGAAATTGAACAACATGCAGAAGTTGATGACTCTTCTTTTTAATGATTTTAATAATCAAAATTTAATTAATTAATTATCTTGTACATTGACTTTTTGTATTTTTAATACATTACAAGCAAGTAAAAATAATAATTTGTATTATGGAAAATAGTACAAAATTTTTTGTTTTGCAAATTTTTAAGTGCAAAATTCATTGGGGTATTTTTTTACCCCATACACATTTAATGTTCCACTGTATAATACACAATTTTTAAATGTAAATAAAACAAGTTGTTATAAACTATCCACTCACTTTTTTTAGCTGAAATAATAATGTATGGCAATAAGTATTTATTATAACGCCGTTCAAATTGGTGCACGCCGTTTCGATTGGTGACACGTATTCTGGAGGTTCAATTTTTGATGACTTTGTTGCATAAATCTGGCTGAATCTGGACCCAGCAATGACGCTTTTTATGGGGACTTTGAAGGCATTAATTGTTTGCGGTTTATTCGCATAGACCAGCCATTTAAGACAGCTCCATCCTACAGTTGAGATGAACTGATTGATGAAATTTTACACCAAACCTCTCCACAAATTGAGCAACCCCAGTGAATTTTAGTCGAACACGGTCCATCGGAAGTGACAGCTTCTATAGAACGGAAATGACAGCTTCACAGGAGTTGTTACACTTTTCGCACGATTAAGAACTAATAGGATCTATATTTATTTGGCAACTCTACCGGTCCTTATTAGTTTTCCAAAATTTAAGCGGAAATTACTGTTTTTGTCAAAAAAACAAATGTTTTTCAGTAAAAATTTCTTTTCTGTATCGCCCATATAGATTGATCGAGATGAGACCTCATACTTAAGCTTTGTTGCATAAATATGGAGATCCCAGTGATTTTTGGCTAGATCGGTTCATCAGAAGTGGTGGCTGCCATAGGAGATTTTGCGTTTTTTGCAAATATTTTGAAAGTCTATAGCATTTACGAAAATATGATTAAAAATAAAAAAATGTAAACAAAATTAGTTCAGAGTATCCTTTAATTTTTACCAAAAATGACAAGTATTGATAAAAAAAAATATTTTTCACCTTAATTCGGCATCTCTGAACAGATCAAGCGAATTGGCTATACGGAAAAAAACTAAAGCTTTTTCCATAACTTGGTAGATCCATGCAAAATGTGGTCGACATCTGTATGTGAGAAATGGCAAGCTTCCGTAAAAGCTTTTTCAATGAAGATTAATTTTTTCATAAAGGCTAGACCTTGTTGATTGTTTGAAATTAAGCAGTGATACTGATTTTTAATTAAACAAGGCAATTCTTATCACAAATCCGGTTGGTTCAATTTTTCGCTTTAGAAATTAAATGTGGGGTATTTTAGATCTGTGTAGATTTGTCGTTAAAGAATGGCGCCTGATGGCCACAACAATTACACCCTTTCGTTTTTTGATAATAATTGACTTATTTTCTATTTTATTTTTCAATTTCTTTGAACCGTATTTTCGGGATTTAGAAAGATTTAGAAGATTTCAGGATGACAAAAATATCCTATCCGAGAACTATATTTAAACCAGGTAGTAAAACCAGGTAGTCATAAGACACTAAACTGTAAAAATGATTAGGGTTATAACGGAAATCGTTAGTTCATATGTTGGGAAATTTTAAATTAATTTATTCCATCCATCATTCCACAATCATTTCATTCGATTAAATTTATTAAAATTAGGCTTAGTGGATTCGGGTGACGCATAAATAAAATTTCTTTAATATTTTAAGAGCAATAACTATTGCTAGAATTGTCGAAATGGGATTTCTACCGGAAGTACATTTCCATTCAAGATTGTTAAACCTTCAAACCAACTTTGCCATAATTCGAAAACTTTTTATTTCCGTTAAAACATTTTGGAACTATTAGTTTTAGGAACAAATTGCAATCAGGTTCTATGTAGAAGACTTGTTATTTTATAGTAAAACAATATCATGTTATCTCCGGCTATAACAATAATTTTCGATATTTTGTCGAAGTTTATGTCTATTTTTCCTTGAATTATATTAGTGACCAATTAATTATTTTCTCTCGCAACCTACTATAATATAGGTGAACAACCTCTCGTCCCTAATTTCAGTCAGGTATCGAAAAAAACTTATTTTGTGAATAAAGTAGAAATATTTTAATCTTTTAATCTGGCAGGCTCGTAGATCATATAAAAACTGCAACAGTGTCAAATTTTATTCTAGAGAAACGAAACATAAACTTCGTTCGATAAAGTATCGAAAATGTGTTTGTAAACATGTCAATACTGGAATACACCCTCAAATTACACAAATTACAAATTTAAACATCAATTTTCTTTGTTAATGGGAAACACAAGGCCAGTTTTGTATGGCGATATTTAACACGATATTCTCAAATCAATAATGATGTACTCTTGGGAGTAAAGCGCAAATACATTCAACAAGCAATCAATCAAATAAATTTGTACAGCGATTATCTTGTAGTATAATTATTATTATTCTATGTTAACAATATCTTAATTTTTAGATTGTATTACACTGTACTGCATAAATAATTATAAATTAATTGTCTAATTCTCTAATTGTGAATGATAATATTAATGGCTGTTATTGAATTTACAAGTTAATTTATTAAGATAGATTAGATAGTAGATCTCTAGAACTATCCAAATAAGTTATACATTGTTTATCTAACAGGTTTACTATGCGTCGAAGGGTATTGATTAGATTTGAAATACTTTCTTATAGTTTTATATTGACAATGACAATCAAAATGAACACGTACACATAATTATCTGACATGTCGAATCAAATGTTCTCTTCTATTATATAGAAATTATATCGTGGGTTACAAAACCCATTCCATTTATAATATTTTCAACTTTCAACTTTACTATCGAAAAAAAACTTCGGTCAAAGGTTTGTAGTAAATACAAAATACGCTCATATTTATGAGTTGGAGTGGGCGTAAATTACGCAACACTGTACATATATCAAAACAATATAAAAATAACAAATAAAATACAAAATTTTTTGTGTACACATTTTTCCATAGTGACGTACAACGGCCATGCCAGAGAAAAGGATGCTTGTTAATTTGTACGTTATTCATATACAGGTTTGGTATGGAAATTATGTATTATGAACTTCCTAATTCTTTAACAAAAGTTATACATTTTATAGTAGCTGTGCTACTATAAAATGTATTACTTATGTTAAAGAATTAGGAAATTTGGCCCGTTATTTTTTCAATTAAAATACAATTAACAACAAACATTATTAGATATAAATGAAAGGCATTAAAGGTTATTTCATTGTTGGATCAAATGACATCGCCAGTCTGACGTCATTGTTTCACTATTAACTAGCTTTACGTATCATACAGAATCGATTCGAATATTATTAACGACTCGACTTTCAGCTTGGTAAACACAAGACGAAAGCATACGCAGGATTAGGATTATGTTTCCGGCTATATAACTTTCTTACAACACAATACAGACGCTTATAACAAGTAAACCTAACGCTGAGGAAAGTATGTCAAAAAATTTTGTTGGAATTCCAAGTAGTGTACTTGAAGAATTAAATGAATTAATAGAATTCCGATAAATACGTTAAAAAAACGAAAGGGAGGCAGCAGCTGAAACCCAGTACTGCTAGGGAAATAATACTTTTTTAAACTCTGATTCTTAAGTATTTCGCAAATTAATCTTCGGTAATAAAACAAACATCGATATTTATATTCGGTTTACATTTAATCCTTAAGCAATCTGCATCGTACTTTGCAAATCCCATGATGGAAGAGCTTGAAAGCTTAAATAGGATGTATGGTGCAATTCTACGAGTAGCAAAATGCAGCAGGATTTAACAGAATGCTTTAAGTTTTTTATGACTAACTATAAGTCACCCAAATATCCAAAGACATATCTAAAGAGAGCGATCGTGTCCCCTAGGGACGCATTAAATGGTCGCATTAAAATTTGTATAATAAACATTTCTTTTTTTCCATTTTTACACTTGCCTGGTAAATTTCACAAATTATTAAGTCCCGAAGTAATACCTTACAAATATTTAAATCATATTAACGGTTTAAGTGACTTTTCCAAAAATTGTATTATTTGACTGTTGGTGATACATTCCTTAAATGGATTTCGCCTTCCCAACGATATTCAACTTTTACAGTTTACTTGATACATCCATCGTGTAGCAGTTCGTCCACTTAGTACATAATTATTATGTAAAGTTAGAGGGTTGCTTCCGTTGAAGTATCATCCTTCGACTTACCATGAAGATGAGTATTTCTTCTGAATATTGATACTTAAGTAAATAGTTATATTCTTTTTGGTGAATTTAAGGATATCGCAAACCACATTCTCGTGACTTCAAGCAGTCCCCACAGTGTCTTGCTTCCTTATTGAATTTACTATATGTTTCGATTCGAATTGGAGAGCATTCGGGTACATATTATCAAATTATCATACTCATCATTCACTCTATGTACAGCTACACAAAATTCCGAGAAAAAGTGATAATACACTCCTTTCTCTTCTAGAGAAACGCCAAACACAAACATACAACGAAAAAAATATTCAACTGATTCATACTAACTATCTGATATTTACGAAAATCTTAACACTTTAAATGTATGAATGTATAAAAAAATAACTTATCGCATATTGTTCTCCTGTATCACATGTTGTACAGACTCTTCTTCAACAATATTAAGCACATTCAATTTTAGCCGCTGTGGAGTGTGGAATAATCAATAGACGTAAAATTTCTTGAAGTGACAATTTCACTATCCACTGAGCGTACTCGTTTCTCTAAAAAACAAATTTTGAAAAAATTCAAGCCCAAATTAATAAATACAGCTCTGACGAGTCCATCTTGTCCTGGATGTACTTTGACTACCTTTTCCAGTGGCCAGTGCGTTGGAGGTAAATGTTCGTCCTTGAAGATTACCAATTCTCCTACTCGAAGGTTAGGTTGTTCAAGCAACCATTTTGACCTATGTTGTAATCTCAAAAGGATATCCGTTTGCCATTTCTTCCAACATCCTTGACTGAGTTTGGTTAGCAGATTCCATCTTGTTGTGATCTGGGTACCTTCGATGTCAGGCTGTGGCATTGCTATGATGGATCTCCCTGTTAGGAAATGCGCTGGACTTAAGAAACCATCATCTTCTGGATCATTTGAAAGAGGAGCTAGAGACCTAGAATTCACGCATGCCTCTATTTGTGCTAGAATTGTTGAAAGTTCCTCAAAGGATAAAATATGAGTTCCTATTATTCTATGGAGATGTTGTTTCGTCGATTTTACTCCCGCTTCCCATAACCCTTCGAAGTGAGGACTTCCCGGGGGCACAAAATGCCAACCAATGCACATTTGTGCTGTTTTGCTTCTAATTTTAGCTTCTTGTTGTTAAGCCTGCTTTCGTAGTTGTTTGTCTGCTTCGATGAAATTTGCGCCACAATCACTGAATATTTTTAGACAAATTCCTCTTCTTGATAGGAATCGTTTATATGCGGATAGGAAGGCAACTGTTAATAGGTCACTCACGAGTTTGAGGTGAATTGCCTTTGTGGCTAGATATATGAATATAGCAATGCAACTCTTTGTTATTTTGTTACAGCGGCCGTTCCACAATTTTATGCTGATGGAACCTGCATAGTCTACTCCGCTATTTGTGAACGGTGGTGCAGGGTTTACCCTTTCTTTTGGCAATATTCCCATTGTGTGACTTCTCGGCAGTATTATTGGATGCTTTTCTTCATATAAAAGCTCCGAATTTGACAGTCTCCCTCCGATTCTAAGTATATCGTTTTCGTTGATGAATGGAGTGATAGTTATGATTGCGCTTCCCTTTTGTAAATTTTGATTTGTTTTTAGTCGTTTTTATTTTGTTTCAAAGTCTTCTCGTTGGGCAATTCTGATTATGGCCCTTAACGATATGTTTGGTTCTTCCGGTGTGAAATGTGAAACGTTTCTGGTGTTTGGCCTTATATTAGACGGAAATCGTAAACAGTATACAAATTCAATCACTCGGTATTCCACTATTGTTGTTAATCCGGAAATTTCGGCTAGAACCCTTGTTCTTGGCAAACCTAATTGTTGTACAGCTTGCTCTGTGATAAACATTGCCTGTGATTCTTAATCGACCAGCACCAGTAGAACACGGGTTGGTTTGAAAACGCGGATTCTGTGGTTTTTCTGACAGCATATGCAAATATGACTGGGTTGTGTAGCAGCTAAGAAGACGTGTTTTCATGGTCGAGCTTGAAACCTTGTTTGTTGAGGTGGTTTGTTTAGTGGTAGCAACTGATTCTAGAGATAGAAAACGCCTCTCTAGAAACTTCAAGAATTGGCTTGTTTCTTAAAATTCTCTTGGATTTTCCAATGAGCTTTCGTATAGACGTCGTGATTTAGTATCTTATTTCTTCAGTAAGGTGAAAATGATGAAAGGGCTCCACGATTCAATTATGATCCCCGTATTCCTGATCGCGTATAAACACTATATTGTGTCGTGTAAGCTTTTTATTGCCGCAGCCGATTCCGTGGTGCAAGCTTGTTGGTTCAGCAAAGTGTTCAGAAGGTTAAAAACGAGCAATCTTCTGTTGTTATATCGATTTTCTAAAATTGCCCAAGCTGCATCGTAGGTCTCTTCAGTGGTTTCCAGATGGCTCAATAGTCTCCCAGCTGATCCTTGTATACATGACTTTTAAGGTAGTTCATTTTATGTGTGTTGGTAAGTTGACTGTTGTCATGAACTAGCCGTTTGAAGGTATCTGCGAAACCTGCCCACTTCATGCACTCCCCATGGAAGTGTGGGATTTCTATTCGTGGTAGACGAATTTCCAACGGTTTCGCTGTGAACGGCTGTTGATAATCCTCTAATAATGTTGTTATTGTTATTACGATACCTTCGTATTTGTTGTTTAGATTTTCATATTGATGGTCTACGAAATAATCTAAGTTAGCTTCGTGTTCTTCAGAAGCTTCCATACAGATCTGTTCATGCAAATCCGTGATCTGCATCATTACCCTTTCCATCGTTTTTATTTTATGATTGAGGACTGCTCTGGACTTGTTGTTGCTTGCCAGTACATCCTCAGCCGCACGAATTTCTCGATATAAATTTCGCATTTTAATGTTCTGTTGTTTTAATTTCTGGATCAATTTCGTGGGCTGATTTTGTTGACCTTTTGTGTCTGATTCGGAGGATTGGCCAGTGAATTTTCCGAATGATCGAACCTCATTGCCTTGATCGTTCTCGTTTGGCCTCTCAGACTGGTCGTAGTTAAATCTTGGATTTGATTCTGGAGTTGGTGTTGATGGTAAGAATGAGTGATTGAGACGTTGCCTCAGATCATCAGTATACTTTGTATAGGTGTCACATACTGTCTCTATATTCTTGTAGTATTGGTGAGTTGCTTCCAAAGGAGGTTTTATACTCATTGTACAACTTTTAAACTCACTATTCTGGCCTCAAGGTTTTTTATAGTTTTTTATAGTTGGAGATAAATTGTGATATCTCACCTGCCTTAGCTAATAGACTCTGCAATAGGCCCTCCATTTTTGTTTAGCAGCTAAGATGGCACGGTTCACGTTGGTGATGAACCCAAATCGAGTTTGTAGTATATGTCGTATTTGAGGTTACAACGGGTGAGGCTTCAAATACTCTAAGAATGGAACTGCACACTTTAAGTAAACTGAACAGAATGAATTTATTTAGAAAAATTTCCTGATTTTATACAATTTTTGCCCTAGATTATACTAACAACAATTTACATTGTTGAAACAACACTATTGAAAACTATTGAAACAACACAACAATAACGATAACGATTCTTATTTGTATTCCTTAGTATCTGATAAAATGAAACTGACGCTCAGGCTATCTCTTACGATGTATACTTCTTTTGAGTCTGCACTAAAATAGCCGTGATATTTTAGCAAAAATTGTACAGTACTGTTTTTGAAAATTAATGCAGGAACCCCAATGGATTGGAGTAGACATGGGACTGACCCTAACTCCCTGCTATGCTAAAATCCTACATTGAATTCCCTCTTTTCCACAAAAGTTCGGTTATTTTTATTATATCTACCTGTATAAAAGTGTCAACCATTTTTGAAAAGAGTATGCAATGTCTAGATATACCATTGAGCAGACACCTGTTACTAATGGGTGGACCATTTAAAAGTTTGTTTTTAAAAACGCTATAAAATGAGCAATTTCGCAATAACTGTCGAAATGTTATCTTTTAAAGCTGGAATCTATCCTTAACGAAACTTCATAGAAAAAAAATCAACGGCGTCAATTCGCAGCTCTGTGCAAAGCTAATTGACATCTCCAAAACGGCGGATTATTCGGTTGTCAAATTTGGCGCGCAAGAGTCGATTGTCGATTTGTATGGCTCTGTAACGGTCGGCATTGACGGTAACGGCGTTTCCAGCATCGTTTTCGATGCATTGGCTTCTCTACGATTACGTGTGGCTGTTCCAAGCCCAAAATCCGGCAGTTCAACTTGTTTGTATAGCCTTCGAGATGGAAATGCGCTTCATCTGAAAAGATGATTTTTCGACCAAAATCGACGTCATTATGAAGCGGGTCTATGACCCACGCCGATAACTGATATTGAAGCGGATGGTCATTTGCTTTAAACTGCTGAGTCAAGTGGAGTTGAGGTCGATGGATTCTGTCCTACACTATGGACCACAGTCGCAATATTGTCGGGCGTGGGCATATTGTCCAAGCTCGGGGATCCCTTCTGTCATCCATATTTCTTTTCAAAATCGCACGGTTACGGCTACACAACACTGACTTTGAAAATAAATGTTCAATATATCGAAACGCGGTAGCGAAAATATGATTGTTTCGTGACGCGGAATACCAGACCGAAGAGCTGTTAAGATTTCAAGCTCATTGTTCAAAAAAGTGTTGTCCTAGCCTACGATTTAAAAACAAACCAATAGATGGCCCACCCTGTAGTTTCTCCTTTCTTTCAATTATCGAATATATCCTTGTTACTTATTGTTTTAGACGATATTTTGTGATTTAGAACCATGATTACTCCTAGAATTTTTCACAAGCTCTGTAGCTCTCTTAGAATTTAACGGTAATGGAGCTGTACTGGGAGCGTCACTATGAAACCAAACCTATTTCATTTTATGCGGCTTATCCGATTTACTTTAATCCACTTATTAAGGCTTATTTATTTTAAAATTTCCAGATAATATGGCACATAAGATTATTTTGAAGCTTTACTTTCCACAGGACTTTTTAATACATATACGACTTATAAATTGTTGTTCGTAACAATCTGGAAGCCTCTGAACATTTTTAAATGTGATTCACCTTTAAAGTGGAATTTGATTAATTGGGTACCTGGAATCCGAATAGTCTTCAATTTTGACCAAATTTCGCAAATTGTGTTCAACAAATAACGTTGTCGTTCTAGAAGATATAAACATAATATGCATATAATATTTTAGTTTATAAAACGTAAACATGACAATTAGTTACGTCGTATTTCTAAATGCGATTAAACTAAATGTTCCATATTAGAAAAAAATCTATTTACTGATACTCTAAAATTACAGAAATAATAAATAAATTATTGGGGATTTTTAAAACACAAAATTATAAAGAATATCGGTTATACCCTCAGCAAAATTGTAGTTTACATAATTCCTAGGTATAACAGGTTCGATCAGCACACGATTAGGTAATAATATTTGTAAATTTTGTAGCTTAAACGGAACTAGTATAAGACTATCCATTCCAGAAATCTTTCAAGGTCACATGTTCACACAAAGAAATCTAAAAGTAAATGTAAAAGCCTGCGATTAACAAAATGATCTTTCAATGTTATACTAAAATTCATTCTTTGATGTACATAATGTCGGTGATCTTTAAGAATAAAATAATCCTGGTAAATTATATCAGATATTTAGAACATGTAACATGCTTTAAGCTATATTTATGTTGATTAATGTATATTATTTTAACAAGTGCTAATCATATACATGTATATTTTAGCCTTACAGCTTTGATTTTACGTATTATATAGTTACTGAGGTAATTGTTAAATAATTGATCTTCATGTTATCACTGCAATTTGCTGATCATGATGAGAATGTGTAAATTGCACAAATTAGCACATGTGCATTCAATTTTATATAATTTTATATTTATTTAAATTTAATATGCATATTTTTTAAAAACTTTACAATGTTAGATTAAATTTATTTAAAATTTAATCAAATTACATAATAATTCTCGCTTACTATTTGTATACAACATCATGGTGCATACAATAGGTTTGGTTTACACAATGTAAGTATGGCTTAATTGATACCCAAATGAATCTAGTATAAGTTGTAGTCTCTAGTAAGACTACAGAGATTTTAATTGATCTATAAATTCTAAGAAATTAGCAGAGAGACCGTATCCAACAGTAATTATTGAAGAATACACGTGTTCCAATTTTTCTAGGAAATTCTAAATCCGCTGAAATTTTAAATTGTAAACAGTTTTGATGTAAAACAAAAATGTGGACGACCCTTGCAATTACAGTATTACGATCGCTGAATACAAAATTATCCCAACTTAATATTAAAATGATGATTTTGATAATACAAGATTGTAAAAGTTCTTCTTAAAAAGAAATACACGCGCAACGTTGAAAAATGTCTAATTCGATTTAAAATGTTAGTGATAAGTTTTAAAATACACCCATACTGTAGTTGTGAATAAAATTAAGATTTGCAGACCGAAACCAATGCGGGGGAAATTCTAAAATCAAACCGTATTAATAATTATTATAAATTTGCCCATGACCAGACGTCTGGTCATGTTGTTTTTTCGAAATTATAGCGTATCAAGTCGGGTAATAAATTAGACACGCTTCAAACTGGTATTTTATTTACCAGAACATTGAGACTTATTCCGTATTTTACTTTCTTGAACTTGCGTGTACTTGACGAAATAATTTTATACGAGGTATGTCCAAATGTAATGGGTTATTTAGCAATCGGCAAGTAGTGGGTTTTTTTTGTTTGGGTTGCGTATAACTGTTTACTCAATTCGGCGTATAATATTCAAATTTTGAATATTTTGATCATTACAGATAAGTTAAGTGTTGACCGAATGGTTACTGAAAAATAAGGTAAAACATTTATGTAGGTATACAAAATGTAGGTTCAAAATAAATTAAAATTTTAAAAATTCTTCTTTCAACCTGAAAACATTTCCATGAGTATATAAAATTTACTCCTCTCTGCAATTCCAAAATGACAGCCCTTATTTCGCTTGTAATAGTAGTCCGATTCGCACGATTTGTTTGGACATTTATGGACCGATTGTTAAAATGTAAAAATTCTATAGTTGTAATTTTATAGAAATTGCGCTTACAGAAAAAAAGATACAGTGTTCTAAAAAATGATATTCACAAACTGTAAACTTTACACAAACTGTAAACTGTAAATCAATACGAAATAAATTCGCCAGCGGCACTTGAATATTGACATAAACTCGCGTTATCAATAAAATTTTCTTTGTTTGATTATAAATATTAAGAAATGAATTAAAATAACATTGTATTGTACAGTTGTCAAACAATTTATTAGTGCAGTTGGTGTCATTCATTTGTATCCCTTAAGAACAATATTTTTTCTGTATTCATCGCAAACAAACTATTTGTTTCGACTGTACGTGTTTGTATTGCATTATCAACATTTAAGAGTAATCAATAAAAGTAATAAATCTTAAGGCTGTATGATACTCAGCTTGTCAAAAACGATGTTTACTACAAATCAGTTTTTGACCATAAAATATTACCAATTGACCTAATTCTTTCTTTACTATGAACTTAGACGTATAATTGAGCGATTAATACATGATTATCTCAATAAAATGTTTAGTTTGTCTACGGTTAAGTTTCAAAGTTTATCGTTTTTTTGAAACGCACAAATCAATTTTTTCAATATTTTACTTCGAAACAGCGAACAAATTTTGCATCAAGGTGTTAAGAAACATAAAATTAAGCTATTGATACAGGATTATCAAGATTAGTCTTGAAATGACGTAGAAAATGGAAAAATTAGTTTAAAAATCATAAAAATCTCGATTTTTATCGATTGAAAAATTACGTCAAACGATAAATTTATTTGTTTTTACGCAGCAATGCTGATTATTTTTTGAAAAATTTACTGTCGCTAGATGGCAAACAACGAAATAAAAATTGTGGCCAAGATAAGTGGTTATTAATTTTATTATAATATGCAATGTTTAGAACAGAAATAATGAAAAATAGTAAATTTATTAATTAATTTTACACATATAAACAATATAAGTAAAGTTTAATAACAGAATCATATAAAATTTTGGTACTCATATTTATTAAAGAAACGATCCAGTTTAGATACATTTAAATTTCGATATGTACTAAAAAAGAAATTTGTTTTTTCAGTATCATACAGCATATTAAACAAATAAATTTTATCTAAAAGCTCAAAAACTACACATGGCATACGCTTTATATTAAAGGTCAATTTTGGTTTCAGCAATATTTGTTTGTTAATTTTCAGTAACGGAAAATAATTGTTCATCATAGTTGGCTTTTATGTCAGTAGTAATTGTAATTCAAATCGGTTTTATGAAAATCTTTTTTTTTTTAGTTTTATTTAAAGCCAACTCTACTTTAATTACTACTGATAAATACGCCAACTATGATGAAAAAGTATTTTCGTTGCTGGAAATTAATAAACAAATATTGCTGAAACCAAAATTGGTCTCTAATATTAAAGCTAAGCGGGTTTTGCGAAAGCGACAGAACAAAACTTCCGTTTATAGAGCCGAGTTACATTCAGTTTTTGAATTAGGCCATTAGTCGCCAAAAGCCTGTGAAAAAGGTAATACATATATGTTTTAGTGGGATCAGCGACTATTTGCCTGACTTAAAACTGCTGCTATTATTCTCCTTTACAAAAATGGCGATAGCTTGTTAATTGAAAATTATCGCTGTCCGAAATTTCAAAAATATTTGAAAAAGCATTTAAATCAAGGCTAATAAATTTTTTGGATAGCAACAACCTTTTTTTGTAATTGTCAAATTGATATCAGATCCAATTTAAGCACAGAAGATGCGTTATTAGAACTCATGAACATATTTCATGGAGGTCTTATCGATTCTATTGGTTTGTTCGGAAACTAATTTCGTATTTTTTGGTGAAAATGAAAGACGGTTTTTGGATAGTATTTAAAGATTTTATTGAACTAACTATTCTCCATTTTCATACAATATCTTTTGCATAATTCCATACTCTTAAAACTGCACCGTCCATCCATTCCCAATTCTGATAAAGTACTCCTTACCCTCAAGCAAATCTTCACTCAGAACTTCACCATTCTCCGCTACGACGTCCCTAATCCGATGACTACCGTACAATAGAGAAGAAAAACGAGCGAAATTACCACTCTTCATACGATACACTCCAACCAGACTAAAAAAGACACCACCACAAAAAATGGCAAATCTCCAAACGAAAACCACCCCAAAAACAAAAACCAATTCACCAAATATATGATATACAAACAAAGTCAATGCCCAGTAGAATGAAAATTCATTTATCCGCCGCACCTGCTACAAGATACAAACCAATAAAGCCAAAAAACTTTCCAAAAAATCCATAGCATTTGCACGAAAGCTTCTCTCCGTGTTTACATTCCACATACGTACAAATAAAGTCCCTACATTTCAAGACGGCCACATACACATGTACAGGCACTGATTAAACAGTTATCTGATTTGTTATATACTCTTCATTCATGCACGTTCATTACACACACACATACACATTGAAACACATTTTTACATTAAATTTGCAACTAAATATGTAAATAAAAGACAACGTAGGTTACAAGATTATATATTGCCGATCTCATATACATTTTTTCGCCAAATTTTTTTTTAAAAGATGGAAATGATGGTTTTAATGAAAAAAGTGTCCGCATGGTGTGGTTACTGTGCATTGGTTCCATATTTTAAAAAAAAAAATTGGCGAAAAAATGTATATGAGATCGGCAATATTATATTTGACGATACCCAGAAAAAACGAAAATCGTCGATCATCAAACATGTTTACTCGCAAAAACAACAACAAAAATGTTTAACGAGTGTAGCAAAACAGAATTCAAATAACCCTTTCTCGCCCAAAAAAATACAATAACCCACTACATGAAAATACTAGTATTTTACACCTTTACGTGTTATAAAATACAGTTACCTAGCGTTTATATATGTATTTTTAATTACCTATTTTTTCTTATAAAAATTATGTTTTAATATGTAAGAATATAATATGGGTTAAAAATGGAAAAAAACTTATCTTGAGCATCCTTTGGAATCAAAAAAGTCTTATACATATTGAAAAATTACACACAATGCGTATGATGCATGTAACAACGGTATCGAAATACATATAAACGAAATTGAATCACACACAAATTATTACAACTATTCAATATGAATAACTTTTCACTTTACACTTTCACTACTTTTAAAACACACAAATTATTATTAATATTATTATTATTATTATTATTTATATATGCACATATTATTAATTAATTATTTAATTTTAACACATTTAAATTAATTACTTATTTATATATATAGAGGAGAGACAAAAACATGTCTTCCCTCTACGACGTTCCATAAAGTCGTTCAAAAATAAAACGCAATTTCTATTATATGGAAAAAAGTAAATTTGCTGACATGTGATTCGTTGCCACTAGATTTGAAAATAAAACCTGGGCTAGAATTTTCTAACATCATCTCTTTTCGATAATTTATCGAAGATTATTTCTCGCTTGTGGCACTATTCTAGCTTTCCCTGGGGAAATGAGGAAAATATGTTCATAGCATTTTTGTCTAAATTGTATTTTTCTGGGCTACTGAGGGAATAAGTTTGGTGTAAATATTTTCGAAGCAAAGATATTTTGGGAATTATTTTTCCCTATAAAAATTTTGTGGAACAAAAGTTTCCCAATTAACTTTGTTTTGAAGTTTTTTTAACTAAACTTATTTCTTCAGTAGGCCAAAAAAATACAATTTAGACAAACAAAAATGCTATGAAAATATTTTTCCCTATTCCCAATAAAACTTGCCTCTTTTTCAATTTTTATATCATTTACCAGCCTGCTAGATTGCAACATTGTAATGTTTCTAAGTGAAATAGATATTGTTCAAATATATTCTAGTATGTTATGATAGCAATAGAGAAGAAATAATTGTTAAAAAACAGAACTCAAATTAATTCTAACAGAAAGAGGCGTAGACTTCGATAAAATGTCGAAAAATGTAGTTGTTAGAACATCCCAGCCCTGCATGTATTACATTTAGTCAAGGAACATTTTAGAAGCCATTTCTGTGTAGACGTACTTATTCAAATAAGTCTCTTCTTGGGGTGACTTATTTGAATAAGTCGGTGCCCACAAATAAGTCAGTGTTTAGAAAACAGCCAAAATGCCAAAATATTAGTTAAAACATATTGTGGAGATCTACAATACAGTGTGAAAGTGTAAAAAAAGTAAAAAAAAGAAACGTACATAGGTACAACTGTTGTTGAAATTAACTCTTCATAAGCCGGTCAGTAATTGAACAGTTAAATAATCATTATTTTAATATTCAGACATTTCACAATAACATTTAATTTAGTATTTTCGACTTCTGGATAACTGAACATTAAAAAGCCACGTACAGCAACCTATTAAAATGTTAATTTATATTTCATAATAATAATAGAAAATATTAGTATTATAAGCTAAATAAATGGATTTAATTTGAATTTTATATTTATAGAGAGTGCAGGAACGCGATATATAAAATAAAACCATTAATTTAAATGTGTTCTAAGCAGAAATAGTAATTTTGTTAGCAATTAAAATATTTCTAATTTTTTTTTGTATCGAATACACATTATAAAATACAAAATTAGACTTAAACATAAATTAACTTGCTTAGGAACACAAATTGTTCATCTAAAATACTATACTATTGCAAAATATTATGTAAACTACCCAAAAACAAAACGTCTTTGTCAATAAATTTAAATTAGATTTTCAGTAATATTAAATTTAACACTAAACATACCGACACTTCATGTATACCTAATCCTATCATGAGCGATCAAATGACCGCTTTAAAAAAACATATGTATTTTAGTAAAGTAGGCTAGATATAATATAATTTGTTTTCGGAAATTAAACAATAAAAAAAGTTGTAAACATTGTAAAATAGGTTGTTTGTATATTTTAAGAAAAGATAATAAGCCGCATGATGATAAAGTAACGTTGTATGCGAGAAATTTTAAACGAAATTTTTAAAACGGTCATTTGACCCACGCATATGGTAGGTTTAGTGTTAAACCAAATTACGAGGGTATATCAAAAAGTCTTGCAATATCATATGAAAAAAAAGAGTGAGTGAGACAACAATATATTTTTCAAAACCATTTTTTGTCGCGATGAAACTTCTAGAAGAACATTTCGATGTAAATTTTACAGTTCGTTTGTTTTTGTCAATTTAGTAACAAGTGTTTTGAATTTTTCTTAAAATGAATGAAATTGAATATCGCGCCGTTATTAAATTTTTCTGTAAAGATGGACAAAATGCAATTTATATATTCAACTATATATCAAAAGTTTACGGCGAATCTGCACCATCATATGCCACAGTAACAAGGTGGGTAAAATTATTCAAAAGTGGTCGGGAGTCATTAGAAGACGACAATCGCTCGGGTCGCCCAGCAGATGCTATTAGCCATGAAAACGTAATTTTGGCCGAATCTATTGTATTGGAGGACCGGCGTATTTCTGTTCCACGGTTAGCGTGGAGACTTTCTCTTTCATACGGTACCACATATACTATATTACATGACAACCTTCACATGTCGAAAGTAAGTGCGCGATGGGTTCCCCGTTTGTTGAATGCAGAACAAAAAAAAATGCGTGTTCAAATTTCAAAGGCGATTTTAGATATGTACAAAGAAGATCCAGAAAATTTCTTGGATAACATAATAACAGGCGATGAAACATGGCTTCATCACTGGGATCCGGAATCCAAACAAGAATCGTTGCAATGGATTAAACGTAGTGAACCACCACCAAAGAAATTTAAAACTCAACCGTCTGCTCTTAAGGTTTTGGCAACAATTTTTTGGGATGCTGAAGGAAATTTGATAATCGTTTATATGCCACCGAAAACCACAACCACAGGCATATATTTCGCTGAGGTTTTGCGAAAATTGAAAAAAGCGATCCGGGAAAAACGGCCAAGGAAAGTTAGGAAAAAAATCTTGCTTCTTCACGACAATGCACCGGTGCACAAGGCTAATATTGCTCAAGCTGCATTAAAGGACTGCGGCTTCGTGGGAATTCCGCATCCACCGTACAGTCCAGACTTGGCACCCAGTGACTACTTCCTGTTTCCCAATTTGAAAAAAACACTAAGGGGCCGAAAATTTTCCAGTGATTATGAAGTGCAGTCTGTTGTAAATGAATATTTTATGGAGCAAAAGAAATCTTTTTTTTTGAGGGTTTAGGCAAGTTAATTGATCGATGTGACAAATGTATAAACCTTAAAGGAGATTCTGTCGAAAAATAAAAATATTGCTGTCTCACTCACTCTTTTTTTTCATATGATATTGCAAGACTTTTTGATTTGCCCTCGTAGGTGACTTCTTCGGTAAACATTCGCACATCGACTTTTTTAATGCGTTCCGAACCGAAAGAACACATAAAAGTGATTAACATAAAACATTGCTGATGTACCTAAATTCCACCCCTGGTCGGAAAGAAAAGAACATTACTAATAAAATGAGTGAATGAAATCAAAATATGAACTAGACGGGAATTCCCAAAAACGATCATCTGGAAAATATAAATTGAACGTCGAACATATTAGCTCCCTCAGTCATATCAACATTCAAATTTAGAAAACAAAAGAAATTATATCAATTATCGCTTGAATTCAACGATCACCAGGAGTTCGAGAGAATTACTCAAGAGACAAGAGACTTCAAATTGAACGAATCACCATACCCCTCCCCTAACCAACAAATTTATCAAAAACAATAGAACCGCATAGAAATGCATTGAAATACAGTTTTATATTTACTTCCCTCGATACTTCTGCAAAACAATAAAACAATTAACTTTCAGCATAGAGTAAGTAATGTTATAAAGAGAAACGAAACAGAGGAAAAATTTTCATCAAAAAATGCGTGGGTTATACAATTTAAATGGGTTATAAAATATACTTACACAGCAATTTTTTATGTTATTTGTATCGAACATTTTCATACTCGAGCCTCTTGATAGAAAACCATACAATTACGGTAAATAAATATGTGTAAGTGTATTGTTTAATCCATTTAAATTACATAACCCATATGCATTTTTGGTTTAGATGACAACTTTTCTTTTGCTTCGTTACTCTTTATAACATTAGATACTCTTTGCTTTCAGCCTAAAAATTTTGCTTTAAGCCTAAAAACACAATTTTTGGGAAAAATACATTTTATTCATCAACATAATTTCATTCTAGAGCGATATAATCAGTCCAACGCCTCTCTAACATTTCGATGCCCGTTTTATAGAACGATTTATCTCTTCAAAATAAGCTTCTGCTTCCATCTCTTTCCCTGGAGCTTTTTTGAGATCTGCAAACAAATAATAATCGCTGGTGGCCAAATCTGGCGAAAACGGTGGATGCGGAAGCAATTCAATGTGCAATTCGCGCAATTTTGTCATTGTCGTTTTTGATCCATTGTGAACAAACGCGGTACAAACTTCGAACACGTTCCATTGATATCTTTACAATGTCAATTCTATGGTATTACAAATCATTTCTTGAATTTTTTAGGTTTTGTGGAGTCACAACCTCGTTTGGGCAACTACAGCGTGGTGTATCATCGGTGGTTATACGACCATATTTAAAATCAGCATATCAGTCAATGATGGTTGATTTTCCTGGTGCAGAGTCCGGATAATACTAATCAAGCCGCTGCTTTGCTTGAATGGTATTTTTTCCTATCAAAAATTAATCAACACACGAAATTCTCTTTTTTCCATTGTTTTGAAATTAACAAAAGTAGGGTCACTAAAACAATTAACTTGTAAGCTTAATGATCGAATTGTTCCGCGGATGTGGCGTTATCGACCAGTTAGTTTAGGAATTGTTTTGAGCAGTCCATTTCGATGAAATTTCTGCAGGCAACTCATCATCCCATTCTAGCTGATGTAACCATAGACGTTGAAAAAGGATTTTGACGCTCACAATGATCGGTGAAAGCCAACCGAGTGGGTCAAAAATTTGCGACATTTCCGATAGTAAATTTCTTTTGGTTAATTTTGGATTTTCAGCAAAATTAGTTCTGAAGGTAAAATTATCACTCTTTGGGTTCCATTCGACACCCAGAAGTTTTACGGATTTTGATTCTTCCGTAATTTCTAGCGCTTTTAATTCTTGGTCCTCTTCAGGAATGGTTTTTAATAACCTTAAATCATTTGAAGCCCATTTACGCAGCCTGAAACCAGCAGAACTTAAAACATTAGATATATTAATTTGGATTTTGCGTGCTTTGTCCAGCGTTTGTGGTCCGGTCATTAGATCATCCACTTAGAAGTCCCGCAAAATAATTTTGGATACTTCCGGATACTGTTCTCTGTTGTCAACTGCTACCTGATAGAGAGCCCTGGTAACCAAAAATGCGCCTGAAGAAGTGCCATACGTGACTGTGAGAAGCCTGTAATGCTTGACTGGTTGAGATTCAGTCGATCGCCAAACGATTGGTTCATAATTTGTATCAGACCTTTCAACCAAGACTTGCCGGTACATTTTTTCTATGACATCTGAACTGAAGTAGGATAGACACCAAAATTGATTGAATATTTGGGCCAACCATCAAGCAATCATTCAATGATGTGCCCAAATCTGATTTACAACAGGCGTCGAAGACCACGCGTAATTTAGTCATTGAACTGTTCTGCTTTATTGATGTGGAAGGTAATACCCGAATTTGACATCAACTTCACTATCAGGAATTAGTTCCATGTGTCGTAGGTTTTCGTATGCGGTCATAAATTCAACATAAGCTTTTCGAAAATGTTCATCATTTCTAAATTTGCGTTCCATGGCGTGGAGTCGTTTGATAGCGCTCGTTCTCGTATTTCCTATGCTTGGAGTTGGGATTTTAAACGGTAGTTTTACTACGATTCTTCCATCGGGATTACGCATAAAGTTTCTTTCGAAATGATGTTGGCAATTTTGTTCTTCTTCGGTGAGGATTTTAGGTGCAATTATTTCTTCAGACTCCCAAAATCTCTTTAAGGTCCGATCAATATCTACTTCAGCGAATAGACTAGTTATTTGATCATGAGGATTTGAGTTTTGCTGCGGGTATGTGTCTGACCAGCTATTATCCATCCCAAAATTGTTCGTTGAGCCTTAGGCATTCCCTTTTCTCCAGATATACGGCCTTCGGTGATTATATTAAAAAATTGATCTGCGCCAATTAGGAGATCGATAGGGTTCGAAAGATGGAATAACGGATCGGTCATTTCAATACCATTTATGTGGATCCATTCTGAACGAGCAATATTGGTAATCGGTAAATTGGACGTCAGTTTGGGTAAAATTAAGGCATTGACGATTATTTTAATGGATGGATCGATACGAGAATGTATTTCAATAAATGTTCTTCCTCTCGACGTACCAGCTCCAGCTGAGCTAAGGCCGAAAACGGATATGCGGGCGTTCTGCCTTGGAATTTGCAATTTTTGCATTAGAGACTCAGTAACGAAGGTACTCTGTGATCCAGAGTACGCAACAGTGCACGACCTGCTTGTAAACAACCATATTTATCTTTCACATAAACGAGAGCTGTTGGTAATAGTGTTTGTGAATATACATTTAAAGTTTGTAACGCCTTAACTTGTGGATTACTTAAATGATCTGGACTTAGGCTAATACTTGAGTGCTGAGTGCAGCGCTCTGTATTTAGAACGTTTGTGTTTTAGTTATTTTTAGTGTCTGGATTGTGTGTTACTAATGAAGATTCGTTGATTGAAGTGGCAGTGCTATAGTAGATGGCTTAGAATTACATTCATGACATCTCTTCTTTGATCGGCAATCGTAAACGAAGTGACTCCTTCCGAAACAGTTAAAACAGCGAATAGAGGTTTTAATAAATTCTCTACGTGCATCGACGCCTATACCTTTAAACTTGGAACATTCAATAATCAAATGGTGATTGGTATTTTGGCAAACTGGACAAACAGTCGAATGTTTCTGCTACAAAACCTTTTGGGGCTTCTAACTGTTTTAGAGGCACGCTACTTCTACTCGATAAATGATTTCATTCTAAAAAATCTGCTCGTACCACCAAATGGTGATCGGTATTTTGGCAAACTGGACAACTTGAATCTGTTGTTTCTGCAACAAAACTTTTTGGGGCTTCTAACCGTTTTACAACTTCTACTTGATAAATGATTTCCTTCTAAAGAATCTGCTCGTACGTTTAGAAATTCTATTAGCTGGTTGAGTGAAGGGAAGTCATTTTCGGCTGATTCTCGTAACCATAGTTGACGGCTTTCTTCATCGAGCTTGTTGACCATTATGTATATTAGCCAAGGATCACGGGCTTCAGCACATGTATCAAGTGCTCTAAGTCCCCTCGTAACTTCGTCACATCAATCAGTGAATTTACGAATATTTGCGGCGTTAGCTTGACGTATAACTCCCTGTTCCATAAAGGTTTGAATGAAGGAATTCACTATATGTCAACATCTAGATGCGATGATCAGTACATGGATTCTGTTGCCTTTTTTACAATTCAACTTGAATTTTACCGAAACGTCATTGTAGTGGTGTGCATATTAGTATACGTGTTTTTTTTTGTTTTGTGTTTTTGACGTCATTTAAGAACACAAAATAATGTTAGGTACATAATTTGTGAATTTATTAAGTTTCACAATATTATTTAAATTAATAAAGTGTTGTGTCGCTATTCCTATATAGTTTAATCTAATTCCTAGTAAATGCATGAAAAAGTAGTTTCATTCAAAAATAAAAAATATTTTTTTATGTATTTGTTCGTCTTCTATCTTTTCCATATTTCTACTAAACAAACAAATAACAAAACAATACATCGATGTGATCAAGCAGAATCTACTTAAACATAATTCCTGCCTACTCTTCTCATTAACTTATACCTATTCAAAAAAAACTAACAAAGAGTGTGTTGGTTACACTAACAATGCAACGTAAATTTGAATTTTTTTTCTTCATTTTTTTTGTTTCTGCTCTAATACACTTATACTTAGTTATTCAAAAAAAAATTACTATGGAAAAAAAATTCCAATACATCTTTACTTAGTTATTGTTTATTTCATATGTGTGGAGTTAGCAGGACTTATATTTAAGTAGATTCTGGATCAAGAGACACGATAATAAAAAAAAATATGAATTATGAAATATGAAAATTAATTTTATTTAAGTTTTATCTAGATATAAATGAAAAATTCAATTTTTTCTTTTCCTCGCGAGCAGAGGAAATGTATTGTGTCTCTACCGATAGTATCATTTATAAAATCGGGTCAACATTTTGGCGAAATTTCATGTGGATTTGACACACACACAATGATACAAAATGACAGCACACAATATTAAAAGTGTATATTATACACTGTATACGTATACAAAATTCAACTTGAATTGAATTTGAAAAGGCAACAGAATCCATACCCAGAAAGCGTTTATTGATGTGTTTGGAAGAAACAATAATTTCGAATCGATCGAAACACAATTTCTAAATTTTTGTTTGTTTACACATATTATCAACGAACGCTTTCTGATCATCTTATGATCACATCCATATGTTGGCAGTGCCATACGATGATTGGACAGCTTGTTTTCTTATGCCTAGTTTTATTTCCCTGATTTATTTTATTTAACTCCTAAGCGAACCTACCGTAAACGCAACATCTCCGAAACTTTTCCGTGAGCTAGGCAATATTTATTTCAGTGGATCAAACAATTTTTCTGATTCATCATCCATATATTGGTAGTGTCGTTCGATAGGGCAATTCCTAAGCTAACTGGCAGAAAATGTTACATCGACGAAAAAATTCTATGAGCTGGCAAATATTTTACTCAGTAGATCAAACAATTTTTCGATATTTTTGATTTCACACACATCAACAAAAGATTTAGGAGCATCGCCTTCAGATGTTTCTAGTGTCATTCGAAAGGGCATTCCCTAAGCTAACAGGCCATTTGCGCTACTTCTTCGGATCATTTTTGAATGCTGGCTTTCCATATATATCTGTGTAATATATATTTATACATTTACAAATTTTGATATATGTATGTATATGTGTTTTTGTTGATGTTGGTTTTTGTTCGAAACCTCATGTCCCTTTTTCTACCAAAAAAAAAAGAAATAGCTCAATTAAAGTACAAACCACACAAATATGTGAGTAAAAAAACATAGTATGTTATGGCGTTTTTGATAATAAGTTTCGCTTGATTGAAGTACAATCAACACAATTGTGTGTATAGTTTTAGTGTTTTTTTCGGACGAAAATAAGTTTAAAAGGAATTCACAAATGTGTAAGTTGGTTCAAAAGCATACAAAAATAAATTTTTGGCATGATTCTTTTGCCTTACCCACACAATTGTGTGGGCAGGCAGGAAAAGGAATATCCGTTGAAAATATTATAAATAAAATCTTACAAATCTTAATGATAATAAATTGGATGGGTCCCATTTGAAAAGCGATATTTCTAAATGCGATATTTCAAAATGCGATATTTGTTTATTGGAATTTAAAAATCGATAGGAGCTGGAGTTTAGGACCGGGTTATAACAGGCGGGTCGCTCGCTCTCGTCGCTTCGCAATGCACATTCTGTACCATATCACGTTAGTACTTTATCGCGTTTTAAAGTATCGCGTTTTGTGCCATATCGCATTTTGTACCGTATCGCGTTTTGAAATATCGCATTTTGAATAATTGCGTTTTGTACCATATCTCGTTTTGTCATATCTCGTTTCGAAATACCGCGTTTTGAAATATCACGTTTCGAGCGAATCCCAAATTGGATATAAGTAAAATAGAAAAAGTTGCGACCCTCGATTTTCTAATTTAACAGAATAAGGACCTGTTAAAATTCCTTAAAATATTAAAACTTTTAGAGTAAACCGCACTTATCCAACTTAATCATAATTTTCGTTAGTAAACATCTTGATTTTTCATAATCTGTGACTAGAACGTTTTACCACAGTTTCAGTTTCATTATCTCATCTGCTCATCAAGAAAATTAGAAAAGTCGCCACCTATCCGCCTTCTTCATGTCATTGTTAAAGTCAATTTCCGGAATAGTCTCCAATGCGCATAGCGACTCGCGTGTAATGTCTTCAATTGACTAAAAACGGTTTCCCGGAGGCGGTCGTTTAAGTTTGCTGAACAGCCAGAAGTCACACGGAGCTAAATCATGCGAATACGGTGGTTGCGGAACGATATGGGTGGAATTTTCGGCGAAAAAATCACGTAAAACCAATGCAGTATGTGAAGGTGCATTATCGTGGTGCAAAAACCAAGAGTTATCGACCCATAATTCCGGTCTCTTTTTACGAATAGCTTCGCGCAAACGATGCATAACACTCAAATTGTATTCTTTGTTGACAGTTTGGCCGGTCGGAAGGAATTCGAAGTGCACCACACCTCGATAATCGAAGAAAACTGTCAACATCACCTTGATTTTTGACTTGCTTTGACGTGGTTTGGTACCAATCAAAAACACTTGCTCGCGACATATAATTATCACCGAAGGCCTTTTGCAACATTCTGAACGCTTCGGCACCACAAAATTGATTCCGCTCACAAAATTTAATAGAACTTCTTTGTTGAATAATTTCACTCATTACGTAAAAATCGCCGAATGCATTTTTTGTACTTCAGAAAGACAAGCGTATACTAAACACTATTGATTATTTTGATGTGACTTGTGGCACAGATGTCACTGACAGTCATACCAACATAGAAAAAAAAATATTTCGACGAATGGTTTTCCGCGCGAAATTTAAATTAAAAAGTCTTACGTTTTTTTGACCACAGTAGTTCACACCGAGATGTATGCGAGTTATTTCTGATCTCCAGGGTCTAGAACACGCACCCATAAAATTTACATAACAGTACGAATTATAAACAAAACATTCGTTTCTGCTTAATTTGTACAACCTGACTTAGTGTGAATTTTATTATATGACTTGACATTTATCTAAATTTGATTAAATTGAACCTTCACTATACAAAACCAACTCAAATAGAAATTTATTTTATTCGTCATAACCATTGAATTAGGTAATTAACACTTACCATTGCAAATTAAAATTAATTATCACTTATTTTCGCGCTTGTAATGTTTTATTTATTTTTTGATTAAAGAAATGTTTAAAATTACCGTATGCCATCCTAAATGTTGTCAAAATTATCATGTTCACGCCATATCTATGGATGTACTAAATATCGAAATGACATCTGGTATAATTTTGGCCAAGTGCGCGTATAAGATATCATATTACAGTAGTATTCCAAAATCCAGTTCACGCCGCCTCTAAACGTCCTAATTATTTTTGGTGCAGCATTCTCGCATTGTTTTAATAAAACTCTGGTTACAACACACATGCCATTCAGATAACAATTACATTGTACAATGTAAATACTTATTGTTCTTCATTTCGATTTAATAATTGCATGTGGAAAACAATTGCGATACGCCCTTAAATCTATCAGAAATTATTTGCTTGTTTATAAAATAAATATTCTGACAACCAAGCAGTGCATGTAATGCCGTACATCTCATTAATCATTTTTGAAACCGCGCCAATATTTTACTGATAAAATGAATCTATTTTATCGGGTGTTTATTGATTAGATTACTCGTATAATTCACGGCTGTTACGCATTCCTAAAATTTTCATATTTTTATATTCGTTTAGTACTGATTGTAACACGTGCACGATTAGACCGCAGAATTAATCATTTTCAGAATTTTTTACTAGTAATCATATTATGTTAAGGGTAGAGTAACGTGCAAATTACTACTTTACAAGTAGTTTTAAATTGTTAGTGAAGAGTGAATAGTGGGGACTTTTGAAATGAAAGATATACGATATCGCCGTCTACGCGATGGGCCCGACATCGTCAAAAGTAAAAGGATAGTATTGTCGGACGATCTAAGTGATAATGAAGGGATTAGTAATCAAAGGCAGTTTTGTTCCGATCGTTCAAAAACCATAGTGGTTTTATCAATAGTGGGTGCGTGTATTAGTGAATTTTATTTTTTTGTGAAACTAGAATTTAGAATTAATCAATGTGTTCATTAGTAATTTATGGGCATGGTTAAATCTTTCCTAAGTATTTTTACTGATAAGTAGTGAAACGAAATTTGTTTTTGTTTTACGGCAAGTATTTTACGGCAAGTTTTTGCATTGAACCTGATTTAAATAAGTGTTTACGAAGGCACTTGAATTAAAATTGCGGTAGTTTCTTATTTCATATTAACTTTAATAACTAAATCATATTTCAGTTATTTCTCTAATTGAATAGTCAATTTAGTAAATTATTAGTGCGTATAAATATGTAGATCGTGAGGCTTCTGTAAAATTTCAAGGGACCTGTAATTATTTATTCCAAAGAAAATTTCAAAATGCAGAATGATCCAATGAATTAAACTTAGAAACTAATTATAAAAATTTTAAGCAAAATTTAAAGTTGAAATTACATGACTATATAATTGGATTCTCATCTATTTTACTAATAAATCAGTTTTCTTAAATGTGTCTTTTGATGAAGCCTTGTGTATGGATTTTCTATTTTTATCAGTCAAATATGAATAACTATAATGCTATAAGTCTGATTAATAGTAATTACAAGAAATCAAGAGACATTGTTATTAAAATTTATCTAGAAACCTACCTAGGATCACAAAGTTCAAGGTGATAAGCCGCATTATCCAACCGAATCAGCTTTGAAAGAAGACTAGCAAGAGGAAGTGAACCTACATTCAACTCAAGATAAAATGTTTTGCCTTGCGGAAGGTAGTGGCCGTAAGTCACGTTTGCCTTAGAACAAAGTTCTTAATGGCTTCCTTACTAATTTCTTTATTAAAGTAAAGATAAGCTGTGCAGGTTTGATAAGCATATGTGGGGACATTTTTTTCTAGAGTTTTTGATATTCAATAGCTATTATGGAAAACTCGTGCTGTTTTTTCCTTAATATGTATTTTGTTATAGGCAAATAATATTTTGTTGTAATTTTCTATTAATATTTTGTTATAAGCTCTCAAACTTGGAGAAGTGTGCAAGCTCGATCGGAGTATACAACAACAATCAATTCACTTTTTTCGCAACAATAAATTTAAATCTATCTCGTGTCTAGTTTTGTTTGTTTTTTAATATTTTAATTTTATAAAATATTTTATTAAATAGCACATTTATATTTTTATCAGAAACCACTTGGAATAAAGTAGTAACAGTACTAATGCATGTAGTACTACTAATGCATGTCCCCCCAGAATGTGTTACATTTTGATAACGGACTTTTTTTTCGTAGAGTCATAGAGTGTTTATTTTCCGAGATATTTGTTAGTTTCAGCTTCAAAAAATCACCCGGTATAACACTTGTATATGGTTTAAAATTTCCTTATAGTTGTATGCTTAGTTCACCAAAGTTGAAAATCATCATTGTTCAGAGATTTTTATTTTTTTATTATTTTTAAAAGACGTAGGTAGTCGTCCAAATCACCATAGAAAGCTTACCACTCTCGAACTCAACTATTGATTAGTACTACTATACGGTATGCTTGTTGAAGAAAGGAAAAATCATTTTAGAGCTCTATTCTAGAAAAACTAAGGAAAACATTTCTACTGGAGTTTGCTCTCCTTTTCTTTATTTGAAAGCAGATTTAATCGCGTTTTCCTGGGTTACGATCATAGTAGTTTCATGACTAATCATTTTTCAATAATTAAAAACTTAAGAAATACAATTTGCTTAAGACTAATTTCGAGTATTTACATTGAAAACGTGTTAATTTTAATTCCAGCGTATTATCGAATCGTATGCATAGGTTCTCAGTAAGAGAAATCGAAAATTTTTTAATATAAATTTAATTAAACAGCGCCATCTATCGAATCGAAAAATGAATGCAAAAAAATGTTTCAAAGAAATCCTACGTACTTTAAGCCGTAGAAATCTGCAATAAAAAATAAGGGTTCCTTTTTTGATTTCAAAGCTCCCCTCGCCCCACCTACAAGAAGAGGAGGAAGGGTACTAGTTTTAGCGCTTATGTATGGACACAAATATTGAAAAAATTAAATATATTAAAGAAAATTAACACGAATTACGAAAATCACGAATTTCGATATATTAACACAGAATACAGATTTAAATAAATATACTATAAAAAAAATGTATGTCTTCACTCTGAAAATTAAATTTAAAATGGTGAAATATAACCTCAAAAGGATGACATTTCGATATAATTTCATGATAATATATCGTGAAATAGTCTCCTGATAAATTTGCTGATAGTGTCAAAATTTATATAAAATACTCAAATATACATGGATACCATGATAGCAAATATTAGTTAAACTCTAGGCATGTCTTGTTGTTTCAATACACGACAATTAATTTTTCTTTTCAAGTGATTTATGCCAGAGAGCTTCGTGAGCTGTTTGATTTTAAGAATTCCAAACAATCACTCCATTTTAATGCAGGAAAACATAACCGGTGATGGATTTGGGTTGGTCCTCATCACTGCCCCAATCAGCATCACAGTTTCTGCACGGTCCCGAGTAATCTGTATATGAAGCAAACAAGAGACAAATATATCATTCATTGAATTGACGATAATTAAAAAACAAGCACATCAGGATAAGTTTTACACAATCGAGCAAATTTTATCAGAATATTTATTAGATGTATATCTAATTTTCTTAACCCTTTGCCAGGCTCATGCATACATAGGCGGTTAACCGAGATGCTTCTGTATCATATTCGATACATATTCTAAATTAGATTATGTATCAAATATGATACAGAAGCGTCTCGGTTAACCACCTATGTATCATATGTGATACATGAGACTGGCAAAGCGTTAATAAAAATGGCAGAAAAATATTGTATCTTAAAACTAAGGTAAAAATTAAATTTTTAATTGATTAATCACGAAGAAAAAAATATACTTATGGACAAAAAAAACGTATAATACTTTTTGCTTCATTTATAAGGGTAAATCTCAACGAAATACGGGTTATCCAATTCGAGGTTGATAAAGTAGAAATCTGTATACCGACATCTGTCAAAGATAAACGTCAAGTACGCTGTCATTTATTTAGTTGACATTCTGCCATTTAAGAATATGGAGCATTTAACAATCGACCAACGCGTTAAAATTATTAAATCTGCTGATGCTGATTTTTCGAACAAAATTTTCTTCAGTGATGAAGCTCATTTTTCGCTTGGTGGATACGTTAATAAGCAAAACTGTAGAATTTGGGGCTCAGAAAATCCACAATTGATTGTAGAGAAGCCATTACACCCGGAAAAAGTCACTGTTTGGTGCGCATTGTGGTCTGGTGGTGTGATTGGGCCGTATTTTTTGAGAACAACCATGGACGAACCGTTACCGTCAATTCTGAGCGCTATGGCCGCATGTTAACCGATTATTTTTTTACGAAAATCGAAGATTATGATCTTGACGATATGTGGTTCCAGCAGGATGAAGCAACCAGTCACGTAACACGAGCAAATCGAGATCTTTTGCAAGAGAAATTTCCTGGACGTTTGATTTCGCGATTAGCTGATGTCAATTGGCCTCCAAGATCCTGTGATTTAACGCCTTTGGATTTCTTTTTGTGGGGCTACGCGAAAGATCGTGTTTACGCAAACAATCCTCAAACTCTTGACGAATTGAAAACTAATATTCGTAAGGTAATGGCCGAGATACCGCCCGAAATGTGCCGAAAAGTCATTGAAAATTACCTCAAAAGAATCAAGGCCTGTAAGAAGTCCCGTGGAGGACATTTGAATGATATCTTGTTTAACTAAAAATGGCAAGGATCAATCTGTAAAATGAAATAAAAATTACAATACATTCCGAATATTTTGTGTGTTTTTTTTAAGTTTACTTTATCAAGCTTGAATTGGATAACCCTTTATCTTTAATTCCTAAATAAAATTTAATCGAAAACCAAAGGCCGACAATAAACTCTCATCCGACGGTCTGATGATCCAAGGCAAAATCTAGACTCGTCGGAGTACAAAACATTGACCCATTGTTACATTGTCGAGTCTTCATGTTCGAGAGCAAATGTAAAACGAGCTCTGCGGTGTGCTGTAGACAACTCTGGACACAAAGCTGGCCTTCTTGCAGTCAAATTGGATTTCTTGATGCGTTGACGCACGGTCCTTTCACTAATGGGTACATCTCGAGAACCGATTAGGTCTGATTTGATGTTACGTCCAGTTACGAACCGTTTTCTCAAGCAAATTAATTTAATATACTTATCCTCAGTGAGTGTTGTACATCGATTTCTCCCACTACCAGCATGACGATGATACTGTCCATTATCCGGAATCGTTTGATCACTCTTAATATTGTGGATTGGTCCACTCTTAACAGTTGTGCAACGTAAGACTGAGTTCTTCCTTCTTCAACTAATGTAATGGCCCTCATGCAATCCTCAACACTCAAATGATTTCTTCCGGCCGACAAGTTATTCATTTTTATTTGTTTTTCATTTTTATTTAAGCTACGAGTACTCGTAATTTCAAAAATGGTTATGCGTTTTCTTGTCCATAAGTGTATTATAGCAACATAACCATACATGTTTAACCAAATTTTTGTACTAAAACAGTGGATTAATTTCTAATAAGAATTTGTTACAGTCCAACTTTAATATTTGAGTTTTATACGAATTCACAAAAAACCAAAAACATTTCCGGAGATAAAAAAAAAATTTCCGATTCATCTTAGGAATTTTCTACTTATACATGCAAATAAGAAGTTAAAGGATATCAATAAAAAAAGCTTGAAGATAAAAATTCGTAGTTTCGGGTTTTGGTACGTAACTTAATCACCTACTTCAAGAATTCACGGGAATTGAATCACGATCTCCAGATATAGTCGTCAATGGCTCTCCTGACTCTTGGTACGTGACTCTAACGTGAATCCTGACCTGATCTTCGGAAATGGCTAATATTGGCCAGCTAAATTTGAGTTGGATAATATCTGGCTATCACCCAGAATAACCCAAAATTGCATACCTAAATTTGATTATAAGGACATCAGTACACCTAGAAGGTCAAAATTAGCAGTAAAAAAAAAAAAGTTGCAGTCGAACTGCTTTTTCAAATTTTTGTAAAGATGACATCAGTACACCTAGAAGTTCAAAATTCGTAGCAAAAACCTGAAGTCTTGCATTATTACGTCGAAGTAGGATTAGTTAGGTAGCTCGATTAAGAACTTCATATGTACTATGCAGATCTGAATTCCAATCTCCGGGAATGACCGGTAATGGTTATCCAAATTTAGAATAAATGACATCAGTATACCTAGAAGATCAGAATTCGTAGCATGAAACCTGAAGTCGTATGCATTATGTGGGGGTAGGTGGTCCAGACCTACCAAAACCACCATTAGGTGGTTTGGTAAGTCTGGAATAAATCACATCCGTTATTTCAAGGCAATACCTTACTTCTCTAATATATTTCTTCTGAAAATTTTTCATTAATTTGGTTGCGACCGATGACTTTTGTTGGTCATTTGAAAATAATAAGAAATCGTCGACATATATTGACAAAAATAGCATCTTATCCCCTTCTATTTTGTAGTAATGTGAGGATCAATTTTAGATTGTAATAGTTCAAGTTGCTTTAATACTTTATCAAGTTGTTGATTCCAAAGACTGGTTTACTACCAAAAAACGATCAAATTATTAGAAAAGTTGTCAATAAACGTTAGAAAATACCGATTTCTTTCTATCGGGTCTATCTGCATTAGACTACACAAATCTGAATGGCTGAATGGACAAGTTGTTGGATTGTTTAAATGGATGACGTGTCTGCCAAATAGTTGCTGCTAGAGTGTTTAACACGTTCGCGAATATTTTCTAAATCTGTAAAACACAAATTTGATAACTTTTGTAATTGCAATGATATTTCGTCGCGGAAAGGAATTTATTGTTGAGAATTGACAAATATTGTCTTTCCCCTAAGATTTAAATAATTCTATTAATTATTTAACAATTTATATAAATAAAATATAACTAATTAGCTATATGTAGGTACATAAACTTATTTTGAAATTTTTTTTTTTTGTATAATAAGTTTAAAATTTTTTTTTATTTCATTTTATTAAGAATACATATATATAATAAATTGTAGGCTATATAAAAGTAATAATAAAATATAATAATTAGAATATAAGTTAATATTCAAAGCATTTGATTCTCCCAACATGAAAAATATTTAATATTTATCTATTATGAATTTCGTTTTGGAATAGTTTAATTCGATTGTTGTGAACCTGTTTTAATTTATTATTAATAAGTAAAGTGGTATTTACAGGTGAATTTATTTCTTTGATTTCGAAAGGTCCAAGCCACAGAGGTGAAAATTTATTTCTTCGTAATTCATTTTTTAGTAATACAAAATCACCAATATTAAAATTTTTAGCTTCGGTCTTCGAATCATAATTAGCTTTAGATCTTTGTTTCTGATTGATAAGATTTGTTCTGGCAACGTCGAACGAATTTTGCATTCGATTTTTCACTTCAAACATATAATCATCGTAGTTATAAACCATCTCAGGCTCGCGCGTTAAAGAAATAGGTATAGTTGGTTTATATCCGAACAGTAATTCGTATGGCATAAATTTCGTTGCTGTGTGTGGTGTTGTATTAAATGTGAAAATAGCAAATGGAAGCCAAGTGTCCCAATTTTGATTATCGGCCTGAGTGTAAATTCTAAGATATTCAGTCCATGTACGGTGAGAACCCTCTAAAGCCCCATTTGTTTCTGGGTGATACGCAGATGAATTTAATTTTTTTATTTTTAATAATTTGCAGACGTTGGCAAATATTTGGCTCATAAAATTCGTTCCTTGATCTGAAAGTATTTGTTGGGGAACGCCAAAGATACATATTAACTTCTCAACAAATACTTGTGCTATAGTATTTGCTTCTTGATTAGGTATCGGAAAAGCCATGGAAAATTTAGTCAAATCATCTTGAGCAGTTAGGATGTATTTATTGTCTTGATACGATATAGCCAGAGGACCCACAATGTCCAAAAATATTTTTTCGAAAGGTGCCGAGGAAGTAGAAGTGATTTGCATCGGTACTTTATTTAGTTTGCTACATTTATTTTTTTGACATAATTCACAGGATGGTATACACTTTTTTATTCTTGAATATAAATTTTTGAAATAATAATATCTTTTGAGTCTTTCGGCGGTACGGAAAACACCTTGATGACCTCCGACTGGACTTGAATGAAATTCTTGAATTATTTTATTTATTTCAGAATCATCAGTTAATTGTATTATTTTAGTATTGTCAGGGTTGATAATAGGTTGGTTGTTAGTTGATAGGTCTAATTTTGCTTCATCTAGTTGCTTTTGTTGTGATCGAGTAACAACATGTAATTCTGGATCGGTTTTATTGAGTTTAATTCTGCTGAGCGCGTCCGCGTTTAAATTTTGATTCCCAGGTTTATGGATTATCTTGTAATCGAAATCATCTAACCTAATACGCCACCTCATCAAGCGGGATGATGGATTTTTTAAATTATTAAGCCATATTAATGGCTTATGGTCCGTGACAATTGTGAACGGTTGACCGTAAACGTATGGCCGGAAATGTTCAACAGCCCATACCATCGCCAAAAGTTCCTTTTCAATTGTCGGATAGTTATTTTCTGCTTTGTTCAGCACCCTACTGGCATACGCAATAGGAAGGTCGAAATTATTTCTTTGTTGGGAAAGCACAGCCCCTATGGCCGTATCGCTTGCATCCGAGGTTATAATAAATTGTTCGGCAAAATCTGGGTACTGGAGTATTGGCGGATTTATTAATGCATTTTTTAATTTAGAAAAAGATTCTTCACAGAAAGCATCCCAAATGAACAGTTGTCCCTTTTTTAATAAATTGGTCAATGGTTTTGCAATTTCTGAGTACCTATTGATAAAACGCCTGTAATATCCAGTTAAACCCAAGAAGGATTTAATGTGTTTTTGATTTTCAGGTTGAGGATAATGTCGAATGGCAGTAATCTTCGATGGGTTAGGTTTAATTCCCTGTTCGGTTACATGGTGTCCAAGATAAACAATTTCCTTAGACAAAAATTGACATTTCCCTACATTAATTTTTAAATTGTTATCTTTAAAACAAGCAAAGACAGATTCTAGTTTAAAATTGTGATCTCTTAGATTATGGCCTGTCACTATCACGTCGTCTAAATACACTAAACATTTAATACCATTTAATCCACTTAGTATATGGTTCATACAGCGTTGAAACGTTGCCGGCGCGCCTTTCAATCCGAAGGGCATTCGCTTGAACTGGAAATGGCCTAAAGACGTGCTAAATGCAGTTTTTTCCTTATCAGATTCATCTAAGTATATCTGGTGATACCCATTAGCTAGATCTATCGTGGAAAAATATTTTGATTTACCGAGATTGTCCAAAATGTCTGAGATATTGGGTAACGGAAAAACATTGTTTAGCCTGCGAAAGTCAACAACAATTCGCCATTTTTTTTGTCCGGTATTAGTTTTCTTAGGTACTACTATGAGAGGAAAATTCCACGGGCTTTTGCTAGTTTCAATTATGTCATCATCTAGCATTTGAGCAATCTGATTATTGATTTCAGTTTTGGTTGATTCAGGCAAACGATATTGCTTAATATATATAGGATGTTGATTAGGTTCTACTCGGATTTTATGACGCGTAACATTGGTTGCGGTAAGTTTATCACCCGGCAAATAAAAAATATCGTTGTACTTGCGGCAAATGCTTAAGATTGAATTCTTTTCCTCCGAGTTAAGGTGATCTAGACTAAGCGATGATTGAATTATTTCCAACCGGTTACTAATATTATTGGACCATGATCGTAAATGAAAAACTTCAAATTCCTCTAAATTTTGTAGCGATAACTCTAAGTTTTCTATTTTCACGTCGTAATCGTTGGTATTAACAAGACTTAGAGTAGTTAAATTATTTTTAGAATTTACAATTGAGTTGGCAATATGAACTCCACTTAAAATTTCACGAGACTGACAAAAAAAATCTGTATTATTAGGAATATTTAGATGAATTGTAAACGTTTTTTCAGATCGAGCTGGCAATGATACATAAGAACTCGTAGTAAGTTTTAATACAATTATTTCGTTTTTGGTTGGGATTTCGAGATTGTAATTAGAATAATCAATCTTACATTTATGTTGGGATAAGAAATCCTTTCCGATAATACCAGCGCAAGAAATAGGGAAAGAGTTAGAAACAATTTGAAATGAATGTGGGATAATTAATGAATTTGAAATATTTATGCTAGCCTCACAACTTGCTAAGGTTTCAATTGTTTCTGTAGTAATGCCTTTCACTTTGCACTTCTGATCGGGATAGCATAATGTATTTTCCTTGATGAAATCTCGTTTAATTATACTGATATCCGCACCAGTATCTACCAGAAAAAAATAAGAGGTTGATATTAATATATCTAAGTCTAACTGAACGTATTTTTTATCGTGATTATCGGAACTGAGGTTAATTGAATAAAGATTTGAATTTAATGAATATGAATTACCGTTTGATTCTAGCATAGAATTAAAAGAATTAGTATACGAATTTGAATTATGATCTAATTTAGAATCAAGAGGACGATTGAATTTCGATTCAGTTGTGAGAATATTAATGTTTGATTTCGAACACTCTACCTTGGAATTTCTTGGATCCGAACAGGAGTGTTCGTTGAGTTTATCGGATCGGATCCTGGACCATTTCCCGAAGAAGGTGATTGTTCATTTCTCAAAGTAGATTGGTAAATTTTGTTTCGTGAGTTTACGTATTGACGTTTCCGGCATACATTGATATGATGCCCTGGTATTTTGCAATAAGTGCAAATAACACTTCCTTGAGCAACACGTATATTTGAAGACATAGGTTTAACTTCGTTTATTTTATTTGACACATTGTTGTAAGTAGGAAGAGTTCTACTGATATGATTAGAATTTGATTTGAATTGGTGTAAGTTGTAACATCCTTCAGCAGTATGACCATTCTTCTTACAAAGTTGACATCTAACACGAGTATTTGTTTGATTAAGGCTAATGTGGCTTCGACTATTAATAATTAACTCCTCTTCACACGCTTGATTTATTGCATTCTGGAGTTTATTGAATCGACAAGCTTTAATAATAATTTTTATAGACTCGTTAAGACCCTCTTGAAATGCTTTAAGAGCCGTTTTTGAATTTAAATTTAAGATAGTGGTCGATGCTTTTTCTCCTTCTTGGTCTATGCACACGTCGTTCAGTTCTGATAACAATTTTTCGACTCGACCGGCATATGCAGTTACGCTTTCATTTCGTTGTTGATGAATATTTATCAATTCAATTTGTAATTGTTCACTAGATCGCGAGTACTGGAATTTATTTTTCAATTCAAGTTTCAAATTTTCCCAAGAGTCAAATTTTGTATATTTTATAATGTCGTATGCTTTAGAATAAAGTTTGGTTTTAAGCAAGTTTAAAAAATTTTCACTTTCGGTAGCTGCTAATTGCTTATAAACTACGTCACAACAGGATAGAAATTTATGCAAGCGATCAGAGTTACCGTCAAAATCGGGAATTAATTTAAGAGCTACTTCAACGTTTAATTTAGACATATTTTTAAAGTGATTTTCCACGCCGTCAGAATGAATTAATTTTGTATCTATGGGTTCAAAAAATTTTAATTGTTCGCCCGAATTTAGAGACAAAGATCGTCGCTTTTTCTTTATAACACGAGTGCGTAATTTTAATTCGTTAATATTGGCTATTTGATTTATATTTTCCAATGACATTGAACGAGAGATAATAAATTTTAACCATAATATATATACTATTTCGTTAGATTGATAGTAAAATTTAAAGGCAATAAAATAATAAAAATAGAACAAACAACCAAAATTCCAAATTTTCATTCATACTCTATATAAAGGGTTATCCAATTCAAGCTTGATAAAGTAAACTTAAAAAAAACACACAAAATATTCGGAATGTATTGTAATTTTTATTTCATTTTACAGATTGATCCTTGCCATTTTTAGTTAAACAAGATATCATTCAAATGTCCTCCACGGGACTTCTTACAGGCCTTGATTCTTTTGAGGTAATTTTCAATGACTTTTCGGCACATTTCGGGCGGTATCTCGGCCATTACCTTACGAATATTAGTTTTCAATTCGTCAAGAGTTTGAGGATTGTTTGCGTAAACACGATCTTTCGCGTAGCCCCACAAAAAGAAATCCAAAGGCGTTAAATCACAGGATCTTGGAGGCCAATTGACATCAGCCAATCGCGAAATCAAACGTCTAGGAAATTTCTCTTGCAAAAGATCTCGATTTGCTCGTGTTACGTGACTGGTTGCTCCATCCTGCTGGAACCACATATCGTCAAGATCATAATCTTCGATTTTCGTAAAAAAATAATCGGTTAACATGCGGCCATAGCGCTCAGAATTGACGGTAACGGTTCGTCCATGGTTGTTCTCAAAAAAATACGGCCCAATCACACCACCAGACCACAATGCGCACCAAACAGTGACTTTTTCCGGGTGTAATGGCTTCTCTACAATCAATTGTGGATTTTCTGAGCCCCAAATTCTACAGTTTTGCTTATTAACGTATCCACCAAGCGAAAAATGAGCTTCATCACTGAAGAAAATTTTGTTCGAAAAATCAGCATCAGCAGATTTAATAATTTTAACGCGTTGGTCGATTGTTAAATGCTCCATATTCTTAAATGGCAGAATGTCAACTAAATAAATGACAGCGTACTTGACGTTTATCTTTGACAGATTTCGGTATACAGATTTCTACTTTATCAACCTCGAATTGGATAACCCTGTAGTAATAAATTTTTATTTTTATTTTTTTAATTCAAATTGAGAGAAATAAAGATTTGAACACTAACCTTGAATAATTATTATATTGCAGTATAGAATATAATTATTACATTAATGATGTACTGCTGGTCCATTTTATGACATAATCCTTTTAAAAATTAATTGTTGATAGCCTTGTTTGTTGTAGAATTGATGACGTTTATATTAAGATTGTTGAAATTATGATCTGATGGTTTTAATTATAGTTGATTTGGATGATCTGGATCAATTATATGAGTTGAAGTGATGTATGTTGATTCCAATGAATGATAATTTTTCAATCGCGTTGATAATGGATAGTCCATATAATACTGATGAAGTTGAGATATAAAGATGTAGATACGATTTGACCAAATCCCTTTTTTTATGATGATGAATCGTGTTGTTAAATAGATGAAATGGCAAAATGTAAAACGTTTGCCAGTTACGTTAAGTCAAATATAGTTAAGTTGATAATATAATATTTTAGAATTACATGTGAATATTTTTTGATAACTGATGTTGTTTAAATACAACGTTATATTTGATGGTTTTTGATGCACCGTACGTACAATTGCATTGCAACTTACAAAAACTTATGATTCACTGAGCACATTTTTATTTCAGCGAAATATTTTGAACAGTTACACATATTTTTACGGTTACGTACTTATATTTTACGATAGTTTTCACTTATAACTACTGAGTATTTTATAATTCAGTTAATTCAGTAGGCTATATTTGGTAACATAACTTATTTTTATCATAGCAAGGTTCACTTTTATATTAAGGGGTTTCACGTTACACCACCTTTCACATTCACAAAACCGTTTTTAAAAATTATTTGTTACCAAACATGAGGTTGCCGATTACCACTCACAATTAATACCCCTATTATGGTTTTCGCATTTTACATTCCCGGCGAATCCAACTCACATTTTTGGTATTATGATATTCATCTAAACGAGCTGAACTGTCAAAATGATTCGCCAACTTTTTGTAGGCGAATCTTATAAAATTGGTTTTCTGTTTTCATTTCACAGTCAAAATCAAACAATGGAGGTTCACGTGTAAGTAATTATATTTTTATAACATGTAGAAAACAACATATCCCACCCAAATTTCGAAATTAACGGGAGATGAAGAAAAATACCGATATTGCAAGGGGAATTCCCAGCTTTGGGAAAATAGGCAATTCGTAATTCTGTTTTGGAAGGATTTGACAGTAATGTTGAATAACTTGGGGCCTCCTATAAAATAATGTACCAGGCAGAGTAAACGGATGACATTGCTCCCTTAACGATTTTCGCATCTGTGCCATGTTAATATTTTCATCTGGTTTATCAGAAAAAGATAGAACGACACTAGATAACATAGTTTTAAACTGATTTTAGATTAATTGAAAAAAAAACGTAATTTATAAACACAAAATCTGAATCATATATGATTACAACAACACAATTATTGACAAAAACCGCTAACGTCAAAAAAAATTGTTATAAAAATTATTATTCGGCTAGTGTTACTAGATGTGCACTCGCCAAAATAAAGGCGAAAACCATAATACGAAAACCCAACTCACACGGATTTAAGATTCACCGTGAATCGTTCGGCGAGGCGAAAACCATAATAGGGGTATAAGATTTTATTTCGATTTTATATTTAATATTTAAATTTTAAATATAGAAAGAATTTACAAGGTGAATAAGATTTTAAGATTTTGCTCGATTTGCTGAGCAAAAATCCCTCCGCTGCCACCAATTTTTTGTTGTACACCTTGTAAATATAATATATATCTTTTTTTTAAAGTCTTTTTTTATTTATTAAGTTTTAAACATTTTATTTATTATGCAATTATTCACAATTCACAATTTTACAATTACTGGACATTACTATTGTCCGATATAATTACTTTTAATTTCCAAAAAATACTTCCTCTATTTTCAAATTTCAAACCTTTATATGTATAGCCTTTGGAGTATATAATAGATTTACTAATACCAAAATAAGAAGTAGGAAGTATGTACATTATATAAAAATATTATACAAGCAATAAGGAATAACTAATAAATATTAATAATTATTATGTACTAAGTTATATAGAATTTGATATACAATGATACAGTGCTACACTGGTAATACATAACAGAGATGTTCCTGGTGTTGTACCCCATCGTAATATTGGAGCTTAGAAAATCTTTCGGCCCTTAATGAAGTCGAGTGCAGAGTTTGTTCTATTAACAATATTTACCTAGGTCGTTTTATAACCTTAACCTGTATTTTAAAACAGTTGCTATAATTAGTGATGGCGATAGCTGAATTATTATTATTTTTGTTTTCAATGAAATTTATTACAATAAAATGTTGCCTCTACATTTAAAGCAACAATATCGATGATTTATTCGAATTTTTGATTACCAGATACATACATAATTCCTTAATAGACAGAATAGCAAAAATTGGCCGAAGTGATTACTCTGAGGAGCACCAGATATTGTTTTAACCAAATCAAAAAATGGGGTAGAAACCCAAGAGCTGAACGCTTTAATAAGATAATTTTGTGAGCTACCCTGTCGAACGTTTTGCTAAAGACAGTAGCAACCACATCAGGAACTGGAAACATTTCCGCTTCGTGGCGTTTATGTTTTAATAATGCGTAATAAATCAATACTTTTGTAGTACATTATGTCCGACTTGGATTTATACCGTTTTTTGTGGATCGGGAATATAAAACAATTTTTGAAATAGGTGGAAAGCTCGCAAGGATAAACTTCTGAGAAATAGCAGCAACAGACAGGCCAAACTGCTAATAATTTATTCCATTTTTTTAAAATAATTTTAGGCAAGCAATCAAGACCGCGTGAAAAATGTTCTTTCGATCTGTTAATCTTATCAATCATACCGTCGTAAGACAAGTAACAAAACGAATACTATATAGAATACTTTTGCTAATTTGCCGGAATATTCCAGAAATTATATTCCACACCTAAAACAGGACTCCAATATATTTCAAAATAAATGACTGAATCACTTAACACAACACACAATTACTTCCGTTTTCATCTTACTTATTCTTTTTCTACAATTCACTTTCGCTTTAAATCAATCGCACACCGAATCGGCTGTATGACTACTCTTTGTTCATCACACAAGTATTTACATATGTACATAGTGCTGAATATGCTAGATGCAACCAGAATGTTCACAAAACTTTATTTTCAGACTATTTTATGCTCAAAAACAACTACAGTGACTCACACTGGTATTCGTAATTACAGTTTTAAAAAAGATAAATGAATAAAAAACACTTACGTGTATCAAAAATTTAATTTTTTATTTTTAAATCAGAAACACTAAAGTTAACTTTATTTTAATATAAAAATGTGTGAGGTATGTGTTACATATTTTAAGAAAATTATAATAAATTGAACTTAGCCTAAAATTCATATCGCTTTCGTAATTCATCACAGAAGGTTACTATAAACTAGCCAATTAAATAAAAAAGAGCTAAGTCTTTTTAATAATTAATATTTAGTTGGATTTCCCTTGGTTTTGATCACCTCTGAGCTCTGACAAACGATTTGGCATTGACCGCACCAACGATTCCGTTATTTTCGTATCAATATTATTCCACTCCGTCCTCAATCGATATATTAAATCGTTTTTATTAGATATCGAATATTTTCGAATTCTGTTGTGCAATTCTTGCCACAGATTCTCAATGGGATTGATATCGGGCGATTGCGGTGGGGTTTCCATGACTTTTGGGCAATTATATAATAACCATTGTCGTGTATCGTAAGCTTTATGTTTTGGATCATTGTCCTGGTAAAATATAAAATCATCTCGTATGCCCAATTTCATCACACTTTCAGGTAAATTTGCCTTTAAAATTTCGATGTACTTTGTTTTATTCATTATTCCCTCTATTATGTGTAATTTTCCCACTCCAGATGCCGAGAAACAACTCCATACCATCACAGATCCTCCGCCATATTTTACTGTAGGTCGTAAATTCTCTATATTCATTTCAGTATTTGGTTTTCTCCATACAATTTGTCGCCCGTCAGACCCAAACATATTAAATTTGCTTTCATCTGTAAACAAAACCAGTTTCCAAAACTCGAAAGTCTTGTTTACATGACACTTTGCAAAATTTAATCTTATTTTCCTATTCTTCTTACTGATCCATGGTTTTTTTCTGGCTACTCTACCGTTATATCCAGCTCTCTTTAGCACGCGCCGAACAGTTTCTGGGTGTACATTTTTATTAAAAGAAGTGTTGATTTGCGCTGTTAACTTTGGAGCACTTAAACGAGGATCTCTTTTAATTTCGCGCACAATATACCGTTCCTCTACAACAGTAAACCTTTTGCGGTTCGTGTTTCGCGGTAAATTTTCTAGTCGATTTTCAATTTTGCGCCGTTTTCCAATGTATTGCACTGTAGAAATACGTCTTTGGACTATTTTGCTGATTTCTTTAAATGTTTTCCCTGCTTCCCAATGTAAAATTACTAATTTTCGTAATTCAATTGACGTTTTTCGTAGCTTACGGCCCATTTTATTAAAATTTTGATTAAATTAAAGTAACTTCCAGTCAATTCGAAACTAAATGCTCTACTGATATTGAGTGCAAAGAGAAACCGCAAAAACAAAAAAGGATAATGATAAATAACGGTAAAATTCAAACACAAATGGAATTTTACGAATATGAATGCGACGCTTATTTTTCTTCAAGTACAGATTTTAATTTTTTTCTCTCAATTGCACCGTTATCGAAACCTGTTATTCATACTATATTGAAGATTAAGAGTGTACTTAAGAATTATGCAAATGATCAAATGATAATATCATTTGTATATTTTTTGATCGAGTTTTTTTGGAAATAATTTGATTCACGAATACGAGTGCGATCCACTGTACTTCATCATAGTTGTCGCTATAGTTTTATAACCCAAGTAATGAATTGAAATCGAATCATTTTGATTTATTTTATAAAAAAATCACCAAAGAATTTCTAAAAATATTTTATGAAAAAGATAAATAGATACCGTATTTTGCGACAAGACGCATCGGATCTGTCGTCACATTCTTCACAGAAAAAATTAATTCAACGACTTTACAATTATTTTTTCTTTTCTCAATAATTTTTCACCAAGGTACACGCTTCTGTAATTGTAGGTCGTTTCATTCCTCCTATTGCTGTCATAGCGTGATTTGCTTTTGTGATCCATTTGTTCCACTCCGACCACATCAAATCGTTAAATGGCTTATTAAACGAGACATTCCGAGGCTATAATTAACATCCGACTGGGATCTTCAAATTAAATTAATTCTAATTAGGATTTCACGGTGATGGCATTTTAGAAAAAGTATAAAGATTTCATATATTTGTCGATCAGTTAACTGTCACATTTTCTAGCTAGTCCGGTTTTATAAACGAATGTTTCGTAAAATAAAGTAAGCCATTTAATCAATTCGCGAACAGTGCCATCTTTATTACATCGTCCTTAACAGTCCGCCATTTAAATTATTTCGTAATTAGAAGTCTGAACCTCCAAATCCAAGTGCCGGAACTATAACCACAGCACCACATGTCCTGTTGACCACTTTAACTTTCAACTCCCCGGTTGAGAATTAGGCTGAAGGTTAGTATTTTAATATATTTGCAATATCACTGGCCAACCAGCAATTTATTGTTTTCCATGAAAAGGCGTGTACCTTGTAGGCTAACTACTCACTAAACTTCAGCAATCTGGCTTTGTTGTTCTTTGCTACTCATCAGCAACATACTTAGCCGTTACACTATATCAGTTTCTTCTTGAAACTCCCTTTAAGTATAGGTATCCAAACCAAGTGGTTTTCAATTCTTCATCTTTGAGGTTTTTGCATTGCTCTTACTTGGAATGTAGTCCAACATGTGGCCTAAGTTAGTTTGAGTTTTTATTGAGCTTTTATAATTCAGAATGAATTAACAATGCTTATCATCCGTTAGGTGCTTCAAACCTTAATCCACAGTAACATTCGGCTTTAGTAAGGATAAGGAAACTGTAAACAACTTCATTCTATCTGCCGAAAGGCAAAATATTTAAAACAGCAACGTATTTGAGTTTAATCAAAAAACACGATTAAAACTAAGAATCGACGCGCCTTTTACTCCTCGCGACGCTTACATACCATTTATGTATTACTGGGATAAGTTAATATGATTTGTGTGATGATAGTGACAGTGTGCGGACTGTCTCGAAAAGCTAGATTCTCGATCTATTATAGATTACCTCTATTGCCATTCCTGATTTTATTCTTCAATTCCCCAGCTTTAAACCACCCTATAATTTAATTGTGAGTGTTGTTGATGATAAAATAAGAACACAGATTTTTTTTTTTGGATTCGTGTTATGTGGTCGTAATGCTGTTAATCAGCACCATAAGATTCACGATTTTAACTCTGGAATTGTCCATCAACGTGGGTTTCATGTGTAAACAGTCAGTGTGCTTGTGCTGTACAAAAAACGCCTTATATGTATGTCCAGAATGTTGTTATGTAATTCGATAATCTAACAAAAAATTTTTGCATTTAACTTTAACTGCTAACCAGGAACTTTAATGAATGTTTGTTCCAAAAAATCGGATATTTAGTAAGTATTTAGGCTGTACCCCAACCTCAAAAGCTTTATGTATCCATTTATGTAATTTGCTACATTAAAATGATTTGTTTTTTGTCTTTAAGAATTTTGTCCGATTGTGCATGTCCGTTTTAGTATTACATATTATATAACTCTACGTTTTTATATAATTTTAACAGTCACGTGATATTTATTTTAATGTTTATTTTTCATTTTAATTTATTGGAACAGGACTTAGCTTCCTTATAATGGGAGTTATTGGTTACCTCACAAGTATAGTATTTGGTGTAATCTTATTTAGTTCAAAAATGCCTGAATCCGAAGCAATCGGATTATATCCGCGCGAATCTGAAACGCGAGAAGTTAAAAAGCTGGACGGGGTCTGGAATTTTCATCAATCGGCTCGCGATAAGCCGATGCAAGGGGTCGACGAGAAATGGTACCTAAACGATTTATCGAAAAGTAAACCAACGATACAAATGCCGGTGCCGTCCAGTTACAATGATATCACACAGGATGCAAATTTACGAGATCATGTCGGTACGGTGTGGTATGATCGGAGATTTTTTATTCCAAACTCTTGGAAAACGGGCCGAAAAATATTTATACGCTTTGAGAGTGTACACTATTTTTCATATGTTGTAAGTTGTCGTAAACTAATGTTGTTATATAAGATATGTAATCAATTTCTATTTCTATTATTTTACAGTGGATCAATGGTGTTCTAACAACAAAACACGAATTTGGCCATCTACCATTCGAATCCGATATCACGAATCTAGTGAAATTTGGTGGAGAAAATCGTGTTACCGTACTTTGTGATAATGTGTTGCTTCAAAACACAATTCCACAAGGGAACGTGTTCGATGAAACAACAGACGTTGGAACACGTATCCAACAGTCATATTCGTTTGATTTCTTTAATTATGCCGGGATACATAGATCCGTATTTTTGTACACAACGCCTGAAGAGTATCTTGAAGATATTAAAGTTGTGACCGAAGTTGATGGAGAAGATGGTATTATTAACTTCGAAGGTATTGTTAAGTCTGCGGATGGAAACGATACGACAAGAAGTTTATTAGTTCAGCTTTACGATAAAGAGGATAATTTAGTGGCGAATACAACGACTGAAGCAGGTGTATTGAGCGGATCTGCTGTAATACCGAGCGTGAAATTATGGTGGCCTTATTTAATGAATCCAGATTATGGATATCTATACAAAATGGTTGTAACTCTAGTCAATAACGAAGAGAATGTCGATTCGTATCACTTAAAAATTGGCGTTCGTACACTTTACTGGGATTCGAATCAGTTCTTGATTAATAATAAACCGATTTATTTCCACGGTTTTGGAAAACATGAGGACTCTGATATTCGAGGCAAGGGATTAGACCTTGCGCTTTTGGTGAAAGATTTTAATTTACTTAAATGGGTTGGTGCAAATGCGTTCCGTACGTCTCATTATCCCTACTCGACAGAAACGATGGAGATGGCTGATGAAAATGGTATTATGATTATCGATGAATGTGCAAGTGTCGATACGGAGAATTATACGCCAGCCCTGCTAACGAAACATAAGCTAAACTTAAAAAATTTGATTACACGCGATAAGAATCACCCGAGTGTCGTGATGTGGTCAATTGCCAATGAGCCCAGAACTAAATACTTGGCGGCCGAATCGTATTTTGGTGCGGTTGCAAACTTTACCAAGACAATGGATCCGACGCGACCAATTACCGCGGCGATTGCGGTTAATGTGTTCGAAGATAAAGCAGGACAATTTTTAGACATAATTAGTTTTAATCGATATAACGCGTGGTACTCAAATACCGGTAAATTAGATATGATCACACAGCGAGTGGTAAGCGAAGCCGCCTCGTGGAGAAAAAAATACAACAAGCCCGTACTAATGTCTGAGTATGGTGCTGATACACTATCCGGGTTACATTTCAGTCCACCGTTTGTGTGGTCAGAAGATTTTCAGCAAGCGGTATTTGCAAATCATTTTAAGGCATTCGATCAGCTACGTAACGAAGGTTATTTTATTGGAGAATTCGTTTGGAATTTTGCCGATTTCAAAACGGCGCAAACTATTACCAGAGTCGGCGGTAATAAGAAAGGTGTATTCACGCGAGAACGTCAACCAAAATCGGCGGCAAACTTATTACGAAAACGGTACTTCTTCCTATCGAATGCCCTATACAAAAGTGAAATGCCCGATGATTTATTCTACTATATTATCGACACAATTGATTTGAATGCCAACAACCAAGACAGCAATAATTTTAAGAAATAGTATATTAGAGTGCCGTAATGCCTGGGTTTTAATTTATTTTGTTCTAGTGTGTAAGCGAATTATATCTAGGAAATATGCGAATAGTAATTATTTTTATATTTAAGGCGAATTTAATAGGAATAAATTGTTTTTCTTTTTTTTGTACACTGAGGTTTTTAATTTCCCATTCTCGACAGCAGCACTCTTTCGAGTAAATTTGAGAAATTTTATCCGTGCTTACCACTTTTTAGTACAGCATAGTTTCTATTTCCAATAATAGATGGCACAGGTTACACACCCGAATAACAATAGTCATAGAACTTGTAGTTAATATATGGAAGAACTGTCAATTTTTAATTTGTTTACAAACAATTTGTGCAGAAAAATATTTTAAGAATTATAAAGTGTATATTAAAATAATTGATCAGTTAATTGTTACTGTGAGTGGTAAATTTTAAATTGCTCACGCTATTGGGAAATATGAATTCACAAAATGTACCGGTCAGCACGGCCATGGAAGGATTATCACAGGCAATGAATAACAAAATTATCCCAAACCAAGAATATTTACTTCAAGGATCGATATTAGATTCAGCCGTGGAGCATTTATTACACCGTCTTAAAGGCCTTTGCGATAATGTTGATTCAGGTCCAGAATCTTTTAATGATCATGAAGTGTGCTTTAGCCTCCGTGTACCGAATAATGCACAACCATTATCGCTTCGGGTACGGAAGGCACAGGATTGTGATGCACCATACCAACTACGTTATATCGGACAAGCAGAGGTTGCTAATCGAAGCCGGCCAACATTAGTCCGATCAAGTATTGATATTGCGTGTACAAGTACAGTGGTGGAGTTTCTTACGGAGCTGGGATGTCGTGTAGATTTCGAGTACACAAATCGGGGCTATATGTTCCGAAAGGGACGTATGAAGATTACAGTATCGAAAATTTTTAAAGTTGGTGGCGGTAATGAGGCGATATCACAAAGTTACTTGGTGGAATTGTCTGTGTTAGCACCAACCGGACAAGATGCTGTAGGTGAGGAAATGCGAGTTTTTGCTGAGCAGTTGAAACCTCTAGTGCAATTGGAGAAAATCGATTATAAACGATTGGGAAACATGCCATAAATTAAATTGATTTATCCAAGACGCATATATTTAAAAATCTTCATTAGATGTCAGTATATTTTTATGTATAATATTAAACCTAAATTAAGGCGAAATAAAATTGTTAGCCAAACGTCCAACAGATGGCAATATGAATTTAACTATGTATGTACATATATATTTTCTGTATAAATTTTCAAAACGGAAATTCCAATAAAAATTTCTTCAGTAACAATTATAACTGCGGTTTTACTTGAAATTCATTTTGAATTGGAAAGTCACACACCGGCTGATAATTATCAATCCAATTGATTTATGTAATTTAAATCGTGTCTTGAATTAATCAATCACATTGACGCGCATATATAGTAAAGCGCGCGATCTAATTTTAAACGAAAATTTATTCGCGCGCGCCATTCTAGATGCGACCAAGATTTGAGTGGGCAAAATACCTATTTAGATGCGTGTCAAAAAAACATTATTTAAAAATATTTATAAAATAAATGTTTCTCACAAATAAATTATAAAAATATTTTTTTGTGTGTGCTCGCTCTATTTGCCAAAAAAAAATTATTCTGAGTTAAATTAAATCATCAAGGCAAGAAAAAAAATGTAAATAAATAAAAATCTTTGCTAACGCCATTTAAATTAATATTAAATTTAAAATAATTTATGCCATCCTACAAAATGATTCATATAATATGTTGTAGTATTCGGTTTATATATATATACCTACCTAATGAAATTGTTCAGCATGTGGGGTCGTATTTGTTTGGTCAGCAGATAATGTGGTTTAAATAAATGACTGTTTTGATGTGTCATTAGCATATCTCGGGGGTGATGAAATACAACAGAGATCATTCGATCTAGAGGCCAATTATGCGTTTATGGAAGCATTTGACTGACGGTTAATTGTTAATTAATTTGTTAACATGGTTGAAACCCCTTCGTAAACTTGTAAATGGATTTAATATTGTTAATCGTTAAACCATTTGTTTAACCACGTTTTCGGGAAGTAAATTACCTTTTGTAATTTACGCCACCATTTAGCGATTTTATGTTGTGCCCGGTGGGTATCACCAACCGATGGTTGCGAAAAAGCATATCATTCTCAAAATGTAATTCTGATTTGATTTTGTAGAATTCCTGACGTAAGTTGTTAAGTTTCTGATAATTCGGCCAACCGTTACAATGAACCTACAAATACGTTTATACTGCTCATCTTGCTCGATCGAAGAACGATATGTTTTATAGTTTTCCTCCGACAGGCATGCAGCCCTTCTTATCGCATGAATGACGCATGACAATTCCTCCATTCCCATAACATGCGGTAAAGGCGCACGAGAGAAACAGTCAGTCACAAGTATATCCCTACTAGGTTTATAAATTACAGTTAATTTAGGATATTTGAGCAGAAACATAAACATTCTTTGTAATCGTTTCTAACGGCTTATGGTCGCTTTCCACGATTAATTAACTACCATACAGGAAGTAATGAAATCGTTCTATTGCAAGAAGCTCTTTCTCGATTTGAGCCCATTTCTTCTCACTCTTATTCAGTCTTCTAGATGCATACGCCACAATTTGTCACCCTTAGTAAGCACACAGCCCAATCCATCCTTATGGGTCCCTCTAAGCGACTACAGGTTTGTTCTTATCGTAAATTGTCATACCAGGGTCAGCGGTCACTGCATCTAACAATTTTCGAAACTCGCGTTCATGTGTTTCATTCCACTCAAATGAGACATCGTTTTGCGTACGATTGCCCAATGCGGCAGATCTCTTTGACAGATTCGGGATGAACTTTGCAAGATATTTGAAAAGGCCCAGGAGTCGCATGACATCTTGCTTGTTTTCCGGCTTTCTCATTCTATAAATTGCTTCACGGCACTTATTCTTTGACCTAAGCGAACCACATGATAAAACATGACCGATAAATTCGACCTGTGTTCTTCGCCACTAAGCCCACTACGAGTAACGGTATATGTCTAAACACCTGGACCATGTTTCGCTGAAACATTTCCGGTGTGCAGTTTAGCCCAAAAGGCACACGATTAACTTTGAATCGTCCGAATGGGGTCATGAACGTAGTCAGATCTGAACTGACCTGATCCAGTTCTATCTGCCAGAATCCACTTGACAGGCCAAGAACCGTAAACACTGTATGATCCGTCATATGACCGGTAACGCCATCTATAGTGCGAAGGGAAAGAGGAAATGTTCACGTTTTGTGGCCCTGTTTAAAGGCTTAGTGTTGCAACCCTGAATAAACCAACTATCAATATCATGGTGAAACCTAGTATAGTTATCGCACATGAGGTGGCATGGTCACCACGTCAGGGCACTTCGTTCTTGAGTGTAACCGAGTGAGGTTATGCATTATCAATATCCCTATAAATAAAGTAATAATTATTAAGAAAATAAACAAGTGTGTTTATTAAACCATTAACTAACAAACACAACAATTGGCGACGAGGATTTTAGAAAAATGAGTTCGCTTTGACGTTCTTGTCGAGCAGATTTGTTTTGTTTTGTCCTTTTTAATTTTTAAATACAAAATTATATATTTTGATATTTTAAACGATATTGTACATCTAAACGTGGATCATGGTCGCTATGGACCATTTTCAATCAGCTGCAGTGGGCTTATTTTTCGATTGATATGTATATGGAACCGGACTACCAGAGATGAAAATTAAGAAAATGCAAGACCAAAATTAAAACTTCTATGACACTGCATGTCTCATTATAAATGAGCTAGTAAGCTCAAAATGGGGCTTGCAGTTGTTAAAATTATTGTAAAGAAAATAAAGAAACAAATAAATAAAAGTAACAAGATAAAAAAAAAAAAAAAAAAAATGTAACACATACCAACATACCGCCATTTCAAATATACAATTTTGACGTTTCCTTCAGTTTGCGCGATAATTTTCGCTCTTGTTACAGTTTGCTAAATGACAATTCAAATTTAACGAAACTGAACGAAAAGTACTTCGATTTTCGCTGGTCAGTAATGTCAATAAACATACATTTTTCAGATGTCGCTTTGTTACTTAAATTTCTTACAGACTCGCTGGTTATAGCTTTAATCCGAATCATGACATGGACAAACACCAATCAGCACCCAGTAAACCCAGTAAACCATGTTGGAAATGCGGTGGCATGCATTTTACAGCCGAATGCTCATACATACAACACCAATGCCGGGAATGCAATCAGGTGGGGCACAAAGAGCGTTATAGCGGTTGTCGTAGTACCCCACACAGCAAACAAGCAAGCACAAAGGGCCAAAACAAAACCTTCCCGCACTTAAGAGGAATTTTTTCAGTAAATGGCGATATGGCAGCAAAGCGCAAATTCATCAATGTGAGAATCAATAATGTCTCAGTTAACATGCAACTGGACACAGCATCAGACATCACCATTATTTCTAAATCAAATTGGCAAGAAATTGGTGAGCCCACATTGACAGAGACAAATCAATCAGTAACAAGTGCATCTGGGCAACAACTTAAATTGTTAGCAGAATTCCAATGTAAAATGGAATTCTGTGACTATACAATTACGGGGAAATGTTTTGTATCAGGTGATGGTGATCTAAATCTGTTCGGAATAGATTGGATTGATAAATTCAACATCTGGGATGTGCCATTAAGATCAATAAGCAACGTTTCTTCCATTAGCAGCGGCTACCCAGATAAGCAACAGCTGATATCAACACTAGTTTCTTTATTTCCGGATGTGTTCAAAGATGCTCTCGGACGGTGCACGAAAACCCAAGTCACGTTGCACGTCAAACTAAACAAAATACCAGTATTTAGAGCAAAACGACCAGTGGCGTACGCGGCATTAACCCAAATAAACCATGAACTGGATCGTCTCCAACAAATGGGTATCATTACACCAGTGGATTTCTTCGAATAGGCCGCACCAATAGTTTGTGTGAAAAGAGCAATGGGCATATTCGAATTTGTGCAGATTATTCAACAGGTCTAAATGACGCACTTGAGCCTCATAAATTTCCATTGCCACTACCCGATGACATTTTTTCAAAACTAGCAAACGGCACAGTCTTTAGTCAAATAGATTTGTGTGATGCGTTCCTCCAAGTAGAAGTCGATGAAAAGTCACGGCAATTGCTTACAATCAATACACATCGCGGATTATTCCAATTTAATCGACTACCACCAGGTGTCAAACTACACCAGGTGCGTTTCAGCAAATTATGAGTACTATGGTAGAAGGCCTAGAAGGGGTAGCTGCGTATATGAACGATTTGATCGTCTGTGATAGAACGGAAACAGAGCATAAAAACCGATTATACCAAACACTTCAGCGTATAAAGGATTTTGGATTCAACATCAAAATCGGAAAATGTAATTTTTTTATGAAATCCATAAAGTACTTGGGTCGAATAATCGACAAAAATGGAACGAGACCAGATCCAGCGAAAGTGGAAGCAATCACACACATGCCTCCACCCCAAGACATTCAAACGTTGCAGTCATATATGGGAGCTATTATTTATTACAGCAAATTTATCAAGGATATGCATCAGTTAAGACGCCCATTGGATGCCTTACTTAAAAAAAAATGCTAAATGGGACTGGCCGGCTGATTGTCAGAAATTATTCGAGCGGTTCAAACAGATACTTAAATCTGATCTCATACTTACCCATTATGACCCAAATCAACAGATAATTGTAGCGGCGGTTGCATGTCAGAGCGGAATCGGTGCTTGCATATATCGCCGATATGAGAATGGGTCGGTAAAAGCAGTTAGCCATGTTTCTCGATCGCTAACAAAGGCCGAGATAGGGTATGGACAGATCGAGGCATTAGCCCTGATATTTGCAGTCACTAAATTTCATCGAATGATTTATGGCCGAAAATTCGTTTTACAAACGGACCATAAACCGTTATTGGCAATATTCGGTTCAAGGAAGGGAAATCCTGTCTACACTGCGAATAGACTTCAAAGATGGGCGTGTACATTGCTCCTGTATGATTTCAACATTGAGTACGTTGCAACGGATAAATTTGGATATGCAGATACCCTTTCACGTCTAATAGGTGCACAAAGTGAAACAGGATGAGGACTACGTAATAGCATCGCTTCAAATAGAGGATGATCTGCGAAATTCACAGGTAGATAAAGTCAGTCATTTACCAATCATATATTCAATGATAATCAGGACAACGAAATGGCCGGAAATATTTATTACACCGACCATCACTGCGACCAAAACGGTAGTTATAATCGAAGAAAGTTTGGCTCGTTTTGGACCACCACAGCTTATCGTCTCGGACAACGGGACAGCATCTGAAAAGGGCGTTGAAGAAAATTCAAGGGGAAGGAGATTCGATAGAGGAAACGTTACAAATTTTCCTGTCAAATTACCGTACTACAGCAAATCCAAATACACCTTCTGGATTGTCTCCAGCCAAGATTATGTTCGGACGAAAAATCAGAACAACAATGGATCTACTACTGCCAAATCAACAGCATCATGTAGCAGATCATCGGAATAATTCGATAAATGAGCAGTATAACATAAAGCACGGCACTAAACCAAGGCATTACAAAGTTGGAGATTTGGTGCAAGCCAAGGTTTACAAAAATATAACTTTGAATGGGTTCGCGGAAAAGTCCATTCTAAAATAGGACACGTAATGTATAAGGTTATTCTTAATTATGGGAATAAAATTATCAAGGCGCATGCAAACCAATTAATGGCAAGTACATCACATCAACAATTCTCACCAGCAAGCACAGGATACAGTACCACTTCAGATTTTACTGGATGATTTTGAAGTACCTCTAAAACATCAACAGCAAAACTCATCAGTTCCAACCGATGGACAACAAGCTTCATCAGTTCCAGCTGAGATACGACGATCTGTACGGGACCATCGCACTCCTCGATACTTGGAGCCATATCTACTTTATTAGGGGAAGGTATTGCATCACTGAATAAACCAATTATCAATATCATGGTGCAACCTAGTATAGTTATCGCACATGAGGTGTCATAGTCACCACGACAGGGCATTTTGTTCTTGAGTGTAACCAAGTGAGGTTATGCATTATCAATATCCTTATAAATAAAGTAATAATTAAGTGTGTTTATTAAACCATTAATTAACAAACACAACACTTAGGGTCCAAACAAATTCTCAATTTACCGCTTGACTTCACCACAATTTGCAGGTTATTAACACAGTCTATTGGATATGACACAGGTGAAATGATCCGTCCATTACCAATCGTTTTAACTCCGAGTCCAAAGTTTCTAGTATTGGCGATTTCCAACAAAGTAGCTGACATCTGGTGAACAAAACGTGAATCGCAGTTTTCTATGATCAAAACTGTCATAACAATCGATCTGACAGTTCTCGTCCCCCTTGTAGACGTAGAAACCAACGCTATCTACATTCGATGAAAATTGCCAATAGAGTATGCGATATTCGTTTTTTATAATGCAATGACGGCTCTGCGTCTTAGTATGATAGACTGTTTTAATGGAAATCACCCCGGACCAGTAAAAATATCGGGAATTACCTTCACAAACTGCTCCTTTGTTGTTGGCAATCCATGAATTGGTTCGAAAGTGTTTTCTACAACAAGAAATCTCATCGTCAGATTCTTTTTCGTTTTTAAATCCAAATAATCCAAAGCCACAGTACCATACATTTTAATTTTATTCTTGCTATAACCAAATAATGGATAATTTAGTTCTTTGGTTTGAATCTCCACAATTCACATCTGAGCCAGTATCGATCTTAACCCTTCAATGCATGATTTTTTCTATTTTGTTGAAAAAATTCCACATTATAGTTTCTGCAATCCTTATTTATAATATCAAAATAAGAAATTCTAATTATTTGTAGTTTCCTCGGAAAATTGATTTTCGTGGTTGTATCATATATGATACGGCATGCATTTACGACTAAAAAACAAAAATATTTTTTTTTTTTTTTTTTTTCAATTTTAAATTTAAATAACTAAAAATGTTACATAGTTTAGTTTTTCACAGCCTAATTTAACAAAACTGTTTAATAATAAAAATTAAAATAATAAAGGACATAACACAATTTCTGTCTTTGTTGCAACACAGATGCATGTTGCATTTTTCACACATTATAAAAGTGAGTTTGGAACTTCCGGGTAACTTACACCGCTGTTTTTCAGATGTCCAGTTGAGAAAATGCGATACACTGGCCGACGTCTATTGCAGCTGTGTAACTTGCGTTGGGCTTTTTTCGTTTACGTTTGACTCTGCACAAACTTTCAGCAACTTGAATTCTAAAATTCATTAGAGCGAGATGTTCCTATCCTAAATCAGCAGCGATTCTTTTAGAAAGTAACCATGAATTTACCACCGTGGGTATTTCTTAAGATGGTAAATATTCGTATGCACCATTTCTTGGAGCGTTTTTGTGGTGACCTATATATTCTTTAGAGCACGTTCGGTTATGGTAACTTGCTTGAAGGTAGTCTGTCACGACGTACTGTGCCAATTGATTGAACACCAACTTTATTTAGTTCGATAATCGATGGTAAGCTCGTGTAATAATAATCGAAGTAATCGTGGTGGTTCACATTTCTTGGTACATTTCGTAGTAGTCGAATGACCAAATTTGATGAGCTCCCCAAACCTTTTTCTGATAAAATACGTTTATCATTTTCTTGCCCCGAAAATTGTTCAAAATTGTACGTAAAGTTTCACTGAGAAGAAAAATTTGTAGCCCTATTTATGCGCCTTCATTTGCGTGTACTTTTTCAAGTAACTTTCACCTTTAGTAAAGCACATCTGTTCATCAGTAGATATATTTCGTTGATTGGAATCTTCTGAAAGTTTTTAATGAGAGCATCTATTACGGGTCGTATTTTGAACGGGCGATCGTGATTTGGATTTGTGTGCGGCATATTGTTCTCATTGCGATTGAAACGAGGAAACTGACGAATTTTTTTGAATTGCTTTTTCGTATTATATTGTTCCACTTCATGGGACCAGTATCAGCGCAAACTTGTTAGTTGGTACATGAACGTAAAAATATACACCCCGAGAAACTTTTCCAAATCCTTCCCGTTTATTGAAAACGTATTTTTGATGTTAGTTTCCATTGCGTAGTTATTTGATTCTCTAACGCTATCATCATTTTAATTAGAATAGAAAATTTCAAGAGGCGTTTGTAGTTCGAGAAGTTCTTGTGGTGATTCATCACCGTTAAATTTATATTTATCTGATGACAACATTCAAATGTTTTATTTTCCAAATAGTATTACTATACAACTTTTTTAATTCCTTGACCTCCCTTGTTTCACTTGTCACCTCAATTGCGTTGCCAATATCAGAATCTTTTAATTCAATCACATTTTTATCACTTAGTAGTATCACAGGTATATTTTGAATGTCTAATGGTACATCGTCATCCATTTCAGATGGTGGTTCGATTCGGAAGTGGCACTTTGTTGGATTTTAATTATAAAAATCATCGCCCCCACTGTCTTCTTCCTCATCAATGTCAATAGAATTACATATTAATAAACTCCTCGATTTCCATAGCATTTAAAAACTAGCGTTGATCAGTCATTTTTAACTACCAAAAATGTTGAATAAAATTTATTATTAAAGACGAGTTCCACCTTTTCTTCAATTTATACGGTTGTATCATATTTAATACAACCAAGAATTGTGCCGTAATTGCATGATGTATCATATATGATACAACCCATGTTTTTCAATGTTTACAATTATAATATAGTCATATATATGTCAAAATGGTTGAAACACATAATATAATTACATATATTTAATAAAATATTTTTATTATGTGAAATAGTTTATAAATACCCTAGAAAAAGACGACCAAAAATCTACGTTGGTTGCGACAAACTAATCACCACAGCAAGCGACACTCAACCGGCATTATTCTATAAAATTACGCGGGAAAACTAAATTTTGTGTTGGTATAGGTGTTCAAAATGTGTTGAAGAATATTCTTATATGAAGCAAATAGGAAATTTATATATATACATGTACTTTTTTGTAATATGAAATGGTTGTATCATATATGATACAATATGCATGGAAGGGTTAAAATTCACTTTTTGATTTCCTATTTGATACGTTTTGGTCCATCGACGCTTGCATAGATCTATCACTATCTGAATTTATTTCTACAAGATAATATACAGGGTTATCCAATTCGAGGTTGATAAAGTAGAAATCTGTATACCGACATCTGTCAAAGATAAACGTCAAGTACGCTGTCATTTATTTAGTTGGCATTCTGCCATTTAAGAATATGGAGCATTTAACAATCGACCAACGCGTTAAAATTAAACGCGAAAAACAGGCCGTCGATGCTGATTTTTCGAACAAAATTTTCTTCAGTGATGAAGCTCATTTTTCGCTTGGTGGATACGTTAATAAGCAAAACTGTAGAATTTGGGGCTCAAAAAATCCACAATTGATTGTAGAGAAGCCATTACACCCGGAAAAAGTCACTGTTTGGTGCGCATTGTGGTCTGGTGGTGTGATTGGGCCGTATTTTTTTGAGAACAACCATGGACGAACCGTTACCGTCAATTCTGAGCGCTATGGCCGCATGTTAACCGATTATTTTTTTACGAAAATCGAAGATTATGATCTTGACGATATGTGGTTCCAGCAGGATGGAGCAACCAGTCACGTAACACGAGCAAATCGAGATCTTTTGCAAGAGAAATTTCCTGGACGTTTGATTTCGCGATTGGCTGATGTAAATTGGCCTCCAAGATCCTGTGATTTAACGCCTTTGGATTTTTTTTTGTGGGACTACGCGAAAGATCGTGTTTACGCAAACAATCCTCAAACTCTTGCCGAATTGAAAACTAATATTCGTAAGGTAATGGCCGAGATACCGCCCGAAATGTGCCGAAAAGTCATTGAAAATTACCTCAAAAGAATCAAGGCCTGTAAGAAGTCCCGTGGAGGACATTTGAATGATATCTTGTTTAACTAAAAATGGCAAGGATCAATCTGTAAAATGAAATAAAAATTACAATACATTCTGAATATTTTGTGTGTTTTTTTTAAGTTAACTTTATCAACCTCGAATTGGATAACCCTTACTTGAATAGAATTGTTGGTTTTTCGGTGAAATGATAGAGATTTGCACTTTTCAATATTGAGACTCAGAGAATTATGCCCCTATTATGGTACTCACCTCACCTCACCGAGCAACTCACCTCACCAATCAAAGTCGTGTGAGTTAGTTTTTTGTATTATGGTGCTCGCTTTTATTTTGGTGAGTAGTGCGCGCAGACCCTACGCGTCCCTTTGTTTATTATGACAATTTCCATTAGTTGTTTAAGTAGGCGATATTATAACTTTAGCATTTTGAACATACATTTTTGACAACACAATATTGGGTTTCGTGTGTTTTTAATAAATAAAGTTTTTGTGTTGTGTTAAAAATTATTTAAATTGTGTTTGCATTTGTGTAACTAATATAAAGAATGATAAGTAGCGTCGATTTATTTTTCGACGACAAAATTGAGGAAGAGCACAGCACTAATGTCGCTCAAATCAGAAAATGCTTACGGGATAAGTCTGATCCTTTCGCTCTCCCGGATATCAAGCAATTTTTTAATTGTATATATTTTAATAATATATATCGGATTTGTAGGTTTATTAGTCATTTTCGAATTAGTAAAGATGGGCTGCGATATTTGCTAGAAGAATTAAGTGGAAAATTTGTAGCAACTAGACGAACATCGAGCATTCCCTCTATACTAAAACTATGTGCAGCTCTTAAATTCTTTGCAACTGGGAGCTACCAACAGGTTATTGGCCATGATTTCTGTATTGGGATGGCACAACCGACTGTGTCCGTTGCGATTCAAGAAGTGGTTAATTTAATAGAAATGCACATTTGCCATAAGTGGATCAAATTCAAAATGTCCGATGATGAAAAATTGAAATGTAAAATGCATTTTATGGCGAAATATAACATTCCGGGGGTAGTTGGTTGCATCGATGGCACCCACATAAAAATAATTTCGCCCAATATATTAGAGAAACATTTATTTTACAATAGGAAAGGCTATTATAGCCTAAATGTAATGATAGTAAGTATCTGAAATATTTTATGCCATACATTTATGTATATATAATAGGAATACTTCATGTTGTTAATTCTTTGTTGCCTTCTAGATATGTGACCATAATCTTATCATTAGATGTGTAGATCCGAGGCATCCTGGAGCCAACCACAACTCATTCGTCTGGAACAATAGTGCAATTAGCATCACAATGACTGAAAATTTCGAAAATGGGGAACGTAATTGCTGGCTGCTAGGTAAATTTTATATTGATTATATTAAATGCAATATTTTAATAGTTACGGTGGGAATATTTTTTTGCAGGTGATTCGGGGTATCCGCTTTTGCCTTTCCTCATAACCCCATACAAACAAGCACCACCGGAAAGTCTGCAAGCCCAATTCAATAAAGTGCACTCTTCTGCCAGAAATATTGTACAACGAACCATCGGTGTTCTTAAATCGCGATTTCGTTGCTTATTGGCGGCAAGGGAAATGCATTACAGCCCAAACAAAGCGAAGCAGATCATCAATGCTTGCTGTGTACTACATAACATGTGTAGATTTTATAAAGTGAATCACAATGAAGAAATTGTACAATTTAGTGATGCTCCTGGTGATGAGGATGATAATGATTGTAATGAAGGACCACAACCATCATCTAGGATGAACACATTGCTGCAGGAAGGAAAAAGAATACGCGATGAAATTTTAAATTCTTTGTAAAATTTATTAATTCAGAAAAATATCACATTTCATTTCATTGATTTCAGTTGGTACTAATTTTACAAGAAAATAATAATAAACTTAAAACATAAAAAATGCAAAAATATGTAAATTTGTTTATCACAAAACGAGAATGTTATTCAATTTTTCAGTCATCATTTTCGGAGTTGCTGGCTGTACAATTATTTTCATATATCCCGTATTTTCGTTCCTCCAACGCTATAAGTCTTTTTTTTTAACATTAATTTTTGTAGTATATTTTTTTGATTTTCGATTTCAATGTTTTGTTGTTTTAGAATATGTAGTTCTTGCAATGAAACCTGTCTTGCTTTTAATTCATAAGTTTTTTTTAAATAATATTGTATATTGTACTTATTTTTTTCAATTTTATTTAAAACTTCTACAGTTTCATTTTGTTTAGCAGTCTGATCCTCCAACAGTTTGATTCGTTTGTCCTCCACCTGCTGGTGGGTGCTTGATCGTTTTGTCCTTCGACTGTTTTGTAGCGTAGCTTGTTCAACATCTTCGTCTAATTCAACAAGATGTTGGCTATTTGATTCTATAGGTGCAATATTCAAAATTGTTTGATCATTCATCATATCAATTCTGCCCGCCTCATTATCCAACATAGCTGTCGCATTCTTGGAGTTGTTGGTACCACCCCTAATACCAAAACAGAGTCCGCTCGGAGCACCAGCTTTTGTTAAGTTTAGCATAGCATCCACTTGCTCCTCCAGCGGACTAAGCGTAATTTGCGCATTATGGCCGCCCCCCGTCGCTCGAATTTCGCTTTATATTCTGGCTATTTTTTGTTTCAGATTACGTTTGTAATCGTTCCAAACCTATTAGAAAAAAGCATAAACACAATTATAACGAACACTTAGTGGACACTAATGTAGAATATTGGTACTTACTCTTTTCCACTCCGACATTTCTTTCACAGGTGGCCCTAAACTATTCAATACCATGGACAATTCCTTCCAGAATTGGTTTACAGAGTCTTTCGTTTTACCAATATCTGGAGAACCTCGAGCAATGTCGGGATTTTTTGCCAGTTCTTTAACCATTTTTAATAGTTGACCTGGATTTGAAATTCTTATTTTGTGCCTAGAAATATTTTTCATTACGCAATAATTTTACATTATTTTTTTTTTAATTTTATAATTTTGTAAAACCCTATATAAAAATTATTATGTAATATTTTTTTTAAAAAACTTACGTTTTTTTGCCATCCATCTTGATTTTATTTGTACAAAGGTTACTATGAACTCACCAATATATTGTTGGTGAGTATATTTGACACTAGAGTCACCTCACCGTAACAAGTATAATATCAAATATTTCAAAACGGTGAGTTCAAGTCACCATTATGACGTATTTCTCGGTGAGTTGAGGTGAGGTGAGTACCATAATAGGGGCATTAAACTAGCACCATAACGCTAGGTTGTCAATATCTTCCTGTAGTTTACTGGCATCGTCGACTGACTCGATTGCTTTGTAGATTTTGAGGTCATCTGCGAACATCAGGACATTGGAGTGCTTCATCACTTCGGCAATACCATTTATGAAGATTGTGAAAATCCATGGACCAACGTGAGAGCCTTGTGGTACACCAGAGGTAGCTTGTATTCTATTTGACGTTTTATCTCCTATTTCAATATATTGGAAACGATTACTCAAATAAGATTTGAACCAGGCTACGAACTGGCTGGAAAATCCGAACTTGAAAATGTGTTCCAAAGTTTTACAATGGCTGATGGAGTCGTAAGCTTTTGCAAATTCGGTGTATATTACGTCAACTTGTTTGTGCTTCTCAATTTCTTTAATAGAATAGCTAGTAAATTCTATGAGATTTGTAGATACTAATCTTTTAGGCATAAAACCATGTTGATATTATGATAAATACCGCGGAAGCACTGCTTTGAATGAGTTGCATATTACTAGTTCAAACAATTTCAAAGAAACATCATTTCTAGATCCAGTTTTGAAAATAGGCATCACTCTAGTTATTTTCCACTTTGATGGAAAAGTTGCCAATTTTAATGACTGATTGATCAAAATGCTTAGAGAGATTGTCAAATTTTTAGAATTTAAAAAAAAAATGAAGCAAGAATACCATCAGGACCACATCCTTCTCCGAATCATACCAATGCACGCTGAATGTCTTCTGGAGTAACTCGATGTGTGGAGTAAATATGATGAATGTACTATATTTACTACAGGTTGAATCTTTATAATTATCAATGTCTTCCGCTTTATAAACAGATTGGAAAAACTCAGCCAACATGTTGGTTATGACCTGTGGATCACAAGACTTTTGATCATTAAATTTCATCCAGGCTGGGTAACCATCAATTTCGCGTTTGGTTTTAAAACTTTTCCAAAAGTGTCTGGGATCGCCTTTTATTTTATCCTTTAGCTTGCGAATATAGCTTCTGTATCTCAGTTCAAAATAAGATTCAAAATTTTGGTTATAAGCAGTAAATTTCTGTTTACTATCCTGGGAACACACTTTGAAGTTTTCTTTATAAGCCTTGTCTTTTTTGTTTTTAAGACTGATGAGTTGATCGTCATACCATGGAGGATATTTGTTCGGTTTGCTCATAGACACGGGAACGCATAAATCGATTCCTTTTAAATAGATGTGTGTAAAACTTTTCCACGTTTACATGTCATCGCTGTTAAACTCGGCATTCCAATTTATTTGCTCAAAATATTGTTGTAAATTACTCGAATTGGCCTTTCTGAAGTTGTAATATAGTTTCCGGTTTTGGTAATTTTGGAACCTGTTATTCACTTTCGTTTCCAATATTATTTCTATTGCTTTATGGTGAATATCATTAATTACGAAAGGTGTTGGTGATTTTTCTGTTTTTAATAAAACTGGTTGATTAGTAAAAATATAAGGTCCAAGGTTCGGTCTCGTTCATTTTTAATTCGCAGATTTGACTGAAATTTGAATCAAATATGGTGTCGACGAATAGGTACTCATTATCCGAATTCACATTTAAAGGCATAATCTCGTTGGTTTCTTCATCACGTCCAACTAACATTTGAGAGATTAAAATCCCCAGTTATTAAAATTATGTCTGATTGATCGGCAGTATTGGTAATTTCCATATGATTGTGTCGCAACACTTGGTATACGATGATGTAGGCGAATCATGAATTCGTACTGTTTTATTATTGATGACAATTCTAACACATATTTGCTCGATCGATGGATTCGTTAAATCTGCCAATTCATTAGATAGTGATGTATCGATAGCTATGAGTATACGGCCACCGGATTTTTTATGCTTGTTTGTGGTGAGCGATCACATCTATATAAACCACATACATATTGACTAGGGAAAAATTCCGAACTCAAATTTTTTTCGTTGAATGATGTTTCACAGATGATATAAACCGGAAAGAGTGTTTTTAAAATAAAATTATGAAATTGAGCAGCCTTTGAAGACATTTTATTTACATTTTGAAAGTAAAATGTCTGATTAATAGTTTTTTGAGGATGTGACAAGGTTGGGGTGCCATGATTACATTCCGAATTTATGGCGCTCTTTTTCCCAGCAATAAAATTAGCTACTGGGTAACGCCTTTCTTTGACCATAATCAAATTCTTTGACAAACAGTCCTGCTGGCCACAGAGTAAAGTTGCTGGTGTTTTGAAAAACTTCACCTGGAATATTGCTTTTGTATGATACATAATCATAGTTCATTCCAAAGCTTGCTTTCGGTACCATGCGTTGAGCAAATAGATCGTCAGTATTCGCGATCTTTGTCACTAGTTTGCGGAACTGTTCATCCGGCACTGAATTATGTATTCGGCTAACGAAAAGCCACTTTCTGGGTTGTGCCACTCGAATCGAGAACTCATCCATTAATTCTACGTCATTGGCAGTTGTTTTAATATTATGTAGTATTATATTCACAAAGGTGAATTTTCTGGTGTAGTTCGGTTTCAAAATCGATAAATGGTTGTTTTTCTCGTTGCACGATGGGATACGTATAAGGAGTATATAGTAGTATACAATTTTATATTAGTGTGTGTAATTTTTCTGTGGTTACATTTGTTTGTTTATTGCGAATGTAAGTATTATGAAAAAATTATGAATTGGTTCTGAAAAACCGCTGAAGGTTTTATGAATAAACGAACCCAATTCAATTGAATTGTACCAATAAAACTTGTTTTAAATTGTTTATGATTTTTTATTTTGCCGAATAAATTATTTTTATAAGACTAATCACCGCACCAATTCGACTTAGACTGCCCTTTTATTACAATACAAAAAATTTATTTTTACATTTTCAGGTTGACATAAGCGACACATACACGAACAAATTATGGTACATAATTGTGGTAAGAATTAAATTTACCATTATGGAGTATTCACAATTATTTGAAAAATATTATAGTTCTAATCTGTTATACAAAATTAACAATGGCATGGTTTGAATCCTTGATAAATACATATATATGTATATATAGCCGTGATTAAGGCGTAATTTGATTTAATGTAAAGTAATGTGATACACTAATTTTAATTTTCATTAATCAGGAAAAGTGGTTTATGACAATAGACAACGTGAGGCGCAGCCATTCTCCCTCCGTTAAGTTTACTACTTAACCTTGCCCTTGCTGTAGGTTGTACGATTGTCTTCGCTGGATATTGGTAGACGACATAATTTAACAATAGGTCTCTTCATTTCGCCCTTGATTGTTTTAATTGTTACTACTCGAACAAGTCCATCGAGTCCTGGGTGAAGTTGTGTGACGATTCCGAGTAACCACCGAGCTGGAGGCAGGTTATCCTCCTTAATGAGGACGACATCATCGATAGCAAGATTTGGTAATTGTTGTTTCCACTTCGGGCGTTGTTGCAAAGTATGCAAATATTCAAGAGACCATTTATTCCAAAACCCCTGAACTCGTTGCTGGATATTTTGCCACCTGGTAAGTCGTGATATTGGGACTGTTTGAAGATTTGGCTCCTGTATACAAGTGGGAGGTTCACCAATTAAAAAGTGTCCTGGTGTAAGCACTAGTAAATCATCAGAATCGGCGGTCATGCGGCACAATGGACGTGAGTTGGGCAATGCCTCGATTTGGCAAAGCAAGGTTGTCATTTCCTCGAATGTCATGCTGCTCTCACTGGTAACTCGATGGAGATGGTACTTGATAGATTTTATGTTGGATTCCCAAAGTCCACCAAAATGTGGAGCGCTAGCTGGGTTGAACGAGAATTTAATCATGGTCTGCGAAAAGAAATCAGATATTAATTTATTTGTTTTTTGATTGTTAAATTGTTCGTGAAGTTGTTGTAGTTCGCGTTTGGCACCGATGAAGTTTGTGCCATTGTCGCTGATGATCTCAGCTGGAATCCCTCTTCGGCTAATGAAGCGACGCAAAGCTGCGATGAATGCTTCGGTGGTCATCTCAGAACCCAGCTCTATATGGACAGCCTTAGTAACGAAACATATGAAGAGCGCGATGTACGCCTTAGTTAATGGAATTTTTCCTCTACCATGTTTTGTTTTAATATGAATCGGGCCAGCGTAATCAACACCGGTAGTTGTAAAGGGACGACAGGCCGTCAAACGTTGCCTTGGTAAATCACCCATGAGCTGTGTGGTAATATTTTGTTTTTGTCTCACGCATTTGATACATTTCTGACAAAAATGACGAAGTGCGTTACGGCCATTAACGATCCAAAATCTCTGTTTTAAAAGACTTGACAATAAAGATGGCCCAGCATGTAGATTGAGCAAGTGAGTTTCGTAGATTATCAACCAAGTAAGTCTATGGCTTTTGGGTATTATGATTGGGTGTTTCATGTCAAACTGGCAGTCAAGGTTCGACAGACGTCCCCCTACCCTTAAAATTCCATCCTTGTCAATGAAAGGTGACAATGAAATAATCTGACTTTTACGATCAATAAGTTGTCCGTTGATAAGTGCTTGCATGTCGAGCCAGAATGTCTCGCGCTGAACTTCCCTGACGAGAAATGATTCGGCCCTTCGAATCAAATCAAAAAGACACAAGTGTGAATATAGCCATCGAAATAGTGTTGCAACAATCCTTTTGATCTTGTTAAATGATGAAAACTTGTTCAACAAGCATGACGCAATTTCACTACATTTTACATGAAGATGTGTTACGACTGGTGAAATTTGACGTTCCTCGCATATTGTCTTGAACTGTAGCGGAATGCTGGATGGCCAATTTTGTTCTCGACTCATCAACCACTTAGGACCGAACCACCATTGATCTAATTCTTGAAGTAATTCTGGACTAATTCCTCGTGATGGAATGTCAGCAGGATTTTCTTTAGATGGTACATAGTGCCACTGACTTCTAGGTACTACCTCCATGATTTGAGAAGTGTGATTACCAATAAAAGTGTTCCATCTTCGCGGATGATCTGATAACCAAGCCAATACAATTTTTGAATCAGTCCAAGCAAATACTTGAACCTGGTGATCTCGGAAAATTCTAGCCGAGAATTTGATTAGTTTCATCAAAATAAAGGCTCCACATAGCTCGAGTCGTGGAATCAAGATTTGTTTGATTGGTGCAACGCGAGTTTTTGCAATGATGAGTGATGTTTTAATATAGCCTGCTGCATCTTCAATACGTAGATAAACTACGGCCGCATACGCCAACTCAGACGCGTCACAAAATGCATGTAATTGGATCGATGTCGTGGTTGAAGAAATGAAAAAACATCGAGGAATTTGGATGGTTTCAAGTTTAGGTAAATTCAATTTTATACCCTCCCATTGTTGACTGATATCTGCTGGGATTTCATCATCCCATTTAATGTTTCGAATCCATAGTTTTTGGAAAAGTATCTTCATAGTTATAACCGATGGAGATACCCAGCCCAAAGGATCAAAAATTTAGGAAATTTCAGAGAGTAAATGTCGCTTGGAATACATAGTGTTTGAAGATACATATGTTGATTGCGAATGAGAAAACATCTCTCACAGGATTCCATTGAACACCAAGAGTTTTGATGGTCGCAGTGTCGTCGTCAAAGGTTAACATGGTAGGTTCCTTAAGTTCATCAGGAATTCTCGATAAAAATTCTGATGAGTTCGATTTCCATTTCCTTAGACAGAAGCCAGCTCCCTCCATGACGTGACATAGTTCCTCATACAAGTTAATGGTGAGATTAGGGTTTTCGCATCCAGAAAGAAGATCATCAATATAAAAATCCCGTTGTATGATTTTGGCAATAGCAGGATGACTTTGTTTGTTATCATCAGCTATTTTTTGAAATGTCCTGACCGCCAGAAATGGTGCGCACGACATTCCATATGTGACTGTGTTGAGTCGGTACGTTTTAATTTCTTCGGTAGGATTGTTTCTCCATACTATTCTCTGAAAATCATTATCAGGCGATGATACGAGTACTTGTCGATACATTTTTTCGACATCTGCGGAAAAAACGATAGGGTGCTGCCTAAAACGAGTAACGATAGTGATAAGATCATCTTGTAGAGTGGGTCCTGTAAGTAAAATGTCATTAATTGATAAGCCGGAAGACGATTTACAGGACCCATCGAAAACGACACGAAGTTTCGTGGTCGAGCTATCTATCTTTTGAACAGCATGGTGTGGAAGATAAAAAACATCTTCGTCAAGTCTGGCTATTTCATTATGTGGAACTTCTGTCATATGGCCCAAATTCAAGTATTCATTCATGAATTGTTTATATTCAATTGCCAGCTGAGGGCTTCTCATGAAACGACGTTCCATTGTTATAAGTCGACGCACAGCTGCAGACCTTGTATGTCCCAATTTGTCGTGCGGTGTGATAAATGGTAGTCGTACAATATACCTTCCAGCCTGGTTCCGTTGGACTGATTAGGTGAAATAAGATTCGCACAATTGATCATCTGGCTTGGGTTTCAATGCTGTTGGAGGTTCCTCAACTTCCCAGAACCATTGAAGAGTTTTGTTCACATCATCATCAGTGATAGTTGCTGGAACCGACGTGGTTGAAGGGTCATCATGTGCTTGAGGCCCTAGAAGAATCCACCCAAAAATGGTTGACTGTGCATATGTATGTCCTGATAAGACGATTTTTTCCGGCTGCATTAAATCGAAGAATAAATCAACACCAAATAAAATATCTATTTCTCTTGTAGTACCGAGATTAGGATCAGCCAGTTCCAGTGGTGAGGGCAACTGTTCCCCGAATAATTTACCATGCTCGACAGGTTGAAGGGTAAGTAGCTTCGGTAAGATGTAAGCGTTGAAATTCAGGCTATTTGACGATGAAAACCTTGACGACGCGATGATGTTAACTACACCTCGGGTCTTAGCAGCTTGTATATCAGCCAGGCCGTTTACAGCAATTGATGATGAATATGAACGTCCGAGTTGCAGGCGCTGAACTAGGTTTTCCGATACGAATGTACATTGCGAACCTGAGTCTAGCAATGCATTGGCAAAATGTTTATTTCCATTACGATCACGTATATGAATGAGAGCGGTCGGTAATGACGCAAGTCGCGGAATTGAAACGATTCGTGATTTAATTGTAGAAAACGGTTTTGTGGTTAAAGTGGCCATGTTTTGAATGTGAGGTGGATCCATTTTGTGGGATGGTTTTAATTCATTCGGTGATTTTAATTCTTGATGATTTGTATCGCCATTGATAGTTGAATTCGTCGACAGTGTGAGATCATTTTGATGGATGATTGGCGCTGATGTTGATGGGTGCGATGGTGACGAAGAGTGACCTGGTGTTCGCGAATGCGTATATAATTGAGGCTGTTCAAGTGGTTTTAAATAATTCGATGCATGAGGCTTAATGGTTGATTGTTGTTGTTGTGGGTAATTAAACTGATTTTGAAAATTCATTGGTTCGGACCCATGAAGTAATGAATTATGCCGTTTATTGCAGATACGACAATTGGACAAATCAGGGCAGTCATTTACTGAATGATTCATACGCAGGCAATTGTAACAAGCTCCCGATTGATTGACTAAATTTCGTCTAAGTCTAACATCGAAACTGCGAAATTTCATACAATGAAAAAGATGATGATTTGCGTTACAGCATGGACACAAGGACACATTTGAATTTAGCGTCATTGTTTTGAAAAACGGTTTTCCCCTGGAACGTTGGTTTTGCGGTAAAATTGGTTGGTATCGTAATCCCTGACTGTCAATTTCCCCATCATCAAGCCCGTCACATCTGGTATTTAAAAATTTGAAAAACTCGGAAAGTGTTGGAAAATCCTTTTCGGTTGTTTCCTTTGACCATAGCTGTTTTGTTTCACTATCCAATTTACGTAGAATAATTTGTATCAGCCATGCGTCTCGATACTCTGCTCCGCTACCCATGGTTCGAATTCCGATTAAAATTTCGTCACAATTGTCACAAAGTGAACGAATATCCGATGCCTTCCCACTCATTGCTGATGATAAATCGAGAAATGTGGTGATGTATGATGTCAAGATTTTTCCTTTCTTGTCGTAACGTGATTTCAATTTTGTCCAGGCTTCTGTATAATTTGCCTCTGTTTCGCTCTAATTTTTGATCAGAGATGCAGGACCTTCCATCAGAAGACTCTTAAGTAACCTTAATTTGTTAAGGTTAGACAATGATTGATTGCTATGAATGGACGATACGAACGAATCTTCAAAGGCAGGCCAATTTTTATAGGTACCATCAAATTTTGCAAACTCTAATTTTGGTAACTTGACATGATCATAACTCAGTAGCGTGCGGTCTGTCAATTGAGCCGTTGTTGTAGTCAAGTTTTCAAAGAATGATCTTTGTTGGTCGAACATTTCTGAGAGTGCTGGAGGTAGACTGGATCCAGAAGCAGCTGTATTTGTAGCACCCTGTTTTGCACGTAATGATCTCATTAATTTTTCTCGAACAACAAAGTATTTATCTTCAAATTCTTCGTACTTTGATATTTGACCGGGAAACGAAAATAAATTATTTTCTAACGTTTTAAAATCATTGCAGTATTCGTCTAGTTTAATAATACGAACTTCTATGGCCTCAACTGTTGTTTCATCAGTAATTTTATTAACCCACGTTTGCATTTTAGTAACGGATGCAAGAATGTTGCCTCGAGATAATATAATTGCATCTGCCATCTTCACACACCAAGGTCACACTAAGTTAACTGAATATAATTCGATACGGTAAATTTTCGGTGACAAATTTAACAATATAGATGACTAATATTAATTGATCGGCGTTTGTTAGTTAATTCAAGTTAATAAAATGGATTTGATTTTTAATAAAACAAAAATTGTTCTACTTATCGTTTTTCTTGCATGCCACGAACAGGATTGTTGATTAAACGCTTATGTCTAGTCACCGTCAATCTCGATCTCACACACTATTTTGTTGCACTTATAAATTCTTGTGTTTTTAGTTTTGTCACTGTTCACACGACACTTATAATTGTCTGGATTCACGACATTAGTTTTGCACCACAAATTATTTAATGCACACACATACGAGAAAGTTGTTTTATAATATACCGTTGACAATGCACTTGATGTATTTAACCACTGTAACTAACACCGATCCGGCTCGAAGGACCATGAAAAACCGCTGAAGGTTTTATGAATAAACGAACCCAATTCAATTGAATTGTACCAATAAAACTTGTTTTAAATTGTTTATGATTTTTTATTTTACCGAATAAATTATTTTTATAAGACTAATCACCACACCAATTCGACTTAGACTGCCCTTTTATTACAATACAAAAAATTTATTTTTACATTTTCAGGTTGACATAAGCGACACATACACGAACAAATTATGGTACATAATTGTGGTAAGAATTAAATTTACCATTATGGAGTATTCACAATTATTTGAAAAATATTATAGTTCTAATCTGTTATACAAAATTAACAATGGCATGGTTTGAATCCTTGATAGATACATATATATATATATATATATATATATATATATATATATATATATATATATATATGTATATATAGCCGTGATTAAGGCGTAATTTAATTTAATGTAAAGTAATGTGATACACTAATTTTAATTTTCATTAATCAGGAAAAGTGGTTTATGACAATAGACAACGTGAGGCGCAGCCAGGTTCCATTTTTTGATGCTTATGTCCTTTCGTCGTCACACTTTTCTGACATCTCACGAAGTATTTGAGTGATGAGTTAACACGTTCGTGGAAATGTCTGCTATAGCGGTCATATAACTTTTTCGTTTTTTAACACGTTTGCGCAAAAAACATTCATTTTTTAAGGAATAACAACATATTGTTTAATTCTCACAATACATTCCTTTTCGCTTTCCAGTATAAAAATAGCAACGGGTACATTTAAAAAAAAAATAACTTTTTGCGGAATTAGATGGCGTATGATTTCCGGAGATTGTGCCGTCATCCTGACTAAAAAATATTGAGCAAATATTTTTATTGAGAGTGCGGTATTGCAGTTTGAAGTGGAAATATTTATTCAATCTCTCTGCTAGCTTAATTGATGAATGTATCATCGGGATAGATTTTATGAAGGAATATCAAATGACGTCGGATCTGAATAACCGGTACTTCTTCAAAGTGATGTTAAGTCAAATAAAATGGCAGCTTGTTCAAAGTCAGCTTGTTGCAAGTCAATTGCAAACGGATCCATAGAAGTAGGAGTAATGGACTGGGGCCGCAAGTCAGACGACTGCGTTGGAATGAAATTAAATCGCAAAGCCCGAAAGAGATAATGCAACACCACAATGGTAGAGCAGAATTGTAACGAATTGCAGCACAGGTCGATAATTGATACAAATTGATGTGTGACTACTTCAGTAAGTGGATAGAAACCAATGATTGTAAACAATGAAACACGAACCGGAGCCGACACTTTAGTGGAGAATTGAGTTTATAGAATCGAAGTACCATTACAGCTACACTCGAAACAAGATAGAAAATTCGAGCTATCCCTATTCCAAGAACCGTGCCAAATTTTTAACAGTGGATCACGATGATATGACAACAGGGTTCAAAATGACGTAAGAAGCACAACACAAAACGCAACGATAGAGTGGAGACGAGATACGATCTAAGAGCGAATAACTATACAATAGCAAGAAAATAAATATTTAGCACTGACATTGCAACAAAGTTTTGAAGAATCTTATAAAGGGTGATTTTTTAAGAGCTTGAGAACTTTTTTTTAAAAAAAAACGCATAAAATTTGCAAAATCTCATCGGTTCTTTATTTGAAACGTTAGATTGGTCCATGACATTTACTTTTTGAAGATAATTTCATTTAAATGTTGACCGCGGCTGCGTCTTAGGTGGTCCATTCGGAAAGTCCAATTTTGGGCAACTTTTTCGAGCATTTCGGCCGGAATAGCCCGAATTTCTTCGGAAATGTTGTCTTCCAAAACTGGAATAGTTGCTGGCTTATTTCTGTAGACTTTAGACTTGACGTAGCCCCACAAAAAATAGTCTAAAGGCGTCAAATCGCATGATCTTGGTGGCCAACTTACCGGGCCATTTCTTGAGATGAATTGTTCTCCGAAGTTTTCCCTCAAAATGGCCATAGAATCGCGAGCTGTGTGGCATGTAGCGCCATCTTGTTGAAACCACATGTCAACTAAGTTCAGTTCTTCCATTTTTGGCAACAAAAAGTTTGTTAGCATCGAACGATAGCGATCGCCATTCACCGTAACGTTGCGTCCAACAGCATCTTTGAAAAAATACGGTCCAATGATTCCACCAGCGTACAAACCACACCAAACAGTGCATTTTTCGGGATGCATGGGCAGTTCTTGAACGGCTTCTGGTTGCTCTTCACTCCAAATGCGGCAATTTTGCTTATTTACGTAGCCATTCAACCAGAAATGAGCCTCATCACTGAACAAAATTTGTCGATAAAAAAGCGGATTTTCTGCCAACTTTTCTAGGGCCCATTCACTGAAAATTCGACGTTGTGGCAGATCGTTCGGCTTCAGTTCTTGCAGGAGCTGTATTTTATACGGTTTTACACCAAGATCTTTGCGTAAAATCTTCCATGTCGTCGAATAACACAAACCCAATTGCTGCGAACGGCGACGAATCGACATTTCACGGTCTTCAGCAACACTCTCAGAAACAGACGCAATATTCTCTTCTGTACGCACTGTACGCATTCGTGTGGTTGGTTTAATGTCCAATAAAGTAAACTGAGTGCGAAACTTGGTCACAATCGCATTAATTGTTTGCTCACTTGGTCGATTATGTAGACCATAAATCGGACGTAAATCGCGAAACACTTTTCGAACCGAACACTGATTTTTGTAATATAATTCAATTATTTGCAAGCGTTGCTCGTTAGTAAGTCTATTCATTATGAAATGTCAAAGCATACTGAGCATCTTTCTCTTTGACACCTTGTCTGAAATCCCGCGTGATCTGTCAAATACTAATGCATGAAAATCCTAACCACAAAAAAATCACCCTTTAGAATCATCGAACGGATGGCCGTTGTTGGATATCGGATTCAACTAAGCCGGATTAAGACGTTACAACATAAGGAAATTAAACAAGTGTATTCGGGAGGATGGCACTTACTATTAGGACCATGTCACCATATGATTTTGAATGTAGAGCAAAGATCTGCATACAATGATAAAAGCACGCAATGCTCATTAATGAATTCCCCCTCAAGCAAAATAACCTTAATCTTAATCTTACATTGCCAACACTAAACCAATCGCAGATTTTTTTTTTGTACTTCAAAAATGTCGGTCTATAAATAAATTTCGATTATGTCAAATTTTGAACGTTTGTAAAATTTATACCATCCCGCTGTCGAAGACACTTTGCATCTGGTTCACAAACTCCTCTATATAATTAAAAACTATATATACGAGTACACATACAAAGATTCACTTATTATGTACACATAAAATTTATGTTTATTTATTTATGTAAATTCGAGATGAAAACACTGTGCAGAAGAAAAGTTAGTTTTGAAAATGTGTGTATACAGTGTGGATCAATTCAAGAAAATTACACGCGGACGCACACGAATTTATTATTATTTTTCTTGTGTTTTGAATTGCGTGCGGCGGGTGGGTTGAAAGTCGTAAATTTTTGAAATTTTCTTTCCCCGATTTATTTATTTAATACGAAATATACATATTTTGATTTATTGTCAAAGCAAATTTTCGATTAATCGATACCAAATTGACTGTACGATTGTGTATTGTACGGATATCATAATATTTATGCAAATACACATAATTTATGTGTTGGTTACATAGGATTAACTTATTAATGCCAATCTATATGTTTATGTTATGTTGAGTTGAAACATATGCGAATAAATATTTGTTGTGTCTTATGTATGTTGTGTAAAAGTGATTTAGAAAAAGTACTTTAACGGTGAGTTATAAGCTAAATTATTATTGTAGAATTAGTTCGTAGAAGAGAGATTCTCAATGATACGTTTACGGATAGAATTGGGTAAACCTTTTCTGATACAATTTTCGGCTGGAAAACCATTTCTTTATTGGTGTGGTATATTTTTTTCGCTGACAAGTATTTTAACCGACTAACCCACACCTGCTTCACCAACACACACCTTACTGACTCTCACGGCGTCAGCCGTGGCAACCTTGTCAACGACAACTTGGATGTGGATATAAGAAATACAAGTTTCGGCACAGGGCAAGCATAAGAGTACCGCTAATGTAAATGTGAGCAATATAAGATGATCATATAAACGTACATCAAATTTAGATGAAAGCAAGATCAGTAGATCTTTATACAGTGGTAGACACATAATTATGAATGATTTCAATTTTTTAAATAATAGGCCAGATAATAAAATTTAATTAACACATAAAATAGTAAAACAAGATGATTTATATATTTTTAGTTACTTATTCAAAGGAATCAATTAAGTAACTAAAACCAAGTACTGGGGTTAAAAGGAAAATTTGGAATAATTCAAAATGTACATTTATTCTCTGTTTTCTCTGGACATATAATTAGGAACACAACTAAGTTTGTAGATAAATTCATTAATATATTTGGAAAATTCGATAATGCGATGTAGGGATGCGATGTAGGGATATTATTCCAAATATCTTCAATATTTTTGAAGAGCTTGTCTTAATTGCGGCAAGTTCTCGATTTTAATTCCCTCCACACGTCGGCTCACAGGTTCTCAATATAATTGAGGTCTTGGCTTTGCGGCGGCCAATTTAAAACATTAATGTTTTGATCCCGAAACCAACATTTCATTCTTCTTCCATGAAGTGTGTTTAGGATCAGTATCCTGTTGAAAAATAAAGGAATCTGGCATGTATGCAAATGAATAAGGTTCCATCACATTTTCCATAATATCCTGATATGCGTATTGGTCCATTAGCCCATTAATTCTAAATATTGGTCCAACGCCGCGCCAAGAGAATGCTCCCCACACCATAACATCTCCATTCCCATGCGCTATGGTCTTTATTGTGTAGTTTGGATCTGATTCTTTATTCTTCGGACGTCTCTCACTTACGTCTTACCATCCGATGCGATTTTTAAAATTTGTGTATTCAGCCACACAAAACAAATTCGTGAAGCCGCCGTCTAAGGACCATATATTATCTGACACATTTTTTTTTTCTTTTAAAGCAAATGATCTTGTCTTCCATTGGTGTTGTTTTTCGAGGTGTCCACTCCTGAGTCTGTTTTAACAATTGCCAGTATCGTTGTACCACTTAATGACATTATTAATTTTTGCCTTTGAGCAACGCAACTCGTCTGCAGTCGTTCCCATTGAAGCATTTTCCCTGCAGTATTTCTGAACGATCAGCTACCGTAATTCTGGTGTACAGCTTTTATTTTTGTCCATTTTACGACTATTTAGATTCGCGTGAAGTTTGTCCTAAATCTGTCTTAAAAAACAACAATAACAAAATATGTGTATATGTATGTGTTTGTATAAGTCTCCATAGAACGAATTTTACAATAATAGTTACATAAAAATATTTTCTAACATCAATTTTACTTTTCTGACTGTTTTCGGGAATTTTCTATAAACCAGCATAATAAGTGAAGTATATATTGAGATACTACTAGGTCCTAACTAATAGGAAAACTAATTTATTTTGTTAAAATTGGGGGATTAGGGTGTTAAGGATAACGAAGTTGACAACGATTCTCTTTATATCACTTTTACAGATTGCGTAAGTTTTCTCGGAAAATTCTAGAAACCCAACACCAAAATGACTTATAATTTAAGAATCTTCTACTAATATATGGAGTACGTATGCCGGCATATAAAACGTAAACACAAAAAACTCTCTAACAAATGCGATGGAAGTTACTTTTATATGGTGTGTATTTTAATTTATTTATATCTATCTCGTCAAATTCTCCAATAATAGAGAATTGATACTTAAGTTAAAAGTTATTGACAATTTTTTTGAAAACATCGCTGTCCTAAACACCCTAATCTCCTAATTTGGTCAAAATTGAGGCGTTTTTATGTTTAATGTGATCAACAAGATTCTTAAAATATAAGTCATTTTGGTGCTGGGTTCTTAGGATTTTCCGAGAAAACTTAGTCAACCTGTAAAAATGATTTAAAGAGAATCGAAGTCAATTACGCTGTCCTAAACACCCTATACCTCCAATTTGAACAACACAAATGTGTGTCTTTCTATTAGATAAGACCTAATATACGTCACTTAGATTGCTGATTTATAGAAAATGCCCGGAAAAATTCAGAAAAATTTACATTTTAGTTAAAAAAATATTTTTATATAACTATTTATTCTAAAATTCGGTTTATCGAGACAAACACATCTACACATATTTTGTTGTTGTTGATTCTTAGGACAGATTGAGAACAAACTTCACCAACGTCTATTTAGTAAACCATTACCTCGTTAAATCCTTTTTTTTGTTTAAAGACATCACTTACCCTTAAATTTAGGCGAGGAGAAATGGCATTAGACTTCCGCGGTGGCGCTCGAGAGTCCCTCTGTGGGGTTGTCTTAGCATGACTGGGGAGCGTGGGAAAATGGCAGCGTCCATGAAAATTACTCCAAATTCGTTACTCGGGAGTTTTCGAGGATGTCGAATTCAATTCTGTCATTAGACTTCCCCGGGAGCGCCCGGAGGAGGGAAATGGTAAAGGTGAAAGTGAAAATCACAAATTATGAAAATAATACTTTATTCAAATAACAAATAGGAGTTTTCATTAATGTTGAGTTATTCATTATAAACTTACGTACTAAACATCTTGTTCAAACTCTCCTTCTTCTGCCCCTTCTTCATCTTCTTCCCCTTCTTCCTCTTCTTCCTCGTTACTATTCTCGGCCCCGTTGGAAGTGCATTTTTGGTTTGAGCAATTGCCATCGCGCAATTGCCATCATTTCAATTTTCACTTTCCGCCGCATCATACTTCTACAGGTCCAAGAGCGCCAGACACCACTCAAACACCAAAAAAAGGTCCAAAATCCAAAAAACTTGATTATTTTAGCACTGTATTTACATACAACGAAAAAGCACGTGGTCCTAAACGACAGATGTAATACTAATGGCGGACGAATATGGAACTGGATGTAATAAGCTCAGCTTATTGTAATAAGCTCAGCTTATTATAAATAAAAGAAATAACACAATACTGTTAATCGTTACAAACAATAGTTTTTTATTCTTCGTCTTCTCTGTATCAAAAGTATAATGCTCCACTGAACTATCTACCAAAGAGAAGTATAATATTCAATGACATATACACGTTTTTTTTATTATTTTTTTTTTTAAATTAATTAATTACTACTGTTTCAATTTCATAATCACTACCATAACACTGTGGGGCCTATCCTATTAAAGTTAGCCGAAAGTTTCCAGCCGAAAGATGGCAATGCAGATAGTGCCTTTGCTATCCCAGCAGAAAAAATAAATTGTAGCCGAAAGTTACAATGCGTGATATACCTAGTTCTACATATGGTATTAATACTATGTTTATTGGTAAGGTCATAATGCAAATCCCCGAAACTTGGGTCAAGTCTTAAAAGGTAAGGGAATGTAATTTAGTATAATGTAACAGAAAGTTCGAAATTTTCGAAACTTAATTAATGAAATGTTCTGTTATTTTTGAGTAACCCTTTTTACCATCGATCCCACGATGTTAATTAGAAAAGTCATGGGCTTAGGTAGGCCCACACGAAATTTAGATCAAGTCTGAAGGGGATAGGGGGGTATAATTTAGCATAATGTACCAGAGAGTCTGACATTTTCGAAACTTAATTAATAAAATGTTCTGTTAATTTTGAGTAACCCATTTTACCATCAATCCCACTATGTTTATTAGAAAGGTCATGGGCTTAGGTAGGCCCACGCGAAATTTGGAGCAAGTTTGAAGGGGATAGGGGGGTATGATTTAGTATAATGTACCAGAAAGTCCGACATTTACGAAACTTAATTAATAAAATGTTCTGTTAATTTTGAGTAACCCATTTTACCATTGATCCCACGATGTTTATTAGAAAGGTCATGGGCTAAGGTAGGTTCACGTGAAATGTGGATCAAGTCTGAAGGGGATAGGGGAGTATAATTTAGTATAATGTACCAGAAAGTACGAAATTTTCGAAACTTAATTAATAAAATGTTCTGTTAATTTTGAGTAACCCATTTTACCATCGATCCCACGATGTTTATTAGAAAGGTCATGGGCTTAGGTAGGCCCACGCGAAATGTGGATCAAGTCTGAAGGGGATAGGGGAGTATAATTTAGTATAATGTACCAGAAAGCCCGAAATTTTCGAAACTTAATTATTAAAATGTTCTGTTAATTTTGAGTTACCCATTTTACCATCGATCCCACGATGTTTATTAGAAAGGTCATGGGCTTAGGTAGGTTCACCCGAAATGTGGATCAAGTCTGAAGGGGATAGGGGAGTATAATTTAGTATAATGTACCAGAAAGTCCGAAATTTTCGAAACTTAATTAATAAAATGTTCTGTTAATTTTGAGTAACCCATTTTACCATCGATCCCACGATGTTTATTAGAAAGGTCATGGGCTTAGGTAGGCCCACGTGAAATGTGGATCAAGTCTGACGGGGATAGGGGAGTATAATTTAGTATAATGTACCAGAAAGTCCGACATTTACGAAACTTAATTAATAAAATGTTCTGTTAATTTTGAGTAACCCATTTTTCCATCGATCCCACGATGTTTATTAGAAAGGCCATGGGCTTAGGTAGGCCCACGCGAAATGTGGATCAAGTCTGAAGGGGATAGGGGAGTGTAATTTAGTATAATGTACCAGAAAGTCAAAAATTTTCGAAACTTAATTAATAAAATGTTCTGTTAATTTTGAGTAACCCATTTTACCATCAATCCCACTATGTTTATTAGAAAGGTCATGGGCTTAGGTAGGCCCACCCGAAATGTGGATCAAGTCTGAAGGGGATAGGGGAGTATAATTTAGTATAATGTACCAGAAAGTCAAAAATTTTCGAAACTTAATTAATAAAATGTTCTGTTAATTTTGAGTAACCCATTTTACCATCGATCCCACGATGTTTATTAGAAAGGTCATGGGCTTAGGTAGGCCCACGCGAAATGTGGATCAAGTCTGAAGGGGATAGGGGAGTATAATTTAGTATAATGTACCAGAAAGTCCGAAATTTTCGAAACTTAATTAATAAAATGTTCTGTTAATTTTGAGTAACCCATTTTACCATTGATCCCACGATGTTTATTAGAAAGGTCATGGGCTAAGGTAGGTTCACGTGAAATGTGGATCAAGTCTGAAGGGGATAGGGGAGTATAATTTAGTATAATGTACCAGAAAGTCCGAAATTTTCGAAACTTAATTAATAAAATGTTCTGTTAATTTTGAGTAACCCATTTTACCATCGATCCTACGATGTTTATTAGAAAGGTCATGGGCTTAGGTAGGCCCACGTGAAATGTGGATCAAGTCTGACGGGGATAGGGGAGTATAATTTAGTATAATGTACCAGAAAGTCCGACATTTACGAAACTTAATTAATAAAATGTTCTGTTAATTTTGAGTAACCCATTTTTCCATCGATCCCACGATGTTTATTAGAAAGGTCATGGGCTTAGGTAGGCCCACGCGAAATGTGGATCAAGTCTGAAGGGGATAGGGGAGTGTAATTTAGTATAATGTACCAGAAAGTCCGAAATTTTCGAAACTTAATTATTAAAATGTTCTGTTAATTTTGAGTAACCCATTTTACCATCGATCCCACGATGTTTATTAGAAAGGTCATGGGCTTAGGTAGGCCCACCCGAAATGTGGATCAAGTCTGAAGGGGATAGGGGAGTATAATTTAGTATAATGTACCAGAAAGTCAAAAATTTTCGAAACTTAATTAATAAAATGTTCTGTTAATTTTGAGTAACCCATTTTACCATCAATCCCACTATGTTTATTAGAAAGGTCATGGGCTTAGGTAGGCCCACCCGAAATGTGGATCAAGTCTGAAGGGGATAGGGGAGTATAATTTAGTATAATGTACCAGAAAGTCAAAAATTTTCGAAACTTAATTAATAAAATGTTCTGTTAATTTTGAGTAACCCATTTTACCATCAATCCCACTATGTTTATTAGAAAGGTCATAGGCTTAGGTAGGCCCATACGAAATTTGGATCAAGTCTGAAGGGGATAGGGGAGTATAATTTAGTATAATGTACCAGAAAGTTCAAAATTTTCGAAACTTAATTAACGAAATGTTTAGTAATTTTTGAGTAACCCATTTTACCATCGATCCCACGATGTTTATTAGAAAGGTCATGGGCTTAGGTAGGCCCACGCGAAATTTGGATCAAGTTTGAAGGGGATAGGGGAGTATAATTTAGTATAATGTACCAGAAAGTCCGACATTTACGAAACTTAATTAATAAAATGTTCTGTTAATTTTGAGTAACCCATTTTACCATCGATCCCACGATGTTTATTAGAAAGGTCATGGGCTTAGGTAGGCCCACGCGAAATGTGGATCAAGTCTGAAGGGGATAGGGGAGTATAATTTAGTATAATGTACCAGAAAGTCTGAAATTTTCGAAACTTAATTAATAAAATGTTCTGTTAATTTTGGGTTACCCATTTTACCATCGATCCCACGATGTTTATTAGAAAGGTCATGGGCTTAGGTAGGCCCACGCGAAATGTGGATCAAGTCTGAAGGGGATAGGGGAGTATAATTTAGTATAATGTACCAGAAAGTCCGACATTTACGAAACTTAATTAATAAAATGTTCTGTTAATTTTGAGTAACCCATTTTACCATCGATCCCACGATGTTTATTAGAAAGGTCATGGGCTTAGGTAGGCCCACGCGAAATGTGGATCAAGTCTGAAGGGGATAGGGGAGTATAATTTAGTATAATGTACCAGAAAGCCCGAAATTTTCGAAACTTAATTATTAAAATGTTCTGTTAATTTTGAGTTACCCATTTTACCATCGATCCCACGATGTTTATTAGAAAGGTCATGGGCTTAGGTAGGTTCACGTGAAATGTGGATCAAGTCTGAAGGGGATAGGGGAGTATAATTAAGTATAATGTACCAGAAAGTCCGAAATTTTCGAAACTTAATTAATAAAATGTTCTGTTAATTTTGAGTAACCCATTTTACCATCGATCCCACGATGTTTATTAGAAAGGTCATGGGCTTAGGTAGGCCCACGCGAAATGTGGATCAAGTCTGAAGGGGATAGGGGAGTATAATTTAGTATAATGTACCAGAAAGTCCGAAATTTTCGAAACTTAATTATTAAAATGTTCTGTTAATTTTGAGTTACCCATTTTACCATCGATCCCACGATGTTTATTAGAAAGGTCATGGGCTTAGGTAGGCCCACCCGAAATGTGGATCAAGTCTGAAGGGGATAGGGGAGTATAATTTAGTATAATGTACCAGAAAGTCCGAAATTTTCGAAACTTAATTAATAAAATGTTCTGTTAATTTTGAGTAACCCATTTTACCATCGATCCCACGATGTTTATTAGAAAGGTCATGGGCTTAGGTAGGCCCACGCGAAATTTGGATCAAGTTTGAAGGGGATAGGGGAGTATAATTTAGTATAATACACCAGAAAGTCCGACATTTACGAAACTTAATTAATAAAATGTTCTGTTAATTTTGAGTAACCCATTTTACCATCGATCCCACGATGTTTATTAGAAAGGTCATGGGCTTAGGTAGGCCCACGCGAAATGTGGATCAAGTTTGAAGGGGATAGGGGAGTATAATTTAGTATAATATACCAGAAAGTCCGACATTTACGAAACTTAATTAATAAAATGTTCTGTTAATTTTGAGTAACCCATTTTACCATCGATCCCACGATGTTTATTAGAAAGGTCATGGGCTTAGGTAGGCCCACGCGAAATGTGGATCAAGTCTGAAGGGGATAGGGGAGTATAATTTAGTATAATGTACCAGAAAGCCCGAAATTTTTTGAAATTTAATTATTAAAATGTTCTGTTAATTTTGAGTAACCTATTTTACCATCGATCCCACGATGTTTATTAGAAAGGTCATGGGCTTAGGTAGGTTAGGTTAGGTTAGGTTAGAGTGGCTGCTATCGCACACTTAGGCCAATAATGGCCCATTGTGATACCACAGGATCCAATCTCCCCTTACTCCCGCTGAAACCAACCAGAGCTACTAATGTAGCGTAAAATATCTCGCACCCTACAGTCCGTGAGTTCAGAAAGGCTGTCCATGTTGTACACACCCAAGTACTTACGTCTTTTGTATGATAGTGCCAGACATGAGCATAGGAAGTGAACTAGCGTCTCTTCCTCCTCTTCGTCCATACAACTTCTACAAAAGTCATTCGTCTCTAGACCCAGCCTTCTCGCATGTTCCCCAAAAAGGCAGTGTCCTGTTAGTATCCCTACGACCAATCCTAAATCTCGTTTTCCCAGGGATACAAGTGCCTTGGAGCGCCGCAGGTCCAGTTTTGGCCAAACCTGTTTTGCTACCCTGCACGTGAGAGTGTTGGTCCACCTCTCATCTGTTAACGCGATTGCCTTTTTACTGAGCGTCAATTTGAGCGCTGCTATAGGCCTCCCCAGACATGCCCTTTCCGGTTGCATCTGGAGAGTCGTACCGTACCTAGCTAGTTCGTCTGCCCTGCAGTTTCCCGTGACGTCCGAGTGACCAGGGACCCAGATCATCTGGATACTGAAATACTCGCTCATCTCATTAAGAGATGATCGGCAATCCAGCGCCACCCGTGACTTCAGAGAAACCGCCTCTAGTGACCTGAGTGCCGCTTGACTGTCCACATAAATCGCGATATCCCTAACAGATACCACGTTATGCTTCAACCATGTCACGACTTCCCCTATCGCCACCACTTCAGCCTGGTACACGCTGCAGTAGTCAGGGAGACGAACAGAAATATTAACATTGAGCTTCTCACAGAAGACTCCAGCTCCTACTTTGCCGTCTAGCTTAGAGCCGTCCGTGAAAAATGTCAGTGCCTCGTTTTCCCGTATTGATCCATTCCTCCAGGATTCCCTAGAAGGACAGATGATCCGGAAACCTATATCGAAGCACAACGTTGGTTTAATATAATCTAGATTCACCAGTTCTTCCCTTAGTGATCTAACTATCGTCGAGTGTCCCACCTGAAGAGACTTCCACTGAGAGACAGCCGAGAGCCTTGTAGCCACATTGGCTGCTATCTGCTTACCAAAAAACTCGATTGGAATAAGGTGGAACATAACCTCTAAAGCGCGTGTAGGTGTTGTCCTAAGCGCCCCGCTTATAAGCATACAGGCCGTTCTTTGTACCTTCTCCAACATCCTTATGTAGGTTACCTTTTCCAGAGCTGGCCACCACACGCCCACCCCGTACATCAGCACAGGCCTTACCACTGCGGTATAGAGCCAGTGTACCAGCTCTGGTTTCAAACCCCATTTCTTCCCTATTGCGTTTCTACACGAGTAAATGGCTACATTAGCCTTATTCACCCTTTCTACAATGTTAGGCTTCCAGCTGAGCTTACTGTCCAAGATTATGCCCAAAAATCTCGCTCTGTCAGCAAAAGCCAGTCTAATGCCGTTCACAGTAGGAGGGCTAACTACCGGAATTTTATATTTCTTAGTAAATAGTACCAGCTCTGTCTTGGACGGGTTGATCCCTAATCCACATTTGCCGGCCCATTTCGTAACGATCAGGAGTGCATTCTGCATAACATCCCTAATCGTATCCAGATATTTGCCTGAGACAGCTATCGCTACATCATCTGCATACGCTACAACCCCCATCCCCTCTTTCTCCAGTTCCAACAGCAATCCATTCACCACTGCACTCCAAAGAAAGGGGGGCATAACTCCTCCCTGCGGAGTTCCTCTAACCACCCGCCTTCTAATGGTGGACTCTCCCAGTTCCGAGATAATAATCCTGCTTACCAGCATCTGATTTATCAACCTACTTATAGGATAATCCACCTTCAAAAATGACAATCCTTCCATGATCGCCTCCGTTTTAACATTATTAAAGGCACCCTCAATGTCGAGAAATGCTACCATACAGAACTCTTGCGAGTAAATTGACTTCTCAATCATGCGTACTAGATCGTGCAGAGCTGTGTCCACCGACTTTCCCTTACAGTACGCATGCTGAGACATTGTCCAATTCCTCGGATCAACTTTTGTTCGAATAAGTACGTCTATCAATCTTTCCAAGGTTTTCAACAGAAAGGATGATAGAGTTATAGGCCTCAGGTCCTTTGGATAAGCCTGTGAGCTTTTTCCCGATTTCGGGATAAAAACCACTCTGACCTCCGTCCATTTCCTGGGAATATAGACCAATTGCAGACATCCCCTGAAGATAACCTCCAGCCAGGGGAGGATGACCGCAGAGTTCCTTTGGATCTCTGCTGGTATAATCCGATCCGGGCCCGCCGATTTATAAGGCTTAAAACCGTTCAGTGCCCACAGGATTCGTTTCCTGTCCACGATGCCATCCACATCTGTTAAAGGTGTTCCTCGATGAGCTCCAGGCTCCATCGAGTCATCAATGCTTCCCGGAAAATGGGTCTCAATGAGAAGCTCCAATGATTCCGCACTTGAAGCTGTCCATAACCCGTCCGGCCTAATTAAGTAACTAGGACTGGTTGGGTTAGTAGATAGAATTTTCCTTAGGCGAGAAGTCTCGGAGACCTCCTCCATTCTACAACAGAAGAGTCTCCAAGACCCCCTTTGTGCCCTCCTCAACTCTTTTTTGTATTTTCTAAGGTCTTCCTTATAGGAATCCCAATCTCGATTTTCCCTGGTGTTCTTAGCCTTATTAAAGGCTGTCCTACACGCTCTCCGATAGGTTCCCAACCCCGTGGTCCACCATGTCGGTTTCTGCCTGCCCCTAGGCTTTATTAGGGGGCACGCAGCATTAAATGAAAGATTGCATGCCTTTGTGACAATATCAACCATGCCATCTAATTCCTCTACTGTCGCCGGAAGTCCAGGAACCTCCAGCGGCAATAGTTCCTTCAACACCTCCCCATATTTGTTCCAGTTTGTCCTTCTGGGATTCCTGAAGGCTTTCCGGGCAACAGGTTTGATGTTGAGGTTATATGTAATATATCGGTGATCAGAGAATGAGTGCTCTTTCGCCACTCTCCACCCACTGATCATATCAAAAATTGTTTCTGACGCACAGGTTACATCTAGAACCTCCTGTCGATTTCTAACAATGAATGTTGGTTCACACCCAATATTGCAAACTACAAGGTTAGTATTTAATAAGTAATCAAAAAATAACTCACCCCTTTCATTAATGTCTGTGCTTCCCCAGATTGTGTGATGCGCGTTTGCATCACATCCAAGTATCACACCTACCTTTTTCTGACCTGCTTCCCGGATCAGTTCCCCCAGGTTATCCGGTGGAACCTCCTTCTCGCGATCCATGTAGGCTGAGGCTAGCCATAGTTTTTCACAGCCTACCTCAGCGCTCACCGCCGTAACGTCCCCACTACTAAATTGTGGAAGAAGAAAAATATTCAAATTATTTTTCGCTAAGATACACGATCTGATCTTTTCAGAGTTGCTTGAGTATAATAATTTATACCCTTTCATTCCAAGGCCACAGATCCTGTTATTATTAATCCAAGGTTCTTGGATTAACACCAAGTCCTCATCTGACTTAGTCAGTCTGAGCACGAGAGCTGCCGAGGCAGCCTTCGTGTGGTGCAGGTTTATTTGTACAATGCTAACCATTGTAATCTACCTTACTCACCACTTCATGCTCTCCCTGCATCAGGATAGTATCATTTGGCTCGTTGGTTTGGTCGCAAACCCCCTCTCGTCGTGTGTTCGACGGGTTGCCCCCATCGGACTTCAGAGAGAGGAGGCTGCCTCCCATCACCAACTTCACTTCGTCCGAAATATCGGAACGGCTACTCTGGTCGGCCTCAGCCCGCTTGACCGTTTCCTGCCGGGTCCGTTCTACGTCGCCCCCAGGCTGGTCTTCCGCGCCCTTATCGACCTCGTCTTTCCTATACACTTTAAGAGTGATCGACCCGAAATCGAAGTTGATCACTCCCTTAGATCTAGCAAGGGAAACCAAGGATTCCTTATTGATCAGCATGATTGCCAATCTAAAGCCCCCCTTGGCCTCCTCCTGCTTCACAATCCTCCATCCTTCCGTTGGAAGATCGGGATTACTGGCCCGGATAATCTCAATGATCTCCTCTGGCTTATCCGGCTCGGTTGGTAACCAGACGCGTGCTCGCGGCCTGCTCGGGATTTCCCCTCTGCTGACTGCTTCCAGCCTCGCGCCCGGCCACACCTCGCCTACCTCGGTCACTGCCCTTTTATAGAGATCGACCGATCTCTGGTCTGAGCACGCAGTTAGCTTTACGCGCCCTTGGTGCCATCCCGCATCTCTGCAGGACGGGGGGGATCCCGGATTTTCTCTAAGGATCCTCAAGAAAATGGAGTTTAGTGCATTATACACTACCCTCCACTTTTCCGACGTGATGCTCCCATCTTCCTGACCTTTGTCAATGACGGCTAGCACTAGCACGTGCTCCTTCAGGATTTCACTGAATAATTTCAGTTTCTGCTCCTTAGGAGCACCCGACGTCATGTCTGCTTGCACTTTGGCCCGCTTACTGCCTTCTGCTTCAAGCTCATCCTGGGACCTCTGTCTTTTAGATACAAGGACCCTCTCCGAGCTATCGCAGCCGACAGTTTTCTTAGCCCATGCTACAGATTCCTTCTGCGCAACTGTAAGCTTCCCTTCAGGGGTCGCAGCCAGTTTCTCCAGAACTCTAAATGCCGACCGTCTTTCTCTGTACCGTCGTTTTGATGGAGGGATCTCTCTCGATCCCCCACTGTTCTGTTTGGCAGTTCCGCTTCCACTTGGCTTCGATGTCATGGTGTTGCTTACCCTTGCCTCAGTTGAGGGAGCCCCACCTTTCTGGTTAGAGTTACTCCCCTCTATAGTACTTCCGGTTTTTGGTGGGTACCGGTCCCCTTATTTTTATTATTTTTTAAATCTTTCATTTATTCCCACGAGTATCGGAGAAATACGTCCACCTGCGCAGAGATCCGTATACGCAGGTAAGGCTAAATACAACTGGAGGTCGCCAGGTATCCAGAGGGCCCCGTTCACGACTGGGCTTTGTTAAATGGGCCCCCAGTCTAGTCGATCATCAGCACAGGTCGCATAACACCTTAATCCAGCCCATTGGCTCACCGAGTACCCCGCCTTCCACGCCCCCGCCCCCCCAACATCCACTCACTCATTCACCCATCTATATGGATATCACAAACAAATGGGACCCATTTCATTCAGGGGATTACCGTTTATAGGGTTCCCTACTCACTACCTGGAGGCTCGAGAGCGCAGGGAGACGTGACGCTCAGTTCACCGTGGTTGTGGTCGATGGTTTTATGGCGCCATCAGTTTGCCTTTCCCTACTGGGTATCATAGGCACTCAGAATTTAGTGAACAGAGGTTAACCACTCCCCCGTTCTCTGAGACTCTCCTTCCAGTAGAGCTGCGGTTGGGGACGGCTTATTTAATTCACCGCTAACCTACCTATCGATAGGCCGTTCACAATCCACCACCTGTGACCCCCCCGATAGCTGCAGCTCGCCACGGGATGGGCTTAGGTAGGCCCACGCGAAATGTGGATCAAGTCTGAAGGGGATAGGGGAGTATAATTTAGTATAATGTACCAGAAAGTCCGAAATTTTCGAAACTTAATTAATAAAATGTTCTGTTAATTTTGAGTAACCCATTTTACCATCGATCCCACCATGTTTATTAGAAAGGTCATGGGCTTAGGTAGGCCCACGCGAAATGTGGATCAAGTCTGAAGGGGATAGGGGAGTATAATTTAGTATAATGTACCAGAAAGTCCGAAATTTTCGAAACTTAATTAATAAAATGTTCTGTTAATTTTGAGTAACCCATTTTACCATCGATCGCACGATGTTTATTAGAAAGGTCATGGGCTTAGGTAGGCCCACGCGAAATTTGGATCAAGTCTGAAGGGGATAGGGGGTGTTATTTAGTATGTAAAATGTACCAGAAAGTCAAAATTTTTGAAATTAAAATCGTTAATTAATAATTCATTTCAGACTTGCCTCAAACTCCACCTGGCATTAGTTAGGATTATAGTTTCACCTCCAAAATTTTCTACATTTAATTGAGACCACATCATCGTAAACATTTAACTAAATGGTCAGATCATCGTATGAACATTTAATCGTAAAACCAGTTAATCGTTTAAGGTCAATTAAATAATTATTACCGACATAATTAAAAAGTAGTGCTTGGTATTTATTTCAGACTTTCTGGTACATTATACCAAATTACAGCCCCGATCTATTCCCCGTCATGCAAATATCGAGTGGGCTTACCTAGGAAAGTTACAGTACATAAGTTCTAGTACATTATACTAAATTACACCCCTTATCCCCTTCAGACTTGCTCTAGTAAAGGCACTATCTGCATTGCCATCTTTCGGCTGGAATAGCGAAGATACTATCTGCATTATCTTTTGGCTGGAAACTTTCGGCTAACTTTAACAGTATGTGGGGCTTTAATGACGCAACCACTTCTAGTGGTGACTGGCTCTACAGGTGTTACATTCGCCGTATTGGTAGATGCAGCTACAGGGTTTACACTTCTTCCGGATAGAACTGGTTCATCAATATCACAACTGTTTGTATTAGATGAGATCTCCACCATTACTGAGTTTTCCGTATTAACATTATTTTCGTTCCGATTACTGTGAGATGGAACTACAATTTGACTTTCTCTTAACGAATCCGGAGAGTTGTTCTGCTTGCTAATATTTTGTTCAAACAACAGATCAATAAAACGCCTATTACGTCTAAAATAACCATCAATACTATCCTTGATAATGTATGATCGATCGTTAAATGCTGCAACAGTTTTTCCATAGTGCCATTCCTTTCCGTTTTTTTTAAATAACTAAATCACCCTCGTTTAGTACCGGCAATGACCTAGCGTTCCGATCGTAATATTTTTGCTTGTCTTTTTTTATTTTTTATTTATTTTGAATTTCCGATTTACTTAACTTGTTTCTGATAAACAGCGAGTCTAACACAGGCAACTTGGTCTTTACAAGTCTGCCAAAGAATAATTCTAGTGGAGTAATATTCATGCCCATCACTGGTGTCGTGTTATATTCCAATAAGCGATTGATCGAAATCATTAGTCTCATAACATCTCTTAAGAATATTCTTTGCAATGACTACGCCCTTTTCCGCTAAACTATTGCTTTGTGGATATCTTGGACTTGAAAATTTAACCTGAACGTTACACTCAATTGCAAAACGCTCAAATTTAGCAGATCCAAATGGGATGTTGTCACACCTTATGATTGTCGGATATCCCAGTTTGTCAAACAGTTGACAAATCACCCCACAATGTGCATTGATGATTTATTCTGAATCCTGACGGCCATAAGATAACTCGAGTACGTGTCAATAATTGCAATATAATTACGCGTACTCGAAAATTTCCATTGCCACTATATGAAATGGATATTTCAGACTTTCCTCCTGAACCAGTGGTTCTTTTTGAATATTTCTTTTGAATTTCTCACACACGCTGCATGTAGTCACCAATTCTTTGATTTGTGTATTCATTCCTGGTCAATAATATAACACTAGCTGACCTGTGACTGAATAATCAGTCACGTGAATACATTTTATTGAATTTTTGGTTAATGATTAAGAAGATTATTTAAGATGTAAATTTGATGCACTTTTATCAAAAATAAAGTAAATTCATATACGCGGTTAATTTTTAAATCTTAAACTGCCAGCACGCACTCAAATGTACACAGTATGACTTACGTATCAAGTCAAATATTCATATCTCAAAAGAAAGCGCGCGCTCGGGATCACATGACCATTTACGCGCCCAAACCAAATATTCAAATTTCAAACGGGAAGTGCGCGCTTGGGATCACATGACCACTTAAGCGCCCAAACCAAATATTTAAATCTCAACTTCGGCTGGAGATATTTTCATTATCCTCTGCAGCAGTTATTTTAGGAAATGCATCCAATTGCTTTTCGTTTAGCGGTTGAATTCGTAATTCAGCTCTTCGGCTTCTCGAACTGTATCGAAGACTTGCATTTCTACGGGACTTGTCGATGGAGTTGGTAAGCCAATCATAGCGCAAGAAAGTCCGTGCTGTACAAGAATTATGTAGATATCGTGGAGAGCCAAATTTTTAGCTACATTTTCAATATGGTGTCGGCTGTTATCAAGAGTCATGTCATCTGCATACTTCATCCAGAGATCAAGAGGTATTGAAGATTGACAAAAGCAACAAATATAAGCGAAAGTCTCTCGAAGCTGTCTTGCCATTTGAAAGACTGTTGTTTCTGTTAAGCAGTGATCCCATTTATCATCGTTTACCAGCCCCGTGCAGATGTATCTTCTTTAAAGGTTTTGTAAATAAAACCATTGAATGTTCGTACAAATTCAAAACTGGTGGAACCTCCAATATTTAGCAAAAGCAGCCACAAGAAGAAACGCTCCTCATCTCTCAAGCTTACTGTATACATTCGTGCAACAAACTTCTCTCCACCTCTTTGACGAAGTTGCCATTTACCGCGTACGTAATCGTAATGGTGAGGAATATCAGTATATAGGAAATGACGTGCGTTTTGATCATTGAAGTTGAGCTGAAACCATGACTCAGCTTCGTTCGGCCAGTTTGTGCTGCAAGCAACGCTTCATTTCATTACCTGCTTCGAATGTAATTATTTGTTGATTCGGTAGGTGAACAGAAAGACGCATCACGGCATAAGATCGATCATGCATTTTCGACTCGATAAAATTAAGAGTATTAATATAATAGATAGATAGAAGTTAAATAGATAGAGTGTCATGACAAAATTGTATTTATGCAATTATTAAATATTAACACCAAAATGTATGTAAAATCATTTTATGTTCTCTGTTTTGTTTAATTGAGATTCAATTACAAAATTTCTACTCATTTTGTCATCAGTGTTATGACAAAAACATCGGCAATTTTAATAAATTTTGTCATTGTCACGGTGTAATGCGCATGATCATAGATTCAATATAAACATATTTTGTCATGGCATTCTGGCGTCGTGACAAAATTTTGCTAAAAACACCTGAGGTACCCGTTTCAAGTACTTCCCGGTGGAATTTTTCCGATTTTTCTAGCAAAGGCACACCGCTATATTTATGTCGACCTACCCTGAAAAATGTATACGGATCGGATCATGTTTAGGGGTCATTTTAGGGTTGAGTTTGAAAAAATTAAGCGTATTAATATAATAGATAGATAGATAGATAGATAGATAGATAGATAGAAGATAGATAGATAATTGATAGTAGATAATAAATAATAGAAGATAGATTATCAACCGTTTCCCAATAAAATTTATAGTTTTCCTCCGTGAAACAAACCGATTTTGTTACCGAGTGAATTATTCCAGAAAGTCCTTCTATTTCTGAAATGAAGCCGCATAGTTACATCATCAATACCACGCTTGACCAGTGTTTCCAAGGGCTTATGATCACTTTCTACAGTAAACTCCCGTCCGTATAAAAAGAAATGAAACCTTTGACACGAAAAAACAATGGCTAAAAGTTCCTTTTCTATTTGTGCCCACTTTTGTTCACTTTTACTGAGGGTTTGAGAAGCAAACGCCACAGGATGGCCGCTTTGTACGAGTACACAACCCAATCCATTCTTTGATGCATCAGTCTGTACGATTACAGGCATCATTGGATCATAAATGGTTAATACTGGTTCCGATATTACGATGTTAAGTAAATTTCTGAACTCCATGCCTTGTTTTTCTATCCAGATAAAATCTACATCATTTCGAGTCAAATTACGCAAGACTGTCGATTGCTTTGACAAATTTTGAATAAATCTTGCCAAGTACTTGAGAAGACCCAAAAATCTTAGAACGTCCGATTTATTTTCTGATTTTTTCATTTTCACAATTGCATCCTTGTATTTCGAATCTGCTTTAATTTTTCCTTCTGATATAATATTTCCCATGAACTTTACTTCTCGTTGTCGATATTGAATTTTATCCGAGTTAAATTTAAGTTATTTATCCGAGCTCTATCCACCACCAGACTCATGATTCGGTCATGTTCCTCTTTACTTTCCGCACACACAGCTACATCATCAAAATATACAACGACTCCTTGCAAATCACCAAAAATTTTTATCATCTCCCGCTGAAACGTATCCGGTGCACAATTCAGGCCAAAAGGCACACGATTTTATTTAAATCTCCCAAAAGGAGTCATAAATGTTGTTAATTCTGAGTTTTGTTTTTCCTATTCCATGTGCCAGAAACCACTGCTCAAATCAAGAACCGAGAAAATCCGTTTCCTTGCTAAACCAGAAGTTAAGTCATCTACCGTTGGAATTAAAAAATGTTCACGTTTGATACATTCATTGAGTGGCTTTGGATCTAGGCAAATTCGAAGTTTTCCGTTAGGCTTTTCTACTATCTGCAAATTATTGACAAAATCAGTCAATAATTTGCAGATAGTAAGTTGGGTAATCAACAGGTGAAATGATCTCATCTTGTACCATCTTATCAAGTTCCAATTTTAGTTTGTCCATCAATGAGTTTGGTATCCGTTTCTTATAATGAAGGACTGGCTTCCAACTTTCCTTTAATTTAATTGAAAATGTTTCAGCGAATTTACCTAGTCCCTGAAAAACATCCCTATATCTATCCATGAATGTTTTATTTGGTGTCATGCACACAATACCAATCACATCCAAACGTTTTACAAATCCAAAACTTTCACAAGTTTCCAACCCCAGCACCGGTTCACAACTGTCATTGACAACGACAAATTCAGCTGAACGCTCCTTTTTCAAATTCAAATCCGAGCATTTGAGTAGTTCCAAAAATTTCAACTTTATTATTATATATTCAAAAACATTAAAATCGTCATCTTCATTACCTATCATGAATTCTTTTGTCCACCGCTTGTGTTTCACCGCAGTTGTTATTATTAGTATTTTTTTCCGACACTTGTTTTGATTCCGATGATTGTTTTTTTTGATTTTCCGCACATTCTCTGAAAATGACCTTTTTTCTCGCATGAACGGCAGATAATATCTTTTGCTTTGCATTCTTCCATTTAACCAAATTTCCATTGGCCCCCACAGTTGAAGCACAAACGGTTTATTGCCCCAACTGATGGTGATTGATCACTTGCTTTAATTATGTTTAACGTTGATTTTTTTGAATCCTGGATTCCTTTGTTTATATTCGCAGCTTCGTATGTTTTACATATGTCAATGACTCGTTCCAACTTATCATTACGCCCGTCCAATAATTTCAATTGTAATTTTTTTTCGAAAGCCCCAACAATAATTTGATCTCGCAACATACGATTTTCAAACGATTCCCCGCATTTGCAATTGAAATCACAGTGACGTACCTGTGTTCGTGATTCCGTTTCAAATTCCATGAATGTTTGTCTTTCCTTCTGCAAAATTGTGTTGAATTTATAAGTTTCCATAGCTATGTTTCGTTGCGGCAAACAATGTTGGTCAAATTTTTCTAATACTTCATTTAATTTCAGTTGTACAACTACATCACCGGTTGTCACCGTACCAAGCAACGAATTCTGTGTTTCGTCATTTGGAAACAATGTGTTGCTAATATTGGCACCGTTTGTCCCGATTTTATTGGTTCTTCTTTATCCGATTTACCACTGTTGATCATATACACCATGAAATTCTTTTTCCAATTTGGCCAGTCATTTGCTAGGTTAGAACAATCCAGCTCCCTTAATGCAAGCTCATTTGATGCCATTTTAGAAAATCCGGGAAATAATATTACTAATCGACGATCCGATGATGAAACTTTTAGTTTTTAATTTAACTTTTATGTTTATTTTAATCTGTTCACATTTGATACCATGTAATAAGCTCATCTTATTATAAATAAAAGAAATAACACAATACTGTTAATCGTTACAAACAATAGTTTTTTATTCTTCGTCTTCTCTGTATCAAGTATAATGCTCCACTGAACTATCTACCAAAGATAAGTATAATTGACATATTAAACAATGACATATTAAAAGGTATAAAAGTAAGGACTTATTCACATCCGCATGTAAAGACTCGTTTACACTCATTACACTGGACACATATTTTTTCTTTTCAGTCGATACAGAATATATCTGTTCGCGCCGGTCCCCGTGGTAACGATATTTTATTCTCTTTATAGCTTTGGCGCCTTTTTCAAATCCAGTTTCGATGCACAAAAGACTTCCAAAGCAATTGTTTTTATAATATGTGTAATATTTATTTAGTTAATATTCAATAAACATTTTAATTATTCACACCCAGGGTAATTCTAATGCCAGAATTGAATTCGGCATCAACGAAAACTCCCGAGTAACGATTTTGGAGCGATTTCCATGGACGCTGCCATTTCCCCCTCCCAGTCAGCCACAGACAACCACACAGAGTGACCCCGAGCGCTCCCGGGGAAGTCTTATGCCAGAATTGAATTCGGCATCCCCGAAAACCCCCGAGTAACGAGTTTGGAGTGATTTTCATGGACGTTGCCATTACCCCCCCCCCCCCCCCCCCAAATCACCCCCAGAATACCCCACAGAGCCGGACCCGAGCACCCCCGAGTAATTCCAACGCCAGAATTGAATTCGGCATCCCCGGAAACCCCCGAGTAACGACTTCCGAGTGATTTTTCCGAGTTTCCAGTCGTTCCTATAATGGTGCAAGTAATGATGCAATTGGAAAATGCATTTTCCGGCCCTGAAGGCATTTTTCAAAAAATGCCTAAACCAGACGATATAGACTTTTTTCCTGGGACCTTTATGAATACAATGCAGAAAACCGCATCTCGATATCTGCTGTCCCTAAAAATGTTCGCTATTCCGGTCGATTTTGATCTAAATGCCCTGGACTATTTATAAATAAATGAAACACAAAAAACAAGTTAACCAAAACACTATAAAACAATAAAAAAATAACGAGATAAAACAAAATAACAAAATTAAATTGCAATATTGCGGTTGCAACTACGTATATATGATCGCGTTAGAGTAGATGAATAAACTTTTGTTACTTTAATTAATTCAAAACTTTGGCCTGACTGGTCCTAAACCCAACAAAAATTTTCCAATTTATAATAAAATTTAACAGTGTAAAATATATTATTTTGGGAAACTAAATACATATTTTAATTTTGAACAGATGATATTCAGAAAAATTGAAGATAAAATTAGATCAATGTTAAAATCTTAAATGATACCCGTAATTAAAAACACTAAATGTATTACAAAACAATATAATACGGAAATAAATTGAAATGATAAATAGTATTCGATAAATCGCAGTAAGAACCCAAGAGGTTGCAACTCTTATGAAAGTAAAAAAATAGGAAAATATTCGGGATAAAAGGTGGTTACACCGTGCAAATCGAGGGAAAGTGTGAGACACACAGTATTAGCAAATATTAAATAGTATCAATATAGGACACTGCCTTGTAAAATCGTGTTCCAAAATATTTTTCTATAAGCTAAGAGTGAAGTTAGGTGTTTTAGTATAAGTTCGAAAAAAATTCGAAAATCAACACAGCTACTTAGGGCAAAAAACTGTGTGTAGGTAAAAAAAAAAAGTAAATAAGTACTGTCATTGTCATGTCCAAAACGTTCTCAATTAAATTTTAGTGGTCTCATAGTCTGTGCAAATGCTAGAAAGATGATAGAATACATAAATAATAAATGATGATACAGACGAATGCAATGTGAGTATATCGTAAATTTTACTGATACATTTATTAAGTATTAATTATTGTTCTTAATATTCTATTTCAGTCGGGGGAAAGTTGGAAAAGTTACCGAATTCAATCATCTACGTCCTACGACATCAAAATTCTCTATGAAAAATCGATGTTTAATGTTTCCGAAGGAGAGGATCCTGAAACGCCGCTTAATATAGATGATAAGCTTAAGCTACTCACAGGTAATAGCTTGTTGAAGTCCGTCCAGGATCAATTAGAGAAAAATCTTGAAAAGTTAGCCAAAGAAAAGGATGCTTATTCTCCCGTTAAATTGTTCAGCTGTAGCGCTGACACTATTGCATCTAATGATAATCTGTCCTGTTCAGTGAATATGGAAAGTACCCAATCAGCTGGCCGCTCGAATTATATAAAAATCCTAGAAAAATACGTAAATATTTTTGAACAAATTCCGTTACGTTTATTAAGAAAGTTGAAACGTTTTCAAGTTGAGACATTTCAAAAATTAAAAAATACTCGTTTAGACCTGAGATCCAAACTGCAGATTAGCGAAAAAATCTTAAGAAATATTAAAACGAAAGGAACGATCAACAAAACATGTTAGTAATGTGGTATTCATCATATGCATAACGTTTCTAACGACACTTTGATAACCAAAAATCGTAACTTTTTGACAATTTGATTTTACTTCGAATATTTTTTCGAAGTTCGAAAAAACAACAAAAGCGACAACGTGACAAAAAAATCTAATTACGGCGATAAGCTAAGAGAAAAAAAGAACACGAACGTCGTATATATAAGTTATTTAATATATGGTATTAGTTTTACTTGCAAAAAAATTTTGAAAATTGATTTTGCCTACGAGCTATCGACGTTTCAGACCAGTGTTGCCAGATTGAGGGAAATTTTCCCTTTTGCGGGAATTTGGATGTATTGCGAGGGACGAAAAGAGACGAGGGAAAAATGTAGTAAAATCATTAATTCGCTGTTAAGATCTGATGTTTTAAAATTTTTACAACTTTCACGTTATGACAAATTCACAAATATAATATGATAGTGTAATACGACCTTACATTGTTAACAGAAAAAGAGAAAAAATGGTATTTAGGGAAAACGGATTACTGGGCTACGCGTGTGTTGTTAAATGTCAAATTTATAAAATTCTAATTCTTTTTCTTCCTTCGTCATGAACTCAAGACCACAGATAAAATAATTTATAATCATTGGTGAAATGAAATTTAAAAAAAGTGTTTATTATTATTTACTGTTTTATGAATTTCAATTTGTTTAAAAGGAAAATTAAACAGTTAAGTTAACAAAGAAAATTGTATTCTGTACTTGTATAATTCATATGCCTAATTTGTTATATAAATTTTTTTTAATTAAATGCGTCGAAGTAAAATAAATTCGTGTAGAAATCAATTTAATCTGAAAAGGAATTAAATAATTACTATAATTAGTTACATTCTACTGATGGATGGTAATATTATGGTTAAATTTTTCTTCAAAATTTCTTACACTTTTTGTGTATTATACAGTATACCTAGATTCTAGTTGCAGCCTGTTGATATTCAATTAAGTTCAATTTGGTGCAACGTAAAAATAGAACGATGCCTAAAAATCTAGGGGATATTTTATATATCTAGCCCTACACAGATATTTTGCAGCAGCCTATGCAGAAATTATTATGATCCGGGCTATGTTAATTGCATCAATTGCAAAATTCTTTCAGAAAGTGTAATAAATTTTGAACAAAAATATGCCAGTATAACTTGAATGTAATTGCATATAAGTATTATAAATTATCTTCTACGATTTTTTGTAGTTAATTCTTTCTTTTCTTTTCAGATTAAATTTACACGAGATGTTCCAATTTACTTGGCGCATATCCTACAGTTTTATTTGTAGTTTTGATGTTTAACTTTAATTAGGCATATGAATTATTCGAGTACATTATAGTTTCCTTACAAACTTACCCCAAAATAAATTATTGAAATTAATTTACAATAATTTAAATTCGTTTTGCATTGTAGAACATATTGAGAATGTGTGCAACATCATCCAGAACTAGCCGCTCACCAATTGCAAAGTCTGGCGAAGAATATCTTGATGTAGATGAAGAGCAATGGACGACCCCAAAAAAAATCCAGACAACCAAATCAATAAAACCAAATAAGAGGCAGAAACAATTTCAGGAAATTTGGCTACGCGATCCGCGATTTAAAGATTGGATTTTACCAGTGAAAGAAAATCATTGCAAAGCATTTTGTAAAGTGTGTAAAACCAACCTTGTGTGTGGTGCAAGTGAGCTGAATAAACATCTTGAAGGGAAAAACCACAAAATCAATTTTGATAGTATGAAACAAACTCCGTCTATACGCTCATTTATTGATACAACAAATCAGCAGCAAAAAGTCAAATACGCGGAAATAAAGCTGACCAGTTTTTTTGCTAAACATAATGTTTCCTTACATATAATTGACCATTTAACTCCACTACTAAAAAAAATTGCTCCTGATTCAAAAATTATGAATGAAATCTATTTAGGTAGGACTAAAATGACAAATGTGTTGACGAACGTGTTGGCGAAAGTTGAAGATGACGAATTAACCAGAAAAATATTTGTGTATTAGTTCGATATATAGTAGATTTTGAAGTGAAAACCCAACTCTACTCGAATTGGTAAATATAGATGCCGTAGACTGTTCAGCAGTAAAAATTTTTCAAGAAATTAAGCTATGCATTGAAAAACGAAACATCAATATTCAAAACATTATAGCAATGGCTTCAGACAATGCTGCAGTTATGATTGGGGACAATAATTCCGTGTATACATTGCTTCAGCAGAACATCGGAAGCCACCACGAACTGATTCTTCTAAAATGTATATGCCATTCCTCAGCACTTGTGCTAAAATCAATCAGAAAAATTTCGGAAAATATTGAAACATTCCTCCGAAACTGCGCAAGTTATATGTCCGAAAGCCCTAAAAGTTGCGCAGTTTTGAAAGAGTTCCAGGAATATTTTGAAATAGCTCAAAGAAAAATATCTTCACCGGCAGCTACTCGTTGGTTATCCATGCACCCATGCATTATAAAAATATTGCAGAATTGGACTGTTTTAAAATATTTTTTTATCTACGATTGCAACGTCACTAAACGGAAAAAGGCGGAAAAAATATTAAACGAATTTGAAAATTTGGAAACTAAGGCTTATTTATTGTTTTTAAAAAATATTTTAAATTATTTTAATCGGTTTAATGCTTTCTTTCAAAGCGAAACTGTTTTGATACACAAACTGTACGAAGAATCTAAAAATTTATTAATTATTATGGGGAGATTTATTTTAAAACCAGAGACCATTCAGCTGATCGCGTCCGGAGTAATATTAGATTTTCATCTATTAGTCAACGAAGATACCAGAATTCAACTGGAAGAAATTGAATTTGACTCAGAGTTGATGGAATACATTAAGGAAAATTTAGACGAATGTCAGCAGATCGAGGTAAAGTCAAACTGCAGAAGGTTCCTAGAAGTAGCCATAGAGAAAATTTTGAAGAAATTTCTAATAAATAGTAATTTTTTTAAATCTGTGGAATTTATAAACCCGGACCTAGCTCTTAATGCCACTAAACGGAAATTTTCCAAAAAATTAACTCACATTTCAAGTTAAGTCGAATGTGACCAGTTTGAATTAGAGGATGAATGGAGGGATATTCCCTTGCAATTTTCCGAAAAAGAAAAAGAAAATTTAATTTTATTAGGTGTGGAAGAATTCTGGAAGACTATGGCTGCAAAAAAAGCGATAAATGGGGATCATCTTTATCCAAATTTAATAAAAGTAGTTAATTTTACGTTGGCATTGCCTCATTCAAACGCTGATGCGGAGCGTATTTTTTCCATGGTTACCGACATAAAATCGAAAAAAAGAAACAGGATTGGAGAAGATTCGCTCAATTCTTTGCGCGTTTTTAAGTCGGCTTTGAAAAAAGCAGATAAAACATGTCCAGATTTTGAGCCAAACGATAGCCATTATGATTTATTTAAATCAGAAAAGCTATATTCAGCTTGATCCTTTTTAAATACAATTATTTGTATGAAACAAAGTGCAATTACTAAGTTATATTGATATTAATTTTTATTTTTGACTTCCCACTGAAAAGGGTTTTTTTAAGTTGAGAACTGAATAATAAATGTTATTATTATTTTTATAAAATATATAATTAATAACCAAATACAACATGCCTTTAATTTTTTTGGATATGTTCATGCAGTGTTCTCGGCATTTAACACAGAAAGTGATTGGCTATACCTCTCAGAAATTGTTCACCATATGTTTTCAGTTCAGTCAGCGCGCCATAATTTTTCGAGCTGGCTTTCGTGAAAAAGTTCGAGGGTTCTTAGCAGATGATTAATTGGTGTATATATTACCATATACAAATAACGATTCTCTGACAATGGGAAAAATAAGGGAAATTGTATTATTGAAAGGGAAAATTAAGTGAAAATACAAATTTTGGCCGTGGGAAAAAATGCGGGAAATTTTCCTTTCAAATGAGAGAAAAAAAGAGAAATTAAAGATGTTGTGTGGGAAATTCGGTTTAAAAAAACTGGCAACACTGTTTCAGACTAGTAGTCAACGTTGCCGACGAGTTGTCGATACGATCACGCAAAAATAGTAGATGAAGCGTAAGCGCCGAACTCTGACAGGCCCCCTAGCTACCATAAAGCCATCGTTTTCACGCATTGAAATTTTCATCCACACCTTATAATTTTGCCAGTTTCGCTGTTATGCACAAAGTTAGTATATAATTCTGCACGATGCACGACTATACTATAATGGTCCCTTTAAACTAATCGACCCACCACTTGAAACACAAATTTCATCATTGCATCGCTATCTAGTAACATTTTTACAATTGTCTAGTACTATAAATTATTGCTTGCTATATACCTACTTTTGAGCATTACGTCAACCTGGCTATAAATTAATCATCTACATTTAAAATATATGTCATTATCATTATAAACAATCTTAAGTTTAATACCACGTATATCAGTTAAGGCGCCATTTAAATAGAAAAAACGCCACTTAAACAATTTCTTACAAAACGTTCGATACACAAAACACAGCAAGGCAAAAAAAAATTATCTCAACGTCTAAAGTTCAATCTGTCTTGCATCAATATAATATGTATATTTATAAACCGTCGACACACTACACATTATTACACTTTAAATCATATTTGAAATCAATAAAATTCGCTTACGCAGACGGGTCAGTACACACGTACATACATATATAGGTATGTACACTGAAATCCTCAAATTCCAAAATTATCCGCGAGGGTCGCGGATACCGCGATCGTGACAATACCATTTTGTTGCGCTAAATTTCGATTATTCATATCGTAACTATGTATCTCTATTCGACCAAAGTTTCCAACACAATTTTTTTTTTGTATTTTACATGCGCTTAGTTTGAGTTTAATTAACAAACAAAAAAAAATTGTTTTACTGATAATAAGAAATTGATAAGAAATTATCTGAAATGTGTATACTGTGTGCATAAAGTATATATAAACACATTTTGAGGGTAATTAAAATTCTAAATGACTTTGTTCCAACAATTCTCGTATGTGTAAAGTGTATACACTTCGTCCATATGTGTAAGCCTCAATATACACAAGTGTACACACATTTGGAATGAATTTCATTTCTTATATAAGTGTATATACATATAGACGATACGAGTAGTTACCGTTGTTGTTGTTGTTATTTTTTTATTTTGGCGTCTTACTGTCTCGGAAGACGCAATAAGTATTTTTTTTTTGTATTTTTGGTTTTTTGTTTAACAAACAGAATTACAGAACACAAAATGAAAACTGCTGCTTTTGATAAAATTGGAATAGCGCAGAGTCTGCTTTAATCCGTAATTGGTTATGTTTGCTGTTCTTGAATTCCCCCCGCGCGCTTATATATGTTTATGTTATGTATATGCTCGGTGTATACACAATACAACATGATATCCGCGGATTTATAAATAAATAAACCAGCAAATTGCAAAATTTGGATTTTTTTTCATTTGAATTAACTAAAGGGCTGCGGAGACTGTGATACTATAATCTAAATGTAAGTGTAAATTTAGAAGTTAACATCGTAGGCAATTGTTCATTATTTTCATCTTGGGTGGGCTTTTCTTAACGTCCCTTAAGCTAGCATAATAGATAACACTGTGCTAGTTCAAAAATGTGACAAGCTGGGCACCCGGGGGGTAAACCTAATTCGAGTACGCTGAATTCAATGGTGCTAGTCCCATTTCAAAGTTAGTCCCCATTTTTGAGATATCGCTTTCGACATGTTTTTGCTCTGATACCCTCATTTTCACGTTAATATCTCCTAAACCATTAAGATTTTCGTTATGCTTTCTTCAGCAAAGTTGTGACGCAAGCCAAGACAAACAACTTTGCCGAACATATCAAGACCGAAAAACCACATCTAATTTTTTTTTGTTTTTCATTTCGACGAAAAACACTGTTTTTATCATTTTTAATCATTTTGTTGAGATTAAATCGAGTAGAATCGATCGAATAAACATCGCATCGACAAATACAGATACAATAGAAACTATTTAAAAGAAAGCTAAATCGATTCAGTTGACTTTATGGTGATTTTTCCTACAAAAAAATTCCTAAAAAATTAACATTTACCTTCTTTTTGACAAAACAATGGCGTGCCGTTGCGATAGTGGATAAAAATCCTGGATTTTTCCATCCCATCGTTTTAACCAATTATATCACGTAAATTATCACTTTGGGCGGCAGTTCAAACGAGTGACGTAAGCACCTACTGTGCTGGAAGTCGAACTCGTATATATACAGTACTGGGGAAAAAAAAATTGGGCAAACGTATTTTATTGCAAATTGGAGTCTTTTTTTGCTAAAATTACAAAACTTTTGAACGCAATTGGCTTATTATTTCATTTTAAATACATGTATGACGTAATTTGTTGAAAAGAAAATGTACCTGCAATTTAGGGGAAAAACCCCGAAAAATGCCAAAATATTCAAAATACGGTGATTGGAGTTAAAGTAATGGAATAAATTAAACACTTATTTTTTAATTTTTTTTTTGTTTTTTATTGATTTATAGAAGTTCTATCTTTAATATTAATATTTTGGTGCACCGCCATTTGCTCTTATTACAGCGATACACCTCCGATTCATTGAATTTGATAAATTTTTCAAAGTCGTAGGAGGTATGGATTCCCAAATCGTCATCAACAAACCTTTTAAAGATTGAATCGATTCTGGGCGCATTCTTGCTACTTCTAGCTTCATTATAGACCAAATATTTTCAATGGGATTTAAGTCTGGACTATATGGGGGCCAGCTCAACACATCGATACTTCTTTCTTCGAAGCACTTTTTTACCTTTAAATGAAAAGATAAGAAAAAAGAAACAAGTTTTTAACAAATTATTTATGTTTATCTGAAAGCCAATTTTTCTATCTACAGTTCAAATTTAATAACGCAAAACTTTGGCGGTATGGCACGTAAATTTGTCCTGTTGAAAAATTAAATTTGCAAGTCTCGCCAAAAAGCTTTAACACAGAAGGCTCAAATTCGTTGTGTAGAACCTGCAGATGAACAGCTGCTGTAATGTTGGAACTAAGGAAGCACAATCGACCGGTTTCATTTCCACAAAAGCATCTCCAGTATCTCATAACTCCTTCATTTTTTGGTAAAACTCTTAAAAGGCATTCGTTGCCAAGCCTCTCGCTCGGTTTTTTTCGTACGAGAATTTGTCAATTTCCAACATACAGCTTCAATTTTGATTCATCGGGGAAAATTACATCATTCCACATCTCTGAAGCCCAAGAAACATGCTCCTGGGCCCATATCAAATGTTGTTTTTTCACTAGTAATGTGAACTCAGACTTCTGGAGTGGTTTAAGTGCTCTCGAACCAGCTTTAACAAGTCTTTTTCTCACTAAGCTGGCTGAAATTTCTTTTCCTGTTGCTCGCTCAACATCCCGTCTTATGTCCGATGAAGTTTTAAAACGGTTCCGACGACATTGTAATATTATGAAAGGATCTTCCACTGGCGTTGTCTTTCTGGGCCTTCCAGAGCCTTTCTTTCTTTGTGTACTGCCCATCTCTCGCAATTTTTTAATATTCCACGCGACAGTATTTTAAGGAATGTTTAATCTTTTTGCTATTTTACGCGTGGTTAAATTACCACGCGCCCAAACCAACATACTGTTTTTACACTGCTCACTAATTTTTCCCATTTTTTTTAAACTAAAATTGCACTTTATTCTTTATTTGACTAGGATCACTTACAGAATAACTTAATCTTACAAAATATGCACTATTTATGCTCAAAAAATAAATTACAGGCAATAAAACATCTGCACGCTAATGTCGGCCAAGAACGATCGGCTTAAAATAAAATAATTGCTTGACCAATTTTTTTGCACATCAGTTGCGGGGTTGTACCGGTGTAATAAATAAGTGTTTAATTTATTCCATTACTTTAACTCCAATCACCGTATTTTGAATATTTTGTCATTTTTCGGGGTTTTTCCCCTAAATTGCAGGTCCATTTTCTTTTCAACAAATTACGTCATACATGTATTTAAAATGAAATAATAAGCCAATTGCGTTCAAAAGTTTTGTAATTTTAGCATAAAAAAGACTCCCAATTTGCCCAATTTTTTTTCCCAGTACTGCATAGGCGACTCGTGAACTGCAAAGTAGAGGAAGCTGCGTTAATAAAACGGAGTTTTAACTTTCTTGGAATTTAGAATAAAAAGTATTGTTGAGCCAAATTATCAGACAAATTGATGAAATAATCTCATATTTTTATACTTACATCAAAATATAAAAAATAGACCTAAAATACACAATAACCAGGAAAATTAAATTAAGCCTGATTTTTATAGACAACATAAAAATGTGTTATTTACAAGATTTATTTAAAATATAATTCAATTAAAAACAAAAATTTTCATTACAAATTAATGCATAGAAATCTGGTGACATTTTAATCTGAGACAATAGATTCTTTTCAATAGAAATTAACTAAACATAAGAAAGCCGTTCATCTCCAATAGTACTTCTTAAATATATTTTAATTCTACGTAAAGCAGAAAAGCTTCTTTCGGATGATACACTTGTAGATGGAATCGTTAAGAATAATCGAAATAAGGGTGATACTTTATTGAATGAACTTATTAAATCATTGTCTTTAGAAATTCTAACATCTCTAATATTGATTTGTCCAAAAAGTCCTCATCGCTAATACACAACAATTAATTCGCTTTTCAATTTTGGAAAATCGAATCGTTTGCCATAAAATTCTAGATTTTTAAATTGTTGCTCCGGAAAATTCAATTTAAATTTAGAATTTTTTTTTGAATTTATAAGTTCCAAGAACGTGAACTCAGCAATATTTTGAAATCTAGTACTTAATTCGGTTGAAATATGATTTCAAAATATAATTTTCTGTAAGACGTTTTAAATCTTTGATGATTTCGAGTGTGATTCTCAATCGAGTGGTGCGCGTTTCATCAATTTCCACGAAAGCTTTAGTTTTTTGCCAAAAACTCTCAAATTTATCCCTAATCATACCTTTATTACCTTTATTAATAAATTTTTCAAGAAACCGATCACTTGTCGCTTCACGAGAACATGAGAAGTTAATTTGTGCAAAATTGAAAACAAATAATTCATTTCAGTATTTTCTTAATAAGCTGTTTGGTTGCAGCGTATTCTGAGAGTAACAAGTGAGAGTATAAACAGATCTATGAATAGATAAAACACATACACATCGATAATTAAATTTGTTAATAATATTACGCTGAAGGGAATTAAGGTAAAGCTAAACTAAAAGCAGCTTCCATCAGAGAGAATATTTTTGTTATTCTGTTTTGTTGCGTTGGATCAAATATAGTTGGATGCAAGACGCATGCTATAAATCAAAATCTACTTAAATATAAGTCCTGCTTACTCTTCCATTGACATATACCCGAGCCATCTATGATTTTGAAGAGCCGTAATATTAAAAGGAGCTTTCACTCGAGGGGAAGCTTTTATTGAATTACTATAAGAAACTGTGGTAATTGGAAAATTTTTGAACATGAATTTATGAATAAAAAATTAAACAAATCATCTAAATTTTAATTTTATATTTTTAATAAACTATTCAAAAAACACATATTTGAAAATCAGCCATCATAATGTAGTATTTATTTGGTAAATTTAAATTAAAGCGGAGCATAAATTTATTAATTTTCTATAAAAATGAGCTTTCCGTTTAGTTGTGTAGGTGTATAAAGTAAGATAATAAATGGTGCTGCCGCGGATTCCTCTTACATCCAATTTGAAATTTAGTTTTATAAAAGTTTAACTTATTTTTGTAAATTCTGGTCACATGCACATCAGAATTTTTGAGATGAACGATGCACTTAATAGCAATCTAAACATTCCCCATTTATAACAAAATTAAAGAGAAAACGTGAACTGAAACGAAATTTTATGAATCACCATGTAGAAACAATAATATTATTCATATAATAAAATTTTTACATCAAAATCTATTTACGAAAATTATTTTTGTATACAAAAAATCAACGATGTCATGACAACGAAAATAACTTCAATTTTATCCGATTGCAAAACTGAGCTTTCTGTAATTTGAAAATCCGTTTACAGATGTCTCTTTTTTCTTTTCTTATTTCAATTTGTTCGTATTCGGTTATTTTCAGTTCCAGGAGATCTCAATAATCTATTGAACCAGGCAGTATACATAATAAATTGTTAAATTTTAGTTAACAAACATTTAGGTTTTAATATTTAACTTTAATTTATACTTAGCGACATCCTTTGATTGGTTTATTAATTGCGAAAAGCTCTATAATATAATGTTTTTATTCATTTGCTCCGGTTTGTTTATACTATAGGATGAAACAGTATAGCCTGCGAATTTGTTGCGATGCAATTTTTAACAAATAACGAAAAAACAGTTTTCGAAGATTGTTCATCAACAATGCTGTAATAGAATGCAGAACATAATAGCCCCCATATTACATAGCTACTCAAAAAGCATTTTTAACGATCGTTTGTTTTGGGAAAGAAATGCTGAAATTTTTGATGGAACACTCTATACTAATTTTTTACATACGCATATAAACAAATTCTTATTTCTACAATAAAAAAAATTTTTGTGGTAGACTAATTTGAATTAGGTAGTGTGATTTTGGAGTTAATTCGACATAATATGACTCAATTTTAGAATATGCTTTTCCTGAATATTGAACTAACCATTCAAATTAAAAATTGAAACGAAGCATTAACGTTTTTATATACAAAAAAGGTTCTAAAAAAAATATTAAAATACACCGATTGGTATGAAAAAGAACAAAAAGCTTCCCCTCTATGGAAAGCTCATGGAAAAAAATGACGGAATCTTACGGCTCTTATATTAAGGTGGCTCTGCATATACCTATTAAAAAAAACTAACAAAGAGTGTGTTGGTTACACTAACAATGCAACGTAAATTTGAATTTTGTTTTCTAATTTTTTTTGATCTGCGCTAATACACTTATACTTAGTTATTTAAAAAAAACACTATGGAAAAAAAATTTCCAATACATCTTTAAGCTGCAATTCCACTGCTGCGGCTTTTTTTTGTGAAGAAAACCAGAAAGAGATGCAATCAAAAATCTCTATGTGTGTGAGCGGCGCAACAGGAAAATTTATTATACTTAAATTTTTTGTTGTTGGCGCGATTTGGTTGCCATAAATATAAATAAAAAATACAAATCGAAGTATTTTTTATGGCAACCAAAATGAAAAATACCCCCCACTCTCAGCAAATTTTAGTTTAGTAATATTTTTATGGTGAGCACTTGGATCATACATTTTATATGTTTGGTGGAGTGTGATATAAATCGCGTTTTCATTATAAATTTGTATTAATGTTCAAACTAAAATATTTTACAATATTTAATTTTTATTATTTATTCCGTATTACATAATTTTAATGCATGTGATATTTTTTAGGTTATGTTACAAACGCGGTCAAATATTCCCCTAACTTTTTTTATAGGAAAGCGTTTTCTTAGTTTTTAATTATTGAAAGGAAATAATCAAAAAACATAATAAAATGATGCCTACAAATAATATTTAAGTTTTTTAGTAATGTAGAGATATAAATGAAATTGATTTAACAATAATTTTCATTTTTCAACTAATTTTTGTTATAATGTCGTAGTTGTCAAATATTCCCCTTAAAATTTCGCTATAAAATAAAAATAGTCTGTCTCTGTCGGATTTTTGATATTATCTCTTTCTGGTTTTCTGCACAAAAACAAAAGCCGCAGTAATGGAATTCCAGCTTTACTTAGTTATTGTTTATTTCATATGTGTGGAGTTAGCAGGACTTATATATAAGTAATCCTGCTATAAATCAATGCCTTCTAAACTAGTTTAGAAGACATTGTATAAATCAACGAGAGTATTCGTATTTGTTTTTATTTTGGTTCTATGTATGCACTATTATATTTGGCACTATGCAATATGAAGGTGGATGATGTGTATACATTATAATAAGAAATCAAAGTACGAAAGAAATATACAAAATATTTTTAAAGTTAATTGAATTAAACTAGATATCTATATGTGCAGACCTGTAAGGCATAATAGTGTATATTATTATGAAAAAAAATATTTTTAATCAAACGTGTTATACATAAAATAAATCGAGTTTGAAATTTTATTTTAACGATAGTGATTTTTGAAAGGGTTGCAGTGCTTCCGTAGCTTCTATGGACACTTCGCCCCTGCAGTACTGTATATATACGAGTTCGACTTCCACCACAGTAGGTGCTTACGTCACTCGTTTGGACTGCCGCCCAAAGTGATAATTTACGTGATGTAATTGGTTAAAACGATGGGATGGAAAAACGCCATTGTTTTGTCAAAAATAAGAAAAATGTTAATTTTTTAGGAAAAATCACCATAAAATCAACTGAATCGATTTAGCTTTCTTTTAAATAGTTTCTATTGTATCTATATTTGTCGATGCGATGTTTATTCGATCGATTCTACTCGATTTAAATTCTACAAAATGATTAAAAATGATAAAAACAGTGTTTTTCGTCGAAATGAAAAGCAAAAAAAATTAGATGTGGTTTATCGGTCTTGATATGTTCGGCAAAGTTGTTGGTCTTGACCTGCGCAACAACTTTGCTGAAGTAAGTATACCGAAAATCTTAATGGTTCAAGAGCTATCAACGTGAAAATGAGGGTATATTTTGACTCAGAGCCAAAACATGTCGAATGCAATATCTCAAAAATGGGGACTAACTTTAAAATGAGACTAGCACCGTTGAATTCAGCATACTCAAATTAGGTTTACCCCCCGGGTGCCCCGCTTGTCACAAAAAAAAAGTTTGCAAAAAAATGTTGGGCTCCATTCCTTTCAACTAAAACGCGGGTTCTGCTAGCTTTAGTAAAAGTTAGTAGAACCCATATCAAAAACCAACTTAAAAACAATTGGAAAGTTAAAGGTTAATTTTAGGCTAATTAAATGCTCTATTTAAATTTTTTTATTATGCTCGCTCTAGGAAAAAAGTAAGAAAGACTTAAAAGCTAACAGGACCCAAATCGAAATTCGGACCAAAACCGAAATTAGAATGCAAAACAAGAACAATTGACATACAAATAATTTTAGGCTCATTATTGCCTAATCAACTGCACATTAAAAAAACGAACGGGGTTCAAGCTCCACCTGAACCGCAAATGTTTGGTAAAACATAAGGTCACAAATTAAATTCAAGTATGGCATCGCTAATTACAAGAGGTCGATGGTTATTCAAACACTGCAGTTCCTTGCGGAGTTCGTGCATTTTGGTAGTGTGATTTTGGAGGCGATGGAAAAATTTGAAATTGTTTTAGCGATATACAGTAAACTCTCGATTTAACGAGCCCCGATTAAACGGACGCACGATTCTTAAATGATTTTTTGATTTGGGTTCTGCTAGCTTTAGATTAAATGACGTGGAGTTTGGTCAAGAACGAGTGGAGCCCAAATTTTTTTAATGTGGCATTTTATTAGGCCATAATAAGCCTATAATTATTTGTATGTCAATTGTTCTTGTTTCGCGTACCTAATTTCGGTTTAATCCGAATTTCGATTTGGGTTCTGCTAGCTGTTGATTAAATGATCTGAAGTATGAAAAATGTTTTAATGGGGCATTTTTTGGATGTCAATTGTTCTAGCTTTGCGTTCTAATTTCGATTTTCAGTTACTGTAATTTTCCATTGCATAGAAAAAAAATTCCCGTTACTTTTGTTTTTGAAGATATGTATTCATTTTTTTTTCATTTTTTGACATTTCAATTGTGCAATCGTTTGTGATAACATCGTCATTTAAAAGTAGTGTAACAAAAATATTTAAATTAAAATAATTATTTTCTAGAAGTATACTTATGTAATAGGCTTCCAATTATAAGTAATATTTATTTATTTAAGTTCTGTTTACATATCTAATTTTGGGTTAATTAAATCAAAGTCATTAGGGGACGAAAACATGATATTTCTGAGGATACAAAACGATATGTAATCCAATTGCTTGCAAAAACCACTTTAAAACAATGTACAATTGCCGAATTGGTTGGAATTACGAAGTCCTCAGCGTCAAACATTAAAAGGCAACAGCAAAACGGTGAATCTTTGGCTAACCAGCGCACATATCATTTGTGTTTGTATTTGTTTATTTAAAAAGAAATTTGAGCCATCAGGCTCATTACATTTCCACGAAGTGTACATATTTATTTGACTTAATTACATATAATATTATAGTAATTTTTTTTTAATGACAAAAGAACAATTTCAAATATAATTCCTAATTAAAAATTACAATTAAAATTAAAAAATAAAGATTAAAGATTAGACTGACCCAAGATCACAATATCTCACCCACAAACCCCCCTACTGATCCCTCAAAAACGTGAATACCCCGAACAAATTATTGAAACCGATGCTGCTGATTTTAGCGACAGAGGCAATGAATTCCACAGCATTACTCCCGAGAAGAATATCGATGAATTGAGATGGACTGACGAGTTAGGTGTTATGTTCAAATTCATAGTTCTACTTGATCTAGTGAATGACAGAATATCAAAAGGATACCCAGGTTTTTATATTTAATTAGTTTGAATAGGAACACCACAGCTCGATATTTGAAATAAGTTAGAATACTACAACCCAATAGATTGTTTGAGACGTGAGATATGTGATCGAACTTTCTTAGACCATAAACGTAACGAACACACGCATTAAAATGAAGAACATATTTGTGTTCACACAAACATAATAACATTGCAGTATTGAAAATGGGGAAAGATTAACCGATATGAAAATTTTTCTTTTAAGCTCGAGTCCAGCGAAATTTGTGACAGACCAAAGTAATCTCAAAATACCATACACTATACATCTGACAACCTTAATATGGTCATCCCATGTCAGTGTTTTGTTTAAAATAAGCCCCAAATTACGGATACTCTTTACACATTTAACATTTTCAGTAATTTCGCAGGTATTATACGTTTGGAAGTCATCCAAAGGTGAATGAAAGAATTTGCAATAACCCCCCCCCCCCCCAATATCGTATCAATCCCCCCCCCCCCCCCCTTAAATATCTGACAAAAAACCTCACAGCCGTTTCACAGAACATACATTTATTAGAGAGCTTATAAGATAGCAATTGATCTAAAATCGTCATTCGTCTTTTGTCAATATTGTACCTAACATCATCTAGAATTTTAACTAGAGCGGTAGTAGTTCTATGTCCTTCCCTAAAGCCCGACTGGAAACGACAAAGAAGACTGTTATTATCCAAGAATTTCACGAGTTGGTTACGTACTACAATTTCGAAAAGTTTTGAAAGTGACGGCAAGATGCTGATAGGTCTGAAGTCGGTTTCTGTTTTTGGATTTTTACACTTGGCTATAGGTATGGTTTTTGCCAGTTTCCAGACTTTTCCCTTAGCTATTTAGATCAGATGGCGAATATGAAATAGTTTGCTTCGGTTTAGCATTTCCAACACCAAGATTTTTTAAATAATTCCATAATACTTTGGATGGTAGATTTGGATCACATTTAGTTTGAAGGAATGATGATTTAGAAATCCTTAGGGTCTTAGTCGCATGATTCCTGAGCGTGCGATAGCAGTTCCAATTTTCAGTAGTACGATTGTGTATTTCCACAGTCGATAAGCACAATCTCAATCAAATAACGAAGCGGTGACCTTTACGTTTAACCAAGGTGGTTTATCCTATTTAATATTGGCTTTCCGAAGTGGTACACAATCAATAAATAACGAATTAATAGATTCATTGAAAATTAACATCTGGTCGTTCACATTTTCTGTTTGATAGATATTCTGGAACGGAAGATATGCTATCTTAACACGAATTTCATCAAGAATTATCCTATTATAGTCTCAATAGTAAGTTTCAGGGATTAGGCTAGGCTGGTACACAACCACTGAGAAAAAAATTAAGTCGTGGTCTGACATTCCAGGTACTGAAATTTGATTGAAAAATAATATGCTATTGAGATTAGTTAATAATAAATCTAACAGAGAACTAGAATTAGTAGCAGAGAAGTGGGTCGAGGCATTATTATTGAAAATTGCCGGGGAAAAATTATTAACTACATTGCAGAAATTTAAATTTTAGGATTGTTAGATAGTATATTGTGATTAAAATCTCCCGTTAACAAAATGTTTTGATATCGAGGTGTGAGATTATTCAAAAGATTTTCGAATTCACCAATGCAATTTATGCTTGGTGGTATATAAACAACCCCAAGAAGGAAAATTTGGTCTGCATATCTGACTTCGAGAAAAAGTGACTCAATTTTTGATGAAACTGAAGATTGATAAATAACTTTCGACTTTATGTTCGAGTTTAAAAATATACAAACACCACCACCGACACGAGAAGTACGATCATTTCGAAATACTGAGAAACCAGAAAGTTGAATCGCTTGATTTGGTATGTAGTTCTTAAGCCACGTTTACGATACACAAATTGCCTGAATATTTTTCGACAAGACGATAAGGCGTAATTCATCAATCTTAGGAAACACGCTGCGAGAATTCAGATGGCAGATGTTAAGCTCTTTTCTATTATTTAGCGTTGCTTTTAGTACTACATTAGGTATTTTTACTGGCGAATTACTAATAAATTGGGTAGTGGTTGCAATCGGTGTAGTACCACTGTCACTAAAACCAGCATTAGTAAAATTAAGTGACACTGAAGCTTAAGAAGGATCAAGAGCGGCACGTAGAAAAAATATCATAATTTGGGTTTTACTGTCCAGAAAATAAAAATTAAAATAAATAAAAATAGATTAAAATTTAAATTGAAAATAACAAATATCATTAAGTCGAAAACGAATTACGACCAAAAAAGAGGACAGAATCGTTTTGAAAACCGTTCTCTATCATCGCAGAAAATTGATAAATATAATAAATAATGTTCCTAAAGAGCAAACTGTCAACTTCTCTACCAGAACGTCAAGACGTCGATTAAAAGAATTCGGCATAAAAGGTTGCCGCCCGACGATTAAACAAAAATTAAATAGTACCATGATGGCCAAACGTGTGGCATGGGCAAAGCTTTATAAACAGTTTTCGACAGCAGATTGGCAAAATGTAAATACAAATTTTAGGTTTATCGATTACTTAAGTTTTTTTCTAATGTTAATGTTTTTAATAGGTTTGTTTCTCGGACGAATCTCAGATTCAAATTGTAGCAGAACAAAATTTATTCGTTAAACGTCGCTCGAACGAACGGTTTAATGAGGACTGCATTACACAAATGGTGAAGCATCCAACATCAGTAATGATTTGCGATTGTATCAGCAAAAAAGGCCCGGGACCTTTGCAGATCGTAGAAGGAACGATGAACGCCGAGAAATATATTCAGCTCCTGGATACAGTGCTGGTGCCCGAACCCCCAAATGTTCTGCCGTAATCAAAAATACATCTTTCAACAAGATGGAGCCCCCTGCCACACAGCAAAACGTGTCTTGGAGTATATGAAACGATAAAATATACCCATTCTGGATTGGGCTGATAAAAAATATTTAGTACAACGACCCCTTAATCAAGGATACCATCATAAAGTCGATCAATAGTATGCTTCGCCGTATTCCAGTTTTGATTAAAAATAAAGGGAGGTGGGCGAAATATTAGCCGGTTGATTTTTTTTTTTTTTTGTTTTTATAGAATAAAGGTTAATAAATCCATTTTAATGAACTAAAGTTAAAAACTCATGTTTTTTAACCCAATTTCCGCTGAATACATAATTTTTGAAACGTTCATATAATTAGTTGATGTTGTTTTGAGTTCGAATTTGATTTTTGGTCCGATTTTCGTATTGGGTTCTGTTAGCTTTTAAGTGATAAAGCCTCACTTTTTTCCTAGAGCGAGCATAATAAACAAATTTAAATAGGGCATTTAATTAGCCTAAAATTAACGTTTAACTTTCAAATTGTTTTTAAGTCGGTTTTTGATATGGGTTCTACTAACTTTTACTAAAGCTAGCAGAACCCCCGGTTTAGTTGAAAGGGATGGAGCCCAAAAAATTTTTTTATCGAGCATTTAATTAGCCTATATAATTATCCATACTATCTTGTAATGTTCTACCGTATGGGTTCTGCTAGCTTAAGGGACGTTTTTCTTAGCTGCACACTCTACAAGCCTCAATATCAAAAGCATCAATCGCAATGATGACTTACTTAAAAGTATAATGGCAACACAGATGTGGGTGATCCAATTATACGTAATGCAAAGCCGTGTTGAGTTGATGTGCGAGATTATAGCTGATAATATTGAATGAAATACCGGATAAAATCTATTGGGGTTGAAATAAATGCAGCTGAAAAAAATATGAAGTGGTGGAAATGTGATGAAGAAAACAGCCAAAGCTGTTGCGTTGTGACGTCACACTATTGGTGGGCGATGGTTGTTAAATTAAAAGTAATTTTAAATTTTCTTTACAATTTATTTTAATTTATGGTTGAATCTAGCCCGATAACACACTGGTTGAGTAAATTAAAATTTGATGTAGATCGCTCAGTACTCTGTGTTATGGTTTTATATTCGTATTTAATAAAACAGACTAGGTATTTAACTTTATAAAATATATTTAGCACGAGGCTATTTTATTACTCTCCCGTACAACTAAACTTCTATCCACATATGGAGAAACTTCTTATCACCGATATGTTATCCATAATATGGATATAGAATATTGACAATATATATAACATTCTGTGTTCTAAAAAAATTAACGAAATCTATCTTCCTAAATTTTCATGTTTTTACAAAAATGTCACTTAAATTGTACACTAAATAAATTAATTTTAAACTTTAAGCTCAAAAAATCTAAACTTATTCGCCAATGCAAAAGGTGCCAAGTTTATGGACTTTATTGTAATAAAGAGCCAAGATGCGTGAAATGAGTAGCGTAGATCTGTGTCTTGAGTAGCTCGGAAAGAGACGGTGCCTTGTTCTACTTCTACATTCTGTATAATCTCAAGCGTCTTGATGGATGGATCGTCTTCAATTAATTTTGATATTATATAATGAAAATATAAAATGCGTTTTCGACGTAAAATTCTTTATGCGATAAAAATACTTTATTACTCCCAGAGTGACAACTCATAAAATAAAATTATTTTATTAATTAACCTGGCGTATTTGAACCTTACGAAAAATGGAATAATTCTAATCCTACTTTTAGGTGGAATGAAATTATTCATTCCGGATTGATATTTATATGGAATTGTTGTTGTAAAACTGCCAAAGTAAGACGCTTCAAGACAAGGACTATCACTGCATAATATGGCGAAAATCACCAAATTCGAAAATGAGACATTATCGATTAAAGAAGAAAGTGAAATGAACATATATGACCGCAGAAAACCAAGAAATTACAGTAAAAATTCTAACCGGTAAATTTTCCTCAAATTTCCCATTTAGTCTCAGCATGACCTAAGCTTCCAGAAAAGCAACCGTACATTTTGGTTGCATGTGGGAGCTTTTGAAATATTAGTGATATTCTTAAACTTAATTATTTGGCCACGAAAAATTAAAATATAGCTTAGAGAATTCTAAACGATAATCTCTTTTAATTGTCATATTCGATTTGTAAGTTTTCAATCCAAAATTCAAATGGTTGCATATCTATTATTTTTATATTTGCTAGTAAGAAGTAAACGAGAATCGCCTATCATTGGCTCATTTAAAGATCTTGTTCAAAATACATATTAGAATTGTATTATAGGCCTGCGATGTAAATTTTAAAATTATTAAGTAAGAAATAGCCGAGTTCTCTCCAGCTTGCCGAAAATAAAACCAAATTTCATCGTAATTAGTTAAGAAATGGCGCAAATACGGAACAACATTGTTAAATTTGATATACCGACCGAGTTCCTTTAATTCGGAGATCAATCAATTCGTCATTTTAAGGAACGCTTAATATTTTATTCGGCTGGGATGTTTTATTTTGTGAAAAATTAAATTAAAATTTCCGCTGGTATGAAATAAAAGAAAAATTAATTTTTATGTTAGTGCTGCTACTTGTGGCGGGTAGTGTAATCTCTTATTTTTATAAGATTTTGTTTTGCGTTGATTTAGATAAAAAGGATATGCTGTATAAGATAGCAGAAAATTACCAGCAGAAAAAATGTGTTTTGCTATTCACCGCTAGAGGCATCACGATCACAAAAATGAACTTTTTCTGATGATGTTTTTCGAAACCAGCAGAAAATTTAAAAAAGGAGAGAAAATATATTGTTTTTAGCAAAAGTGTTAGAAAAACCCACCTGTAACTACCCTGGGTGTATGTTTTTATGGTAGCTGAGGTCATACAATAATCTATATATAATGACCCTAATGCTGCATCAGCCTTGTAGCACAATCCATTGAAAATGCTACTGGTTTTTTTTACAAATTAATTACAAATTTGTTACACAGTTAGAAATTTTTTTACAGGTCCCGTTATCCTGTAAATCGTGTGTGGGCTGGCGTTGGACAAGCTACACCACACTTTTCGTATTTTTGTTAATATTTATTGTATCCTACTGAGGGTGGTACTGGAATTGTTTACAATTTAATTACAACATATCGACATAGTTCAACCCCCAAAAAACTACCCCTAAGGGTCCAATTCTTCAAAACCCATATTTTTGGTTAAACCATGCTTTTGGCATTTCAGTTAATATTTCTTATATCGTACTGGGAGCGGTATTGTAATTTTTTACAAATTAACTACAACATATTAGCATAGCTCAACCCCCAAAAGCTTCGCCTACGGGGTGCATTTTTTAAAAACCTTTTTTTTCGTTTCATCACGCCTTTTGCATTTCTGTGATTTTTTGTTGTATATAGTGCTGGGTAGTACTGGAATCTTTTTACAATAAAATCGCGTAATTTAACTTATAAAAAACTACTAAGAAATAGGTACCAATTCATTTATTACACCAGCCCACACCTACAAAAATCTATCAAAATATATCGAACTTCTAGCTTTGTCCAACGCCAGCCCACACACGATTTACAGGATAACGGGACCTGTAAAAAATTTTCTAACTGTGTAACAAATTTGTAATTAATTTGTAAAAAATTCCAGTACCATTTTCATTGGATTGTGCTACAAGGCTGGTGCAGCATTAGGGTCATCTATGAGCTACATAAGATACACATCTAGTGTCAGTAGCCTTCCATACATTTCTCAAGTCATTTTAATGTGAAATGTTTTCAATTTTTTACAGTGTTTTTTTAACACTTTTTTTTAAAACTGAAAACATTTCACATTTAAATGTCTTCAGAAATGTATGGAAGGCTACTGACGCCAGGTGTGAATTTTATGTTGCTCATTTATATAGATTATGATCTCAGCTACCATAAAAACATACACCCAGGGTAGTTAGGGGTGGGAGGGTGGTTTCTAACACTTTTGTTAAAAAACTGAAAACATTTCATATTAAAATGACTTCAGATTTTCAGAAATGTATGGAGTGCTATCAACGATGTCGATTTTTTTGATGTTGCCCTGTATTTGCACAATGATGATTATGGTAATTTTAGTATATTTAAGGAGTCCTTACACTATACCAAAATACAGAAACGACATAACTCCATTTTTATATGAATTTGTTTTGACTCGAATATTTGAAATTGTTAATCAAAATAGGAGTGGTAAAATTGTTTAAATGGTAGATAATAGATAGCGCTAGCATAGTTTTCAAAAAAATTAAAATCGATTATAAAATCTTCGCAGTGTACAACTAAAATTTCCTCTCAATTGACTCTCTCAATAACAAATATTACTTTGATTTTTTTTTTGCTACATCAACAGCAATACGTGTTAATTGGTAAAATTAAAACATTGCTTCATTGTATTTAAATCTTTTGAGACTGAGTGATACGCAATCAATAATTATTAACAATACAACACAAGAATCATTAGCATTCAGTGCTAAAATTAAATTATATACTGAAGGATTTCATCGAATGGATTATAGTAAGTGGTGATACATTTCAATCAGTTCCAATCAACCTGTATGCTTTATTTTTAAATTATTGCATATTATAAAGGGAAATTACAACAAATGATGATGTTCCAGCACAGAAGTGAGTTTTAATTTATTACAAATGAATTAAATATTCTAATATTGTTTTATTTCTAGTTATGTGTCTCATTTGGACGGAACTATGCGGCAAATCGGTAATTCGTATGATGGTGAAATTGTAAATCAGCGAGCTGGCCTGGAAGCCGAAGTAGTTTTAATTTGTGGCGATAAATTGTGAAATGTTATGTAATGGTGGGCACGATTTATGTAAAATGCTTGCATATCAATACATGCTCTTGGATGTATACTGTAATTGTATTCACTTTATTTAGAAACATGGTTATTTGTCCCATTTAATAGCTGCCTCCTCAAATCTAATGATAAATTGTGTCAGATAACACGGCCGAAGTAACTGCACTCAAAAAGACAATTGTATATTTTACAATGTTATTTTTCTAAGTTTTTTAATACAATATTTATTTCGTTAAAAACAATTTTATACAATAATAAATTCAATTTACAACTTTTGGCAAGCAAAATTTGTCATAATTTTGATTATTATCATTTGCATCATAAAGTCTACCAAAAAACAAGCAACTACAGCAATAAAGAAAACTAATAAATTTAGTAGTTTAATTATTAACTGCTATAATTGCTTGAAAAAAAAATCTTAAATCTAATAAACTACTTATAAAATATAAATGAAATGTTTAATTATTAAATGTATTTATTGCTAATACTTTTAAAACTATATTTACATTATTAATTCAAAATCAAGTTTAAATAATAAATACAATAATTCATAAATATAAAAAAAACAATGATAACAATTCAATAATTTAAAAAATATCACAGTGATTGCCCTATACTTATTACTACTGTATAATTAATAAAAACTAGTAGTAAATATCACATAGCAATATCACAAATTAATTATTTGTAAATTGAAATAATTTAAAATTTTTAAATTTCATTTTATTTTTACTACTTAACTCTAAATTAAAAGATTCGATATAATAAAAAAGGCGAGTTCTAATTAAATATTTCAATAAGAAATCTACGGGAAAATCCGGGCATTCAAATGAAATGTCTAGCTCTTTCATACAACGATAAATATTGTAAGAAACATTATTATTTTCGACCGATCCCATATTTTTTAAAAAGATTTTTTCTAATTGGCCAATTAAATTAATAAAATTATGTTGGGCTACTAATAAGCTACCGAACGGTCCGATTTCGTTCGAATATGCTTTGGAATGGATAAATCTATTTTGGTCAGTTATTTCTAACGTTATTTGTGACCGACAAAGGTTACATTCGTGGATCTCCATGCGTTTGTTGAAAACGAAGCCTGAAAAATATGCTAATGCATTGGAATCGGATATAGAGAAAAGTTTATGGTTGTTACTAACCGTAGGCCAGGTAAAATTAGGAATATCTCGAGAATTTGCAGTGACACATCGATTGTTAGGCGGAGCAATGTTGGCTAACAGATCGACAAATTCTTCACAATTTCCAAAATTTGAAACATTTAGAAATTGAGAACAGATTTTTTTTTAAATGCTCTAAAAAATTGAATGGGGGTCGGATTGGAAGAATTCCCACCTTGTTGACGAATTTTTCCAAAAAAAAAATTCTAAGCAATCTTGATTAAGATGCCTAGTGAAAAGAAACTTGTGTTTTTCTGATTGTAGATCTTAGAAAAGACTGGTTATTGTTAGCTTTTTTTAAAAAGAAAGGGCAACATTTAAAATTGTTTTTGAACTTGTGAGCCTACATACGCTGCTCTAGAGGCCGTCTTGCCATGAAAGGATGATGAATTCATCATATCACATAATCCATCAAAAAATTTAATACATTTGGCAGTTCCAACGGCGGACCATGGAAGGGTATTATTAGAAATTGAGGATTGAAGGCAGGAATAAACGGAGTGGCTTAAGACTTGGGTGGCATATTTACCTTCATCCGAAAATTAGTGGAGTAAATGTGGGAGTCTATAAAGCGAGGCATTAGTCGCAAGTTATTCATTTTATCACTGTTATAACAATCCTGGACGTATTTCCAAAAGGTGGCATAGTCATGCTGATCTTTCCAGTGGAAATGATTCATCATTAAATTATTGCGGATACTTTTTATTAAATGAGGCGGGTCGAATATATAATAATATTTTTTACCTTCTTGGACGAAAAATGGTCTATCAGGGTTTACCTTTAAGTGGATAGCTAACTTCAGAAAATTCGAACCCTGATCATTTATAATACCTCTGACATTTAATCCAATGCTAGCCAATTTATCCAAAGAAGTATTAACGATCCACGCTAAATCTCCATTTGGACAACTATTGCTTACAAAAAATAAGCCACAGCTTGCTTCCATTTCGATAAAATTCCCCTAACTATGACAACTAGCACTGATGTAGCGGGTATTCCGTTGCATGCAGCCTTACCAAAATCAACCAAACCTATAATTTTATCCTGCTTGTGGAAGAAAAGCTAAAAAAGATTTAATAGCCAGTTTGTCGATGCAGATGGCACACTCTTTTTCGATATCCCGAAACTTTTCCGTTTTAATTTGCAACGCTTGAAAAATAAAATCTTAAAACCGGGAGAATGTTGATAATTTTCCGTTATGCGTTGCAAAGTGTGAACCGTTGGTAAATTAAAATCTAGACGTAAATTCCTATAAGCCTTAGGACCACAAAAATAAATCGATAAACAATAATTTTTAAACTCCGGGCTAAACCGACCCTTTCTAGTTTGGGCATCCAAAAACATTTTAACTCTTGGAGAAATATTTGACATTCTATTGCTGTAACCTCTTAATACGCCTGCGTAGTTTAAGCTTACGGGGAGTTGCACTACTTATTGCGAGAGGAGTCTGTATACTAACACTACTGTTATCAATTTTCGGGACAAGTGGTAAATCTTTCAAAGTTACAAAATCAAATAAATAATTGTACCTGTCCAGTATCTCAACCTCAATAATGTCGTCATCCTGTAGCATCCATTTAGTTTCTCCGGCGCATAAAATTTTTGTTTTCTGTAGTTCCGGCTTCTCTTGTTCTAATGATGATGGAATTGGTGTATAGGGCCAATCGGGAATGGAACTCACTTTCTGGCGCCATATTACGTCCGATTCTGAAATAAAGGAGCTATTTTGAATAGGTATATCTTTTGTGCTCCTGTTGATATCATCTTCTTTAAAATGCAATTGACATATTTTCTACTGCGTATAGTTTTTGTTCAGTAAATCACGTCTCATTACTCGTGACATCCATATTTTCGCTCTGTGATTTAAGATAATAAGCATTAACGCTGATAATTTGAATAATTTTTAAACATATTTGGCTAATCGGGTTGGAAATTTGAAAAACGCCATATTGGGACTACTCCTCGTATTAGACCGACACTTAAATGTGGCACAATATTTTGTTTTATTCATTTTTCCTAAAAAAATATGTTTAAAATAATTAAATAAGCAATAATAACAGCTCTGCCTAGACAGATAATATTGTAGTAGTATACTCCGTTATCCAAATCATTCCACCGTTAACATGCAACATCTTGGTAGATTTCTCTGAAATATTTGTCCAAATACTACTCATAACTACATTCTAGCCTAAACACATATAATTTAAGCGCACTAGCAAATACCATTATATAAAATATTTGCATTCGCCACTCTGCCTAAAAGATATTTAGCATCATATGATATATTAATGTACTCCCTGCAAAGTTTATCCTCCAGTATCCCATCCCACTTTGCTGCATGGAAATGGGATTCTTAAATAATTTTTGGAAGTTCTGGAATATGACCATCTGGGGCGGAATTCATTCAATTCTTAACCGATTATGATGTGATGATGGAATTGGATGTGTTGGATGGAAATGGGATTCTTAAACGATTTTTGGAAGAAGTTCTGGAATAAGGCCTCCTAGGACAGAAATTGGGCATTGTGGATGAAATGAGAATTTCCGGAAAAAGTTCTGGAATATGGCCGTATGGATTATGCGCTCTTGTATTACAAGTACCTCAAAAGTGTAAATTTTCGCTTGGTTCTAAAGGTTCTGAAGATCTCATGATCTTAGAAGACAGCATATTCCATGTTTCCGTGAACAGTTTTCGAGGTCGTTGTTGATAGAATATTATACATTTATCCGAGCCCTTTGTGAAGGGTTCATAACGTGATTTTTTGTGAGAGTAAGTAGTTACCTGCCGCTTAACCCACTAATCCCATGAATGGGTTACGTACTGGTGATAGATGTTAAGGCATCCTGCCTTACCAGAAACATGTTAGCATTACGAGCCGCTTGCTTCAAGAAAAACGCCTGCTTATTATCGAGTCCCGCCCTAGTTTAAATTACAGAGTTTCGTGGCGATATTCCAGAATTTCTTAAACAAATCATTTAAGAGTTCCTTTTCCATTCGACATACCCAATCCTATCATAATCGATAACCAAAATATGGAAATAAAAAATTGTCCGTTATTTATTTTATTTATTTATTTAACCAACAGTATTAATTTACATCTGGTATTTAAAAAATAGGTTTATTAATATTAATCAAATTTGAGTAAAAAAAAATTTTAAAACTCTTTTAAATTCATCTCTGGACAAATTAAATTCGAACACGGTAGATGCAATATTAAATACACGGCTAGAATTACAAACTGGGCCCGACATACCAAAATTAGACCCATGGAAGTGCAGATCAATCGCTAAGCCTCGGTGTCTGAGTAATCTCACTGGGGCACGTATTGAAAACAATGACAGTAGATGTGAACAATCAATTCGGCCCATTATAACGTCGCGCACAAACATTGCGCAAGAAATTTGTCTTCGGACGAACAATGGTTCAATATTCAGTAACAAACAACGGCCTAGATACGGCGGAAGCACATACCTAGGAGCGTTTACCTCTCGAGGAAGTCACCTTAAGGCAAACAACATAAATCGCTTCTGAATTGATTCTATCCGGTTAGAGGAATTGTTATAGTACGGATTCCAGACAATTAACGCATACTCCAAGTGCGATCGAACAAATGAAGCGAAGAGGACTTTTAGAGTATATGTATGGATCATAAAAATCTTTGGAGAAACGGATTAAAACCCCTAACATTGAATTAGCCTTATTAATACATCTGTCAATATGGTCCTTAAACGATAAATCTCGTGAAAACAAAACTCCTAAGTCTAGAAAAAAATGAACTCGCTCTATCATAACGCCGTTTAAGAATAAACTATTATCATTTCCATAACGTCCATAACGTCTTCTAGAAAAATTCATAACTTTACATTTAGAAACGTTCAGGCAAAGCTTACTCAAGCTACACCAGTCGCAGAAAACGTTTAATTCTTGTTGTAGATTTAGCAGATCGCGATCATTTCTAATCTTACAAAAGATTTTTACATCATCAGCGTAAATCAGAAACTTACAATGTTTGAAGCACCGCTTCACATCATCTATGAATGCAATAAATAATAGAGGTCCAATGTGGCTACCTTGTGGGACGCCAGACAAAACATTTATGTCTCTAGATAAAATATTATTTAAAAAAACTTTTTGAGTTCTGTTCGTCAAATATGAAAAGATCCACTTTAAAGGAAGAGCATCACAATTGTTGAGCTGTTCCAGTTTCTTTACCAATAAAACATGATCAATTTTATCGAAAGCTTTGCTAAAATCAGTAAACACTACCTCAACACTATCACCACCTTCTAATGCTAACGTCAAAAAATTTGTAAACAAAGCAAGATTTGTGACAGTTGACCGTCCGGGGTAAAACCCATGCTGGTTTGCTGAGATGGAATTTTTAGTTAAGGAAAAGATGCGGTCCTTGACCATCGATTCAAATAATTTAGGAATAGCGGATAAAATAGAAATACCGCGGTAATTTTCGATATCCGTTCTCCGTCCACTCTTGAAAATTGGTTTAATGAAACTGGATTTCGAAATTGAAGGAAAAACTCCACTCTTCAAACTCAAATTGAAGATGTCCGTCAGCGGCTGAGCCAAGACCGAAGCACACTTTTTCAACACAAGCGGGTGAATTTTGTCCGGGCCACAACTCATATTCACATTTACATTCAACAGAGCGTGCAGAACGTCATCTGTAGTAAACTGAAATAAAATGTTTGAATTATTACTAAAAACAAGTTCGTCATTCCCTCTCGAAGACGGGACATACACATTTTCAAAAAATGCTGCAAACATGTCAGTGATACTTTGTGGATCAGTAGCAGTCAAAGAATTGAAAGACATTTGCGAGGGTATACCTCTACAATTCCGTTTCGAATCAACATAACTCCAGAAACATTTAGGGTTGTTTCTAATATTCGATTCAATCTCGACAATATACAAATTATACAAGAAACGATTTAAAATTTTAATTGAGATCTGAGAGCGCTAAATATTTCATAATTTACGACGGATGGGTTTAATTTATATTTTTTATGAGCTTTAGATTTCCGATTTTTTAATCCCGAGAGGCGACTATTAAACCATGGCTCGCGCATCGACGAAACTACAGGTGCACGGGGAATAAATTGTTCAATTGCCAAGTTCATTATTTTATAAAACTGATCAATATAAGCGTCTAAGTTACCCGTTATATATTGATTCCAATTAATATTGTCCAGAAACTCATTTAAAGCATTATAATTTCCCTTTCGAAAGTTGAAAGACTCACTAGAATTAAAATTTACATTAACATTAACACAATTTTCAAATATTAATTGGATATGTAGTGGTATGTGAAAAATACTTGAAGAACCGCCGAGATCATTACAAGCAATGATTGTGCCGTGCACTTCTACTGGAATGAACACCAGATCGAGGATATTGTTACACTGGTTCACGATGTTATTAATCTGTCTTAGCCCGAGTGAACAGATTGAGTCCATCACCAGATCTGAAGTTAGATCACCATTGAATGGCAGAAGTTCATCAGCAACAGTAAGCCATTTTACTTTCGGTAAGTTAAGATCTCCTAAAATCATCACCGAATCAAAATCAGGAGCTGCAACTGCTAGTTGGTTTGAGAAAAATAAAGACAACTCACCATATATCCACCGTCCGTTAAATCGGGGTCCGTTAAATCGAGGGTTTACTGTAAAAAAATCCTGAAATGATTCTGGCCAACCAGAAAATCTTAAAATGATTTCGAACAATATTAAATCAATTTTTCTTTGGAAAAGAACATGCGATGGAAATTTAGAGCAACATTTTTTGATATGACAGTAAATTTTGTTGATCGAAAATCATTTTTTAGGTTGAAACAATTTTGCCATTATTAACACTTACGATCGAGTATCGATTTACCTATAATAAATTATTTAATAATCAATTATTTGGAGATGTACTTACTTGATACTAAAAATTTTCAATTTCCTTCACTCACTGTTTGACAAAATGATGACAAATGAAACAAAAAATTTGACAGGTAGTTGGAGAGAGAATTTATTTTTACACTTCTAAAACTTTTAATGTTTACAGCATGAATTTTTTTTTATAAATTTAGAGCCCATCTTTTTCATAAATTCCTAGTTTTTTCGTAAAACTTACTGCTAAGAATTATTAATTTGCATAAAAATTTCAAAAAATTTCTCCTTGTTTCGAAAAATATCAGCAGAAAAAAATATCATTTTTGTTATCGGGATGCCTCTAGCGGTGAATAGCAAACACATTTTTTCTGCTTGAAATTTTCTGCTATCTTATACAAAATTATGATAATTTGATAATATTTGCTCTTGGGCACTCTCCAATTTGAATCGAAAAATTATTGTAGTAAATTCAATAAACTAGGGGATGTGATCATATACGGATAAATCTTCATATCTTTTACATTTTTGAGGCGTTGTTTTGCAAAAAGCTTTGCGAGAAATCATTAAGTATAAATAATCAAACAAAATACCTTCCTCATCTTCATCATGGTGAGCCGAATGAAGATACTCAACGCAAGTATTCCAACTAACCTTCTAACTTTACATAATATAATAATTATTTGCTAATACATTTTGAAATGGTTATAGTCCACTTGTGAGGAGAAACTTTCGATCTGTAATGCCATAAGTTAGAACATTTAACACATCCTTGTTCCGTAGTATTAGATACCCTCGCAAGTTCAGGATTACATTTCTTTCTTCCGAATCGTGTCTTATGTAGCAAATTTCTTCGAATAATTATAGCTGACAATCGAATGCAGCAGCGGTAGTATGCACGTGCTCAAGAAATTCAGTTGTGGCATTGTTAGGAAAGATCATCTAGACAAGGCATGCTTGCATGAAGTATGTTATAGGTAAACAGCCTAACAGCTGCCCTGCCTTGTCAAATTATCTTATGTTATTTACCAGGGACAAACATTCTAATATCAGATCTATTATCGAGATCGAAAATTCCCACTGGTGTTTTGGTGATTATTTTCCGCTGGTAAAATTTCCACTATCTTATATACAGCTTATCATGTAGCGCCATAAATTTGTAATTAATTCAAATATCAACAACGAATGCAACTTAAACAGTATCTTGACATTAAGTCATTAACAACTTTAACTATAACAACATTAACTATCTTGACATCAAGTCATTAACATATTATCATGACCTGATGAAATATGATATGTTCTGCTATTTTTCGGTTAACAGATTCTAATATTTTTTTTTTAAGATCTTATACATTTACCAAAGGTTGCTAAACCTCAGAACGACAATTAATGAAGTATGGAAAATTTACAAGGGGATACGTAAAATACTTTTCGTAGTTAGTGAATCGGTAACCAAACTAGTTTTGCATTTATCCCCTTCATTTCTACCTTCCCTTTATCTTCTACTACGGCCCTCACACATATTACTTATTTATAATTGTATCTGATTTAAAATTTAAACCTACGCAAATTGACTCAAACTAAAAAAATACAAATTATTTTGTATATTTCTAAAATTTCTAAATTTGCATACATTCTAAAATCAGTTTCATGCAAAAATTATACAAAACGAAAAAATCTAGAAATAAAACTAAATACAAGAAGACAAGACACAAAAAAACAATCTTTTAGCTACGTGTATTGTAAACCTCTTACCGAAATACCATTCACATGAATAATTTGCCTTTTTCCGTAATAACACACCGCACAATCCGAAAAGCCACGGTGCGCGCATGCTGAAAAAATTGCTTATAATAAAAAAAAAGTCTTAAGATTCGAAAATTACTAAGATATGACATAAACAATTAGTTTGTATATATTTAATGTACACACAATAATCTGTGTGACAACAAAAAAATTTATTTGAGTCAGTCCGACTGACGGTGGTGCCATGTGAGAAGAAAATATAATACATATATGTAAGATTATTATTACTAACACGACGAACACCATCGTACAAAAAAAATTGGGCACGACTTAGTTGGCGCAGTTGTGTCTTGATATGTAAATAGAAACGCGATGGTGTATGTGTGTTCAGTAAAATAGTGAATTACGCGGAAATCTTGTTGTACCCAAAGAATAAATTTTTTTCGCTCGTAGACAACTTGTCTATGTTGAATTTTTTTTTATATTATTAAAGTTGTTTCAGAATATATTATATTGTGTTCCAGCTTTGTTGGGTGGATTACCGCGCGAAATGTTAGTTAAACCAATTATAATGTATAATGTTGTATAGTAATTGGTGATGTAATCAGCAGCTGATCTACAAGGCTGCGAGAGCTGGTTATATATAAAATAAACTAAAGTATTATATAGAACGACAATCTATTGCATCCCACATATCATTTATGTAAAAAAATCCCATCGTCCATTCATTTATTAACTAACAGGTTTGGTATATAGCTTGTTTCTAGATCTCTTGAAGATGGAAGCGGATATGTACGCTGTCGTACTCTTTATGAAATTTTTGATAGTAAAATTTAGTTGAATGTGCGTGCGTTTTCAACTGGGTATGGTAGGATTGACAGCATGGGTTAAACATCATATTATATCTAATCACACTAACTGAAGTCTCGAGTTCCCTCCAAATATGAAGAGGTTTAATAGCACCAGGTCTACAACTACCAGAGAATGACAGCTTGAAACCATAAATGCTGCACATCTCCTAAAAGCTAGGGTAGAGATGGAGAAATATCGATAGTCGGCCCCATCGATAGTTATCGATAGTTTGAAGTTGAACTATCGATAACAATCGATAGTTTTCAAATCGCGAATTTCTATTGGGTTGGGTACCATGTTTCCACTCCAGAACAATAAAAAAATTTGATCCTATGTGTTTTAAAAGAACTTGTAAAGGATTTTCAATATTAATTAAGAAAAATTGAAGAAGAAAAAGATATTAATTTGGTTTAGGGACGAAATAAAATATAAAATAAATGTATTTATCTTCTATATATCCCTTTTGCGGACCGGTAACACAATTGTGCGGGTGAGGCAAAAGTACCATGTCAAAAATTTAGGTTTGTATGTGTTTTCAACCAACTTACACATTTGTGAATTCCTTTTTAACTTATTTTCGTTCGAAAAAAACACTATATCTTTACACACAATTGTGTTGGTTTTACTTCAAATCAAGCGAAATTTTTTTTATCAAAAACGCCAATACATACTATAATTTTTTACTCAAACAATTATGTGAGTTGGACTTACATTGAGCCAATTTTCTTTTTTTGTTTTTTTCGAAAGGGATATATAAAGAAGAAAAGTATGTATGTATGTAACTATGTTTGTTACGCAAAAACTTTTGAACCACCAGAGCCATTGTTCCCAAATTGTATCCTAATACTGGAGGTTAGTGATCAAAAAATATTACCTCCCCCTTATGCTCACCTATAAGCAGGAATTACAATATATGAAAACTTGGCTGATCCACTGGAGTGATTGCTCTCAAATTTTGAACGAATACTTTTCAGTAGCTGAGGAAAAATATAGGAGGTTTAATTATCAAAAAATGTTGTCTCTTCCCCATGCCTAACTGAAAGGAGGAATTTACAATATGACACCTTTTGATGAACTGGGGTGGATGGTCCCAAATTTTGAAAGAATACATTTTAGTAGCCGAGAAAAAAAATAGTGATAAAAAAAAAATTCCGCTTCCCCATGCTAACCTGTAAGCAGCAACTGTCAATATATCAAAAATTTTGATCCACTCAAGCGATTGCTCCCAAATTTTGCACCAATATTTTATAAGAGCCGAGAAAAAACATAGGGGTTTAGTGATCAATATATATTACACCTCCTCTATATGCTGACCTGTAAGGAGGAATTTACAATATTAGACAACTTTAAAAGGAACTCGAACGATTGATCCCAAAGGTAAGTGATCAAAAAATGTTACAACTTCCCCATGCTCACCTATAAGCAGAAATTTACAATATATGAAAACTTTTGATCCACTCGAACGATTCCTCCCAAATTTCGAACGAATACTTTTCAGTAGTCGAGCAGGGCCGGCGCTAGGCCTTTTGGCGCCCCGTGCACTTTTTTCAAAAATGCCGCCCTAAGTAAAGGTTTGCATTAAATAATCCGTTTCCACATCACCCGTGAGGTAGAACTTGCAATGCATTTTTTTTAACGAGGTGTCCCACGTAGGTATAGTCCTCAAAAATATGTATTTAAAAAATAAATAAAAAGGTTAAATATTACTATCGTACTAATTCAGCGTACGAATACACAACAAAATATATACAAAATATCTATAACAAAAAATAAACTAAAAATATTTATACAAAAAGCACTAAAACTCACGGGTGCATTTAAATACATAAATAAAACAAATATTTTGTAAAAATAGATTAATTAATTAATTAAAGTTTACTTTCCGTGCTTTAAGTTTTGCAAAATCGTCTATCAAGTCAGTATAATCCAAGTTGCTCAGAAAATCACTTTCTACATAGATATTCTAGCTAAATCTACAAGTCTTTCTTGTCCCGTGGTACTACGTAAATAATTTTTAATAATTTTAACTTGGAAAAGCTACGTTCTCCAGAAGCTACTGTAACTGGTATTGTCAATAAAATTCTAAGCGCTACTGCTAGATTTGGTAATATCGACTCTAATTTCTTATTAAATATAAAATCTAACGATTCTATAGGGCTTAAAAAAATTCCTGATACTGTACTTTGAAATATTTTAATTCACTTTATTATACTTTGAAATTTTTCTAATCCTGCTATATCGGAATTTGAGTTGAAAGTTAAATGCTTTTCTAGGGAAAGGAATTTACATAAAAGATCAGGATCATTTAATGAAACTACAGAAATAACATGCAAAAATTTGAAAATATGATTGTGTTCCGAAATTCGTTCAAACCGTTCGCTAACAGATTGAATCCCTATCAAGGATTTGGAAATAAAATTCAACTTTAAACTTTCGTTCTGGATTTGATATAGTTTCGTCTCTACCTTCGTATGAAAAAAGTTGAGGTTTTCGACTGCCCCAGTCGCAAACCTCAACTTTTTTCATACGAAGGTAGAGACGAAACTATATCAAATCCTGAACGAAAGTTTAAAGTTGAATTTTATTTCCAAATCCTTGATAGGGCTATTCAATCTGTTAGCGAACGGTTTGAACAAATTTCGGAACACAATAATTTCTTTAGCTTGAAGGATAAACCCCTGAAATTTTTCCTTCATAAATTTGTTAAAAACTGATTTGTACCCCGTAACATATTTACTGCCGTCGTTAAGCAAATAGCAGGTGATTGTAAATATTTGCTAAATATATTAATTTTTTCTAAAATACTACACCAAATAAATAGAGAACAAATAAATTCAAATTGGATATTTTTAAGAGACAAACTATTCGCGTTAATTCTTGTTATTCCGTCCTTGTCCGTGTCGTTTTCTATTTCAAATAAAGCGTCATAAATATTATCTAAACTATATATTAAGGGTTTTAAAGCTTCTATGCGACTTTCCCATCTTGTCGTACATAATGGCTTTAGAGTTAGTGTTTTGACATTTTTTTTTAAATTTCCCATCTTGAAACAGAACTAGAAAAAACACATATAAACATTGGATAGTATCAAAAAAAAAATTACAGCTTGAAGTGAACATTGAACTGAATCCAAAAGAACTAGGTTAGCTGAATGTGAAGCACATGGCACAAAAAATGCCCTAGGTTCTAAATGCTTAATTTGAGCCTGCATTCCAATGTTTTTGCCCTTCATATTCGAGCCATTATCATAACCTTGCTCTCTGCAGTCACTAATTGAAAATCCTAGAGAAGTTAGTCGGTCTAAAACTAAATCAGTCAAGCCCTTACCCGTTGTGTCTGTAGCTTTAAAAAAACCCATAAAAAGCTCCATAATTTCAAAATTATTTTGATTTCTATGAACAACTCTAATAATGAGTGATAATTGTTCATTGCGACTCTGACCTGGAGTACAATTATCGAAAAATATTTTGCTCCTTTTATGATGTTATTTTTTTTTCAACAACATTAGAAACGATCGAAATAAGCTCATTCTGAATGCTTTTATGCAAATATCTGTTTTGCGTCTCACCGTTAGTTATGCGCCGTAGGTGTTCTGAAAGAACAACGTCAAATTCAGCTATAGCTTCCACTAACTTTAGAAAATTACCATTATTTTTCTCGTATAATCTGTCTGACCCACCCCTGAATGCCAAAGATTGTACTGAAAGGAATTTAACGAGAATAATAAGTCGTTTCAACACGTCTCTCCAATGTTGAACTTCTTTGGACATTGTATTTTGATAAGTGCTGTCAATTGTGGAGTTTTTCGAAAATCTTAGTTCAAATTCCTTCAATTTTTTAAAATTTTCTATGTGAACGACCCCCTGTTCATGTTCTTTAAGAACCGTAGCTATATGATTCCATTTGTTGAATCCTATACTACTAATTGGAATAAGAGAATTTTACTTAAATAACCTACAACAAAAACAAAAAATGGAATCACTTGAAACTGAATACACTAACCACGATCGTACAACTGTTTCCCCATTTGACAAAATCCTTGTAAAATGTTTGTTATTAAATTTCCTACCGGACGTCACAGGATAACAAATATCTTTGATTTGTTTGGGGCCTTTTTCAACAAGGTAGGTTAAAATTCTATCATTTAAATCTGGCCAGACTGCCGGATCATTTAAATCTAATTTTGAACTAATTGGCATTTTTTTTTAAATCGTTTCAGAAAATGAAACCTCACCAGCGCCTTCTGATCTACCTAATACAGATCTATCATCACAACTTGAATTATTTTGTGGTGGTGGATCATCAATAACATTGATACTTTCAATGTCATTGGCAGTGTTGATTTGGGTAGCTATTGTTTGTTGCTGTATGTTTGCATTTCCTGCTTTAAAAAATTTATTTAGAGCATTTTGTTGTTTTTTGACAGAAAACGACAATTGCTTTTTTTGTCTGTTAGCGTGACCAGACAATTTTCGCTTGGACAACATTATATCTATATATATAAAACAAAGTCGGGTTAGTTACACCATTTATAACTGAAGAACAGCTGGACCGATTTTTATGATCTTTCTTTTGTTGAGTTTGACTCCGTTCCGAATAGCATAATAACTATTAAAACATTGGAAAAATTCACCAACAAAAAAGTTATCAAGAAAATTCATTTTCTCATATATTTAGTACATTTTGTTTTTTTTTATTTTGTTCGTCTCAATACAGTGGTGATTTAGGAAAAAAGAAAAGTCAGAAAACTCAAAAGGGAAGCCCCAAAAATCTAATAAAAAAAAACTTTTTTTTATATGAATTTTGTAGGTGTAGTTTCTATGTGACGAGTGGTGCAGTGGTTAAAGCGTCGGCGCTTGGATTGCAAGGTACTGGATACGATTGCGACTGGAGGCTGCATCTACATTGCTATTTTATTTTTTTCCAATTTTTTTTATTTTATCTACTTAGCTTATAATTCATGATGGAAATGGTGGATTATTTTTCATCGATGCGCCCGGTGGAACTGGCAAGGCATTCCTCATATCATTGATTTTGGCCACTGTTCGTGCGAGATCCAATATTGCTGTAACAGTTGCTCAGTGTTGAAATTGTCGTTAGACCTTCAATCGGCTGAAAACCCGACTTACAACATTGCGAAACATTCAGCAATGGCGAAAGTTTTGGTAGCAGTAAAATCATCATCGATTATGAATGTACAATGGCGCATTTGAAGCATTCAATCGAACTATGAAAGATCTACGCAATGACTCAAGATGTTTTGGAGGCGCAATGATTCAACTGTCTGGCGATTTCCGTCAAAAAATACCAGTGATTCCAAGATTGACCGCTGTCGATGAACTAAACGCTTACTCAAATCATCGACTCTGCGTGGCACTATTTGATGAAACTTTAGCTGACGACAAACATGCGAGTTGCATTGTTAAACCAGAGATAACCTAACAGAGATATTTCATTCTATGTAAACGTAAAAATTTAAACTGCGAGTTCATTTTCTGTAAATAACCGCAAACAACCAAAAATATTTTGTTTTTTTGCGTAAACGTATACGCAGTTTAACGAAAAATGACAGATACAACGATGACATTGGAATTGTCAGAAATATATTTTGTTTTCATTTTTTGGCTCGAACGAAAAATCTAATTTGATTGTCTGTGGTTAAACGATCCATCTGCCGAAGATTTCTCCAAGCAATTGTTGACTATCGGTAATGGCCGTGTTCCGGTCGACAAATCGAACAGATTGTTTTCGTTTCCTCAGAACTTTTGCAATTTTGTCTCAACGAAGGACGAGCTCATCAACAAAGTGTTCCCGAACAATATTACTAACCACAAAAATCACAATTGGGTGAGTGAACGAGTAATTCTTGCGGCAAAGAACAAAAATGGAGATCACTTAAATTTCACAATTCAAAATCTAATCGTCGGTCCACTTCATTCCTTCAAATCTATCGACTGTGTGACAAACAAAGACGAATCAACCAACTGTCCAACTGAATTTTTAAACTCATTGGATCTGGCTGGCTTGCCCCCGCACAATTTACAACTGAAAGTTGGTGTGTTGCCGGTAATCATCATGCTACGAAACCTGAATCAACCAAAACTATATAACGGAACGCGTTTTATTTTGAGAAATCTCAAGGAAAGTTCAAAGGTGAGGAAGTTCTCATTCCGAGAATTCTGATGATCCCAACCGATATGCCATTCGAGTTTAAACGAATTCAATTTCCGATTCGTCTTGCATTCGCCATGACGATCAACAAATCACAAGGCCCATACTTGAGTGTTTGTGGCCTGAATCTAGAAAATGAATATTTCTCTCACGGCCAATTGTACATAGTGTAACATTCAGATGTTCCAGCAAGCTAATAATAAGATCGTGGATTCTATGTTTGGTTAGTGTTTTTTTTTATTTGTTGATTTTCTCACTCCGTAGAAAAGCACTCAATATATCGCCCTTAAGTTGATAATTTTTAGTATAATTGCATAATTTGAATATTGTAGGGTAGATGGTGATGATCTTGGTTTATGGCGATATTTTTTTTTGTTTTGCTGATGGCAATAATAAAAAAAAAAAAAGAAGAACAAGACGAAGAAGGCCCGTAAAATTAATTTCCAATAATTCTTGTCATTCGCTTTGAAACCTTGCACATAATACATTATCGTATTTAACAGTGCAGTACAGTAGTGCAGTGACACAGCTAAAATTAAAACAATAATTGTAGAATAGCATTTGCTAATTTAAACTGTGAAATTAGTGTGTTTTTACGTATATATCGCGGATAAATAATTTGTTGCCAACGGATTATATGCAATAAATACCACTGAAGACAAGAGTGTTTTGCTGCTTGTTGTTGTTAACGATAATTAATCGTCGCGGAAGGACAGGTAATATACATTCCATTTTTTTTTATTGCGATATTTAGCTTTGCCATTGTCAACTTATGTTATAATTTTTTTTTAATTCGAGTAATGTTGGCTTAATAAGTAATCCGTTGTCGAAAAAGTGTCATTTATTATTCTCTTTTACTTTGTATAGTGCCAAGTTAAAGTGGAATATAAAACTACCGGCCGCGCCTTATACGGGGTTTTTCCGCGACAGTTGTTTTTACCGGATTGCTATCGTGACTCGCAAGCTGCTCGAAACGATCGTAGCTAATATCAACGGACTAGGATATTTACAACTGGGAGCGTTTATTAACACGCGCATTCGATCACGTTGGTTGTGCTCAGCGGTATTCTATAAATATTCGCGGGATATAAAATTATCGGTCATACAAAAAAAAAAAAAATAACGGAGTCGATCTTTGTCATTACTACACGTACTAGATCATCATTATCACTAACGGATCTATATAATATAATCAGCTAAGTGGATCAAAATTTATTACGTGGCTTACACGCCACAGAAAGTATTTATATATATATTACATTCATTATATTATTTTTTTTGCATATTATATTTATTTAAATTTATATATGTATATATAAACATATAAATAGTCATACATAAGTATGTCTATTTAGTTACTTCTATTTCAAGTCTGTCTGTACCAATATTTTGCATGCTATTTATTACTTATATTATTACTTATGTTTTATCATACATTTATACCATATATTAAGTTACGTCTTATGATTAATAAGAAAATGGACCGCGGATCCTTATAATGTTTTTTTCTCTAAAATATGATTTACCTCTCTATTATTGCTACTTTTATGTATTTATAATAATATACTGCTGTATATGAATATTGTGTAAGAATTTAATTGTAAAGCTGTTATACTAATAATTATTGATATAATGCTAAATTGTTGATTTCATTAGTGTATTTCTCGATCATCGGCTTTAATATTTTATCGGTATTTGATTTTATTGATGGTCCAGATTATGTACTTAGCTTGTTCGAATATCACGATGTGTAGATAAACTTATTCTTTTTAGATAGCATGGGCTGACACAGAGTCAACTGTTAATGGGGCAAATCAAAATTATAAGCATGATTGTGCCAATGGGGAGGGCGGAGGCTCGTGGTCTGAAACATCCTTGACCACATAACAGTAAAACATAAATGGCTATAGTGACTAAACTTAGTATTTTGTTAAATAGTGTAAGCGGTTCTCATTTACAAATTAATTAATTTTTAATCAATTTATTTCAAGGACATTTGTCAATCAATAGTACAGTGCAATGTGTAAAAATGTCAATGTGTAGTATGTAGTAGTGCAGCATTTCCAGTTTTCCGTGGTTGGTGACAAGAACTACGCCCACCTTCTTTGCTCTAGCCGGCAAATGTGCTGCAAGTCACTGATGTGTAGAACCACGGAGAAATTCTGTCAACGAAGTGATAAATATCTGACCAACTTGTTGTGTTTCAGTCGCACATTGGTTTGCACTAAGTCGTTTCGTTACAATAGCATGTTCACGTATCGGCAAACGATCCGCTTTGTTCGTTCTCGCACCTGACAATAAAACAAAAAATGTCGTATATCAGAAGATTTTTTACTGAAGGGAATCGACCCTATTGCAACCTACTAAAGAAATAGTTTAAAAGGAAGTAGTGCAACAATGCTACGCGAATCATTTCGAATCAATTCAATAAAACGAAAGCCTTGCTGCCACGTGAATTACATTCATTTCAATGTAATTAAAATATATTTCATTTTGATTGAATTTAATTAATTTGGAGTATTCCAAAACCTTAATTAAGCTATAATAACTTTAAACAACATTTATTGATTTTGAGGCGGTACGAAGTTCGCCGGGTCAGCTAGTTTAGATATAAAAATGCACCAAACACAACAAAAACAGTTCAAAAAATGAATAAAAATTTAATTACAAATCAAATATTTACCAAATATTATTTTTTTTTGAAAAATCACATTAATAATTGCATATGCACCACTGAAAGTCTCACTCACTGAACTGAACTGTCCGTTGCTTTTTGCTTATATAAATATAACGTGAGTATTTTTATTCTGTTTCGCCAATCGCCTGTTTCTAAATTGTGAAATAATAAATGTATGAGGCCGGATTTAAAAGCAAATAGTACGTATAAGTTCCTTTGTCTTTCGCACAGGATTTTCATATGATTTTATTGTGTATCTCACTCATTTCGTTTGTTGTTTTTACTTCGTTTTTAATTTTTTTGTAATGAAATGAAACAAATGATTTCGCTACTCGTTAACCGTTGTTAGTACATAGTTTAATACATTTTTGATTTTGTGCATATTTCGGTTTATTTGGTCTTATACTTTATTTTTGATTTTTCTTCAATTAGTTTTAGTTCATTAACAATAGTAGAATGAGAAGTATGATTTTCGCTGCCCGAACATTTTTTTCAGATTTACGTAAAAAATATTTTTCCGTTTTATTTTTTTTTTACAGTTTGTGGAAACTAGGATTCTTGGAATTAAGTTTTCGGAATTTTTATTAAATTATTAAAATAATTTTACTTCTTATATTTGTAATAATAATGATATAAAAATTAGTTATGAATTTCCAATTTTGTGAATGTGATGAATATCTTGACGACATCACAAAACTTAACTTTTTTAATACAATACTTTTCCTCCAGACAATCATGAACAACAATCATATGAAACTTATTTATTATTTTATAAAAAATATACATAATTAAAATTTGCATACAATTTTAATCACATCATTATTTTTAACTTCACATCATCAGTAAATAAAAATATGATTGATTCAGTTTTATTCAATGCATCTGTTTTGAATAAAAAATAAAAATTATATTACAAATCCAACATTTTAAAAATGCAATGTACCACTCAAAAAATTTTCAGCACAGAATTTTAACACTGTTAAAATTCATATGCAATAGTTCATAGTTCATATGCAAAGCAAAAATATCAATAAAAATCCCCCACTATTCCTTATATAAAAACAACTCGCTCATGAACAGTATTCTGTGCAATGCATTTATTCTGTGCATTGTGCAAACGGAAAGTGTAAACACAAAATTGAGAGAAACCGACGTGGAAAAAATGACTTGCTGTTTTTTTCTATTCCCCTTTTTCTATATTGAATACTCTTTATTTGCTCTCCATTATTAGGCATATTATTTTTTAATTATCTATGTATGCGTAAAATTATGTTCATTCAAAATCCACGCAAGTGTATAAATACAAGCCGTTGCACTTGCGCACAGAATAAAAATACTGTTCATGACTTCATGAGCGAGATGGTTTTATATAAGGAATGGTGGGGAATTTTTATTGATATTTTTTCTTTACATATGAACAACGTTAAAATTCTGTGCTGAAATGAAAATATTTTTGTGTATATGGTAATGTAATGACTGTAAAGCTATTCTGAAAATTTTAATAGAGTTGAGCAGTATAGTAAAATGTAATTTAAAATTATATATTTTCTAATAAATAAATTTTTTTTAAAATATATTGGCACCCTGAAATGTTTGCGCCCCGGCAAGCTGTTCATACTGTTCTACGGAAGGGCCGGCCCTGAGTCGAGAAAAAAAATATAGGGAGTTTTGTGATCAAAAAATGTTACACTTGCTCCATGCTCACCTGTAAGCAAAAATTTACAATTTATGAAAACTTTTGATCCACTCGAGCGATTGTTCTCAAATTTTGCACCAATTAATACTTTTTAGCAGCCGAGAAAAAACAGAGGAGTTTAATGATCAAAAAACGTTTCTCCTTCCCCATGCTCACCTGTAAGGATACATTTACAATATATGACAACTTTTGATCCTCTCGAGTGATTGCTTCCCAATTTTGCACCAATTCGTTTTAGTACCCGAGAAAAACATAGAAGTGATTAAAAATACTACTCCTTCCCCATGCTCACTTGCAAGAAGGTATTTACATATATATGCAAACTTTGATCCACTATAGCGAGTCCTTATATATTTAGCACGAACACATTTTGGCAGCCGAGAAAAACCGTGGTAGTGTTAACAAATAATTTATATGTATCAATATTTGTTGTATATCGACCGTAACTATTACACGATATAGCCACCTGGAATGCCTTCTCATATCTAGAAATTGAAGAGAGGATCATCAGTAATGCTCCTGCGGAATCTGGATCGCCAAAACTATGAAATGAAACACGGTTCCGTGTCGAAAGTCTTTTGCCGGAGACGTATTCGTACCTCGCATACCATTGATATCAACCGACCGGTCATTCAGCTTCAAAACAAGTCCAGTTCCCAGTTAGACTGTGAATTTGGAAAGTCCTTGCTTCTTTCATGACTACAAATAATTTTTGTATAACCCGGGCAAAGCCGGGTACTTCAGCTAGTTTCAGATAAATAAACAAATTCAGGTACACAAAATAAAATAAAGGAACAAAATAAACTGAACTCAATAACTGAACTATAATTTTCTTAAATTAACCTATTATTTTGGTTAATGAAAATTAGCATATCCACATTTTTGGCTTTAATCCTTGAGCGTCGGTCTGATACTAATTGTCCTGTGAGTTGTCTGTGAGTTTGGTTTACAGCTACATACATACTCGTACATCGTCATCTCATTTTGCAAATAAACACAACAGAGCCTGATGATTATAAAGCTCTAGCTAACAAATTAAATTCTGAAGTCACCAGTGGTATACCTACGAGGATAAAAATGATCGAACAATTAAAGGAATGGCAAGAGGTCTCGATCCAACTTGTTCAAAAGATGAAATTATTGAGGACCTGCAAAACAAAGGCCTGAAAATAATCGATGCAGTCAACATCATCAGAAAAGATGGACGAGAAAACAGGAAGAGAAATGTTGAAATCATGAGAAGATGTCTCCCACTACTATTCATGCTAACTTTCGACAACCAAGAAAAAATCGAAAGTATTTATAATATTAAGGCTACCTCAACCTCAAAGTTAAAATAGAAATACTGAGAAAGGTCACTCGACTAATACCCCAATGTAAAAACTGCCAAGATTATAATCATTCACAAAAGTACTGCCATCGTGAAGGAAGATGTGTTAAATATGCAGGAAAACACGCAGGAAACGACTGCGTAGTTCCTCGAAATACAACAACGAAGTGTATCAACTGTAATGGCCAGCATCCAGCCAACTATCGAGGATGTGATTAACAGTAGAACTACAAAAAATGAGAGATAAATCACGCAAACCAGATACACCAAGAAATATACAATCTAGAAAAAAACCACGGAGCCTAAATCGCCAACTATTAATTTTAACATACAAAGAGAGCGTGTAAATGAAAACGTTACTGAAAGCAACTAAAGAATCTTAAAAGACCCAAACTTCAGGTTCCTTCAATTAAAAATAAATAAAATTGGGCTCGAAATGCTAAAGAAATACCGACTGTTTGCAAATCACCTTGAAAAAACATTCTAACCTTACCCCAAACAAACGGAAGAGGATGAAATCACCCCGATAAATAAACAGGATGAAATAAAAATTAGTAACATTGAAAGAGCTAAAATGGGAAATCAAGAATAATCTGAATGCGCATGAAGCTACAGGATATGATCTTATAACGGGTCATATAATAAAAGTGTTACCGGAGAAAGCGTTGGGGAAACTAGTGCATATATAATTAATACAGCATTTCGACTAAGATATATACCAAGACAATGGAAAGTTGCAGAAGTAATTATGATACTTAAGCCGAACAAACCTCTTAATGATAAAGCTTCATATAGGCCAATTTCTCTGCTACTAACATTATCGAAACTATTTGAAAAGGTTCTTCTTAAAAGACTAAAATCAATTATCGAAGAAAGGAATCTTAACCCCTCACATCAGTTTGGATTTAGGGAAAAACATTCTACTATAGAACAAGTAGCGCAAGCATTCGACAAAGTATGGCACCAGGGGTTAGAATTCAAACTTCATTGAGATCTTCCGAAGCAATTTTTCAAATTTTAAAATCATATTGTACATATCAGAGAGGCACTTCCGAGTAAAGTATGAGAATGAATACTCCCAACTAAAAAGAATAACAGCAGGAGTACCACAAGGGAATATTCTTGGGCTAATCCTTTATCTCCTATACGCTAGAGATAGACCAACTATACAGAAACAACAATGGCGACTTTTGCCGATGACACGACAATACTTGCAACAGCAAAGAATATCAATGACTCCACTAGTAAACTACAGATGGCTACTAACCAGATATGTAATTGGACAAAGAAATGGCGAACCAAATTAAATGAAGCAAAATCAATCCAAGTGAACTTTACAAATGTAAAAGTTAATCATATAGCAATAATGATAAACTCGATAGTAGTACCACATGCAAATACTAATAAATATCTCGGCATGACTTTAGATACTAAACTTAGATGGAAGGGACACATAAAAAAGAAGAGAGAAGAATTAAACATAAAATTTAGAAAAATGCATTGGCTCTTAGGGAGACAATCTTAGCTAGCGATCCATAACAAACTGCTGCTATACAAACAAATTCTAAAACCTGTATGGACATATGGTAGCCAATTCTGGGGTTGTGCCAAGAAGACAAACATCAAAATCATACAAACAGTTCAAAATAAAATCCTGCGATGTATTTTTAATGCACCGTGGTACATTCGAAACGACAACCTCCATCGATAACTAAAGATCGAGCTTGTCATTGATAAAATTAAGCATCATGCAACAAAACACCTACAACGTCTGCACCAGCATGAAAATCTAAACATTCGCTGTATGCTCCCAAGCCCAACAGTCTCTCGAAAATCTTTGATGTTCTGTCGTTTAGCGATTTATTAGACTTTGGAATCATTATGATTTCCGTTACTTTCTACTGTCTCGGAACATAACATAGTCTAAAAGTAGCATTAATTATGTGCTATAGTTTTCTTAATGCTTTTTCTGGTAGAGCTTTGATTATTTGCCCCGTTATCAAGTCGTATCTGCAGGGGCTTTTTTATCTCTGAGATTTTTTTTTCTTCTTGTTTGATTTCTTTCAGAGTAACTGGTAGCACAGATGCCTCGTCTACTTTGCTTATAGTTTAAATATTCATTATCCCCTTGTTCAGTTGATGGTTTGTAGGTGTTCGACAAACAGATGAGCTTTTTGTTTATCGCTGTGAGCACAGGTTCCATCAACCATTCTAATGGGTGGCACTTGCATTTTAGGTCTTTTAAAACCTTTGGTGGCTTTCCACAGGGAATAGTCTGTGTCAGGTTTACTTGTAAGATTACTTAGGAAACTTGGGACTGAATCATTCTTAATCTTCTTTCTAGGTAGTTTAAGTTTGTTGCACAAGTTGTTTAGGATAATTTTGTCTTCAGGGGCTCTAGTTCTCTGCCAAGCCTTACTAGTTCTTCGTTTTTCGTTAGCCAACTCTCTCACTTCAACTGGATAGTATATACTATTTTGTAATATTTATTGCTGATCAGTAGTAGTTTCCCAGGCCGCTTTTTGTACACTTTCAATGAGGTTCTCCAGTTCTTCTTCTACCATGTTAGCGTTCGAGATCTGCACCTGTAGATTGACGCTTTCTTCGACTAGCTGTCGAAAGAATTCCCAGTTTGATTTGTTATTTGTTAGTCTTGGAGTGTTTCCTTTCCTTATTACCGTGTCACTTATTGTCATTAAAATTGGAGAATGGTCTGACGATAGCCGTTCTTCATTTTCAACTGTGTTTCAATTTTACTGTCGTGAGGTTCGGACGTAAAATAAAACAAGCGAAAAGTGCAGTGTTAGTGCTTTTTATTTTGTTATATCGATTTTTTCAATCGTGTGAATGGTTTTATAATTAAATACACACGGTGCAAAAAAAACTAAAATAAAAGTGTAACTTGATAAGTGATTAAGTGATGGTGTAAACATGAAGGTGCTAATTTCCCCAAAAAAGACTTCTTCGGACATCGGACGCCGAACACAATCTACAACAAACTTGAACCAGTCTAATGTAGAAAATATTGCAAGTGCAAGTGCATATCAAGTGGGCAAAGTTCAACACAGCCCAAAGAAATCACCTATGCCTATGATTAAAAGTGCTTCTTCAACAGAATTAATTATACCACAGCTTAAAAATAAAAATCAAAACCGCGAAGAAATTAATGTATCAGCGAATTTAACAATGCTAAATGAAAACAATAGCAATGAAATCAGTGCGACGAACTTTAGTGACCGTGGTCAGTGTTCAATCAGTGTTCAGTCAGTGTTCAATCTAAAAGAAAACGTAGCCCGAGATCTGCCCAGTTTGCTGGCAGGAGCAAAGTGTCACGGTCTGAACAAGGTGTTAATCAAATACCTCTTAACAACCGATTCTCTAGTTTAGAGGTCGTTGACCCCAACGCAGCGCCGACTTTCAAAAATGAGAAACCGCCCCCGATTTATCTAAGGGAATCATCTAACAATAATCTGGTTAATAACATCGCAACATTAACAGATTCAAAATTTTATATTGCCCCGCTCAAAAGAGGTAACATAAATGAAACAAAGATTCAAACACTCGAAATCGCTGGCTTCAGAGCCCTTGTTAAACATTTTGATGAAGTTGGTAAAAAATATTACACATACCAGCTAAAAAGTCAAAAAGGGCTGACTGTTGTGCTAAGAGGAATTGAAAGCTACGTAGATGTTAGCGACATACAAGCTGCGCTTGCTGCGGAAGGTTTCCATGTCAAATCTATTGGTAATATAGTAAACCGTGAGAAGGTACCTCAACCAATGTTCCGTTTGGAACTAGAGCCAGAAGAAGAAAAGTCAAAAGGAGTTCACAAGATTTACAAATTAAAATATTTATTACATCGTAAAATAGTAATTGAAGAACCTAAGAAGAGGTCTGGACCAGTCCAATGCATAAAGTGCCAAGAATATGGACACACGAAAGCATACTGCACCTTAAATGAAGTTTGTGTTATTTGCGGTGAACTCCACGACTCCAAACAGTGTGACAAGTCTCGCAATGACCCATCTGTGTTACGTTGTAATAACTGCGGCGAAAATCATACTGCAAACTATAGGGGTTGCGCAGTGTATCTGGACTTAAAACGAAAAATAAACCCTAAAATGAGAGCTGAGCAACGAATGCTCAACATGCAATTTAATCAGAGGGCCGTGTTTCCAAAAAATACAATAGTCACCAAACCAACGAATGCAAACACACAAAAAGATAACTTGGAGACGTTTGCCAGCAGTTTTGCACAGCCAGGTGTTTCTTACGCAAGTTGTTACGACTGTATGGTAGCAACGACGATTTTTGTGTTATTATATTCACCCCGGTTGTTGTCTTCGTTTCGCCCATCTTCTCTTATGTTTTTATTCACCTCTGTGTTTGTCTGTTAAATTGTGCGCTGAACGCACCCGCGACTTTTGTTTTGTTCCCCATCGTTTGGTGGCGCAGTGGTGAAGAGAAGACGGGAAAGAGAGAACAATGCGCATCGAGTGTGTGCAAAGTAAAACGTTTTGGAAAAAATGTTTTTCTTATATGTCTCTCTTTTGTACCAACGAAAATTTGATATAAAGGAGAGACAGAGAAGAGAGATTAATTTCTTCTAAAACGTTTTTACGAGTTGTGCGGCGCTCGAATGTTTTTTTATTATGGCAGTCGAGTTTTGATTTTTGTAAAGAAAATTCGAGTTTGTTTTGATTTTTTTTACGAAAAAGTTCGGTTGGTGATTTTTTGATAGAAAAGTCGAGTTGAGTTTTTGGAAACAAAATAAATAAAAAAAAAAATAATTCAAGTTGGAATTTTGGATAAATTCAAGTTGTTTCTTTTAAATCGAGTTTTTTTGATAAAATGTAAACGAATTTTATGTTAAAATAAAACATTTTTTTTTGTTAAAAATTATAAAATAAAGTTGGTGATTATAAACATTTGTAAAAATTTATTTCCTACGAATGATTTGGCTGTGTTTTCGCGAATCGGTCATTCTATATTCCGTTGTACAGCAACAAGATTGATGAAATTTGTCTTTAATATATGTGCAAAAAGAAAAATGTATATATAATATACAGTTTGTGGTTCTGTTGGATTTATAAACAGGGATTGTGAGCAAAAGAGTATAAATATAAAACAAGAATTTAGTGAAAAATATTCAGCTCAATTGTACGTGGTTGCATGTTAGTGAAAACAAATCACACGCATTAATATCTTATTTTGAAAATACGAGTGTTTCAATAAGCGGATAAAACGAGGTACAGAGTGACCAACCTCGAGCGCATTAATTTGGTGCGGTGCATCAAAGCGATAGTGTGTTGTGGTTGTAGTTATAAGGGGTGGCCAGTTGAGGCCACTCAAATATTTTTTTTGATTTTTGAGGCGAGGCAACGCCCAACTTTTGGCGGCCGATCAAGGCGAAAGGACGCCCAACGGTTGTTATAGTGCCCAACCAGCCAAGCGCTCGAGTGCAAGGCGGGAGCCGCCCCACGACGGCACCAAGGCCGCATCGGTGGGGTAACGGCACATCAAGCCGCAACGGTCCGGGTGTGGCAAGGTCACCTGTGGCATGACGGCCGCGCAAGGCCGCAACCCATGGTTTTATCGGGGAGAGGCCCCGCAACACCAACGGCACCAAGGCCGCAACAGTTTATATAATTAATTAAGGTACAATTTTTTTATTTTTAATTTTTTATTATTTTCTTAAATTTTTTTTGTTAAATTTAAATTTGAAATTTTGTAATCGAGCGCCGCACAGCGGGTGCGCGCTCGGTGCGTATGTCTTTCTCTCTCTCGTTCTCTCGCATCGTTGTGCGGTGAAGTGGGAAGCTGTTTTTCTTTGTTTTGTTGTTGTTTTTTCTTCTATAGTAAAATGAATTACTAAGTTTTTCGGTCGGTATGAGGGTAGCGGAGACTCCCTCTGTGTCGGTTTAGTGTTTGCGGCCCCTTGGTGCCCGCATCCAATTCCGTAACCAGGGCTTGGCCCTGTTTGAATTCGGATGGATGCGCGCACCAAGGCACCTCTACCTTTATCATTTTTTTTTATGTTTTTATTTATTATTTGATTATCTGCTGTTCGTTCCTCAGGTTCCGGCCGACGAATTTCGGTGGAACTTGGTTATTATTATTATTATTCGTGTTTTTCTCCTCCTAAATATCTGTAATCACGGTGTAAGCCAGGAGCCCATGCAAGCCTCAAACCCCACGACCTTAGCACTTCTCCCTGAGAACGTAGCCGGCAAAAATCACCGTGGAGGCCTCTGCATGCGCTTAGTGAAATCTGCAGGTTGGCAGTAGCCAGCCTGTAACAAAGTATTCTAAAAGGTAACAAACCGAAACCAAAAGTTCATGTTAATGAGGAGGAACTAAACATTCATACCATGGTAAATAAATTAACCGAGACCATTCAAAGTTTCATGATGATGATGGAAAGACAAATGAGCATGATGATGCAAAATATGAATACGCTTATGCAAATTATAGTCAAAAATCACAAATGACATTTCTAAAAATAGCTATTTGGAATACCAACGGGCTCTCGCAACATAAAGCTGAGGTACAAACCTTTCTTATCGAACAAAATATAGACATCATGTTAATATCTGAAACACACTTCATAAAACAAAATTTTTTTAATATTACCGGCTATTCCGTTTATGACACCAAACATCCGGATGGAAAAGCACACGGCGGCACTGCAGTCTTAATAAAAAGAAGATTAAAGCACTACGAGCTCCAGAAATATGCTAAAATCACATTCAAGCTACAACTATCAGTTTGGAAGAATGGTCTGGGAAATTTTTAATATCGGCTGTCTACTGCCCACCGAAACACGCAATTAAAAAACAACAATTTATCGATTACTTCAATCAGTTGGGAATCAAATTTCTAGCAGGGGGTGATTACAACGCTAAACATGTGCAATGGGGTTCGAGGTTGACGTCCCCAAGTAGCACCAAATAACTTTATAGTTTTATGACCAAATCCCGACGTCGGTGCAACCGCTAGAAACATGAAAAATTAGACATTTTGAACTTAAAACTAAAATTTCTTATCTATCGGTCGGTCCGACCACCATACGACGGTATCTTTTACCAGTCAGTATCAAGTTATTTTTTATCGAGTTGGCCAACTTATTTCACATTTTCTAACTATTATCCGACTACTGTAACTTAATGGTCATTATTTACCCACGTGCCGACTCTTTAGTTTACCGGTCGTTTTACCCGATATTTAATGACCAGTTGGTGACTTTATTGTCATTTAAAAACTGAAATCCAACTAAAATAAGTTATTTGATATATGCACGACGACGAAATAACATTTTTCACGTATCACAATTTTGTTGACTCGCTTGACAATTTTATCGAGAATATTATATATCGACAAACGTCAAATGTACAAAAATTTATTATTTATAAATAATTAAATATGGATCATTTTAAATTAAAAAGAAGCCATTTAAACATTCGACATTATTTTTCCGGCAAGTGAAATTTTACTTAAACAAACCCTTAAATCTAAAAGTCAATAGAAAAAGTAATTTTGACAATTAAGTTAAAAAAATAACCAAGTTGTTGCCAGAGTGACAAATTTGTTGGGAAAATAGTTTATTTGATTTTGAAATAACTTTTTTGTGTTTTTTGAGTCTTTATTATAACCTTTTTGTCATTTTCATTTACATTATGAAACTCGCCATTTTTTCTTTAGCTTTCATTAAAAATTATTTACTTCTGAAAAACAAAATTTGTTATTTTGATAATTTTCATGACTATATGTCAATATAGTATCATAATTTTAATGACGGAGATGTTTTTGAACAGATTTTCTCTGCTTTTAGAGTAATTTAATCATATTTATTTATTTTTATTTTTTTGAAATATCAACTTATGTTTTAAAATAAAGAAATTATGGAAGCCCGTAAGTTTTGAGTTGGGAGACAGGTACATATTTACTATAAAACTAAATTTGTTTGAAAAAATAAGCCGTAATTAACACCAAATTTGAATTATAAGTTTAACAATGATTCTATAAATTTTAATTTTTATAAAGAACCTTTCAAAGTAGGAACATTTGACATTTGTATTTTTTTATAAAACAAGAAAAAGAAATAAATAATGTTATGAAAAAGACAGCACGATTATTTACATATATTGAAAAAAAAGGTTCCCTCTCCACAAAATATAATCCGAATGACGGACAAAATTAGGTTTTTTACGAACGTAATAGTTGTATAAGCGACTCACATCTAACTAAAATTTCAGTCATTTGAAAAGAAAAATAGTGGTTATTACGACGTTATAACAACCTAAGATTTATTCCCCAATACCGTTGTAGCACCGTTACCATACCGTTGTACCAACGTCGGCTAGCCGACCACTAGTCATTCAGCTAACGGCGGTACGACGTTATCCCAACCCATTTGTGCTACTTGGGTCACCCAAGGGCAAGCAACTTTACGAAGCAATAAACGAGAAAAACCTAGATTATTTATCATCTGGACACCCCACATATTGGCCTACAGATAGAAAGAAAATTCCTGATTTAATAGATTTCTGTGTAATACGAGGAATAGCACGCAACAATGCTCAAGTCGTTGACTGTTATGATTTATCATCAGATCACTCACCAATAATAGTAACACTAAGTACCCAAGCATTAAAAACTGAACCTCCCCAACGTTTAACAAACAAACTAACGAAATGGGTTCTCTATAGAAACATAGTAAATGTGAATTGTCATCTCAATGTTCCACTTCGCACACCAGAAGACATTGATGCCGCGATAGAAAACTTAAGTCAAATAATGGAAATGGCTGCAAAAAAAGCTACTCCGGTGAACAAAAATTCCGAAAATAATACAAGGCTTTCAAGTAACATTCAAAAATTATTGGCAGAGAAGCGGGCAATTCGGCGGCTGTGGCAGCTTCACCGATCTCCTTTGCATAAATGGAAATTAAATAGAGCTATTAAAGCTCTGAGAGAAGCAATTCGGGAAGAACAAAATCTAGGAATACAGAATTACCTAAGTGAACTCACAGCAACAGAAAAAACCGATTACTCACTGTGGAAGGCAGCAAGAAATTTAAAAAGGCCAGAGATATCGAACCCACCGATACGGAAACCAGATGGTCACTGGGCCAGAAGTGACTTAGAAAAGGCCATCGCTTTCTCTAACCATCTACAAAAAGTGTTCACCCCAAACGAACAAAATAACGATTGTGTACTACCACAGTTTACGAGGGACGAGTCGAACCCAAACCCCGTAAAATTTAAATGGAAATGCGTCAAAACGGTTATCAAAAACAGTATAAATCCTAAGAAAGCGCCAGGTCATGATCTAATAACTGGAAAAATGATCAAAGAATTACCAGATAGATGCATAAAATATATAACATATATTTTTAACGCGATTATGAGATGTGGATACTTTCCCCAAAAATGGAAAATATCTCAAATTATCATGATTCGTCAGCCAGGTAAAGACGAAACCCAAGTCTCGTCGTACAGGTCAATAAGTCTACTTCCGATTATTTCAAAGCTTTTTGAAAAGATGCTACTACAACAACTAATACCTATACTAACTGAAGGTCGCATAATACCAGATCACCAATTTGGATTTAGAGAGCAACACGGCACAATAGAACAGGTGCACAGAATTGTAAATACAATTAAATTTTCCTTAGAAGAAAAGAAATATTGCTCGGCAGTTTTCTTGGATATTGCGCAAGCTTTCGACAAAGTATGGCATGAAGGATTAAATTACAAAATTAAAACTCTTCTGCCTAGCCAATTTCATTCAATTCTTGAAAACTACTTAGCCCAAAGGATGTTCCAGGTGAAACAAAATACGGCCACTACTGATCTAGCCGAGATAAAGGCAGGAGTACCGCAAGGTAGTGTATTGGGACCTGTGCTATATTTGCTATTCACAGCTGACTTACCAATAACTGAAAAAATTGTCACTTCAACTTTTGCTGATGACACAGCTATATTATTTTCGCACAAAAATCCTCAAACAGCATCGAGAGAATTACAAGAACATCTACACAAAATATAAGACTGGTTAAAAACTTGGCGGATAAGGACGAATGAATGTAAATCAACACATGTAACATTCACATTAAATAAACGTACATGTCCAGGAGTAAAATTAAACAATATCACAATTCCTCAACAAACAAACGTCAAATATCTCGGTCTTCATCTCGATAGAAGATTGACATGGAAAAAGCACATTGAAACAAAACGCAATCAATTAAAAATAAAATTTTCTAAAATGTACTGGATAATCGGTAGAAATTCGAAACTCTCTCTAGACTGCAAGGTTCTACTATACAAAGCGATCCTAATCCCCATATGGACATATGGTATCCAACTATATTGTACAAAGAATGCAAGCAAAGATACTTCGTAACATTACAAATGCCCCTTGGTATATTCGAAACAGCAACATTCATAGAGATTTAGGAATCAAAACTGTTAAAGAGACAATTAAATCATGCAGTCTAAAGTACCAACTGAAACTAGAATCACACCCTAACGAATTAGCTAGAGAACTACTAAGGCAACCGAAATACAGACGGCTGCGCAGGGCAGATCCTCTAGATTTAATTAACTGAGAAATATAATCTAATAATTACGTGCATGATGAGCTAACACACTAAAATTAAGTAAATAATAATAATTTAATAATAATAATGCATAATGATATTAAGTATTAACATAGGTTAAGGCTTAATTTAAAATAAAATATAGTTTTTAAGATTTTCACACTTCTTGTTGTTTCGTATAAAGAAAGATTCAAGAATAAAGCCTTTGGCAATAGTTACAAAAAAAAAAAAAAAAAAAAATTCAACTGCTAATTATTTTTCGGTGATATCTCTTGATATATAGAAATCCAGAAGGTCAGGAATTTTATTTGGGTCCGTAGGCCAGTAGATTGGCTTTCCTACTGGAGTGAAAAATGAGTGAGCGATACACACATAGCAACTACCAAGTAATAATCTCCGAAGCTTGCGGTTCCTAATAGAAGACAACCGACGAAAATATGTCGTTGTACTTGATAGAAAACAAAAGCATCTTTTGTTGGTAAAAAACGGCTAAAAATAGAGCCCAAATTTTGTAGGCCGTCACAAATGCCCCTGAAACAGATATGTCTAGAAGAGTAGGTAACCGTCGTCATGCTATGTGTTGGTGGCATGAGCATATCGCATATTTTAATTCACAAATGCTTCAAAGCAAGGAGGGAATATCAGGATTCAATGCGTAGAGAGGCTGAAGATTTTCGACATGGTTACTGCAGTGCTCGATTGAGCTCAAATCTGCTATAAAGTTGAACAAGTGGAAATGATTTAGTCAGCTGTGCGAACAAGTCAATAGAGAGTCGTAGGGTCGGCATTACCAAACGGTAAAAACAAAGGTGAAACGCAATTATTTTAACCTTTGTACTTGCTCAAATATGATGCACAATATTGCAACTTGTTTGTTCGTGAGCGGAAACTGCAGAAACGGTCAACGCTTATAGGAAAGTTGGTAATAATTAGGCACTGAACTGATCGCTAATGTCTTCGATTCCTGCTTAAGCGAAGGTGTATTTTCCGATAGGTGGAAGCAGCAAAGGTTAATATATAATTTATTATAAAATAATGTCGAAGGGCCGAATATCAAAGGGCCGAATGTCGAATGACCAAATGTCGATGGACTGAATGTCGAAGGGTCGAATGTGTCAAAGGGCCGAATGGGCCGATTTTTTTTTGTTTTTAGAAATGTAATTTTTTAAATTTGTTGTTTTATGGAATATTTTGTAATTTTTTTTTATTAAACATAAGCTCATTTTCGTTATTGACTGTATTTAGGATTTATAAGTCCAAGTAACCGATCACCATTGATCCAAGGTTCTTGGACTAGGACAATGTATATCTCATCTGCTCTTAGATTTAGCATGAGCACAGCCGAAGCAGCCTTGGAGTGATAGAGGTTAATCTGCAGGAACCTCAACAGTAGGTGTTCCTCTATTTCAACCTCTACCACAGTTGCATCAGAGTCCTCCTCTACTGTGATTCCCCCAGAGATACATAAAGTAATATCATCGAAGTGGACACCTCCGTGTCTGTAGAGTGTTTCTACCATCTAACCCATTTCCATCTAGGTTGTCAGCCTGGGCTGCATTTACGGGTATCGGCGTCCTTAAGATGTCATCATCAACTTTCTTATAAATATTGAATGTGACTGTGTTGACAGCGGGTCCCATTTGAAACGCGATATTTTAAAACGTGAATTATCAAAACGCGATATTTTAAAAAGCGATATTTCAAAACACGATAGAGTACAAAACGCTCCCGTCGGTTCGCAATGCACATTCTGTACCATAACGTGCGTTTTGAAATATCGCGTTTTGAGCGGATCCGGCTGAAAGCATAGCTAATTAAATTATTAGATCTCGCCTGCGCAGAAAGCGACTCACTGTTTAATATTATAATAGCTGATCCATAATCATCCTTTGGTTCTTCTAACTTAGCCACTCTCCCTCTAGCGAGCTCTCGTTCTAGGTTTACCGGGGATATGCCCTTTAGCAACTACATTTAGTGTAGAACCAGGCCAGACTTCACTTAGGCTAACTACAGCCTTTTTGAGCAGGGTCAATCTCCGTTACTTTCCGTCCTGGCAAACAAAAGCGTGTCCTGGGTTTTCCCTCATAATTTTAAGGAAAATGCGAGTAATTCCTGCTCAATCTTCAACTGCTGGACGATATATTTTCATCTTTTTCTTATTTTTTTACTTAATTTAACCTAATTTGCAACATGGTCCCCTTATATCGTAAATTTCCACTGGAAGTGTCTTCAGGCGACCGCAGACTACAGTAATCAACCGTAACTGTATTTTTTAAAAATATTATACCAACAGCTAAAACAAGCTCTTCCTTGTTCCATAAAAAACTCTGCAACCAACCGCAAGCTAGCCGACTGAGCAAATAATTTTTTGTGAAGAATTTTGTTTGAGGAAATTACATGAAATAAATGAAAATGTCATAGACGCAGCAAATTTCTTTTTAATGGCACAACGGTCATCTCGTTATAGTTGAAAAGTGTGTGTTTAACGTCTGCTACTAATCCATTTTGCTAACAATAAACACAACAGCTTCTTTAGAAACTGTTTGATAAGTTTTAGTTACTCGTAGTAGGATATTTTAACGTTCTGAAGCGGGTTTGAGATTCAGCCCCCATTCTTCCTTCTTCGTCCTGATGAGTGTCTCGTCAGGGACAGGAACAGCTTCTTAGCGTTTTCATATACACTCTACGAATGTGAGAAATTACTTCCATACGTTCATCAAAATCAGCTTCTAGAAATATCGCAGTTTTGACCATTTTCAAGCTACGACCGTTTTAAAATATTCCTGAAGGTCGACAAGAGTCGAATTTGAATGGGTTTATTGCTACACACCGTTTGTGTATTCCATTTATTGCGATTTGACCCTGACGTTGAAGTTCGAGTCTCAAATTGTGTTTTACACGATATCAACAACCTTGTACAACAGTTTTCCAAACTTAAGATGTTTTTTCTTCGGGTCCTGACGGTCTACCATCCATCGACCTAAAAAACTGCAGTGATATTTTAGGTCAGCCGCTGACGGCACTTTTCCAAAATTCGCTTTTGCTTGAAATTTTCCCATTTATTTGGAAGAGTTCCTTTATAGTTCCAATCCATAAGAACGGCTGCAAATCAGACATCTGTAATTACAGATCGATTGCAAAATCGTCTTATACATACTCTTAAGCGTTTTCAACGTATTGTGTATGATTCACTGTACGCCTATTGTTTTCTCAATGCCCGGTCCACGACCACAAACCTTATTGAATTCACTTCACAAACAAACATTAGATATGATGGAGGCAGGAAATGAGTTTGATGTGATCATCATTTTAGCAAAGCGTCTGACAGGATTTTCCATGAAGTGATTTTGTTGAAGCTATTAGGGCTCTTGGCTTTCTTCCCAAAATTCTCCATTGGGTGGGCTCTTACCTAAAATACCGTATATGTGTTGTGCAGGTCAACAGTGTCATCTCATTTCTCAGCAACATCTGGAGTGCCCAATTCAGCCATCTATATAGCCGACTTTTTCCATTCTCTCGATGAACCACGTTGAATGTTTAATTACAAATTCATCGACATCTCTATACGCCAATGATACAAACGGATTTTAAACACCACCGATAAGAGCCTATTACAATCCGATATCAATAATTTCACCGCATGTTGTGCAAAGAACATCCTTGAGTTGAGCGTGGCCAAATGCCAAACAATTACTTACTCTCGAAAACGTGCACACTGCATTTCTCGTGTTTATTATATTAACAACGATGCCGTTACCAGAGTTAGTTCTGTTCGTGATTTGGGTGTTATTTGTGACAACAAATTGAATTTTAGACATCACATCGATCGTAGTATCAATAAAGCAAACTTTGTGCTCGGTTTTATCACGCGTTAGTCAAAAGAATTCGACGATCCTTCTGTTACGAGGGCTTTTTATTCAACATTCGTTCGTCCCTTGCTCGAATATGCTAGCCAGGTGTGGTCGCCTTTACATGAGGTTCACATAAAGAGGATTGGACCAGTTCAACGTAGATATCTTCGCGTTGCTTTACGCGGGCTACCGTGGCTTGACATATTCAACCAGCCGAGTTATTGCAGAGATAGTTTTCATTCATCACTTGCTATTTATTTTTGTTGCTATTTTGATTTAAATCTGTTTGTATAAGCAGACTCATCTTCCGTTTTCCTTCAGTCCGCGATGGGTATTGTTTGCGTAGCTGTTCACTTAGTTTGCGTTCTAATAATCAATATTTGATTTTTATACTAATTAGATTTTTTGCCGTTTGTTAAATTCCAAATTTTCGCGAATTCCACTAGTTAAGCACTTCGATAGCCTTGTTTATAATTATTTCGCTATATCGAAATCCGAATTGTTTGTCCGAGAACAGTTCCCTCTGTTCTATCCATGGTGTAATACGAATAGTGCATTACCTTTTTATGACTTTCCCTATAATTGGTAGCAACATTATAGGTTTGGAAAATTTAAACGAAAGTGGATGTCTACCACCAAGTTTCCGGATAACAATCATTTCATTCGATTTCCACATCTTAGGATTGTACCAAATTTTGAGCAGCTATTAAATAATGTTATAATGCTTGATCCTATGATCGACCATGCAAGATGAATTATTAAATGTAACACATCTATGACCCCCTGTCGGTGTGCAAAACCCATGGGCCGACCCATCTTCCATGCCGGTATAGGCTGGCATGGAGCTTGCAATGTGTAGATGGTCTTAACTCGGTCCTATAGCCGTACGTCCTCGAGTGGGCCGAAAGGCGTAAAGTAAGGACATAAAAAGCATAACCGCGGCAGTAAGCCCTAAAACAGATCACATATGTAGTTACCAATAAAAAAAAAAGAAATCCGCGTTCAAGTTATCAAGTCCTGGTGACTTATTTCTCAGAGATTTAAGATTGTATTACGTAATTAGAATTTATATTTTATAATAATTGAAATAAAAATAATTAAGAGATTGGACCTTTATAATATAGCTTTTATTCAGATGCTCAAAGGTTAGCATTCACAGAGAGAGTAATAAAACTAACAAACAAAAAACGTTTAGTAACACAAGAAAGCGTTTTTTGTTTATACAACGCGCTCTATGTTAGGAAACAACTCAACCAAAACGAAACCGCGTTCATACCTCGGTTAAATTAGTATTTTAACACCGCCTCTTAATTTAATAGAAGTATATAAAAAAACGAACGTTAAAAACTTAAATAATTCAAACGCTTTAAACTAAATTTAAATCTTTACGATGCTTCATAAACAAGGTTTTTCCAAGTGCCTTTATCATAATGTCCGCCACTTGGTCTTGGGACGATGTTTGAACCATTTCATACTTCTTTGCTTGAACATAATCTCGTGTGAACATGTATTTTACATCCAAATGCTTCATTCGTTTGCATTCACGTGGCTCCTCAGCAATTTTGATGTACGATATATTATCTTCATGTATTGGAATCGGTTCGTTGTAATTGATCTTCAGTTCAACCAATAGTTTCTTTATCCATTTCGAATTTTGTGCGTGATTGAATTAAAGTGCTGTGAAAACAAAACAGTACAATTAAAATACTTTCGAAGTCCGTGATTTACATAGATACATTTAATATTAAATCAAATGTCAGATAAACAAAGAAGTAAATCAAATAAAAATGCATCGTTGCCATCCAATAATCAAGAAAATGTGGCAATTAATTTGTCAGCGTATGAAGTTGAAAAAATCGTACCAATGTTTGATCCAGACAATAGTAATTCATTATCCACATCAGTATGGATAAAACGAATCGAAAATCTCGGACAAGCGTATCACTGGAGTCGACTTCGCCAGATGATCAACGCAACCATGCGACTGAATGGTCCGGCAAAAATTTGGTACGAGGGTGCTCAGACCCAAATTTTAACTTGGGAAGATTTTAAACGTCAAATCGAAGAGAACTTCCCAAAGCATAATCAACGGATAAAGATATTAAGAAATCTGGATCGGAATAAGAAGATGGATAACGAGTCAGTTGAGACTTATTTTCATTTAACCGTACGATTGGCTTGCCAAATAGACTTGGATGATAAAACAATACAAGAATACATTATCCAAGTAATGACATCGTATACCGCCAGAAGTGTAATTATTGCCGCAAAACCGCCAACGTTACCGTCCCTATTAGAACTTATGGTTGAAATAAGCCACTCAAAAGATGAGGATCAGCATAGAAAACGCAACCATATTGATATCAGCCGGAATTGTTTTATATGTGGAAACAACGATCATCTAATGTCGAAATGTCCAAAGAGAGCTCAAAGAAAGTGTTTTACCTGTGGTGATGTCGATCATATCAAAAATAACTGTCCAAAAAAACAAAATTATTCCGGGGAACGAAATATACGACTGTTAACGGCATCATTAATGAAAACAGCAGAAGTTGATGGTGCTACCTTAGCAGCATTCATCGATATGGGAAGTGATTCAACAATTATCAATGAAGCTACAGCGAAACAATTAAATTGGAAATGGGACGATAGTAAAATTAGAATTAAAGGATATGCAGGTGGAGTAGGTTATCCTGTAGGGAAATCTTTAAAAGAAATTGTCATCGACAACTGTTACGACTGTGTTGTCGTGAACAATGCGAAATTTCCTTTTAATAATTACACCCCCATCTTTGCTAAATTTTTTGTGTTTTTATTCCCCTTGGTTGGTTTGCGTCCGGGGGGTAAATTTGCTGTCTACACGTGGTTCGTGGTGGATGGATTTCTTGCTGTTTGGTTGGTAATCATACTGGAGTGAGAGAGAGAGAGAGAGCAATGCGCATCGAGTGTGTGCAAAGTAAAACGTTTTAGAAAAAATGTTTTTCTTATATGCTTCTCTTTTATATCAATGCAAATTGATATAAAGGAGAGACAGAGAAGAGAGATTATTTTCTTCTAGAACGTTTTGCGAGCTGTGTGGCGCAAGAATTTTTTTTCTTGTGTCATCATTCGAGTTTTCTTTTTTGAAAAGTCGAGTTTTTTTGATTTTGAGATTCTAAGTTTGATTTTATATAGAGTGATATTTTTTTTTGATATATTTTTGATTTTATTACAAAGTAAAAAAAAAAAAGTGGAAAGTCTTTTTGGTTGTCATTAAAAATTGTTGAATTGAAGGTGACATTTATGTATGTGTATTAATTGAAAATAATAAAATAAAAATACCGAGTAACGGTATAGTTGATGAACGAAAAAGTGTTGAACCTTTTTTTTTTGAATTGTGTGACTGGCATCGGGACGACGTGTTGGTACCTATATATGGACGTTTGGTGAATTCTTTTTACGAGTAAAGTTAGTAAAACTTTCGGCCGTGCAATTGTGACAAAGAAAAGAAAATTGAAATGTGTTGTTCGATCCACGTTCTTTCATCTGGGTTGCTAATCAGGCATCTTATTGTTTGTATCTAAAGCTATATTAAATTAACTATATTTGATCTGTTTTTTTTAGAGTGAAACTAACAAACCATTAAGAGTATGTATTGCGGTATGGATTGACTCGTGTACCAGGCTATTGTTAAAGCCGGTTTTTCTTTTCTCAACCACCTTTTATTACTGAAGACGGACACGAGGTTCGCACAACGGTATAGTTGAATCAACATACATTCATACATATATACATACATTCATACATATACATTTATCGGCGGGTGGGCCGTAACAGTTTAAGGATAAGGCGAAAGGACGCCACACATTTTAAGGCCCAACCGGGCAAAATATTTATCCGGAATTGGTGAGATATCGCCTAACGTTTTGGCGACCTATCAAGGCCATTTAACGGGGAAAGGCCCTGCAACGCACGACCGCACAAGGTCGCAACGACACGGGTGGCCAGCCGGCCATTTGTGTGTATTTTTGGTATCGGGGAAAGGCCCCGCAACGTCCAACGGCCGCAACCCATTTTTATATCGGGGAGAGGCCCCGCCACGGTAACGGCACCAAAGCCGCAACGGTCCGGGTGGGAAGGTCACCTGTGGCATGACGGAACCAAGGCCGCAACATTATATTTTTTATTATATTAAGGTAACATTTTTTTTATTTTTATTTTAATTTCTTTGATTTTATTTTTTTATATATTTAAAATTTTTTTTTATATTATAATTTTCAAAAAAAAAAAAATTTTGTAATCGAGCGCCGCACAGGGGGTGCACGCTCGATGCACATTGCTCTCTCGCTCTCGTTCTCTCTTATCGTGGTACGGGGGGAAAGGGGAGTTGTTTCTCTTTGTTTTTTGTGGTGTCTAAATAAAATGAAATATTAAATTTTTTTCGGTGTGGTATGATGGGAGCGGGGACTCCTTCTGTGTCGGTGTAGTGTTTGCGGTCCCTTGGTGCCCGCATCCAATTTCGTAACCAGGGCTTAGCCCTGTTTGAATTCGAATGGATGCGCGTACCAAGGCACCTCTACCGTTATTATTATTTTTATTATTTATTTTGATTATCCGGTTCGTTCCTCAGGTTCCGGCCGACAAATTTCGGCGGAACTCCGGTTTATTATTATTTGCGTTCCCCCTAACTTTCTGTTAATCACGGTGTAAGCCAGGAGCCAGGAGCCATGCATGCCTCAAACCCCACGACCCTTCGCACTTCTCCCTGAGAAGTTGGCAGTAGCCAGCCTGTAACACAACTATAAAAATAAATGTGAAATATTGATTGTCCCAGATTATATACAACAAGAAGGATTGTTAATAGGTTTGAACTATTTTGATAATCCGAACGTTGAGGTAGTATATGGGAAAGATCAGTTGAAGATCATAGATCGATCACAAAATGAAAGGGTGACAGAATCGAATCGTTTTGTACTAGAGGACATAAGAGTGGGACAAGATACGTCGGATTATGATACACAACGTCTTAGAAGTATTATAGAACGATACAGTGATTGTTTTTCAGACAATCTTTCGAATATCGGATGTACTTCGATAGAAGAAATGACGATTAATATTAAAGAAAAGAACATAATTCGACGAGTACCGTATCGTGTACCAGAATTGGAACGTGCTATTAAGGAAATGCTGGATGCGAAAATAATAGAACCATCAACATCCGAATATGCCAGCCCTGTCGTGATGGTAACTAAGAAATCAGGTGGATTTCGTTTTTGTGTTGACTATCGGATGCTGAATACAGTTATTCAACGAGAACAATTTCCTACACCATTGATTGAAGAGGAATTGCATCGCCTTTGTGGAAAATCCGTATTCATCTCATTAGATATGAAATCCGAGTATCATCAAATAAAAATAAACGAACAATCCAAGCATTCATCTGTCCGGTTGGACATTTTCAATATCGTCGTTGTCCTTTTGGTCTAGCAAATAGCGCGGTTTCATATTCAGGCGTGTTATGGATAAAGTTCTACGACCTATAAAACAAGATGGTCTTATTTGGTACTTAGACGATATATTGATTGCTGGGACATCTGTAGATGAAACATTAAATATATTCGAACAGGTCCTTACAGTGCTGAAAGACACAGGGTTAACGTTACCCGGCCTCTCCACCTGACATAATTGTCTGCCATAACATTAATATAACTGATATACAAAATAATAAAAATGGCGTCAAGTGTGGTAAACGTACCATAGATTTGACGTTTAAAAGTTATTTGTGTTTTGGTATTCAAATGCGTCGCTTGTTTTATTATATTAAAAATCTATTGTAAAAATGCTCTATATACAGTTCCATAAGTTTTAATACTTCTTGTTTTGAACTCATTGTCACAATTAAATTAAGTTTACTATATACAAATATAATAATCAAGTCAATATTTGGCATACAAAACAATTTCGACATCTCGGCAGCAAATGAGTGTACGACATATGTCAACTACCCTCTAAAGAAAAAAAGCGAGCCGCTTAAAACGGCATGAAAACTGAACGTTTACGTGACGCGGTGTTTACTGACAATTCGTCATCGTATGCATACATAAAGATTATATAGTAGTCCGCCATTTGTAATTATACCTTTAGTTTTTGTCATTCTTTTCAATCGTATTTTTGCTTTTAAATCATCAATTTTTGCCGTTAAATCATATTGCTGAATGAATATTATTAAAGGTACGAACTAACAATTAAATAATCTAATTTCAACTTCTAATTCGTTATTACATGGCCATTCAGGAACCGCAATGAAGAAAAACCAATTGGTTTAGTAAATAAGTGCAATAATTAAGCACAGAGTATGAAAATTTACAGAGTAACGAAGCAGAGGAAAAAATTTCATCAAAAAATGCAAGGGTTACGCAATTTAAATCAATCATACAATCAGTGCACCTAGAATACTACAGGCCACACTGCTTTAAAAATTTTGCTATATGACGTCAATTTATGTCGACTGTTCTCTCTTTGGCTATTATAGGCAGCACTAAAATTAAAAAGATTGTTTTGAATTTTTTTTTGTGTTTGCTGTCATATTGATAAGAAAAAAATTGTAAACAAACAAAAAGAAAAATATTTTAATAATATGTTTTAAAATTCAATAAAAAGCTACTGGTAAAAGTAATAATTCATAATATTATTATAAAATTATGCATTCTAAATTGTGTAAAATATGTAAACACGCATAAAACGTGTACACATTTCGAATAATTTATGAGAAGACATAACCTTACTTTTAGCGCTCGTATACATTTTTTTTTTGTGTTTGTTTTCGTGTTTTCTTTTTATGAACATGACTGCCGTCTACAGTTCAAAGAATAAACTGTAGACATAAATTTAATGACATAGCAAGCAGTGTGGCCTGTAGTATTCTAGGTGCACTGATACAATACAGTTACGCAACATCTTTTTATTTTTTGAGTATTGAATATTGTCATACTCGTGGCTATTTATAGAAAACGACAAAAATTACTTTAAATAAAAATGCGTAAATGTGTTTTTAACGCAATTAAATTGCGTAACCCATGCATTTTTTTGATGAAATTTTTTCCTCTGTTTCGTTACTCTGTGTAAATTTTCATACTCTTTGAATTAAGTTTCGAATTTTATATTTAGTAAATAAGCATTATTGAATTTTTGAATTATGAATTTAGTAAATAAGTAAATTAATGAATTTTTGAATTTTCTAATTAGTAAATAAGTACAGTACATAAATTAATTTTTGAAATATTTAATTTTTTATTATTTAAATAATAAATTTGTTATATTTTACACATAAAAATAATTTTATTTTATTCTAAATTTACCCAAATGGACTCGAAAATAATACGTTTTGGTGTTATAAAAAAAGTTCTGTTTTGCGATACAAAGACATTCCTCTTTTGCACAACGCAAACATATCACCTTGGCGTTATAAAAAACCTTCATTTTTTCGATATAAAATCATTCTTTTTTTCGGTACGCAAAAGGCCGCTTTGGCGTACCGAAAACGTGATACATCAGTGGTACGGTTTTTATTTTAAAATTCATAGTTCAAAATTTACGGAAACGGTTCGCTTTCTTAACGCCAAAACGTTACGGTTGCGAAGTCTTATATATGAAGTTAACTCATTTTTTGTTTCGCTTATGTTACGCTTTACTTAGAGGGTAGCTGCAAATTTGCGTCTCCACATGCAACTGTTCGAATTTTAATGGTATTGGGTCACGAAATCGATATTAATGGAGCGAAACCAGGGGAACTAAGGTAGCGGCGGTTGCAAAGTTTTCTACTCCCACCAGTGTTCGAAATGTTCGTCAATTTCTCGGATTGTGCAGTTATTTCAGGCGATTTATACCAAAATTTTCGCTAATGGCACAACCGCTGTCAAAACTAACAAAGAAAGATATTATATTTCGATGGGAACCTGATCAAGAAAACGCATTCCAAAATTTAAAAACAGCATTAACAACGGAACCTGTGTTAGCTTTATTCGATCCCAAGGCTGTTCATGAAGTATTTTGTGACGCCTCATCTATTGGTTTGTCTGGTTGTTTAATTCAATTAGATGAAAATCGGTTACCACATGCAGTTGCTTATTTTAGTCGTACTACCACACTTGCAGAGGCAAAACGACACAGTTTTGAGTTGGAAACACTTGCTGTAGTGGAAACCTTGAAACGTTTTAAGTATTATTTGTTGAACCGCCTCTTCATTTTGTATACTGATTGTAAATCGCTAGCCAGCACCAAAATACAAACAGAGTTAAATTCGAAAAGTGCCAGATGGTGGTTAGCAATCCAGCAGTTTGATTTTGATATTAATGTGTCTATTATGATTCTCGCCTCACCACACCACTCGCCGTGACTATCTTAGTCACCCGAGTTCAAAATTGGTATTGTGATTCTCCCGTTTATTTTGGCGAGCCGTTGTTTTCGGCGTCGAAAAATGGATTCTTGTATTTTTTAAGCTCAAAACAGAACAAGAGCGAAGGCGGCGAGCGAAATCGCCTGTCATATTACAAAACACGTAAAACATGTAATACAAACACAACCATAGACGCAGGCGACGACGATTTTTTCGTTGACAAAAATTTAGAGTCTATTTCTATTTTTGTCGCCGACAAAACAATGTTGCCAACTGTTTTTTATATATGTATAAGTTGGTATCATTTAACCGTCATATTATTAACAATTTTTTTCAATTTAGTAGCCTAACGCCACAACGTCATGTGTCAAAAACACAGATGGTTATGCCGTTTGGTTGTTTTTTATTGCCATACGCTGACGCTTTTGTTCTGTTAGCTACAGCGATATCGCGGCGATATTTTTATTCGTCGACGCTTGCCGTCGTCGCTCTTGTTCTGTTTCTAGCTTTAGAGTTTGTTATTTGTCGTTATGGAAACCATATAGTAATGTCAAAAAGTTTTAGTTGTTTACAAATAATTTTCATGAAAAGATATTTTTGTATGTGTTCGACAAAATGTATAAGGTTATTATAGTCTAAACACAATGGTGTGAGTACTTAAAAAAATCAAAGTATATAAAATTTTCAACATGACAATTTTTATATCCTCTTCTAGGTGACCATAATCTTTCCATTTCTTCAACAAGTTCGATAAATTGTTGAGTTGTGGTAATTTTTGCTTTATTTCTGACATGAAAAATATAAATTAATTATTTTAATGTCAAAATATTAATAAAATATTATATTTTTAATACCAAAAATACTTTGTCACTTGACTCTCACCACCATATTTTAGGTGAGCATATATGACATTAGACTCGCTCACTGTGAGAATTATAATACCAAAAATTATATGCGGTGATTTCGAGTCGCCAAGCGACAAGCATGTGACTCACTCACTGCGAAAATCATAATACCAAACTAAAATTACAGTGACAACTCCTCACTCGATGACGAGTAAGTGAGATTCATAATAGACCTATAAATATAGACGAGGGAGTGATATGAGCCATATTGATAGTCTTAGCCGTAATGTATGTAAAATAAATACTGATGGAACCGATTGGATAGTTGCATTACAAACCAAGGATAATAAATTAAAAGAAATTAAGGATGTATTGGAAGGCAAACATGTAGAACGGAAAATCGAGAGACAAGTAAAAACAGATTATCAACTAAAGGATAGCAGGGTTTATAGGAAAACAGATAATGGGCTAAAATTTGCCGTCCCGTCCATTGCAAGAATATATATTTTACAATATGCTAATGTTGTGAAGAAATATATTGAACAGTGTGTTCCATGTATGTATGCTAAAAGAGGAAAAGATGAGACAAGATATCAATTACATGAAATACCATGTCCAACTTTATCGTATCAAGTGGTCCATGCAGACTTTTACGGACCGCTTATTAAGAGTAAAAAACAGAATGAGTATATTGTTGCAGTGATATGCCGATTGACGAAATTTGTTGTGTTGAAACCAGTGCGAGCAGCTAACAGTAAAGGCATTATAGTTATTTTGGATGAGGTGGCACAATATCTCGGTATGCCTAAAGTATTGGTAACGGATCGAGGGACTGCTTTTATGTCAAAAACATTTAAAGAATATTGTGAATATATAATTCAATAAAACATTCAGTAGTTGCAGCAAAGACACCACGAGCAAACGGACAAATAGAGAGATGTTTTCGATTGATAGGAGAATCCCTAAAAACATTGTGTAATAAAGAAAATGAGCGGAAGTGGGATATCCATTTAAGTACTATACAGTGGGCAATGAATTCTTCAGTTAATAGAACGACTGGCGAGACACCTCAACGTGTGCTATTTGGATTTAATCCTCGTAATGTTTTGGGAAATAAACTATTGTCTGTATTAATGAATTCTTCAGAAGATGATGTTGATCAAGAACCTGTGGATGAAATACGGAAAATTTTCATTGAACGTATAGAGAATAAAAATGAACAAGTAACGAAATCATATAATGAAACGCATCGGTCACCTACCAAGTATAATGAAGGAGATTTAGTTCTGATAAGATCCACCAACTACGGGTAGTTCACGGAAATTAATGCAGAAATATAGAGGTCCATATATTATCGATAAAGTACTAGGCGCTGATCGTTATGAGATAATTGATGTACCAGGAATACAAATTATACAAAAACCGTTCCGTTCCATATACGCAGCGGATAACATGAAACGGTGGGGAATAACGGACGATGATATGTTCAAAATCAATGAGGATCAGGATGATAGTGATGAATGAATTGGCCTGAAATGATACAAATTATGTTTATGTCGATGTATTGAAACAGATTGTTTTTTTTTACCAAATATTATTATTTTTATTTCTTTTTAAATTTAATATATAATATGTATACATATACTATGTGTTGCATTAATATTTGTGCTCATGAAAAAAATATATTAGTTATGTTTCCTAGATTATAAAACTCATGTAATTTTTTTTTTTTTTTTAATTTTTTATCACAATGTAATTAATTATTAAATTACGTTTCATTTGGCATATAATTTATAAAAAAATTATCAGGATTTACGTATAAAAAAACCAATTTACTCTGTTGCAAAAGTAATTGTGTTACAAATTACTGTTGCAAAAATATTTGTGTTAGCAAAATCCTAAAAAAAAATCAACAAATGGTGCATTGAAATAACTGTTTCAGCATTTGTTTTTCAAAAATACACGTTTTCAAATAGTTTTGCAAGTTTCATTGAATTGTGAGCATTAAAAATCGTGACAATATGCCAAAAACCCGCGAACTGAGTATTGAAACAGGATCTGCAATTGCGGCAGAATATAATTTGGGAATCTCAGCCGAAGAACTGGCGAAAAAGTACAAGTGCCATAAAAATACCATTTGGTATCAAGTTCGGAAGCAAAATATTTGCGGAACGGTGCAAAATATCGGAGTACGCCAACGACCAAGAATAACTAATGCCAGAGAAAATGCTTACATCACTCGATGTATGCTTACAAATGCACATTTAAGTCAACGAGGTCTCGCTAAAACTTTAAAGGATAACAAAGAACTCCAAATACACCATTCCACAATTTCTCGTCGTTTAAAAGAAGCTGGGGTACAGGCCTATACATGCACCAAAAAGTTTTATATTTCTAAACAAAATAAAATAAAACGGCTGTTGTTCGCAAAGTAGCATATGAACAAGCCCCCCGAATTTTGGAGAAACGTTTTGTTTACTGACGAATCTTCGGTATCGTTAGACGGATCTTGGGGTCGCAAATTTTATTATTTGGAGCCAGAAAAGGTAAACAAACGTCGTGTTTATGCTACACAACGTCAAGGCGGTGGAGGAAGTCTTATGGTTTGGGGTTGTATAACCAACCTCGGAGTAGGACCACTAGCAATGGTGTCTAGGAAAATGAACCAAATGACCTATTTGGAACTGCTGAATGATGTAGCATTGGTAGCTGGTTCAAAAATAATTGGGCTTGACTTTATTCTTCAGCACGACAATGCCCCTGCCCATAAAGCATTTATTGTGACCAAGTTTTTAAATGATTTAGACCAACAACGCACAAATTGGCCACCGCAAAGCCCGGATTTAAATATTATAGAAAATGTTTAGGCTTATGTAAAACGAAATATACCATATAGAGTTGGACGAAGCAAGCAGGAGTTATGGGATGAGATTGTTGAGGTGTGGAGTAAAATGCCTCTAGAATTTATTTCCAAATTATTTGACAGCATAACCAGAAGACTAAATGAGGTCATATTAAATAACGGTGGGCAGACTAAATATTAAATTTAAATAAAATCAACAACATAATATAAATTAGTAACGTTTTTTATTAAAACTGTCCCAACACAAATACTTTTGCAACAATAATTTGTAACACAATTACTTTTGCAACAGAGTAAATTCGTTTTTTTATACGTAAATCCTGATAATTTTTTTAAAAATTGTATACCAAATGAAACGTAATTTAATAATTAATTACATTGTGATAAAAAAATTAAAAAAAAAAAAAAATTACATGAGTTTTATAATCTAGGAAACATAACTAAAATAATTTTTTCATGAGCACAAATATTAATGCAACACATAGTATATAACATATATATGGTTGTGATGCAGTATTGGATTTGTATCGTTGTTCAGTTTACTTTATATGATTTGATTGTTGCTTTCAGTTAATTTGACTTTATGAATAAACCTTTTGAAATTTTGTTTTATGGTATTATGACTAAATATTTTTTTTTAAATTACATGTTAAACCAAAATGGAATTCATGCACTTTGTAATGAGAGGTATATGGAGTACATATAATGTGATTAGCGATAACTGAGTCATCTCTCGAAATCATACTGCGAGAAGACAGACTCCGCACGGAAATGGAGATTCAAAAAGTCGAGTGATTGGGTGTTAGACTACCTTGTCCGGAGTGGCAAAAAAACGAGTAATCGGGTGTTAGACTACCTTGTCTGGAGTGGCACAAAGTCGAGTGATCGGGTGTTAGACTACCTTGTCCGGAGTGGCATAAAGTCGAGTATTCGGAAGGTGGGTTACCTTATCCGAGTGAATGGAATGAGTAATAGGGGTCGCAATACGAGGCCTGTTTGTACATCGTACAGACAACGGAATATTCATAAATATCGTTCGTAACGGGCTTATAAGTAGTTTTAGTAATTAACACTGAGGGCAGTGTTGAGTCAGGAAAGGCCGAATGTTGGGTTTAGAATTAAGGTAGTGAACGTGTTATGAATATAGTCCACGTAGCCTGTGAGCAAAGTCCCTGCTGGTACTGGCATCGCGTTAATATCATGTCGAATGGGTCAGTTGTACAAGATGACGAGGGTGACCTCGTTCACTTGGCAAAGCACATCAACAAAGACTAATGTTATAGGGTTAGTAGTTTATATTAGAAGTGTAAGGGTTAATAGATTACAACATCAATGATAGGGTTAATAGTATTTAGTAGAATGAAATAGGTAGGATCAGAGTAGGTATTTAAAAAGTAAGAGCAGTAATAAATTGACATTGAAGCTAGAATAGTGTCCGCGTTGAGTGCGTTGTGAATAAAGTGCTAACAACTGGCTCAAATAATAATCGGTTAATTTTATACATAATAAAATAATAGTGATACGAATTACACTACTACAATTCGCCCTCACTAACAGCGTCAGAGAGCGCAATGTACTCAGCTTCAGTCGACGATTTACTAACAATTGGCTGCTTGCGTGATGACCAACTGACTGTGTTTCCAAATAACTTGAACACATATCCAGATGTGGATTTTGAATCATTTTTGTCACTTGCCCAATCTGAATCACTGTGACCAACCAATGTCTTTGCTTCGACGTCTTTCTTATAAACCATTTTCATGTCAATGGTGCCACGAATGTAACTCAAAATCCATTTCGCGTAATTGAAATGAGTTTCGCTGAAATAAATTTGAAAACGGCTAAAATATCCCGTTGAGGCACACAAATCTGGTCTGGTAGTCACATGTGTATAAATTAAACACATCAACATGTAAACCCTTTTCCATTAATGTCGATTTAGGTTTACAATTTTGCATTCCAAACTTTTGCAAAACTTTCACCAAATATCTTGAATGACTCACCACAATGATGCAACAACTCCACAACTCCAATCATTTTGATATCTTGGCAAAATATCAATGTATCATCGACGTACAGTAGCACATAGCATATGATTCCATTTTGCTCCTTCACATATAAACATTGATCTGATTGGCAGCGCTTGAATACAATTCGAATCATGAAATTATTGAACTTCTCGTTCCATGCACGCGATGCTTGTTTCAGTTCATAAAGTGCTCTGTTTAATTTACATACTTTATCACCTTGACCAACATCCTCTGGAAGTCCCATATAAATGTCTTCGTTCAAATCACCATTCAAAAATGCGCACTTAACGTCCATCTGATGAATATGCATATCATAACGATTGACAATTGACAGCAAAATTTTCAATGACACTAATTTGGCCACTAGTGCATTTGTCTCATCATAATCGAGTCCTAGCTTTTGAGTAAAACCACGTGCTACCAATCTTGCTTTGTACTTATCAGTTGAACCATCAGCTTTTCTTTTCAACTTAAAGACCCATTTGTTTTTTATGGCACTTCTATCTTTTGGTAAACCGCAAACAGTCCAAGTTTTGTTGTCGATTAAAGACTGATACTCCCTATCGATCGCCTTTTTCCATTCTGGCCAATCAATTCGACGTTTTGCTTCAGATATCGTTGATGGATCATCTTCCACAAACTGTTCAGCCGATAAAGCAAGTTTTTCATCCTCTTGAAATTCTCCAGCAATCAATGCATTTTGAAAACATTCACTCATAGTTGCCCATTCACCATATCGATTAGGTGCTCGTCGACTTCGTTCACTTTTTCTGGAATTGTCCTGTCATTGTTGCCAAGACACTTCATTGCAATAACTCTTAAATTCATTTGACGTATATTCGCCACTATTGTCAGCTCTAGTTTGCCCACCTTTTTACCATGAAGTGCTTCAGCCATCGCCACAAAAAGTTTAACCTTTCAAATACTTCACTTTTCCGTTGAATGCAATAAACACTGGATGCTCTTGAAAAATCGTCCGTAAATGTCACAAAATATCTGGAACCATCATATGCAGTCGTTTGCATCGGACCACATACGTCACTGTGAATTAACTCCAAAACGCGTGATGATCGAACATTTTTATTTTTCGGAAATGATGAACGTGTTTGTTTCCCAAGCACGCATGGTTTACACAGCTTCGTATTGTTGTCAACATTTACTTGGTTTAATCCATCAGCCATCTTACTTGTCAGTTTTATCATATCAATTGCATTCAAGTGACCCAATTTAAAATGCCACAAACTTTGAGAAATTTTATGCAAATTCATGTCACCTGTATAACCAGCAAACACATTGTTGTCCACATGGAATGTGACTTTATACAGATTTCCTTCGACTTGTCCAACGAATTTAATTATTCCATTGAATGACACAAATGCTTGGTCACCCTTAAACAGTACTTTGTACCCCTTTTTAGTCAAAGCACGTATCGACATCAAGTTGCATTTCAAATTTTTCACCAATAAAACATCCATCATCACAGTCGAATATCACCACGTTTATTCGCAAAAATACTTTTATTTTTCTTTACAACTGCAATTTCCAACTCGTCGATTTCTTCTAGCTTACTAAAATACTTTTGTTCGTCAGACATATTATGTTGCGTTACACCAGAATCCATTGTGAATTCAATTTTCGTTGTGTCATTTACGTTGCCGTTATGCCGCTTTGTTTGTGCATTAAATGCTGCCGACTCACCAACACACGATTCCAAATCTACAAACGCTTTGTTAGCACTGGCCGAACCGTTGTTCCTTTCTTTCTTTTTATTAAGAAAATACGGAGACTTTTTGTGACCGGGTTTCGAACATTTAAAACAAATGATCTCCTTCGATTTTCCCTTTGACATCATTGCACCATATTCACCTGATTTACTTGAATAATTTCTACCTGTTCGCTTATTGTACTCATCCATCAAACGCGTTTTGACAAAATCTAAAGTTAACTTGTCTGTGTCGATTGTCTCCAATGCCGTCACCAAGTTATCATAGCTCTTTGGTAATGTGAGTAACAAATGAACAATAACGTTAATTTTTTCTATATTAGCACCCGCTGAAATTAGCTCACGAATCTTCTTGTCAAACAGCAAAAGATGATCCACGATACTATCAATTTCTTGATATTTCATCATTAAAAGTTGTTTTCGCAACAAAACTTCACCTGCTACACTTTTTCTTTCCAAAATACTGCGCAATGCATCATACTTGTCTTTTGCATGTGATTTCTCTCTTACATATTCAAGTTGGTTGTCATGAATTGTTTGTACTAGCACTAACACGCATTTTTTTCTACCAATCTAATTTTTTCATGTTCCTTTGCTTCCACACCAGCCAAAACTTCATCCAGTCCTTCATTGATGTATTTTCTCAAATCTCTTTCATCAAGTAAAATTCCCACTCGATATTTCCAATTACTGAAATTTGTCTCATCAAACTGTGTTATTTTGCTGATGCTGTTGGTTGTAATTTCCGCCGTTTTTTTTTATTTCAATTGACACACAAAAAAAAATTCACCAAAACTGCTATTTTGATTAATTTCTCTCAGCGCTGGACTCATAACCTCAGAGATTTAAGATTGGATTACGTACGTAATTAGAATTTATATTTTATAATAATTGAAATAAAAATAATTAAAAGATTGGACCTTTATAATATAGCTTTAATTCAGATGCCCAAAGGTTAGCATTCACAGAGAGAGTAATAAAACCATGTTCCGTGACACACCGTTAGAAACTCTTTGACCTAGATTTAAACCTTCAAGTACTGACTGCTTGCCTTTGGTTAACCGTGTTGAGATCAGTTCCACACGAACATCAATTTCATTAATCGGCTATTCCTCGGTACTATAATGGTCAGTACTACATTAAAAAATTATGATTGTCATAAAAAAATTTGACACTGGATTTAATTTTAAGCAGCTATTAAATAGTGTTATTATGTTCAGCGAAAGTTCAGGTTTGTCTGACCTTTCGTTATGCTACGTATCAGTTACGACTCCATTTGTCTTCCTAATGGTGTTCAAATTCTAGAGGTTTTGTTTTGCTGGCGGAAAATTTGTTTATAGACTCCCATGGGTCATTATTACCATATTCCGTAACATACTGTTTGAAAATACTTTACTTACCTCTAATCAAGTCAAAAAAGTACTTGTTGATCTTCTAAGAGTGACAATTTTATCTCTTTTGCTTCTTTCTTTCTTACCGACTACTGTGTGTCCTTCTTAGCTTGTACATAGATATTTTAAGTTTAATTAGATACCAACTATTAAATAGTTACCAACTATTTCGTTTCTTAGCTACTATTTTCTTTGGAATTGAGTTAATGCAGACATTGGTTAACCGTGTTGAGACCAGCATAAATTACAGCTATCTTAATGGCAATTCTAAAAGTTAACGAGTGACAACTTTGACTCTTTTGCTTCGTGCTTCCTTACCGACTGGCATGCCCTTCTTAGCTTGTGCATAGACAATTTAAATTTCATTAGATTAGAGTTCCACCAACTATTTCGTTTCTTACCTACTATTTTCTTTGGAATTGAGTTATTGCGGATATTGGTTAACCGTGCTGAGATCAGCACCACCAGCAGCAATTCACACTCTCTCAATAACCAACCAAGTATCTACACCATTCGGTAGATTGTGTATTCACCTACATTTTATATTATAATACACCGCCGGCGTACCATAAATCGATATCCGACGGTTTTCAAAACACACTACAAAAATAACACAAATTATTTTAAATATTTAATATATGATTTTTTTATATTATATATTTGTTTTAAATAAAAAAAAGTTTTTAAATATATAATTTTTTGTTTTCTTCTATTTAATAATATATATATATATATATATATATATATATATAAATTTACAGTAATATAATAATTTAAAATATATATAATACAATAATAATTAAGTTTAAGTTTTATGTATACGTCATAAATTGTCTAATAATATATATAATATCAATACAATTTACAATTAGATGCCAATTAATTATTATTATTTTTTAAATATTTATTAGAAAAATATATAATATGTTTATGTATAATATAAATAATTCTTAAATTTAATTAAAGTTTTATTTTATAGTATATTGGCACTTTTAGTTTATTAAACTTATTGTTTTAGTTTTCTCGATCTTTTTTTGAAGACAAAATAAAAATAAATTTAGAAGGCACTCTACAATTATTCTTTATGTAATATTTTTAAGGCATTTTTATTGCGGTATTAGTGTTTTAGAGTAATAATATAATATATATACATATATATGTATATATATAATATCAGGTAGGTACAATTTTAGACGTAAGGCATAAGATCTAAGATGTAAGGTGTAGAAATTATGTAAATTAGATGAGATACAACTAAAAACTATATGGCACCTGTAGTTTTTATTAGATTTTATATTATAGGGGTTGATTACTAAGAGGAGGGTTTATACTTTTTTTTGGCACAAATTTAATTTTTATTTTGTATATATTTAAAATTCCTGAATAAATTAAGCGGTATTTTCTTTTTTATATCGGTTTCAACCGTAAGGGCTTAATTATATACTGTACATACATAACCGAACATAATACAAATATATAACAAAGTAACCTGCCTTTTGTAATTGTGTATTTTTTGTTATACTCGACTAAGGGGTGCACACCAAATTTATATACGGCTAGAGTATATACTTTGATTATTATTCGCAAAACACCCAACGATAAATTATCTTTTTCTTTTAAAGAAAACTATAATATTTTACACCTGCGTTTTCTCCTTGAAATGATATATAATATAAGACTTACAACACTATATGCATACAGAGTTTAACTTACAATTGCAATTATTTTTTTTTTATATAAGAAATTATCACATTTTTTCTCTTTTCCTATTATGATTAATAATTTTATTAATTTATTTATTAAAAAAAATGTCTTAAAGCTTATTTTTTAGAAAAAATATTATAATTTATATAGATATTTGTAATAATAATAATAATAATAAAATATATACGATAAAACTCTCTTACTAATTTGTAATGATCATTCGATTACGTAAATGGTCCTCTTGCAACCATTTGTGAATGTCCTTGTGATGCGTGTACTGTTGATATTTTACACTTTGATATGCGTACGAATCGTACGGGTGGTCGCTTGTATCACTCAAATTCGAGGATATTGAGGCAGCACTATCGTATCCCGAGACGGGCGGACTACTTTGAGGCGGATACCAATATGATGCAATCTCGTACGATGACGGCGATATTTGATACAGTGAATTTGAGTAGAGATTATAATCGTTTGGGAAAAAATTATTACTACTCTCGTAAACGGGCGAACACGATGAAATTGACGATGTGGATGGTGTGGGATGATTGTTCCAAATGATCGGATCGTTCTGTTCGATATTTTTGTCAAGTTTTTTTTCACCGTTTCCCGTCGTTGAATCGGAACGCAAATTTGGTGTCTCCTTCGAGTTTTCCTCGCCGTCCAGAAGATACGGTTTGAATAGTTTTACAGGTTTGGCAGGTGTTCTGGGCGGTTCAATCCGTTTACGGCATGTTAAATCAACGGCTTCGGCGGGTTTTGGATAGGATGTCGTTAAATCGGTTAGGATTTTACAATTGTTCTTCCAATCACCGCATACGTGCGCTTTCTTATTAAATATACCACTATCACTATCGATTGGTTCACCGTGTAATCGTTTTCGGTGTAGCGATAAATCGATCGGTGTTGATGTAGATGTTATCTCGATAAAGCTATGCGGCTCATAATCTACTGCGACGGTACTTAGAGGCGGCGCTGTTTCATAATAACTAGGATAGTTTGCGGCGCTCATATATCCATCACTGCTCGATGTTGATGGATATGCGGTTGGAATTTCGTAATGTGTTGGATACGAAACCGTAGGCTCATATACATACGTATTATGCATGGATGATACAAAGCCGGTTACGTGTGTACTTGCATGTACGCTCGGTGTGGTCAAAGTCGAAATTGGTGCTACAGATTTTGATTGGTTAGCACTATGACTATTTTTGGCTGAATTGCCACCGTTTAAAACGGTTGACCGTAAATTACCCTCGCATTGTAACCATTTTTGTATTTGCCGCCGATGAATTCCATATTTTCGTGCTGTCGCCCGTTGATTACCTTTACAGTCTGGATCGTTGCGATATGAGTCAAGCACCTGCAGTTTGAATTGCGGTGAAAATATCCTCCTCGATCCCATTTTTGTTGGTGGTGTAACCGTCATTTGTACAATTGTGCCACTATTTGCGTTGGCAGCTCCTTGTTGATTTGCACACACTGTATTTACTGCACGTATAGTATGCTCTAATTTTATTACAGTGTTACTATTTCCCGATGCGTTATAATTAGGCTTTATAACCGACGATGATGTAGAACCAGTTCGTACATCATCATTGCACTCTGTTTCATGTTTAATAAGTGAATTTAGTCCGTGCGCCATTTTTTCACATAAAATATTTTTTACTTTACTTGTTTTTTATTCACACTTTAGTTTTGATTGTGTATATTATAAAACTTTAATACAATCACACTTAATTTATTATATATATTTTATACATATATGTATGTTATTATTACACTTTAATCAATGAATTAAAATATATAGTTGTTTTACAATATAATAATTAAAATTATAAAAACTAAAAAAAATAATAAAAAAAACTTTTTAACACTTTTTCACTCTAGTAACACGTTCTCATCGTACAACATTTATTTTGTATTTAAAACCTCAATTCAATTCTCGTCGAGTATTTTATGACTAAACTTGTATAAGTATTTTTTATTTTATTTATTTTCGTTGTCTCGTTTTCAGTCTTACCAGTCGGATCGTCGTCAATGTATCGCTATCTTGGTCACACCTACGTCAATGAATGAATATTGTTATTTCATTCGAGATTTTTTTTTGTTCGATTCATTCAACACAGTTCACGATTAAATACACATGCATGTAGTATATACACACAGTTACACTCGTATAATACAAAAATTATCATTTTGGGGTTTGTGTTGGATTGTAACGAGAATGCAGACGCAATAACGTGTTGGTCACACAAAACAAAATGATTAATTTTAGTGTATTGTTACGCTGTGGGAAATTGTCCGTATTTTTTTTGTTTTAGGTCGCGTCGGCTAATCTATCATGATGATGATGGAATTATATATCGTAATTGGTGACAGGCGATAGTTTAATATCGATAAATCTTATCGCATTTAATAATTAATGTCGCATTGGTTTTTTCGGGGAATTTAAGCTGCAACCTATGATTGCGTTAGGGAAATTGATTAATTCTGATTACTGGCATGTATAATGCCAGTTTTTTTATCAACAAATTCGTGAACATTTCAGTATAATGCGCTATACTTTCAGGGAGATTATCTGTCTGTTTATTGTATGCAGTTAATTCGGGTTAGCCCTTTCATTTGGACTTTTTCGGGAGGGGTCGGAAAAATATTTTGTTATCTAAACTACTACTTATATACTCGTACCTTAAATAAGTCATCTAGCTAGAAAAATGATAAAAAAATATATCGGTGATGTTTTTGGAGAATATACCTTTCTATGTGCTTTCCGAACTGGCTGTTGTTACTATCCCAATTCGAGCTCATATAACAACTAAAGAAAACTGATGGATTTCAGGCAGAAAAATGTATTTATATTATAAATTTGTGAAGACATAAATTGTACATTTGTATTTATAAATAAAAAATAAAATTAAAATAAATAAATCACATATAGTTCAATGAAATCTAATTCTTGCGATGAAATTCAGCGAAACAATTTCTGTCTTTATTGAGGCATAAATGTACCATACATTTATTACATATAAACCGTATTTTTGCATCGGCTAGCTACTTTTCTTTGATCGTGTTTTGGCATGTGATCGAGCCTATTCAGCTGAATTTCTTTTAGAGGCTTATTCTCAAAGTTTCGCTTTGTTGGCGGCATTGTATCAGACGAGCTTTCTGGCTCCACGTTCTCTGGATTTGAAGGGCGACCGCGGTTCTTAGCATCCGTTTTAGCTTGTAGAAGGGATTGAGCTAAATAAATTCGAAAATGTAATAAATCTAAAATATTTTTTTGATTTATTTTGTTTTTAATGCAGTGCTGCTTGTACTCTAGCCAACTTGAAGTAACTGCGAAATCTGTAAAATGTGTAAACAAACGAAGTTACCACTTTTTGGAAATCATGAATATTCTATAGTAACTAATTAGTTGATCTAGCAAGTCAACCCCACCCATTCCCGTATTATATGACTTAATAATCTCAGGCCGTTTTACATATACGTATGATTTTGACTGTTTATCCCATCTTTTGGCTTCATCCTCAGTACCAATTCCCACAAAGTTTGAAGCAATGTGAATTGGTTTCGTATCCAACCATTTCACAACCGTTATTTTGCCATCAGCACTCGTTACACTGTCCGAGTATCCTCGTTTTTTTTAAAATTCAGTATCTGGAATTAAAGGTGGATTAGCAAATCTATTAACTCTAACGGTGCATGCAGCGTTGATTTCTTTATTTTACTTTACTTTAATGCCTCAAGGATTTGGCGTTCCTTTTATATATTGTTTGATGGAGAGCCTACCTTTAAAAGGAATAATTTGCTCATCTACACATACTGATGGCTTATTTATTTCTAACGATAATAAATACGTTCGAATAGAATCAATGAAAGGACGAACTTTATAAAACCGGCCCGCACAATTTTTTGCCATATCTACATTATCAGTTATATGAATATTATTTCGAAGCTGAAAAAATCGGTCGCACGTCATAGAGTACCTCTAAATAATTCAATCTCAAGAGCTTTATCAAAATACAACCGGATTCTTGGGAGTTTGAAACACCCCATTGCTAGCCTAAATAACTGTTTTATTTCGGATGTGTTGGTATGTTTGTAGTTGGTTATCATTTTTTGTTCTGCGTACAAGTTAGTGAAAAAAGCAATTTGTTCAAAAATTTTGTCCGGCAAATAGTTTTTGAAATAATCCAAGGGAGTTTTAATGGGTGGAATATCATGTGACTCCACACTTGGAAGAAATTCCTAAATTTGTGGATGAAATTGTAACCGGCTCCATTTGATATTACCTTTTTTCATGTACTGAAATCTTTCCATCTTATAAATTATTTCAAAATGAACATTTTCATCTAGTTTAATTTCATCCTCGTCCGTTCCAATAGCAATAACTTGGGCAGTCACAACATCTTGGTCTGCAGAATCAAATACGTCTTGCTCTAAATCCAATTCTAATATTTCGTCATACGCGTTTCCTCTCATATCTCATTATTTTTTTGAACCTTTTCTATTTCATTTTCTTCCGTTTCAAAAATATTTTCCAAATCAGAATCCCACGTACTAAGAATATCAATTAGTTCTTCGTCTATTCAATATTTACGATTCATGTTCCTAAAGAAATTAACCAAATAGCCATCAAAGCGGAATGTACATAAATATGTACATGTAATAAATCATGTACATTACTCTTTGTACGGATTGTACATTTTTATGTACATCAAATTTCTAACCTCTTTACATAAAATTCTGTTTGTAAAATCACAAAAAATCAATTACCATACCAATATTTACACCTTTATGATGAATGTAACACAAAAATTTAGAATTTTAAACCAATTTTAACTATCCTAAGTTAAGTTTAAAAATACGAATACTGACTAGGATAAAATTTCACTTGAACTCTCGTTCATAAATCACTCGTATTTGAACAAACGGTATTAAATATAACAACAAACGCATGGAAAAACGAAAGAGAAACTAACCAACGCTTGCGCAAATACGCCAATTTTAATACTAATACATTTGTACGCAAGTTATTGGTGATAGAAAATCTATGTACATTAATATGTATATTTCGAACCAAAGGGTTAATATAAAAATTCTGTGAAATTTTGGTTCACAAACTTTAAATTTTGCAGTCTAACCTTGATAATCGCATCCCGAGCGTGTGGCAGAGAGAAAGATAGTGAGAAAACAACTTCACCATCTACGTTAGGCAGTGTATCGTTATGTTGGGCGGTGGTTTTATTATTATCTTTAATTATTATAATCACGGTTACATGTTTTTGTTGCCTTCATGAGACCCTTTAATTATCATTCCCACTTATATTTACGTTAAGATCTATATTCTGATCGCCCATATTCGTATTGAAAATTTATCGGTTCAACTTTGAATCGTAAGTATTCATCCTTCTTCATTTCTTATAAAAAATATGACAGTGAAGTACTGTGTTTATTCACAAAATACCAACAAAATAAAGTATAATAATTTATATTAGACTAATTTTATAATTAACCATAATGGAGTTATCAATAAATCGTAATATTCAGAATATCATTAATTCGGACTTATAGGAAAAAAGGCGTTATTTTACTTTACGTATACATCGAGATAATCAGGTAAGGAGTATAAATTTTGAAAATTTTTAAATATAGGATTGTTTATCAACTGTTTTAGGAGGGGGAAGCTTAATTTTTCCGGAAAATTTTCTGAGTTTCGGAAAATTTTTCACTTTTTTTTCAACTAACGTAAGATGTTAATTTTTAGATAATTTTGGCGTTAGGATTGTGTTTCTAAAATTTGTAGAAAGTACAAGCCAAATTTTCCAAGAAAATGCATTTATTTTATTAATAATAATCGCTTCGTCAACCTTGCAGACACAGATCAAAGAGTTTTTATCGCTCTTATCGCTTCTTCTGGTAGTGCCACAAATGTTAAAAAAAATAAACTTTTACAAATATAAAAGTTTTTTAATGTAATTTTAATTCGTTGTATACCTTAGAAGAAAGAAATTTTAGAAATTTTATATTTAATTATAAACTAAGTAAAAATAAATTGAAAAACTTCAAAAGTTTTCTGAAAAAATCGCAAAATTTTCCCAGAAAAATTACTTGTACTGTTGAAAAACTGTTGAGATACAATCGTAATGTCAAAGTTTTTATAAAAATTACACATGTGTACGTATTTTGAATAAAATAATACGATTTTGTTTGTTTGTAAAAAAGGAAATTTTTCCGGAAAATGGGGTAATTTTCCGGAAAAGTTTAGCTTCCCTCTCCTAAAAACTGTGGATAAACAATCCAGCATTTAAAAATTTTCAAAATTTATACTCCTTACCTGATTTTCTCGATGTATACGTAAAGTAAACTTTAGCCATAAAAAAATAATAATAATTGTGTTTAAAAAAAAGTTTTAAAAAAAAGTTTCAATGTTGCAAATCAAAATCGTGTTTGTTCTCGATTGACTTTTTTATAAATTTTTTTCAATATGGACAGCCTCCTCGGATGTATTAATTTGAAATCCTATTTTTCGTTACATTAATTCATTTTTTGCGATGCAAAACGCACATTATCAATTATGTTTGGGACACCGCATAAAAACAATTTCGAGTCTTTCAATAACCTCTGTTGATTGTTTTATTTTCAGCGGAATTATTTGCTAAAGTAGTCCGTTAAGACTAAATAATCCATATTTCTGACTTTCATAATATCACAAGCAATTTTCTCAAATGGTATTTGAGATTTGAAAATTTTCACATATCTTACATTTACTTATGTAATTCTCAATATCTGTATTTATACCAGGCAAATATAATATTTCGAAAGCTCTTGGCTTCCCTGATGTGAATTATGAAGTGCTTCCAATACATCTCGTCTTTGTCGTGAGGCGGCGATTGAGTAAGTTTTTTGTCCAGCGAATGCAAGTTGTAGTAGAATATTTGTGAAAAACTCTGATTTGGACCAATGATCACTGGAACCCAATTTTAAATAAAAAAATTTAGTTCAATTTGCAAAAAAGGAAAAAAACTAATATGGATGCTGCTAGTTCCGGCCACATTACTGGGATTTCTGGAATAAATACATATAATGTTTCGCTCTAAATTTCAGCATCATTTGGTCCTCCAAATTTATAAAAGCCCCAAAGTATGAAGTTTCAGCTGGATCAATCAATCCGTTTAATTGAACCATCCGAAAAGTTGAAACGGTATTGTTGCAAAGTTAATTTAGAACCTTTTAGGCCCGTATTTTTAAACGTGGATAGAGATAAATCGGCGGATTTCTAAACGTAGATAAATCCGTTGATTGAAACTTGGATTAAAAACGTATCCACAGATTTATACATGGATATCGATGGCTAAAACAGTGGCTACATTATTTTCGAAAATTCAGAAATAGAAAACGTCAATCGTTGTGTCAATCAGTCGTGTGAAAATTTATTTCAATTGTGTTGTGATAAACAGATATGGAAAATTTCGGTAATTCATCTTCGTCAGAGTCAGAATCTATTGATTCAAATTACGAAATTATAATAAGTCGACGAATAAAGCGACCAAAAATATTCAACGAAAGAATCGATATGGATTATTATAACGATGAAGAATTTAAAATTCGATTTCGATTTTCTAAAAAAGGGGTTCATTATTTAGAAAACATTATAAAAAATGATATTGAACCACTTGACTTTCGCGGGTACCCTTTAACCACAATACAACAAATTTTAGTTTGTTTGAGATATTTTGCGACGGGTTCATTTCAAATAGTGATCGGGGATTTAATAGGAATAAGACAGAATGCAGAGGGCAACATAATCCACAAAGTATCCAGAGCTATTGCCAGGAAAGCCAAAGATTTTATAAAAAATGCCTGTGGGCGACGAACTTAATAAGACCCAGTAAAAATTTTATAATAAAGCTGGAATACGTCACTGTATTGGCTGCATTGATGGTACTCATATACCAGTGAAATCCCCTGGAGGTGATGAGGCAGAACTGTATCGCAATCGTAAAGGATACTTTTCCATTAACACACAAGCGATATGTGATGCTGATGGTAAATTTATAGACATTGTTGCAAGGTAATTTTTTAGATATATTGAACCATTTTTAGTTTTTCCCAAATTAAGGCTCGATTTGAGGAGAACGAATTTGGCAATATGCTGCTCATTCGTGATTCCGGCTATGGATGCAAAAGTTATTTAATAACACCTTACAGAATTCTAAGAAATTCTTTACAGGAAAGATACAATCGAGCGGTTACATCAACCAGAGCAGTAATTGAAAGAACTTTTGGGCAGTGGAAGAGAAGGTTTCCGGTTCTGGCAATAAGTACTGTTTTTTTATTTATCATTTACTCTAGTATTTATATTTTATTTATTCGTTTTCCATAGAATCACAACTAAAGCTCCAAAATACTTTAACGATAATTGTGGCAACGGCAGTTCCTCATAATATTGCTATCGCAATAAGAGAGGAAAATGCTCCCGTCGATGAAGACATAATTGTCAACATTCCACCAGAAGTACGGAATAACAACCCAAATGAATTCGAAGCTCAAGCCAATTTCGATGTAAGAGAAGAAACATGTTGGAATTTGGCACAAAATTGGGATCGGGATCGTATTTTTAATTAAATTAAATAAATCATTTCTTTATTTCAAATAAATCAATTTATTCATGTATTTTTTAATCCAAATATCACATGTTTTCATTTCACAGTTTACATATTAATAAAATTATAAAAAATTAAATTCATAGAGAAGTTTTAATTGTATACATACGAGTATGTATATAATTAGAGGTTTCCCATCTTTTTTTTTATAGTATTCAATTCTAATTTCATTGAGTTTTGTGCGAGACTGAAGCGTATTTGCACCTCTCTCAATTTCTTTTCGCCCTCGGACCCTATGGGCTTTCGAGTTATAGGGCGTGTTCGCGTTTGTGGTAACTTATTGTTGTGAATTGTGCAGGTTGTACTAGCCGTAGATCAGGCTGAAGTTGGCTCAGTCATTGTCATTTCTGTATGAAGAAATTCTTCATTGTTATTTAACGGATCTTCATTGGATAAATTTTCGTAGTTAACGTATTCTATTTCTTCCTAGAAACATTTCATATGAATAATTATAATTTAATAAAATTGAATTTGATATATAAATAATTAATCTTATCGCCAAAAAGATTCGCGCTCGTGTCATAGGGATTTCGGTTTGGCGTCATACTTTTTCCCATAATACTGAATATTGGATCTTCTATAGTTTTAGATAAACTACCGCCTCCCGTTTTAAATGTATCTAAGCGTTCGCTTGCCACATCTTTCCTAACCTTTCTCTTTATATTCTTGTAGGCCACTTTTAGTTGTTGCGTGCTTTTATCGGATCCAATGCGCCGTGAATTGTATGCCTTTCGAATTGAATCCCAAGTTTCCAATTTTTTCTTTTTCGAAATTGTATCGGTCAATTTGCATTCTATTATATTTTTGTTTTTCTCCACCAATTCAACTAAAAGCAGCCTGTCCTTTTCATTTATATTTTTAGACCTGGAATAACAATAATCATAAAATGATAAAATAATAACATTTAAATGTGCGTATATAAAACGTATATAAAACTTACGTGGTACGCTCGCTTGCCATTTTATTTTATTTTATGTTTTCTTGTCATAGAAAAATAAACAAAATTGTTTCTTAAAAATATTACGCGAAGTACCAAAAAAAATTGACAAGTGTCCCAGCAAGCAGTTTTAATTCGAAAATCGATGTTGAAAATCCAAGATTTTAACTTCGTTCAAAAATACCACAACAATAATCCATGGATTTATCCACGTTCAAAATTACCAAAAGTAGCCTAGGCTAAAACCGTGGATTTCCGAAATCCACGGATTAATCCGACGATATACCCGCGTTTAAAAATACGGGCTAATAACTAAATGTTAAGTTCTTTTATCGTGAATGATATACAACATATGTACTTATCAAAATATTTGGAAAAAACGAAAAACTTTTATGGATGCTGCCACTTTTGGTGAACCGATTTCATCCAAAAATTACTAAGTAAAATAAAACAAAATAAAATAAAAATCTCGGTTCAGCGATAAATTACAAATCACATTTATAATGTTCCATAAAACGCAGACAAAAACCGAAGTGATTTGTACTACATGCGGTTCTGAAATGCGCGAATTGCATGTAGTACAAACCACTTCGGTTTTTCAGCAACAACAAAAAAAATAGATCAACAACACTTGACTTTTAAAAAACACAAGTACAACATCGATTCTGTTGAGATTTCCCACTCATTAAAAGAATTCTTTGTTAGAACAAAAGAAGAGGATGCAGTAAGATTTTAGTTTTAGATCGACTGATTGTTCAACCAAGGTTTATGGTGATGTGTTTAACGATTCCAAAATAGCGACAAAATTTTAAATTACTCGCACAAAAACTCAAGCGATTGGGTGTAATGTAATATCCGTTGGTCATCAAAAATAATTGAAAACCAGGTTAGATAATTTTAATGTGAGAAGTGTAGGTGTCTGCTCAGATGGCTGCAAAAGTTTTCCCTATAACTATTTAATATTTTAGTCATAAAAGAGGACTAGCACAAAAGCTATTTAAATGAGCTCTGTAAAATGAGCGTTTTTTGCAAAAACAACTGCAATAACAATTTCGGTGGTATAAATCGTGGGGGTGGAAAGTATTTATTTAAACTTAAAAAAGTCGATTCAAATTTCCGGAACATTGTGGGCATCGGGTGTTTAGCAAACATCCTAAATAATTGTATTAAACAAGGAACTGAATTATAGCCTGCACAATCATTTCTCATTGTTCACAGTTTGAGTGGAAAAAATTAAAGAAGTTTGCGAGTTAGTGGAAAATAAGCCACCAAAGTCTTCTCAGCTCTTCTAAAAATCAGTTAGTTACCACTTTTTCCCACAATTTTGAAATTTGTATGAACTTCTAAAACCATATTTTTTATCAATGCCTAAGTACCCAAGACGTTGATGATATTTCTTGAAAACTCATTAGATGAAGCTTATTTGCTTTTTCTACACTCTTTCATAAACTTTTTCCACCTAAATCTCAAAAAAATAGAAAAACAACAGAAGTTTTTAATTGAAATTATGGCCATTATAAGAGCAGTTGAACGAGCACTGGAGCAACGAATTGTAAAAAAAAATCCGAAATTAACTAGAAAGGTTTTGCGAAAGAATGATGATTTGGTGAAGGAATGGGTCGCACTTAAGAAAAATGAACTTGAAATCTACCTTGATTGGTTAGAATATTTTAAATAATGGACAAAACTATTTGAAAACTTTTCTTCGTTAGCCAAGGAACGAGAATAAACCAAAATATAAAATGCACTGAATTTTTTGCTGAATGATTCCCTACTTAACCAGTTTATCAATTTAAAGAATTTTTCATAGGACACTAATAAACAAAACCCATTTGACGAAAAATGTTCACCTGAAAAATAGGTAAGTTTCTGTATAACTGTGCCAAACGAAGAACAACATTCTGGATTTTTAAAAATTTGCCAATACTTTTTTTACAATTCCGGTACATAATGCAAATTCTGGAAGTATTTTTAGCATGATAAACTAAATGATTTAGTGTTAAAAATGATTATCAAAGACATGCAGCCATTTTCGACTATTGAACATCAGGGATTTAGAGAACTTTTTGCTGGCTTTGATCCTAGTTATACATTACATCATCGAACTACTCTGAGTAGACAGCTTTTACCATCGTTGTATGATAGTTCCATTGCTACTCTAAAAGATCTTTTAAATACTGCTGACTATCTTACCATTACGACGGACATGTGGACTAGTTGTACGAATAAATCGTACATGTCTATCACTGGCCATTTTATTGAGTCCAGTTGGTTACAAAAATCAGTATTACTAGGGTGTTTTATATTTACCGAAAGACATACTGCGGAAAATATTAAAACAAAAATTGACGACATACTGGAACAATGGAACTTGCAAAAGAAAGTTCACACAATTGTGACCGATAACGGAACAAATGTGGTTGCAGCAAGTACGTTAACTAAATTTAACCATTTACCTTGTTTTGCGCACACTTTAAATTTGCTTTATCAAGACGCATTAAAGCTAATAAGGCCCATTCACTTGAAAGCTAAGGCTGTAGTTGAATTATTTAGCCGGAGCATCCATGCAGCATCAAAATTGAAACATTTTCAAGAACAACTGAATGATGGGTCACTTTTGAAATTAAAAAACGATGTCGTCACGAGGTGAAATTCCACATTTCACATGTTCCAACGCATGGGACAGTTGAAGAAATTCATAAATGCTGCATTGGGTGTCCTCGACAGCTCCATTGAAAGGCTACACTCAGAAGAATGGGTAATTCTCAGTGAATTATGCCGTTTACTCGAACCATTTGAGTTAGTGACTGTGGAGCTGAGTGCAGACCAATATGTTACGGTGTCAAAAGTCATTCCTCTAATTGATGGTCTCACTAGGGCTCTCTACACAATTAAGCCTGACGTACATAGTACCTGTGGCGAAAGTTTATTCGAAGCTTTGCTAACCAGAATTAAAAAACGATTTGATAAAATCGATATGAATATAATTGTTAGCAAACCAACATTTCTGGATCCTCAGTTTAAGAAACGGGCATTTTCAAACATCAACGCTTATAATAAAGCAAAAGAGTCCGTAATCGCTAACGTAACTGACATGATTCTGAAAATAACGTGCTACCACAAACAATTGAAGCCGGTGTAACTAATTCCGAGAAAAGAAACTTGATTTGGGACGATTTTGATACTCGCAACCAAACAATTACCACACCTCAATCATCTGCGATTATAGAAGTTCGCCAATATTGTGAGGAGCCGGATATAGATCGGAACGAAGATCCTTTAAAATGGTTGCAGTCTAGAGAACTTGTGTATCCACGGCTCGCGAAATTAGCAAAAAAGCACTTATCTATAGTTGCAACTTCTGTGCCTTCTGAAAGAATATTTTCTAAAGATGGGCAAATTTTGAGTGAAAAGCGAAGTCGTCTTAAGTCGGAAAATTTTGAAAAAATAATTTTCCTTAATGCGAATCAAAATTTTATATTTTATTTTTAATTTGTGATTTTTATAAAATTCTAGTCGTTGAAATCTTGAAATGTTCCTAATAATAATAAGAAATATATATATTCTTACAAAAAAATATAAATATGAATTCTTAATGACTAAGAATCAGCATCACTATTCATTCAGTACTCAATCATATAATACTCAATCATATAGTCAATCATATAGTACATACAGTAAGTATTCAAACGTACTTTGAAACGATTACTTTGTAACGAGTATTTGAAACAAAAGTAACGAATACTCGTGATTACTCATAGTACCGAAACTGCACAACTCTAGGCCCTTGCACTGCTCCGATTTTTATATAAAATCGTACAATATTATAAATTTGTAGAAGCGTAGTGTGCCATTGAATCGTATTACAATGTTGAGATTTCAAATTTTCGTTATTAACGGCTTTATGAAAGCAATCAAATTGATAATACAAATTAGTATGGTTTTCTTCCCATTAATGTTCTACGAGGTAAAATTATGATATTTTTTTAATTATAGCAGTCACCTTACTCTGAAAGTTACGAATCGACTATTGTTGAGACTTAAAACTATGGTATTTCTTCCCATACCCCCACCCAACATACCAAGATACACTTGAACCTCAATCGTCCGGGATGAGTGTGACTTCCCCGATAATCAAAAATCCCGGTTAATCGAATTATTTTTATTAGAACTAAAAAAATCCCGGTTAATCAGATGACATTCAGAATAACCAAGAGACTAAAAAATGCCGGATAATCGAGGTTCACGAATAATCGGATCCCGGATAATCGAGATTCAAATGTATATTTTAACCGACAGCCAAACTGCAACTAAAACGATACAATGTACTGACAAAACGCAAAATCGAATGATTTTTAATTTCTAATTTTATTGTTAAAAATCACGTATTCTCAAGCAAACACACTCACATATCCCATTAAATAAAATATAAAATCCATTCCATTCGACTAAAATACCATACAACAAAAAACACACAAACAAAATACAAGTTTTAAGAATAAAGAAACGAAAAACTTTATCCGCATGTTGTTGTTGTAACAACATATACTGTCTCGTTCACTCATAGTTTAAATAACTCGTGTACGAATGAAACGGCACACTATGATTGAAATTATAATTTTTTTTTTGATTTCATGAACGCCTACAGGTCTGCTGACATCCGTTTAAATATAATACAATACAACAATAACAACGAAGAATTTAATGAAAACAAGTTCTTGTCGTTTCATACATACACAGTTTGTATAGAGCAAGTATCAATGTTGCCATCACACCGAAATAAACGAAAATATGTCATAATCAAAACAGAAATTTTAATTAATGCAATCAATTCAATTTCTTATAAATTTTTTTATCAAGAACATAATTTAAAAATGAGTTTGTTATCAGTTGAATAGTTTGCTTATAATACTTTTGTATAGACGCAAATGTGGTGTGTGCATGGAGAAAACACAACACGTACGTTAAATATATAAAACGACAAAAGAAAGAGAAAATTGACAACAGCGTAAGCGGACTGGGTAGACAGAATGTCGCCGTGCACTGAGCACACACCAGACAATGCGTCGCTAGGCTTTTTTTAATTTTGAAAAAAAAAAAAAATACAAAACTTAAACTGGAGGTGATTTTTTTTTGTATTTTATTTAATTCTTTTAAATGGTTGAATGATTTTCTTATTTTTATTCATGAAATTTTTATTTTTATCAATAACAATTCGCTTAATTGTGAAGTAAATTTTTTTTTTTTACTAAGAGCAGTAAAATAAAAATGCTGCATGGCTTTGGAATGAAAGTGGCGCCATAATTTTTATTTCGTTTTAGTTTTAATGTAACGTGTGAATTTTGTTCGCTTGGTTATTCCGATTACGTAATTTAAAAAAATACAATTTTAATAATCCGGATAAAATTTCGCATGGGTTTTAGCCCCATTGGAAAAAGTAGATAGGAATTAAGCGGCGATGCACACTCAATTAATAATATGTAATAACTCTAAAGAAAGAGGTAGAAAATGGTTCAAGGTTACATCTCGATAACGAGGTAATATTTATGCGCAATAAAATCAGGGTGCAATTAAATAACATGCGATAATATGTAGGTATGATAAGGGATTATGAATCGGGGAAAAAACTGAACTGCCAATGGGTGGGAATATTTTCCTTATTCTGCTTCAGTAGCGTATCCAATAATGTACTTTGGGCCGTAGTTTTTTTTGCAAAAGGAACAACTGTATAGTTTCTAAGTTAGACTCACTTAAATTCTTATTTAAAGTGCTAATATAAATCTAAATAAAATATATTATGTTAATGGAGAAAAGCATTTGTTAAAATGGAATTACCTTTGCACCAACCCGGAAAATTCACGAAAAATGAAAATCAAGAATTTCCAATTATAAATTCGCCACAAAATGACTTTGAATAATATTCTGATAAGTTTATTTGTGGCATTAAATATGTAATGTATATATTTATTCGCCTACAGCACAATCCACTATTGACCAATATGTTAATAACAACAGAATAAAAAATATGATTCCGATGATCACAATATTTCAAGATTTCTTTCTTTATTTTTTGCTCTTATTTTTTACACCTCTCTTTTACAACTATTTCCCATAATTACATATTTATATCCTCCTTTTACTATAGCGACGCTCGGTGTTAAGTTTTTGCAACACGACACTAAACACTAATACGCTAGCCTAACTACCATGAAATAAGTAACGATAGCAGTTCGATATAAAAATTCGTTAATTTAAAAATTTACGACATATTGAATTTTTTCTTCGAAAATTTTTCAAATGTTTTTTTTACAGACAATGGCTGGGACAAGCAGCATTTGAAAGAAGACCAGGAGAATGATGAGTCAGTTGGGCTAGTTAGAAAATGGCTAATAGAAGGCAAACGACCGCGTTGACATGAAATTGTATCCTATATACCCTCGCTCCTATCGATTTTTAAATTCCTATAAACTGATATTAAATTTCCCCTTCATCCGACTGATATAACCCGATCCTAAATTCCCGTGTTGTACCATATCGCGTTTTGTACCATATCGTGTTTTGAAATATCGCGTTTTGAAATATCACGTTTTGTACCATATCGCGTTTTGTATCGTATCACGTTTTGAAATATCACGTTTTGGAATATCGCGTTTTGTACTCTATCGTGTTTTGAAATATCTCATTTTAAAATATCGCGTTTCAAATGGGACCCTGCAAGAACAGTGCAAAATTCTTAACATAAAGAAGACTCGCACCACACCATTACATTCACAGCCAGTCGGATTGATCGAGATGGTGTTGTTTGGCAATGAGCTTCGCCTACCGTATTATAATAAGTTTAGGTTACCGTAAAACAAACGTGTTGCACAGTATGAATACTTAGCCGTTCTAAGACGGAGAATGAAAAAGATTCATAATTAAGTAGTTGGAATGAAACAAATTTGCAAAGGGCGGCATGTTGTACATTTTGAAAATTTATATTCAGTGTACCAAATTTTAAAAGATGAATATGCACACAATCCAATTCCCTAGCCTTCATAGATTTTACAAATACATACAACCAACGTATTTGGCCTCGATCGACCACTGACCAGTGTTTCACCATGAGGATGATCTTGGAAAAATGTTGGGAGTACAATATAACCATACATCAACTATCTATATATAGACTTCAGACAGGCGTATGACAGTATAAACCGCGACAACCTATGGTCCGCGCTCATATGCCTGGGAATCCCAGAGAAACTCGTTTCTCTGTGTAAATTAACAACGTCCGGGTCTGTATGTGTAATCGTAATTAAAATATCTGTGTCGGACCCCTATGAAATAACATCTGGTGTTCGACAGGGTGATGCACTCGCGCCTTTGCTGTTCAATCTGGCGCACGTCTGGAGTACGTAGTGAATAAAAGCAATATCGAAATTTCGCGCTGTATATTTAATAAGTCAGGCCAAATTCTTGGATATGCAGATGATATCGTGTTTCTTGGCTCAAGACCTAGCGATATCAAAGACAGTTTCATATCGCTCGATCGCTGCGCAAGAATACTTGGTTTGGAGGTGAACAGCAGTAAAACCAAATATTTAGCAACACCTAGGAATATCTCTATGGCAAATCTCGGAATTGGCGACCACAATTTTGATAGCGTCGAAATTTTTAAATACCTCGGTTCAGTTGTAACATCGGCGAATGATATGCAGACAGAAATAAAAGCCCGAATCGCTGCCTGACAACGAGTTTTCTACGCCAAATCAAGATTATTGCGGTCAAAACATCTATCGCAGTCGTGCAAGCTCGCACTTTATAAAGCACTTATAAGACCTGTGCTGACTTTCAGAAGCGAGAGCTGGACCATGACCTCTAACGATTGTAGATTATTATCTACCCTCGAAAGGAAGGTTATCTGTTCAATCTTTGGTCCAATTAAAGTTGCGAACAATGAATATCGGATTCGTATGAATCACGAAATAAAGCAACTCCTCGGAGGCAACGATATCATCGGATTCATCAAATCCAATCGAGTGAGATGGCTCGGCCACGTTACAAGGTCTCCACAACAACGGATGATAAATAAAGTGTTCCACCAACAACCAGCCGGAGTGCGTCGTAGAGGAAGACCCCGACTACGCTGGCGCGACGACATCGAACAAGATCAACGAACATTAGGATGTCGAAAGGACCGAGAGGATCGAGATTCTTCATGGGATGTGAAAGCCAGAGAGAGAGAAACGTATTTGGCCGCAGTCCTGTTAACAGATTTGATACATTGGCAACATTTCTTTCGACCCTTTACTATGTCTGGGAAATGACCCATTATTGGTTGACTTGAAATGGAAGGTCGTTGTTGTGCAGGAGGTTAAGTAAGACTTTATAATTATTTTTCGGATCTCTAATAAAACAATGGCTTTAAATATTTATTGTATATACCGAGTGTTTCTTTTAAACTGAGACGATCAAATATCTCGAAAAATAGCCACTCTGCGGAAAAAATGTCCATAATCAAAATTTAATCATACCGCGGGGGAAATACATTAGTGAAAAAAAAGTCCCCCACCCCCGCTTTGTAGGTGGGGTGGGGGTAACTTTTAAACCAAGATAGGAAGCCATATTTTTTATTGCAGATACTGATTCTACGACTAAAAGTACGTATGATTTGAATGAAATATTTTGTTCGGTTCATGATAGATGGCGTTGTATAATCGACGAAATTCAATTTTTTCAATTTCTTCTTCTTAGAACACACGCATTCGATTCTGCAATACGTTTGAAATAAAAAACATCACGTTTTCATTGGAAATACTCGAAATTCGTCATCAAAACAATTTATTCAGTTTTCTAAATCACATTTAACGTTTGTGTTATTTCTTATCTTCATGTTTTAGGTAATTGCAAAATAAACGATAAAATACTTTAGAATAGAGCGTTTAACTGTGCCAGAGAAAATTGAAATGGTTCTGGTTTATGGAGAAGCTGGCAGAAATCTTGAAAATGCTGTTGCTATTTACGCTCAACGTTTTCCGGATAGGATTCGTTCACGTGCTTCATTTGGCCGTACTATCAAACAATTTATTACTGATGGAAATGTTCAACCGAAAAAGAGGACCCGTAGAGCAACAGTCACTGGAGAAAATAATGAAATTGCTGTATTGGCAGCAGTGGCTTATAATCCTCATGTTAGTACATGAGAAATAGTTCGCGATTCCGGATTGTCCCTCACCAGTGTTTGGAGAATTTTAAAACGGCACAAGTATCATCCATATCATGTGTCTTTACACCAAGATCTTCATGACGCTGATTTCCAAAATCGAGTAATTTTTTGTCAATGGGCACGTGAACAAATACAACAAAACCCCAATTTTTTTCGTTGCGTAATGTTCTCTGACGAATCGTCTTTTACAAACTATAGAACGGTTAATCGACACAACATGCATTATTGGAGTGTTACAAATCCGCACTGGTTTCGTCAAGTTGAACATCAGCGTCCTTGGACTGTCAACGTGTGGTGTGGAATAATTGGCAACAAACTCATAGGCCCCCACATTATTGAAGGCAACTTAATTGAGCTGCATTTCATGACACCACCATGATCCAGATCATGACATCATTTACATGTGAAACAACAACAACACGATCACGTGTTGTTGTTGTTACACATGTAAATGATGTCATGATTTGGATCATGGTGGTGTCATGAAATGCAGCTTTGAATGGTCAAATGTACCGAAACTTTTTGGAAAATGAACTGCCAATATTACTTGAAAATTTAAGCTTAGAAGTGAGACGGAACATGTGGTTTCAACATGATGGTTGTCCTGCACACTATTAGGTGGTAGCACGTGAAATACTTGATCGTGATTTCAATGGTCGCTGGATCGGTAGAGCTGGTCCGATAAATTGGCCCGCCAGATCAACAGATCTTACTTCACCAGATTTCTTTTTGTGGGGCTATCTCAAAGACAAAGTTTACAAACAAGAACCAACAACACGTGAGAACATGATTGAGCGAAATTCAACCAAACACACTTCTCAGTTGTGTACAATCATTTGAAATGCGTATTAATAAGTGCATTGAAGTCGCAGGCCATCATTTTGAGCACTTATTCTAAGCTAAAATAATTTTATTCATCTGCCATTTACATTAATAAATTGTTTTGATGACGAATTTCGAGTATTTCCAATGAAAACGTGATGTTTTTTATTTCATACGTATTGCAGAATCGAATGCGTGTGTTCTAAGAAGAAGAAATTGAAAAAATTGAATTTCGTCGATTACAACGCCATCTATCATGAACCGAACAAAATATTTCATTCAAATCATACGTACTTTTAGTCGTAGAATCAGTATCTGCAATAAAAAATATGGCTTCCTATCTTAGCTTAAAAGTTACCCCCGCCCCACCTACAAAGCGGGGGGTGGGGGACTTTTTTTTCACTAATGTATTTCCCCCGCGGTATGATTAAATTTTGATTATGGACATTTTTTCCGCAGAGTGGCTATTTTTCGAGATATTTGATCGTCTCAGTTTAAAAGAAACACGCGGTATATGGTTAGTTTTATATTTTGACGGCTTTTCCGATTTCGGGTAGTAACTATAAGAACACGCATAGCATCGTGTTAATGGCTGTATACGATGCGGATTACGAATTTATATTTGTAGATTGGCGCATCTGGTAAAAATAACGATAGTGGCATTTTTCGGAGGAGTGAGTTCGGCAAGCGAATTGTGGCGAAATCGTCCACCCTACAAATGCCCAATCCGGCGACACTTCCAGGCAGCACAATAACTGTACCCTATTGTTTCTGTTGCAACCCTGAATAAACCAACTATCAATATCATGGTGCAACCTAGTATATAGTTATCGAACATGAGGTGCCATGGTCACCACGTCAGGGCACTTCGTTCTTGAGTGTAACCGAGTGAGGTTATGCATTATCAATATCCTTATAAATTAAGTAATAATTATTAAGAAAATATATAAGTGTGTCTATTAAACCATTAATCAACAAACACAACAATTGGCGACGAGGATTACGGAAAACAATAAGAATAAATAAAAAAAATTGACGTATTGAAAATCTGAGCACATTTTTTGTATATTACAAAACAAGATGGATGAAGATACAAAACAAATGTTAAGTTCCATCACTGAAATGCTCAAATCGCATGACGTCATAATTAAACAATCGGCGAAAAATACCTGGAACGACGATGTTCAACAAATTCATAATCTATCAAATCAGATTGTTGAATTTTACCACGATCCGGAGGACGGAAAATATTTCAACACGCGGTATGAAAGATTCGAGGACTTATTGAAGGTTGATGGCGAGAATTTGGACGATGGAGTAAAAATGAAATTGCTTTTGCGTAAATTACACACATCGAATCATGACAAATACGTGAGTTACATTTCGTCCAAAAACACTCAAATGTGAAATCATTTGACGAGACTGTTACAAAATTAAAAGACATTTTCGGTCCGAAAAAATCATTGTTCAACATACGATTCGAGTAAAAAGTACGGAAGATTTTGTTGCATACGCGGGCCGTACAAATCGGCACTGCGAACTTTTCAATTTGGGAAACTTATCGGCAGATCAGTTCAAATGCCTTGTTTTCACAAGTGGGTTGAGATCATCATGCGACGCGGATATCCGAAAAAAAACTGTTGTCGCGGATCGATACAGACTAAACAATGTCACTGGAGAAATTAATAACAGAAGCCCAGCAATTAATTAACATCAAAAAAAATACAAACATGATTGAAAACCAGGACAATCATTCTTATCAACAGTCATCAGTAGTTAACGCCAGTTACTCAGGTGCAAAATCGAATAACCATTTTGACAGTCAACATAATATAGCAGGGACAGGCCAGAGGAAACCCATCTACAATCAATATAAAAATAAGCCCAATAAATGGCGATATGGCAGCAAAGCGCAAATTCATCAATGTGAAAATCAATAATGTTTCAGTCAACATGCAACTGGATACAGCACCAGACATCACCATTATTTCTAAATAAACTTGGCAAGAAATTGGTGAGCCCACATTGACAGAGACAAATTAATCAGCAACAAGTGCATCTGGGCAACAACTTAAATTGTTAGCAGAATTTCAATGTGAAATGGAATTCTCTGCCTATACAATTACGAGGAAATGTTTTGTATCAGGTGATGGCGATCTAAATCTGTTCGGAATAGATTGGATTGATAAATTCAACATCTGGGATGTGCCATTAAGATCAATATGCACCGTTTCTTCCATTAGCAGCGGCAACCCAGATAAGCAACAGCTGATATCAACACTAGTTTCTTTATTTATGGATGTGTTCAAAGATACTCTCGGACGGTGCACGAAAACACAAGTCACGTTGCACGTCAAACCAAAGAAAATACCAGTATTAAGAGCAAAACGACTAGTGGCGTACGCGACATTAACACAAATAAACGATGAACTGGATCGTCTCCAACAAATGGGTATCATATCACCAGTGGATTTCTCCGAATGGGCCGCACCAATAGTTTGTGTGAAAAGAGCAATGGGCATATTCGAATTTGTGCAGATTATTCAACAGGTCTAAATGACGCACTTGACCCTCATAAATTTCCATTGCCACTACCCGATGACATTTTTTCAAAACTAGCAAACGACACAGTCTTTAGTCAAATAGATTTGTGTGATGCGTTCCTCCAAGTAGAAGTCGATGAAAAGTCACGGTAATTACTTACAATCAATACACATCGCGGATTATTCCAATTTAATCGACTACCACCAGGTGTCAAAGCTGCACCAGGTGCATTTCAGCAAATTATGAGTACTATGGTAGAAGGCCTAGAAGGGGTAGCTGCGTATATGGACGATTTGATCGTCTGTGGTAGAACGGAAACAGAGCATAAAAACCGATTATACCAAACACTTCTGTGTATAAAGGATATTGGATTCAACATCAAAATCGGAAAATGTAATTTTTTTATGAAATTCATTAAGTACTTGGATCGAATAATCGACAAAAATGGAACGTGGCCAGATCCAGCGAAAGTGGAAGCAATCACACACATGCCTCCACCCCAAGACATTCAAACGTTGCAGTCATATATGGGAGCTATTAATTATTACAGCAAATTTATCAAGGATATGCATCAGTTAAGACGCCCATTGGATGCCTTATTTAAAAAAGATGCTAAATGGGACTGGCCGGCTGAGGATCGGTCGGTAAAAGCAGTTAGCCATGCTTCTCGATCGCTAACAAAGGCCGAGATAGGGTATGGACAGATCGAGAAAGTGGCATTAGTCTTGATATTTGCAGTCACTAAATTTCATCGAATGATTTATGGCCGAAAATTCGTTTTACGAACGGACCATAAACCGTTATTGTTAATATTCGGTTGAATGAAGAGCGGATAGAAATAATTGTGGATTGCGGGATATCGAAAGGATGGGTTCGAATAATGCAAATAGTTCTGCTATGGAAATAAGAAATCATTTTGCCAATTATTTCACAGCGGTGAGTATATTATCTTGGCAAAATGACCACGACTAATAAAAGAATTACAACCTTTTAATTTTCAGTATTACATGGCTTACAATTTTTAAAAATACAATTTTTGCCTGTGTTTTATTTTCGTCGCTTAATTTCTCCATATACCTCGCGAGAGAAATGAAGAAGGAATCCACATTTTGGTACCCTCTGCTTGCTACTAGCCTTTGATTATTCTTCATCGCCTTCAACAGTTCGGTGACTACTGGAGGAGTTGAATCATAATGTTTACTAGTTTTCATTTCTTCGATCCTGAAGACGTGCCAGGACACTCGCTCCCATTCTATTTTTTTTTGCCGAATTGTATTGAATGTGAATGCTATCCTTTTTATTTTGTATGGTTTTGTCTCTTTTTCTCCATGTTCGATCAGCAAGTAGAAAAGATGAAAGATGCTCATCTTGATGAAAAATGCACAAGAGAAAAAACTAAAATTTTTGCGGAATCTGATTGGTTAGAAAAAACAGAACAAACGAACGAACGCAACCATAAAGCGCCTTCAGGGAAAGTTATTCCCAATTTTATTTTATTTTCAAAAAATTACCACCAATTTTAACCTTAGTAGGCCAGAAAAAAATTATTTAAATATAATTTAGATGTAAATTCATTACCTAATTCCATATTCCCGGGCAATTACCAGGACAGGGCTACTGGAGTACCTAGCTCGCAAAACTTTATACCATACTTGTGCATGTTGTTTGGGATATACTGTCCGAATGTGAGTGTTAAAATATGATTTACGACATTTTGAATCTTGCATATTCGAGTGGACCTGTCCCCACTTGTTTCATCATAAAAACACATATTTCTTATCACATTTTCAAATCGTATTCGACTAATTGTTTAACCAAAAATGTTTTGGACATAACACCTGTCATATCGGATGAAAAGTTCCCGGTGTAACAAAAAAAAACAATTTTTTGGGAAAAATACATTTTACTCATCAACATAATTTTCTTGTAGAGCGATACAATCAGTCCAACGTCTCTCTGACATTTCGATGCCTTTTTTGTAGAACGATTTAAGTTTGTCTTCAAAATAAGTTTCGGTTTCGTCAATCACTTCTTCATTGGAGCCATATCTCTCTCCATGGAGCTTTCTGAGTTCTGCAAGCAAGTCATAATCGCTGGGGGCCAAATCTGGTAAATTGTGAGCAAATGCGGTACCCACTTCAAACACAGCTTTCTCAAGGACAAATATTCGTGCAAAATATGACCAACATGTTGTGGAGACACAGCCTCATTTAGGTGTCCGGGTAGTTTTAGTTGAGATAAATTTAAGATATCGTAGAGTTTGTCGGAAAAATCCACTAAGCCAAAAAGCGCAGTAGCTGAAAAATTAAAATTTATTTTATATCTAGCAAAAACATGATCCAAGCAAATAGAAGAGAAAAGTCTAGTTATATCATTAACAAGAGATTTAAAACCATTTGAAGCCATTAAAAGGGAGTAGTCATTTCCAGCCCTATAATCAACCAATAAATTAATATTAAAATTACCTAGAATAAAAATATTTTTTTCAGTCATTTGATTCAGAAATGCTTCAAGTTCCTCAATACAGATGTCAATGGCAAAAGCATGTAATTTATAGAAACAGACAAATGTAATATTTTCCTTTCCCGTTTGAGTCCATAAGCAGCGCGCGCTGTTGAGATTTTATGCCGAGAAAACAAAATAAATAAATGTGACGGAGCGGTGAGAAAAAACCGAGTAACGAGTCGCGTTACTTAACAAATATACAAGAAGCGATTGTTATCTGCGCCGTGTTGGAGTTTATTTTTGTTGTTTATGTTTGCACCAAAAATGGTTTTACGTTATTTGCGTTTGCATTAGCTCCTGGGACTCAAACAGTTAAGTCAACTGTAATACCATCCGCAGTTAGAAATGTCAAATTAACAACACTACACAATACAGAGTTTTAAACATACACGGCTACACCAACAGAATTTTGATTACAATTGCAATTAGCAAAAAGCTTATAATAATTTATATTAGAATTACCCAATTCAGAATTACTCAACCAAATTTCACTCAAAAATATTAGTGTTGGCATTATATTTATTGTAGCAAGATGACAAAGTAAGGAATCCAATTTTTTACGCATGCTTCATTTCAAATCGATTTTAATGGTTGGAGTAGTTATAGTTAACATAAATTCTGGATATCGTAGAGTTTGTCGGAAAATTCCCCTATATGAAAATATTAATTAGCTTTAAACTAACACAATCCAATGACTCAAGAGCCATTTTCAAAATGAGCGGAGCGGTATCGTTTTGATTCGTTTTAGTAGGTTTAGATTAGATAAATTCTGAATATTGTATGAATTTCTCCCTTGTGGACATATTAGCTTTAGTTGACAAAAACAAATTAGTCAAAAGCCATTTCCAAAAGGAGATAGACAAATACCGATTTCGACCAATTCTACGACATCTAGATTTCCCCCAGATATAGAGTAATCCCCCCTTCTTTTGAAAATCACTCTTGACTCATTTGATTGTGTCAACCTAAAGCAAACATTTCCACAATCTAGAATTTTTCGACAAACCCTACGATATTCACAATTTATATAAACTAAAACTACTCAACCTAAAAAAATCGATTCTATTTACTAGAACTAAAAATGATACCGCTATACTGTCCTTTTGGAAAGGGCACTTGACTGTTATGGTACTATTCCATGGAGAAAACAGAAATTTTTTGCTGAACATCAGAGAAAGACAAAAGCTAAAATTTACATTAGAGCGACTGAGACACAGCATTTTTATTTTATAGTAGAAAAAATTGGGGAAATTTTGAAATCAAGAAAAACTAACCTTTTCATTTTTTAAATAAATAACTAAAAATCTTTATTTTTAAAAATTGACAATTATTTTATATCGGAAAAATTAATAAAAAAAATTAATATCATTTTTGAGATGAGCAAAAAATATGTTGTTTTATTATTTTGATTAATTTACGAAAATATCTAAAAAATGTTCTACTATAAAATATGGAGGAGAAATTTTTGACAAGTTCGTAAATTAACCTAACTGTCACAGTCGTGCAGCAGCCAAAAAATTTCTCAAATATTTTAAAAAACAAACAAATTATGAAATAAATAATAAATTAGATAAATTTAACATAAATATTTAGTTTTCCACAATAATAAATCTAGTGAAAAGTAATTAAGTTTAAAATTTGAGTGCTGTGAGATACTTGTAATGGTTACTCCAACGAAAACGTCCTCTCGAATGTCATTCATATGTGGTGTTTTGACCGTTGCCCACAGTAAGAGCTAGATTTGATTGTAAATTTCATTAAATGTCCTAATTTGTTTTGTGTTTCTATTGTAGAATGACGATGAAGATGAAGTAGATTGTACCGTAGTACTAGGTAGTGGTGTAAATGTTTCGGTACTGGAAGTTGTTTCGGTACACTGAGAAAAAAAAACCAGTAAAAATGAAAAAATACACATGTAAAATCTAAAAAATATACATATATTTTTTAGGCGAAAAGTCTCGTTTTTAAAATCAAAAGGATAATCTTTTTATTTTTAAAATAAATGTTTTTACCAAATTTGTTTATAAAAATAAAAAAATTGTTTTTATTTTCAAACATACTTTTCTTACTTATGTCAAATAGTTTTCTTAAATTTTAAGAGATTGTTTTTTAGGAATAAAAAACTATTGGTTAGTTTTAAAAAATTTATTTTAATTTTTAAATAATTCTTTTTTAACATACCTATGTCACAATATTTTTAAATCAGAGTAATCAATGTTTGCGACTGTTCACTTAAAGTCAGCAAAACCAAAGAGTCAGCTACTCATAAGAACATAACATATCTACCACGAAAAGTAAAAAATTTACTCACCCTCCCCAGTTTTTAACCCCCAGGATCATTGTGTAAAAATACACACAACCCTTTAAAAAATATAAATAGAAATTGAGAACCTCCTCAAATTCTTTTTTGGCAGTTTGGTTCCGTTTCGTACTGATGTTCGAAAGTTGTTCTACTTAGTCAGTCAAACCTTTATACCTTTAGTATAACACAAGAACATATCGATTTGGCGAATTATATAAATAGCCGAAAAAACTTTAAAATAAAAAATAAAATATAGACGAATTGAAAAATAATACAACGGGATTTCTGGCAAAACAATAAATATAAACATTTTCATAATTTGTCATTATTATCAAAAAAATTGTTTTTAAATGCTAAAACACTTCTTTTGAAATAAATTATCATGTTTAAATAAATAAACTTTTTAAATCTAAAAAGTATTTTATAAATCATTTTACAAAATATGTTTTTAAAATAATATTTTTATTAGTTTGCAAAAATTTCATTTAATTTCAAAAAAATACTTTTGAAATTCAAAAAAATTTATAACTTTGAGAAATTAAAAACTTCGTTTTTTAATTTTACAAACCAAAATTTTTCTCAGTGTAATGAAGAGTTGAGTTTGTTTGTAACAGTTCATGGACACAGGACAATGTAAGTGGTGATGATTGAAGACTTGGCTAGTCTTTCAAATTAATCTGTGTTTTTTATAAATTCGTAGAAAATCAACAAAGAGGTAGCATTTCAAACAAGTTTAATCGATTTATTGGCCAATTTGGTTACTGGCCATCTTAAATATGTCAAAAATGTCCAAGTATTTGGTGGCTTATTGGAAGCATCGAGTAAAATTTATGATTACCGAGTCCATATCGCGCACAAGGAAGTGATTCGAATGTGTGGTGGTTTATCGTATGAATGTCGGCGGTAAAAAAGACGGTGAAATAGATGAGAATGAAGGGGGAATCGAAAAGGATGATCCAATTACTAAGGGTAGTAATGATGTTCAAGATCCAAAAGCAAAAACGGTAAAACGGTAAAAGCAAATGGGAATGCTGCAGCTAAGCGAAAACCGAAAAGAATCAATGCAATTGAAATTGCGGAACCTGGTAATAGCAAATGTGATTGTTAAAGAAAAAAAAAACTCGATATTAGGGAGGAATTAGGTGAAAACATTCCAAACGAAGTGGAGAATAACGATGATGTATTCGACAGCAATACCGATTTCCAAAATGATCATCTGGACGATGATGAAAACCAAGTTCTAAATTTTAACTTGAGTAATTGAATGTCACAGAACAGTTTTGACTGCGAAAAGTATGTTTAAAATCCTCTATTCTCGTGTATTTTATATTTATAATTTTGTTTATTTGTAGATCGAAAGAATTGTCATACCGTATGCTACCAAAGCCAAAATCATAAATATGGTGTTAAAGCTGTCGTGTTGGAAAGTCGCGAATGAACTATCACAAGAACAATTGGTCCGCAAGGTGACGGATTTCGATAAAACGTAGTCTGAAGAAAGTATCTGATCACTTAAAGAATAATAACAAGTTATTCGATAAGGAGTATTCAACATTTAATTTTTTTTAAAAATTAACGTATATTTAATTAAAATATTTAATAATAGAAAAAATCGATTTTTCGTATAATTATAAGAACAATTAATGTTATACATAGACAGAAATTAAATTTGGGTACTGAACAAGGGATGTGGCAAATCAAAAACGGTATCGCCATAACACGTTTAGCTAACGCTTTTATCGAAGCTGCAATGTCGATGTTATCTTCCGTTATTTTATCATCATCGTCCAAGTCATGATCATTTGTACGCATGCCACCTGCAAGCATTGGTATTGAAATCGGAAGACTTTTAGCTAAATTAATGTTATTTTGTATATTGTCGGATCGGATTTATATCATCCGAATCATCAATATCGTCGTCATTGGGCGTTTTCAGCTCTCCTTTCATGATTAGTAAGATTATCGCCAGTTTGATTTAAAAATTTCATAGTGCTAAACATTTTCATAACGTTGGCATTGATTTTACTCAACATGTTTCCAACTGTTGTGTGCCCTGAAAGCGCCCATTGTTACCGATATCGTCAATCGAATTTAAATCATAATCGACAAGCGTATTATTCTGACTAGAATTAAAGTAATCATCATTGTGATCGGGATTGGCATCGATATCATTCACTAAATCATCATCCAAATCGAAAAGGTAATCGGCATCCGGTGTATATTTATTTAGTTTTGTTGACGTCATTGCACTTATCATTGTATTCTTATTACAATCGTTAGTTACACTTATGGGTGGTTTATTATTAGGATGTTGTTTCTGTTCCATTTGGATTGTGGAAGTTTTATTAACGTTTGATGAGTTTGTTGGCGGTAATCCAGATGATGGCCACTGTTTTGTTGTTTAAATGGGGGACTACATTCAATCGGTGCTGAATTGGGCATTGTAGGTGGTGTATCTAAATGACTTATCTTTGGTGACGACGTTAACTTATCAATATTTCTATTATCATGTGCGTTACTAATTACAAGTATTATACTCTTGCTTGCCACGATATTTAAATTCATTCAAAAGCTGCGTTTCCTTTTCACGGTACTCTACGAACCTCTACAGTACGCTATACAATTCCATTTTTTAATAAATATAATTATTTATATAATACTAGCTGACCCGGCGAACTTCGTACCGCCTCAAAATCAATAAATGTTGTATAAAGTTATTATAGCTTAATTAAATTGAGTTTTTTTATTAAGATAAAATGAATTTCTCTCTCTCTCTCTCTCTCTCTCTCTTTCTCTGGCACTATATCCCATCAAGAGATTTGGCCGCCTTAAATGAGGTTTAATAATCATATTTTCATTTCGGATAATGACTAATGAGTGATTAATTCATTGATTTTAAACCAGCCGTGCAATTTTTTCCTTGTCACTACCGGGAATTGAACCCGAGACCTCCGGGGCGGATAAAATGAATACTCCAAATTAATTAAATTCAATCAAAATGAAATATATTTTAATTACATTGAAATGAATGTAATTCACGTGGCAGCAAGGAATTCGTTTTATTGAATTGATTCGAAATGATTCGCGTAGCATTGTTGCACTACTTTCTTTTAAACTATTTCCTGAGTAGGTTGCAATAGGGTCGATTCCCTTCAGTAAAACATCTTGTGATATACGACATTTTTTGTTTTATTGTCAGGTGCGAGAACGAAGAAATCGGATGGTTTGCCGACACGTGAACATGCTATGTACAATTGGCCGTGAGAGAAACATTCATTTTCTAGATTCAGGCCACAAACACTCAAGGATGGACCTTGTGATCTGTTGATCGTCATGGCGAATGCAAGACGAATCGGAAATTGAATTCGTTTAAACTCGAATGGCATATCGGTTGAGATCAACAGAACTCTCGGAATGAGAACTTCCTCACCTTTGAACTTTCCTTGAGATTTCTCAAAATAAAACGGGTTCCGTTATATAGTTTTGGTTGATTCAGGTTTCGTAGCATGATGATTACCGGCAATACACCAACTTTCAGTTGTAAATTGTGCGGGGGCAAGCTAACCAGATCCAATGAGTTTAAAAATTCAGTTGGACAGTTGGTTGCTTCGTCTTTGTTTGTCACACAGTCGATAGATTTGAAGGAATGAAGTGGACCGACGGTTAGATTTTGAATTGTGAAATTTAAGTGATCCCCATTTTTGTTCTTTGCCGCAAGAATTACTCGTTCACTCACCCAATTGTGATTTTTGTGGTTAGTAATATTGTTCGGGAACACTTTGTTGATGAGCTCTTCCTTCGTTGAGACAAAATTGTAATAGTTCTGAGGAAACTAAATAAATCTGTTTGATTCGTCGACCGGAACACGGCCATTACCGATAGTCAGCAATTGCTTGGAGAAATCTTCGGCAGATGGATCGTTTAACCACAGACAATCAAATTAAATTTTTCGTTCGAGGTAAAAAATGAAAACAAAATATATTTCTGACAATTACAATGTCATCGTTGTATCTGTTATTTTTCGTTAAACTGCGTATACGTTTACGCAAAAAATAAAATATTTTTGGTTGTTTGCGGCTATTTACAGAAAATGAACTCGCAGTTTAAATTTTTACGTTTACATAGAATGAAATATCTCTGTTAGGTTGTCTCTGGTTTAACAATGCAACTCGCATGTTTGTCGTCAGCTAAAGTTTCATCACATAGCGCCACGCAGAGTCAATGATTTGAGGTAAGCGTTTATTTCATCGACAGCGGTCAATCTTGGAATCACTGGTATTTTTTGACGGAAATCGCCAGACAGTTGAATCATTGCGCCTCCAAAACATCTTGAGTCATTGCGTAGATCTTTCATAGTTCGATTGAATGCTTCAAATGCGCCATTGTACATTCATAATCGATGATGATTTTACTGCTACCAAAACTTTCGCCATTGCTGAATGTTTCGCAATGTTGCAAGTCGGGTTTTCAGCCGATTTAAGGTCTAACGACAATTTCAACGCTGAGCAACTGCTACAGCAATATTGGATCTCGCACGAACAGTGGCCAAAATCAATGATATGAGGAATGCCTTGCCAGTTCCACCGGGCGCATCGAAGAAAAATAATCCACCATTTCCATCATGAATTATATAGCTAAGTAGATGAAATAAAAAAAAATTGGATAAAAAATAAAATGGTAAATGTGCATGCAGCCTCCAGTCGGATTCGTATCCAGTACCTTGCGGTCCAAGCGCCGAAGCTTTAACCACTGCACCACTCGTCACATACAAACTACACCTACAAAATTCATATAAAAAAATGTTTTTTTATTAGATTTTTGGGACATCCCTTTTGAGTTTTTCCGACTTTTCTTTTTTCCTAAACCACCACTGTATTGAGACGAACAAAATAAAAAAAACAAAATGTACTAAATATATGAGTAAATGAATTTTCTTGATAACTTTTTTTTTGGTGAATTTTTCCAATGTTTTAATAGTTATTATGCTATTCGGAATGGAGTCAAACTCAACAAAACAAAGATCATAAAAATCGGTCCAGCCGTTCTTCAGTTATAAATGGTGTAACTAACCCGACTTTGTTTTATATATATAGAAGATAATAATTATATAAGATATAATAATTTTTTAATAAAATATTTCTCACAGATGTGAAACTGTAAATTCTGTGTTTTTAATATTTTGTATACGCAGCGTAACGTGATTTGTTGAAGTGGAATATTTGTTTGAGTTTGTAGGAACCATTTTAGTCTACCCAGTTGAAATACAAAGACGATTATATACCATATTGCCAGCAACAGAAACATGTACAATCTCTAAAAAAATTAATTTCAAGAACCTAAACAATTAGTCATTGCAATGTCATAACTAGATAGGATACTTGTTTGCAGGCAAAGGAACAAGTTTGGTCTAGTTAAAAATAAACACATACCAATACAAAGACGATGGCGAGCAATGTGGACAGTTGGTATAATTTTGAATTGAGACATTTTTAACGGAAATATACAACCGGTAGAAATCGAATTTAATAATCGCCTAAGCCACTAGTCATTGCTCTCAAACTAAAATCAAAACTGCATTTATTCGTCACTCAAAATCCAGACTATTTTTAATTGTTTTAATGAATAATACGTTTCGAAATATTTTTCAACCCGTTTATGTTTATCAGTTGTTTCGGGTAATCTCGCACCTGAAATTAAACAGTTATAATTAATAAATTTTATTGTGATATTTTTCCATTTTATTAAAAAATTCATCATCATCATTCAAGCGCAAGAAAACTTTGTTTTCAAAAATTATAACCACAAAATCACAAAAGTTTCAAATCTCCTCTCACAACTTGACACTATAAAATTTTGTATAAAATAAAATTAAAAAGGAGTAGGGATTTTTTTTTCTTTTGGTTGCTATAAAAAATACTCTAGTTGATATTTTTTATGAAAAATTTATGGCAACACAACAACAATTTGCTCAGCAAATGCTTAGCATGCTATAATCGGATGTTCCCTCAAATAGTCGATCTATATTTTTGTCTCGTTTTAATTTTGCTGAGATTTTTGCTGGTGACATTTTTTTCCTGTAGAATAGTACTGTAGCGGCTCAAAATCAATAAAATCCTTTTCACTTCGTGGCACTCTTCGTAGCAAAACTATTTATACACCGCGCCCCTTAATTACGAGGCATTGCTCGTTTTGCTGAATATAGCTATTTCGCCATCTATATTCGCGAACCTCGATATTAATCGATTATCGATTAATATCAAGATTTTAGGAAGACACGAAAAAAAAGAAACGAAAGAAACGAAAAAGGATAGTCGGGTTTTAGAAGTCAAATGAGAAACAGTCTCAGATATATACATAATATAAAGTATGAAAATGCCGAACAATCGTTCACACCATTTTGTGAACCAAATGTATAATAATATTTTATACCGAAATAATAAAATAAATAGTTTATAACAAAACATAGTGAGTGTTAATTATTTAAATCGTGAAAACACGGTAACACACGCTATAGTACCATTAATCATTATCCTAAGGTTAACTTTTTCACGTAGTGGAATTTTCCGACAAACTCTGCTCTAGTTCTAAATTACTTAATGTATTTTATTTTGAATTGTAAGATTATTTTTCAACTCTTTCTATTGCTGCCGTCTTTGCAAAATAAATCCAATATAAAAAATATGGCGCCTATTTCTCTCTCTCTCTCTCTCACACACCCGTGAAATTTGTCCTTAGTTTTATTTTTTAATTTTAGATTTAGGACAAGTTAGGACATACTTCACAGGAATGTTGGTGACAAATTTTTTAGTCGATTGTAGAATTTATTACATATAGCACTAAATAAAATAAAATGCGAGTATTTTCAGATCTACCTACAAACGTACCTACGAATCTACGATACCCGGTTAATTCCGATTTCTCTACATACGATACATAAATCTCTATAATATTTACTCATTTCTTATTAAAAACTGTTTGTTCGCTGCCGCTAAATAAATCTATAATTAAATGTAATTATTTGTAGGTTTTTTGTGTTCTATACAGAAAATTTGCCTTTCGTATGCAAAATTAACAAAAAATTTGTTGCAATTTATGATCGTGAAAAAATTATTTTTTATTGTGTTTTTTTGCAATAAAAATGCGAAATTGAGGGAATGGTAACGAGCATTTGCTGTACACTAAACACACACAAATTCAATGTAAAGCGATATCCATACGTAAATGTGTTATTAATTACAGCAACAATATTATGTGGTGTCATGTCTTTGAAAAATGAGATTTATATAATGTAAGACAAATACACACACACACACTCACCACACACATAAATATTAAGTGCTTTTATCGTGCATTTTTAAGCGCCATTCAATCTCGTAAAACTACTTTGGTGTGTTTTGTTCGGTAAAGATATATTACTGGTATTTAGCCAGTTTTTATATGCCATACATATATATAACGGATGATGAATTTTTATTATTATAGTCGTCTGTGCCTTTATATGTTCAATAAAATTACAAATTAATATTATGCGACTTCTCTTCAGGAAAGAAACGATAAAAGCGTCTTTTCCAGTTTCTTCTGCTGTGTTGTATATATGCAATGTATCGATATCGCGCGCCATTCATGGTTTCATGGTATTATTTTGTATACACGAGTAGTTTTCTTTATAAAAGACCAAAATGAAAACTTACTTTATGCTTATTTATTTATTTTAATTTAATTCGTTGTTTTTATATTTAAAACCTTATCTTTGTAAGGTTTTTCTAGTTCGCATACACAAATACTATCCGACTATTATAATAAAAGTGAACACACAGCTTGGTATATATTGACAATTATCTACCCGTTAAATTTAGAAAGTGTGTTTGGCTCTTCATTCATTAAATTCAGTGTGTGATCAGATGTTGAAATATTTCGGTTGACATATTTACTCTTGTAAAACAAAAAAAAATATTTGGATAGTTCCGAAAAATCATTGTACAATTGGTTTGACTCATATTGCCCATATTTACTTGCAGTAAATAAAAAAATAGACATGCCTTTAGCCAATGTTTTTTACTATATGCAATGTGATTGATTCTTCTGAGTCATCGTTTTAAATAGTTTCACTGGACCGCAAGAGAGTCTCAAAACCTCAACAGGGTGGAAAAATAAATACATGAACCGAAGAACAAATTATGTCGATGGATGAACATAGTGACAATTCCTCGAAAATGACAGAAAATACTGAAAAAGATAATTCATTATTCAAAACGACAGTTTAAATACGTCAAATTAGTAGTTACTACTCTGGCTTTGTATTTGGTAGCTTTTGTAATTTTAATAAATATTGGAAAGTTTCTGTTTTCTAGTTTTCAGTTTTTTTTATAATTTAGTTTCGTGGTAAGTTCGGTTGGGATGTGAATAAATGTCAACTTTTGCCACCTGCCCAGTCTGCAACCGTCTCGATTCACCATCGATTTGACACCATAATGTTTATAGATCTCGTTCGATGTATTCCATTATGACGCACCCCGGTTGGTTGTTGTTGGAACTTTTTTGTATATAATGCGTTGTTGTGGGGATCTTACCGAGTTTGATGCATCTGTTGATATCGCTGCCTCCAAGAAATTATTTTGTCGTTTTTCATATACGATTTTGGTTTTGCACAACTTTAATAGAACCAAAGATGAAACGAATAACCTGAAACGTAAGAACTTATCAAAGGACAGCTACAAAAATTCAAAAATTACCCGAAGAACTATTTTTTTTTTCTATCACTTTGTACGTTAAAGCCTACTCCCCCCTCCCCCCCAACAACTTATATACGTTTCAAGAGCTTTTATTCAAGAAACTTTAATATCTTGAGAGATAACCCTTTTTATTTTCAAACACTAATTTCATTAAAAAGCTGAAAATATTCTCTTTTAAGAAAGGGACAATAATTATCACTATTTAGTAAAAAGTATTTCAAATTTAAGCAAAACTTTTAGAATCTATTGAACTCTTAATAATTATTCTACGTCAGTAAATATTTATTTATAATCGGCAGTAGCAAAGTGCTACCGGGGACCAAATGCCAGTGGTATAAAATGGCTAAAAGAAAAACAATGAGTACAACAAATACGGAATGTAATACCTCAGGTGGTACAGCAGTAGATATGCTGACAAATCCACGCTCTTCGGAGGCAGGCCCAATATATTCAGGAGTAGGCCAATCATTGCTTAACCCATTTGAACCAAGTTCCAAATTACCAAGATCACCAAGATCTTCAACTGAAAATATATTTCATTCAGTACGAAAAAGAAAATACCAAACTCCGTGAACAACTAAGAGAAATAAAAGAATTTACAACTAAATTGAAAAAAGAATTCACAATTTTAAAGAAAGAGAATGAAGAACTCAAAAAAGCAGTTGAAACACGTGCAGAACTTGGGACGACACCTAGCCTTACAATCGATGATGACATTAATCCATTCCATACGGATGAAGAAAAATTAGAAAGAGAAATAAATTGGATGTTGAAACGGCGTAAAAGACCAAGTAAGAAAAGGAAAGCTCAACACTCATCAGAAATGGCAGAAACTTTATCTTCAACTTGTAAAGACATTTCTAGAAAACAGTTAATCATCAAGAAACAACTAGCATTAGAATCACAACCAGTTAAACCAAAAGAGAAATCACCTCGACCATTAAATGTCACTCACCTCCACAATTACAAATTTATCTTAATTTAGTTTCAAATTGATTTAAAATACATTATGTAATTTTTTTTCATGTTTTGACCACTTTTCTTAATTTATTTTCAAAATAAATGGAAGATTATTAGGCTAAAGGTTACTTTACGTATATATTGATAAAATCAGGTTAGGAATATACATTTTTAAAAATTTTAAATGCAGGATTGTTTATTAATAGTTATTAGGAGGGAAAAGCTAAATTTTTCCGGAAAATTTCTTGATTTTCCGAATTTTTTTTTTTTTTTTATTTTTTTTGTTTTATTTATTTCTATTAATAATAATTGGTGCGTCAGGCTCCCTAAGTTAAGAAAAGCTCAAAGTGAATTAAAAAAAGTGGTATTTGTATGAACGGTTTTTTTTCACGGTTTGCACGTATCACCGCGTAAAAAAAGGTTTGGGTGTATTTTTTTCAAATTATAAACATAAAATTTACATTTGTTTTGAATAACTAAGAAATGCATGCTAAATTTAATGTTTTTAAGAATGTATTGTGACACAGATAAAAAAACATGCATTTCATAAATTTCAATTGTGAATTATTATTTGTGTATGAATTGTGAATTAAAATATGGATTTTGTAATTCATTTAGAAGTTTGCGTTTATACAAATTTTCTTAATGAAAGGATTAGTTGAAAATTTTGAATGGCTTTAATTTTCATATTACAATAAAACCCCGATTATCCGGCATTCAATTAATCGAAACACTCAGTTATTCTGAATTTAAATTTTTATGATTTTTTTTGCTTTTTTCTCTTTCATATGCATTTTTTAATTCATTTTCAAATTAGCAATTGTTTTTTGCACATTTTGATTAATAAAACCATTAGTTGAAAATTTGGATAGTTTTAATTTTTATATTACAGTAAAACCGGAACATTCAGTTAACCGGATTTTTAATTTTTCGATTTTTTTTTTTGCAAGGGATAATTCTCTTTCAAATGGAAATCATTTTTGTTATTATTCGGGAGTTCACAGAAAATATACTTTAGTAAAAGTTCTGTTATCCGGAATGCTTGGAGATGAGAGCATTCCGGATAATTGGATGTTGCATTAAAACTAGAAATTTTACAAGAACTTTGCTTGATTTCATTAGTTTTTAGGATTCTCGTTTATTTATTTTCAAATTATGTACCAGAAAACATTTTTTATACTAAAGTTGGTAATGGTTTAGGGCTCGTTTTTTATTTTAAATAAAATAAAACAAATTTAAAGACATCAGCTTTGAAAATGATGTCGATGAGACATCGAAAGCTTAGTCTTTAAATTTGTTTTATTTTATTCAAAATAAAAAACGAGCCCTAAACCACTACCAACTTTATTATAGTTATTATTGGCTCAATAAATAATTTTTAATTAATTAATTTTTTATACATCAGTTCATTGAATTTATTGCAAATAATAAAGACATACATATTATGTATATTCGTATGAGCGTAACGAGTACCCAAAATTTAATAATATATTCAATATTTTACTAACCTAACTATAATACAACTTTACACATTCAATTCAAATAAAATATTGCATAAAACAGAAAAAAAGTAAAAGGAAGTATATTTTTTGTGAATCCCCGAATAATAAAAAAAATAACTTCCATTGTGAAAGTGAAAAAAGCAAGAAAAAAAAAATCGTAAAAATAAAAATTTCGGTTAACTGAGTGTTTCGGTTAATTGGATGCCGGATAATCGGTCTTTCACTATAATATGAAAATTAAAGCCATTCAACATTTTCAATTAATGCTTTAATTAATGAAAATGTACCAAAAACAATTGCAAATTTCAAAATGAATTAAAAATGCATATGAAGAGAAAAAAGCAAAAAAAAATCTTCCTCGAAATTGAAATCCCGGTTAACTGAATGTTCCGGTTAATTTGATGCCGGATAATCGGGATTTTACTGTAACATGAAAATTAATAAAGCCATTTAAAATTTCCAACTAATGCTTTCATTAATGAAAATGTGCATAAAAGAATTGCAAATTTCAAAACGAATTAAAAAATGAATATGAAAGAGAAAAAAGCAAAAGAATTCCTAAAAATTAAATATCGGTTTTTTACTGTAGTACATTTTTACGTTTTATTTCGATTTTAAATAAACATTTTATTTCATTTTCAAAATGACTTATTTATAATTTTAAACTAAGTAAAAAAGAAAATTAAAATATTTCAAAATTTTCCGGGAAAAATTTAATTACATATTTTTTGAATACTTTTCTAAAATAATTTCCTAAATAATTTAAAAAAAAACCTATTTTATTTCAGTTTTTTTTTACTTTTTTTTAAATATTTTGAAAATGAATTTAGAAGTGTACATATTAAATCAACTTTTATTATTTCATTTCTATTAACTTTTCTTAAATCATTTTCATAATGAATTAAAAACACTTATATTAATTCAGAAAAAACACTTTTCTTAATTCAACTTTTTTTAATTCGAGTAGCCGATTAACTCTTCAAATCCAAACGTATACAGAAACTTGTCAATAAAGCGGAATACGGAAAAATATCAGTGGTACACGTACAAAAATAAAAACGATCGTCCCATCAAGGTCATGGCAAGAGGGCTACATCGAACCTGTGAAATTAATTCAATATTAGAGGATCTAGAAAATAAAGGATTTAAAATCCTTGATGCCGTAAACATTATTGAAAAAGAGAGACGTAGCGGGGAGAACTAACTATTCCTCTGTTCATGCTAACGTTTGATAAAACCGAGCAAATAGAAAAAAATTATAATATAACTGGCATACTCAACATGCGAGTAAAGATCGAAGCTGTTAAAAGAGGCAGTACAAGAATAGTACGATGCAAAAAATGCCAATGCTATAACAACCATACGCAACGATACTGCGCGCGCGAACCAAGATGTGAGGGTAACCAACGTAATGGCCAACTGATCCTAACAAAATCCCAGATCTTATAAATTTCTACATCACTAGCATCTCAGAATGCTACATCTTCTTAGAAAATGATGAAAGTCTAACATCTGATCATTCTCCTGTTATTATGAAGGTTAAAATGTAATAGAAAAAACCAATTCACCACAGCTCACAAACAACAAAACAAATTGGGAACTGTTTAGGCAGTTGGTACAGGAAAAAATAGAACTTCAAGTGCCAATCAAAAGTGAAAATGAAATAGAACAGGAACTAGACAGGCTCCTTCATGTCATACAATGGTCGGCTTGGGAATGCACCCCCAAATTATCATCCAGGAAAGAAAACTCCGTTATTTACGCAATAGAAGTAAGAGAACTAGTGCAGGAAAAACGAAAAGCCCGAAAGAAATGGCAGAATACGCGTGAGCCGCAAGATAAAACCACCTTAAACAACTTGTGTATCAAACTTAAGTCACTCATAAAAAGTGAAAAATGAAACAATTGAAAAATAACTTTGTTCTCTAGCTCCAAATAAAAATATCGACTATTCCCTCTGGAAAGCAACAAAAAAGTTAAAACGACCAAAAACGCAAATCCCCCAATCAAAACAAACGATGGGAAATGGGCTAGAAGTGCGAAAAATAAAGCTGACCTGTTTGCTGAAGATCTTGAAGAAATATTTCAGGTTCTAGGTCAGCAGATCAGTTACGAAAACACTGGTGATACGCCCAGAATAACTGATTTCGAAGAAATCAGGCCTGTAATATTGAAAGAAGTAAAAGCTGAAATTAAGAACATAAAAGCAAAGAAAGCTCCTGGTTATGATCTGATAACAGGGCAAATAATAAAGGAGCTGCCTGAAAAAGGTACCCGTAAACTACTGCACATAATAAATGCGATCCTCAAGAAAAAGCATGTGCCAATGCAGTGGAAAGTAGTACAAGTAATAATGATTCTGAAACAGGGCAAGCCACCGAATGATAGAAAATCTTACCGGTCAATTTCACTTCTACCAACACTACCTAGCTGTTGCTCAAAAGATTGAAAAAGCCATAGAACAAAGAAACCGTATCCCAGAATATAAGTTTGGAATCAGAGAGAAACACTCAACTATTGAGCAGATTCATAGGCTAACAGATGTCATTGAAAATACATTAGAGAGGAGAAAGGTTTGTTCTAGTATCTTCTTAGATGTGGCGCAGAGGTTTACTCTTCAAACTATATAGAGGTTTACCAAAACAACATTATATGATTTTAAAATCATATACATAGATTATCGCCACTTTCGGGTGAAATATGAACAGGAACATTCCGAGCTTAAAAAGATTTTGGCAGGAGTCCTGCAGGATAGTGTTTTTGGACCTATTCTTGCTCTACACCAAAGATTTACCTCAATTAAACGATGTTACCGTTGCAACATTTGCTGATGACACTGCAGTTCTCTCAGTAGAAGACACTATCGAGGAATCGACAATGAAACTTCAAGAAGCATATGACAAAATCATAAAATGGACAAGAATGTGGCGTATCGGGCTCAATGAATCGAAATCCACGCATGTGAATTTCACTAATCTAAAAGTCAGTTATAAACCTGTAATAATTAACGGTCAGCAGATTCCGTATGCAAATGAAGTTAAATATCTAGGGATGACTTTAGATACCAGGCTCAGATGGAAAGAGCACGTTTAAAAGAAAAAAGATGAACTTAATATCAAATATCGAAAAATGTATTGGCTGCTCGGGAAAAATTCGGAATTGTCAACCGAAAATAGATTGCTATTATATCAACAGGTGCTAAAGCATGTATGGACTTACGGAATACAGCTCTGGGGCTGTAAATACGCTCTGTAGTACATTAGGAATGATGACCTTCATAGGGATCTAAATATCCCGACGGTTCAAGAAGAAATAAAAAAAGCTTCATGGTAAGTTGGACACTTCACATACAGTAAGACGATTGCAGAGAACGAAACCAATTGATTTAATGGATTAAGGACACCAGAGCAAAGACTCTCAGTAAATAACCTATAAATGGAGCTGGCTATTGGGCCTTTTCTCATTCACAAGTGACTAAATTAAGAAAGAAAAATTACTAGATGAATTGTATTCAGTTATAATAATTTAAATAAAAAAAAAAAAAAAAAAGTCATTATTTTTTTATGGAAATATAGTTCAGACTCCTGGTTTTTAGAAAAGCTACCTATTTGTCATATTTGCTATATTATGTTATCTAAAAAATAAAATGTTCACAATAAAATTTTTGTATTTTCGTTATTAGGCACAAGCATGTGGGTAAGCTGGTACATATTGGTCTCCCTCCAGTACTTTAATTAATTTTACAACATTCTTCGAGATCTTTTCAATTATATGCAGCTCTTATATATTCTGTAATAAAGAAATAATTAGCTACCAGCGCCAGAATAGTGGCTTTATTAACTAAAGGTTTGATATCAAAATCAATTATTAAATTTGATTCCTTAAAATTAATTAAAATATGTAATTATAATTACATATGAACAAATATGTATTTTTTTCCTACTTTTAAATTCATACTACTAACCAAAAATCACATATGTAATTTCATTTAAATAAAAACATTTGTACATTATGTAGGTGATGAAAAATAAAATTCATAAAGGTACTGTTAAAAAATTGCACATATGAACCTACTTTTCAAAAATACATATCTAGACTATAAAAAAACATACTGATGCTTTAATTCAATTCGCTGTTGTTTCAAAAAAGTCTGTAATTTTCTTTTGTATCATTTGATTCTGTTTTCCTCCAAATAATTTTCCAAGTCACCAAGAATGTTGTACATTTTTTCTCTATCTTGTTGGGCTTCGGTAAATCAATGCAAATTCAGTAAGCACGTACGAACGGTTTCAACTGAAGGTACCGTAACTGGAACATCATCTTCATCCTCTATATCGCTTTCCTCATTTCCTTGGATGGTTATGGATTTAATAATGACACAAATTTCGCGACCACTTAAAAGCGGCATAGTATCAAATTATCCAAACTCAAATAATCTTCTCTAGCTGATCATCGTCGGGAGATTTTGGAATTGTAAAACCAGAATGGCGAAAGCAATTTGTTACAGTTACAGGTGTGACAAGTTTCCAGGAACAACGCATATAAGACTGATATCTATTTCATATCTTCCTAGAAGCTAAAATGTTTTTGAATTAACATTTTTTTGTAAAACACTTTTAAATTCTTAATGATTCCTGGATCACAAGGCTGTCACTGGTAGTATTTGGAGGCAGAAAAATTAATTTAACACTTTCTAGCTGGATCTTCGGATGCGCTGAGCAATTATCTATAATTAAAACTGCCTTTTCCTTTAAAAAAGTTTTTATCTCACGATTTCAACCAACTTGAATATACGTCCGCTGTCATCCAGGCTTTTTTATTTGTGGTGTATTGAAGGGGTGGATTTTTAACGTTTTTAAAAACAACTTGGATTTTTAGACGTTCCAATAACAATAAGAGGAAGTTTCTCTGTTCCATCGGAATTACATCCAACAAATACTGTAAGACGTTCCTTGGATTGTTTAGCACCGCAGAACAAGTTCTCCCTTACATGTTAAAGTTTTGTCTGGCATGTAACAAAAAAATAAACCGAACTCATCCGCATTAAAAATGTCATTTTTATCGTAATCCTTCAGAATTGTAGATAAAGTTGAAGGTATCGAATCGGAAGTCATATCAGCTGATACTTGTCTCGCCTCTCGACTAATACCAGAGCCTCCTTAATATAAGAGCCGTAAGATTCCGCCATTTTTTTCCATGTGCTTTCCATACCAACCAGTGTATTTTAGTATTTTTTTAGAAGCTTTTTTGTATATAAAATCATAAATTCTTTGTTTGAATTTTCAATGTGAATGGTTAATTCAATTATCAGGAAAAGCATATTTTAATATTGAGTCATTTTATGTTGAGTTAACGCAACAACATTTAAATTAGTTTAACACAATTTTTTTTTTGTAGAAACAAGAATTTGTTTATGCGTATGTACAGAAAATTAGAAATTAGTATAGAGTGTTCCATAAAAAAGTCAGCATTATTTTTCCAAAATAAACGTTCGTTAAAAAATGCTTTTGAAGTAGCAATGTAATATGGGGATTATTGTGTTTTGGGTTCTATTTCAACATTGTTGATAACAGACTTCGAAAACTGTTTTTTCGTTACTTGTTAAAAATTTGATTTTTCATCGCAACAAATTCGCAGCCTATATTGTTTCATCCTGTAGTATAAACAAAACAGAGCTTCACCAAATAAAAATATTATAATTTGATAAAGCTTTTCGCAATTACTAAACCTGTTAAAAGATGTCGCTTTCAAATTAATAAATTAATTCAAATTACCCGTAGAGAAATTGTTACACAAATTGAAAGGGGGTCTCCAGGTTAGGACGGTTCAACGGTTGTAACGGGCGTGTCTTATAGCAGGCAGCTCGTTGTATAAACGAGTTCAAAGTACGACTTGTGCTTTAAGATTTTGTATCCGTATATGAGCCAACCATGCAAAAAATGGGTAGAGCCACGGGCCATTTATATACTCACAAAAACCATTAAGTTATTAACAGCATACAAAGGCCTTGGGTTATTTTATTGAATTCCACAAAACAACGATCCCGGAAAACGTGCACGAACGCAGCTATAAAAATGAACCATGAAACATGCATAGCCTTTCAAGACCAGTAGATTTGCATAATCTATTGAACCAGCCGGGAATTACTACAATGTATACGAACTGTCTGTCATACACCTTAGCCGAGGGCCTTTAGCATGCAATATATAAATAATATTAAACTTTCTATGATCACTTTTTATAGATAATTCTTAAAAAAGCAAGACTAAACTCTTTTTCATAGTAATACATTTTTCCGCGAGAGCACAGGGGTACAAGTCTCAATAATAAATAAAATTTATAATTGTTTTGAGTTTTATTAATTATGTTAAATTATTGTATTAAAGATTTCGCACTTAACTTACAATAATAATGGTTTATTTTCGTAAATAGTTTTTTAATTATTTTACACTTTTCTGAAATTTCAAGTAAATTTATTACAGAGACATCTGTAAACGGATTTTCAAATTACAGAAAGCTATATTTTGCAATCGAATAAAATTGAAGTTTTTTACGTTTTGTTCTAATTTGTAATAATATTTAATTAAGAAAACCATGACAACGTTGATTTTTTGTATACAAAAATAATAATAGATTTTGATGTAAAAATTTTATTATATGAATAATATTATTGTTTCTACATGGTGATTCATAAAATTTCGTTTCAGCTCACGTTTTCTCTTTAATTTTGTTATAAATGGAGAATGTTTAGATTGCTATTGAGTGCATCGTTCATCTCAAAAATTCTGAGGTGCATGTGACCAGAATTTACCAAATAAGTTACATTTTTTTAAAACTAAATTTTAAATTGGGCGTAAGAGGAATCCGCGGCACCACCCTTTATTATCTTACTTTATAAACCTACACAACTAAACGGAAAGCTCTTTTTTATAGAAAATTAATAAATTTATGCTCCGCTTTAGTTTAAATTTACCAAATAAATACTACATTATGATGGCTGATTTTCAAATATGTTTTCTTTGAATAGTTTATTAAAAATATAAAATTAAAATTTAGATAATTTGTTTAATTTTTTATTCATAAATTCATGTTCAAAAATTTTCCAATTACCACGGTTTCTTATAGTAATTCAATAAAAGCTTCCCCTCTACTGAAAGCTCTCCTTTTAATATTACTATGATTTTGAAGAGCCGTAATATTAAAAAGAGAGCTTTCAGTAGAGGGGAAGCTTTTATTGAATTATTATAAGAAACCGTGGTAATTGGAAAATTTTTGAACATGAATTTATGAATAAAAAATTAAATAAATCATCTAAATTTTAATTTTATATTTTTAATAAACTATTCAAAGAACACATATTTGAAAATCACCCATCATAATGTAGTATTTATTTGGTAAATTTAAACTAAAGCGGAGCATAAATTTATTAATTTTCTATAAAAATGAGCTTTCCGTTTAGTTGTGTAGGTTTATAAAGTAAGATAATAAAGGGTGGTGCCGCGGATTACTATTACATCCAATTTAAAATTTAGTTTTATAAAAATGTAACTTATTTGGTAAATTCTGGTCACATGCACCTCAGAATTTTTGAGATGAACGATGCACTTAATAGCAATCTAAACATTCTCCATTTATTACAAAATTAAAGAGAAAACGTGAGCTGAAACGAAATTTTATGAATCACCATGTAGAAACAATAATATTATTCATATAAAAAAAATTTTTACATAAAAATCTATTATTATTTTTGTATACAAAAAATCAACGTTGTCATGGTTTTCTTAATTAAATATTATTACAAAACAGAACAAAACGTAAAAAACTTCAATTTTATTCGATTGCAAAACCGAGCTTTCTGTAATTTGAAAATCCGTTTACAGATGTCTCTATAATAAATTTACTTGAAATTATAGAAAAGTCTAAAATAATTATTAACTATTTACGAAAATAAACCATTATTATTGTAAGTTAAGAGCGAAATCTTTAATATAATAATTTAACATAATTAATAAAACTCAAAACAATTATAATTTTTATTTATAAAACGGTTGGCATAAATAAAGCTTTTCATCGCAAAATATTTATCATCGTAGTTGCTGCGCGCTGAAAAACAATAATAGAAAAATGTCACATTTTTTCCAAATTTTTTCTTTTCTTATTTCAGTTCGCTCGTATTCGGTTATTTTCAGTTCCAGGAGATTTCAATAATCTATTGAACCAGGATACATAATAAATTGTTAAATTTTAGTTAACAAACGTTTAGGTTTTAACATTTAGCTTTAATTTATACTTAGCGACATCTTTTGATTGGTTTATTAATTGCGAAAAGCTCTATAATATGTTTTTATTTTATGAAGCTCCGGTTTGTTTATACTACAGGATGAAACAATGTAGGCTGCGAATTTGTTGCGATGAAAAATCAAATTTTTAACAAATAACGAAAAAAACGTGTTCGAAGTTTGTTCATCAATAATGTTGTAATAGAATCCAGAACACAATAAACCCCATATTACATAGCTACTCAAAAAGCATTTTTTAACGAACGTTTGTTTTGGGAAAGAAATGCTGAAATTTTTGATGGAACACTCTATATTAATTTCTTACATACACATATAAATAAATTCTTATTTCTACAATAAAAAAAAAATTTGTGGTAGACTAATTTAAATATTTTTGCGTTAATTCGACATAATATGACTCAATTTTAAAATATGCTTTTCCTGAATATTGAACTATCCATTCAAATCAAAAATTGAAACGAAGCAATTATGTTTTTATATACAAAAAAGCTTCTAAAAATATATTAAAATACACTGATTGGTATGAAAAAGAACAAAAAGCTTCCCCTCTATGGAAAGCTCATGGAAAAAATGGCGGAATGTTACGGCTCTTATATTAAGGAGGCTCTGATATTACGGCTCTTCAAAATCATAGATGGCTCTGCTAATACACTTAAAGACAATTCCGTGTTTTGTTTAGAAACGTTCTAGCCATCCAGGATTAGATTTAAAGGTAATTCCCATTTTGATGGCTATTTTATCAGCCTTTCCATCAATAGAGGTCCAGAAATAGGAGCATTTTGAGATGGCGCTTGTTTAAACCAAAGCAGCAATCCCGAATCTATTTCTTCATACTTTAGAAAATGCAAACGTTTCCGGCTTCCTTCGAAATCATCCTTTTCATATGAAGTTTGAATTTTTAGACGATTTTTTATAATCGTTGATAAAGTAGAGTTTGGAATCCCAAATTCTTTACAAATTTCTGTTTTTGATCGATCGCCTCGACTAACATTTTCCAGAATATCAATTTTTTTTTTTACTGTAAAGCGTTTTGTTTTTTATTGAAGAAGCAACAAAAATTTTAAAGAATTCTAGAGAATCCAATTTAGACAACAAGAATAATTTTATATCTCACTCACCAAAAGTAACACGGTCAAAAAAAGTAACACCAAAATTAACCCCGCGAGCGACATCAATAAGTTCAATTTTATGATTTCAAACAGAAACAATTTTACGTTTAATGAAAATTATATATACTTACTACTACTAAATATAAAGTAAACTAAAACCATTTCTCTCCACCAAAACAAAATTTAATAACAAAATTTAATTTTGGGAATTCCCTAAAACTGTACGATATTTTTGTTTTATGAAAGCAGAGGTGTTCAATTATAAAATTCATGTTAAACGAATATTTCTGTACTAATATTATATAAAGGGACTGAAAAATTTGTTCGCGTTAAATGAAATTTCGTTTTAAAAGTTTCGTCTTAAGCGAAAAATTTCATACTAAAATTATATGAAAAAGCTAAGTACCAAAAAAAATTTCTTGTTATCCGATATTTCGTGTTATCCGTTTTCGAGTTAACTGACTTCCACTGTACTACATGCTTATAAGATCCTTCTAAGCGACTCGTCCCAGTGCCACAATGGAAGTTTTGAGATCAACATAATGTAAAATATTAAACTGGTCTTTAGCCTAGCTAATTACTCGTACCACTCTACCGTTGCATTCTGTTATTCGTACTAAAAACCAACCATAATTATTTTAGTGTAATACCAAAGAGAATAAGGTTTAGAGAGATATTTTTATGAACAGAAAATTTGTAGGAACAAACAAAATTCAGTATTAATTCCTTTTTTTTGCGTTTAATGAAGACGCAATTGTGAAAATTAATTACATTTTTGTATTTACCTGTCTAAAAACAAACAGAATTCAATTTTGCAAACGCATTTTCTGTTCATACAAAATATCTCTCTTTCTTTCTTTCTTTTTCTCTCTCTCTCTCTCTCTCTCTCTCTCTCTCTCTCTCTCTCTCTCTCTCTCTCTCTCTCTCTCTCTCTCTCTCTCTCTCTCTCTCTCTCTCTCTCTCTCTCTCTCTCTCTCCTAACATATACAGTTCGTTAAAACCACATGTAATATGAACAGCACAGCACGGACACGATAATTTTCGAAACGAGAAAATTCCGTCTCAAATTGTCCAGTCAGTCGATAGTAAACAGAAAACTACTTGCCAAACCTTCCATAATGTATTGCCCGTCTTCCTCGTCCGTAGTTACATCGTAAATAATCTATAGATTTGTTCTATACATTTAAACGGGGCGGCATGTACGTACCACCAGTAACCAAAAAATACGACAACAGTAACATGTAAATATTTTCATTGTTGATGGCTGAAGAAACCATGATGGACTTTATATTTTTAATTAGGATCTTCCAATATTCAGAACGGTGAATTATACATCGTTTCTAGCATTTTAACAAACTACACTAAAAATTGAAGCTATTTTTGACTAGACATGACATTTACTTCTTTATTTTGACACACAGTTTTTTTTTCACTAGTTGTGTTGATTTTCGATTTTTTTTTTCGAACTTATACTAAAACAGCTAACTTCATTTGTTAATTGTCTAGCTATAAGCAGATTGAAAAAATAAAGATGTTGTCTTTAGAGTGATATAAAATAAAAAACTGTGTTTCAATATAATAGTGTTGACAAATGAGAATATGGGGTGTGTTCATAATTTAACAACACTCTCACTTGTTGAATAATTAAATAACAAATTTAAAAATTAACAATACAAAAAATTGATTCAATTAAATACATTTATAAAAACAATTAAAAATTCATTTTCAATTATTTAATTTTTTTCAACATAATCCAATATAGCTTTGACACAAAAATTATGTTTGTCCTTAGTAACTGCTTTTATCAAACTGTCCGCAACCATTTCGCCTGTTGGAATCTATTGTATTGTGATGATTTTGCCGTTAACCGCTTCTTCGTCGATAAGCATCCATCTCAGCTAAACATATTGCACTTTGATTGTCACAGAAAACATTAACAGACTTGTGCATCCCATCAAGGGATTTGGCCGCCTTAAATGAGGTTTCATAATCATATTTTCATTTCAGATAATGAGTGATTAATTCATTGATCCTGAACCAGCCGTGAAATTTTTCCTTGTCACCACCGGGAATCGAACCCGGGACCTCCGGTCGCTGGAGCAAGCATGCTAACCACTTTGCCACCGGGGCGGCAATCATTTACTGCAAAATGTATATCTGGTCTCGTACATTGTGTGAGGTATTGTAAACAACCCACAGCTTGTTGATACGGTACGTTGTGTAACTTTTCTTCTTTGCTATCTGATTTCATACTTATTGAAAGTTTTTGATTCCAGTCACTAGGTGCGCCAATCTGCCTTCAATCTTTCATCTTAATGCTGTTTTCATTTTGATGTATTCCACGGCTGTACCTAAATCTTTCATCTTGAATTGCGTGCATAAAAATTGCTTAAGCTGGATCAAATCTGGTTGATTTTTCCAAAATATCATTAAGCCATCTACATAACAAGCTACAATCAAATTCAATTCTCGATTAAAATAAATGCAAGGATCCAATCCGGATTTTACTAAACCTAATTCCTTTAATGCAGTTCCGCCCAACTAACATTTTGCCTTATAAAATGTCTTTTAAGAATATTTTTCACTTAAAGGAGCCCTAGAATAACATTCTCCAAGAATGTTTAAAACTGAATACTTATTAGCTTCTTGTCAAAGAAATGTCGATTTATAAACTATATTATATTCTTACATGTCATTTTTACACCTTGCCAGATTCTGTTGTAAAGCTGTTTCTTACACCTCACTTAGTATACTCTTATTGTTTTCAGTGGAAATTTTTCTTAGCCAAGACATATTTAGTCTTACAGTGCTCTTAATTTCTTTCTTTATCAGTGTTCTGTAGGATTTCTATTGAACAAGAGTTTTATAAGATTAAAACATAAACAAATCTTTATGGGGAACGCTATAAGATTTATTGTTTAAATTCTTTAACAAGAGCCTTTAAAGTGTGTTTCTTTTAGAAAATATGACATTTGTTTGAGTACCGCAGAAAACAAAACTTAATGATCGACTTAACTCTAAAACTAATTAATGTTATAAATCGATTGTTAGATATACATATTACTGTTTTATTCAGTTTTTTTTATTTCAATAATATAGTAAATATGTCTCTAAATATAAGCCAGTGGCAAAATATTCTCCTAATAGTCTTGGATAAGTTCTCTTAAGAAAAACTCATACCTCTCCCTTATTACATATTTACTTTATTCTTACATAGGATAAAGATAAAAATATTCTTTAAATACTCTTAGATGTTTTCTATAAGAAAAACTCATACTTTTCCCTTATTACATACTTACTATATTCTTACATAAGAAAATAATTAAAAATATTATTTTAGGTGACATTTCTGTCAGTGGCGAGCTCAGGGTAAACGCATTTAATTATTTGGTGATAAAGTATACAAATACACAGTATTGCAACAGTATAACCGAGTTGTTGTATCAGGTGAATCTGGCCAAGTCCAGGACATGGTGTAGAATTTTTTACATATTTTGCTGGTTAATTTATATTTATTTCTTCAATTTTACCGAAGTATATAAACTCAAGCCGACCCTGGAAACTAATTTAAACGTTTTCTTATAAGACACTTATAAGATATTTCACGTAGAATGTCATTTCGTGCATATTGGTTTAGGAATTTCCATTATGGAAAAAGCATCCATTTTATAATTTTTTAGAAATTTTTTTTTCAAATGGAATATTTTTGTATATTTTGGCAATTTTAGGAACTTAGCAAGTGCTTTTATAGAGTTTCCTCTCATAACAAGTACTATGTACTATTTTAATTAGTCCATTTTATGATATTTGTTTTTTTTATAATTTTTATTTTTTAAATAATAATAATTCTTTATTTTATTATTCGAATTTTTAAGAGCGCAAAAAAATTAGATCTGGTAGCTATTATTTTTAATTGAAAAATTTGAATTCGCAGCTAAATTCTATGCTAATTTCAATGTAAATTTTAGTTATATAAAAAGCAATTAATTTTTCAAGCATTATCTGTTTTAATTTAATTTATCTGTTGTAATTGTCAATGATAATAACAAGTTTGTTATAAAACTGAATTAAGAATTATTAAAGTTGTATAATCCTATAACATAATTTCCAAAGATTATAACAATATAGGAATACAACGTCAGTCTTAAAACGCTCATACATAAGAATTTTTATATTCTGATAACAAACTCACGAAAGACTACTCTCTGACTATTCTTATAACTTATATCATTCTTTCACAAGAAAGATAAGGCTTATATGATACTTATATACACCTTATATGTCACTTATTTTAACCTTATATGCCCAAAAAGTTCGCCAGAAGACTCTTAAAAGTTTAATATAAGATGCATTTTAACTCTTATATGACGCTCATAAATTTCAAAATTGTTAGTTGGGCGAGTTTAATATTCCACTAGAGTCCAGCTTGTCCATACATGGCTCGATTCAGTTTACATGCTCAATTCGGTCCGACATTAAAACATTTCGGTTCAATGCAGGTTCATTTCAAACGTCGTTCAATGTCTACAAATCACCACATCTCAATGGATCAAACATCAGATGATAGAAACTCAGAAGATCACCATAATTCTGGAGAACAGAAGAAGAAAAGCCATACAATCAATTCCACTAATGATCAGACACAAGCCCCAGATAGCCAGATTACCAAACAAGTACTGCACACACACTACTCTTCTACAACCACGGTATTACCAACTGCAGTCGTCTATATCAAATCACATACCGGTGAATTACAGCTGTATCGAGCATTGTTAGATTCGGACACGCTAACGTTTTTCGTTTCCAAATCTTGCGCACAAAGCGAAGCTACACTTCCGTTACTGTTTACGGTCTAGCATCGAAACCAGCTGGTCGCACGAGAGGAAAAATCAATATGACCGTATATTCACGAACCAATCGAAGTTACGCGTTAACAGTTACGGCTCACATTATTAACAATATTACCAAGACATTACCAACAACGCCAGTGAAGTTCAATAAATTAGATGTGCAAGTTGCAGTTTTATATGCCTAGTAAAATTGATGTGCTTCTTGGAGCTGGTGTCTTTTATGAAGCTCTAAATCTTGACAAGCAAGAAATAGCTACCACAAAATTCGGATGGTTAATAGCAGGCGCATGTCGTAACACTTCTTCTAGTCTGACCAATCTACATGTTACCACGGAACCACTAATTCCAATTCTGAACGAAGATTTCCATCAAGAATTGAAAAGGTTTTGGGAAGTGGAGGAAGTTGCATCACAACCAAATTCAGCGGTTACCCACGAATGTGAAGTGTTCTACGAACAAACTATTACCAGAACTAAAAATGGACAATTTGTCGTTAAACTTCCATTTAAATAATCGTCACAGTCATAGGGCTGTTCATATGAAGCAGCATATCACCGGCTACTTGTAATGGAGAGGAAGTTCTCGAGAGATCCTGAATTTTTTAAAACATACAAATCGTTTATGAACGAGTATATTGATTTAGGACATGTGACTCAGATATCACCAGACAAAGTTCCAGTGCAGAATGAAAGGAAATATTACCTCGTAGTAACTCGTAGTGTTTGATGCGTCGTGCAAGACGAGTACGGGCTTGTCTCTAAACAACATTTTACAAATTGGCCCAAATATTCAAACCGACCTGTCTACAATATTGTTAAAATTCCTTAAACATGCAATAGCACTAGTAGCCGACATCAAAAATATGTATAGGCAAATATTGGTACAAGTCGACCAATAAACGCCACAAAACTATGGCAAGGGCTGTACCAAGCATTACCGGAATTGGAAACAATTCAACGGATTATCAGTTGCACGCATTTTGTGACGCTTCAGAAACAGCCTATGGTAGTGTTGTATATTTACGTTGCATAAACAAGAGCGGCGAAATTCCCGTAAATATTGTATACGCCAAAAGTAAAATGGCTCCGATAAAGCAGATATCCTTACCGCGATTAGAACTGTGTGGAGCAGTACTCTTACGTAAGTTGGTAAAATTTTGTATTGACTCCTTATCTTATAGCAACACAGAAGTATTCGCTTGGACCGACTCCATGAGAGTGCTCAATTGGCTATCCGATGTTCCGCGACGATGGAAAAGTTTTATTGGAAATAGAACAGCAGCAGTTCTGGAGACCATTCCTCGTGATAAGTGGCAACATGTCGAATCGAAGCAGAGGAGCAAACCCGCAAGCCTTATCAAAACTACAATTATAGTGGCATGGACCTCATTGGCTCAGTAAACCCGACTTGAATTGGCCAAAATCAAAATCATCAGCAGTGGAAGTCATTGGTTTCTCTTTGGAAGAAAGGACTAAATACAAAAACTTCTTGACAGAAGTAGACAACGAAGATGGTGTAGTTCCAAATGTACTTACAAAATTCTCATCCTGGTTCAAAATACGCAAGATAATGGTTTGTATTTTGAGATTTGGAAGACTATCAATACGAGAGCAGCTTGTTTCACACCAAAAGAGGAACATCACTCCAATGGAATTAAATGATGCAGAAATCGTAATTATACGTAACGTCCAACAAAACGTATTTAAAACCGAGTTAGAAATTCTTCACACGAAATCAATACTCTCATCTAAAAATCAGCTATCCTCCCTTGATTTATTCATCGATATCAACGGGCTACTACGAGTAGGAGGGCGGCTCAGTAAATCAACACTACCATACTCTACGATGCTTACAATAATACTACCAAAGGCCCATATAGTTTCTGCATAAATAGTTCGAGATGCTCACATTAACCATATGCATGCTGGAAACTCACTGACATTAAGTATAATACGAAGCAAGTATTGGATGATAGGAGCACGATATATAATTAAACGGTATATTAAATCGTGCACTGTGTGTATTCGCTACCGCTTTCATAAGAATTAATAAAAGATGGGGGATTTGCTTGCAGTACGATGTACTCAGAGCCGACCATTTCTAAAAACTGGGTTGGATAATGCTGGTCCACTTTATATTAAGAGAACGAAACGCAATAACTCTCCTGTAAAGGCAATACATTTAGAAGTGGTGATCAGCCTTGACACTGATGCATTTTTGGCGGCACTCAAACGCTTTATCTCACGACGTGGATGCCCTCAGCAAATTTGGTGTGACAATGGATCCAACTTTATTGGAACTAACAGAGAACTACAAAACCTTAAGCAACAAATAATTGATCAATCAAACAATTCTCTAATTTCTGAATTTTTCTTGCAGAAGGGCATTTATTTCCAGTTCAACAAACCAAACACGCTTCTCATTTTGGTGGTTTATGGGAATCCTGCGTAAAAGCTTTTAAGTATCATTTCAAAAGGGCCACCAACATCAATCTTGTGCAGATTGGATGATGACCCTTCTAATTTAGAAGTTTTAACACCAGCACACTTTCTGCATGTCGATTCTGGTTTTTCCTATAGGAAAAGGAATTAGGAAAAATATTTTCATAGTATTTTTGACAAAAATATCATTTTCTGGCCTACTGAGAAATCATGTTTGATCTAAAATTTTATAATTTAGGAAATATTTTTTCCGTATCAAAATTGGATTGGAAAAATATTCCTAATTTAATTTTGTTTTTGAAAAAATTTACACTAACTGTTTACCATAGCATGCCAGAAAAAAAATTTTGTGACCAAAATACTATGAAAATATTATTCCTAATTCGTTTTCCTATAGGAAAAACCAGAATCGACCTGCAGCAGGATTCGTTAACACTTGTTATAAGACTTGCGATTCGTTAACACTTGTTCCGTTGTTAACTCACATGCCACAAAATAAAATGTCCAAATGGCAAAACATCCAGTAGCGTATTCAAGGGTTTTGGAGGCGATGGCATCAGGACTACCTTACGTCTTTACAACAGCGAGTTAAATGGAAATGTACTACTGAGCCGCTCGAAGTCGATGACGTGGTGCTGATAAGAGAGGATAATTTGTATCCAAGTCAATGGATTCTACGCAAAGTGACAGCGCTTCATACAAATTAAATTCTGCAATCTCGCACAACCACTCAACAATAAATTTGATTTTAACTTATCAAAGGACAGCTACTAAAACAACCTAAAAACTACTTTTTAAATTTAAAATTTTTTCTTTTGACTGCTTCAATTAGTGATTGAATTGCTAATTTTAGTAATCTTAACTGTAATTTGACTTAATCGATTTCATTAAATAACTAAATAACTTCAAAATTTTACTACCAAGAGACTTCTATTGGTAGATGAAGTTTAAAAACGTATATTTGTGGAATGAAAATGCTTCACTATCAAGCGCAACGATGATAGCGCCATTACTAAGGTGAGAGGCACTTCTTACAGCAAGTATTTGCATAAAAGAACAAAATTTCCAGTCTTACCTACATTATAAATACAAAAAAAAAATAAAAAATAAAAAAAATTAATTATTTGGGACTCTACATTCCAAGCATAAACATTAAACAACAAAAAAATAAAACTTAAATAAAATAAAATAAAATAATAAATCAATCAGAAAAAAACCAGTAAAACAACGCGCAAAAAACAACGATCGCGTATAAATTGATCGCGCAGAGCGCGGACATAATACGTACATAACAACCAACCAGCCATTTTTTATATAGTTAATGTACATAAACTTTCGTTTCAGACTTTTTTTTTTTTGGTATTAATATAAAATGAGGCGTTAAGTATAAAAATATAAGCCCGTTTTAAAGATTTAATTTCATTAATGAATTTAAAGATTATCATAATTTTTAAGTTTCTTTTTCGTTTTCTTATCTGCGCGCGCTCTTCTCGTCTTTTAAAGCGCCTTTTGATCAAAATTAAATTAAATGTCATCTTAGCCATTTTATTAATAAATAGCCATCGTAATAAATTAATTTTTTATTTTCGATAAAAATACCGCTTTATTATACATATTTTGTTTTTTTTTTGTAACTCTTAAAGACATTTTATTTATTTTTAATCTTTAAGATTTGGATCATGATATCAGTTTATAATTTTCATATTAAAAGTAACACAAATAAAAAAAAATATACTTAAAATATACAAAATAAATAAATAATAATAACAATAAAGAGATTATAACTTTTGATATTGTTATACAGTCAGTTTGGATTTGATATGAACTTGGAGCTAATCGCGCGCGCCCCGGATTAATTTATATATCTTTGAGATTCGTTCAAATATTATCTGTATGACATAACGTTTTTTTTGTATATACTTGTCGTACACACAACGAGACAATCTATGCAGTAGGCCTTGACGGATAAAAAAAAACAAAATTCTTAAATAATCGCATATGACAATATTGATTTAGTGTCAAATTATAATTCTTAGGTCCCTGTACTAAATGCCAAACTGTTGTAAACTTATGGTAACACAACCTTAATTTAATTAGAAGATTTTGTTGGTGGTTTTCTATATTGTTTGCGGTACATTATAAGAAATTCCGCATTACACATGTGCTCTTTACGAACGAAGTTACCAAATTCATCACAACAATAAAAAAAAACAAAAAAAAAAAAAAAAAAAGTTGGCGGAAACAATGAATGGCGCGGCATGCATGCACACACAAACATTCACAGCACATAAAGCTACCTCAAATCGTAAATCTCGTATGTGTGTCTTATTCTTATGCGATATTTTTGTAATTTCTTCGATTCGTTTCAGTTATTTTTTGTTGCTATTTTTTTTTTAATACTTAAGTTTGCGTTGAGCCGTTGTTTTGTTTTAATTTTTCGTTTGCTTTTCTTGTTTTCAAACAACATTCAGTTTTTATACCCAAAGATAGTTGATATCTTTTCTACACTACAAGTTTTCTTGGTTTATTTTGCTTTCTGCTTTGTGGATATATTTTGTTATTTATGTTTTGTGCCAAAGTATTCGTATCGCTGCTTACACACTTGTTCGGGTATAATTTTTATATTTTAAAGGCGTGAAATTATAGTTGTTAATGTGATTTGGATTTTTAACTTTGTATATGAGCAAGGCGGCAAAATTTCTTGGTGGATTTAATACACAATGTATGAATTACCATTTATGGTAAAAAAAATTCAACCACTGCATGTTGCATGTTGAATTAAGTTTCGTGATTACTTACAAAGTATTGTTAATTGATCGTTATTTCATCTTATGCAAAAACAAATTATATACATTAATTTTGGAATACTATGACATTGTAGTAAAACGAATGCAAATTTTGCTGTCCATCCTCTGGTGTCCATAACACAACAGGTAACGTAGTGTTTTAATTAAAGAAAGGAATCATGAACATTTTCGATCTCGAGAATTTTGCAGCATTTTGAGGTGGGTCTGCAGGTCGGTCAGTCTGAATCCTCTCAACAGCTTTGATTGATTTGAATAAAAGTTCATACTTGTGCTTTTTCCATAAATTTTGAGCTCCCCAGGGTTACCAACTATTATATAACAAAAACCTGAATAAATTTAATGAAAACCCGATGATTTTATCAAATTTAAAAAAATATATAATATATAAATACAACAAAATAATTTAAAATCATCATAACACGTAAACGTCGAGGAGTAACATTATTTAAAATCCGAATTTAAACTTTAACGGAAATATTTTGCGTGAGACTCGTTCGAGACTTCATTCGCCCTCTCATCAAAGATATGATCAAAAACATTAAAATTTAATCATAATAATAATAATAATTGATAGTAGTTTTATGGACAAAGCATAATATTTCCTAAAATACAAATTAATTTTGTCATTGTCGCCAAAAATTTCAGAAAACATAAGCTTCCAAGTGGAACTAGGAAATTCAAGGGACTGTTTTGCTAATGCCGGAAATTACACTAAAGACGTCCACCCAAGAAGTGCAGCGTCAAAGACGACAATGGAGAGCTGACAACCAATGTGACTGATGTTCTTTCATTATAGCAAACCTACTTTCAAAATCTGCTAAATCGGAATGACGAAGTGACCTCTATTAGAGCAATAGCTCCTCCAGGTGAATAGGTCTTTGTCGAAAATCTCACAGTGGAGGAAGTAGACGCAGCTATTAGTAGATATAAAAATGGAAAGACACCCAGTTTCGAAGGAATCCCCACAGTACTTTTGCTTCAAATCTATACGATTTCATCGCCTCTATTTGGGACCAGGAAGAGCTGCCGAAGAATTGAAAGGCCGCGCTCATATGTCTGTTGAACAAAACAAGGGGACCGTCTTAAATGTGGGGACAATCGTGGTATAGCTCAACATTGCTTAGAAAGTGTTGGCTGGTGTTGTACTTGCTAGACTCATCCCAAATCGAACAAGAACTATGGATATTAGGATGTCGAAACTGGAGGACGATAGCAATGGATCGAAACGGATGGAGGACCATAGTGCAGGCAACAAAATCCCTTCGTGGGATGTGAAAGCTATAGAAAGAAAGAAAGAGAGAGAGAGAGAGAGAGGAAGAGAGAGAAATAGAGAGAGGGAGAGAGATATAGAAAGAGAGATATCCCATATTATCCCAAAATTAACTCTAAATAAATGTGTGGATTCATCACAATTCTAAAAAGCTTTTTCAATTAAGACAGTAAAAGATTTTGCTCCTAAATTTATTATCTTTCCTACAGTAGACTAGCATCATAGACCTTATCAAAATGTTCAATTTGCGTTCATTTCACATTTTGTTTTAATTACCCAGTAATCCTCAATGCAAGTCTAAGCTAATCGCTTTTCTACGCAAAAAAGTCAAGATAAATCCAAAAAACCATAATAGTCAATGTACCATTCAGTCAATAAAACAGACTTTGATTTCTTAAATCACTTATTGGCAAACCGTTGGATGCGCCTGCCATTAGATTGAAATATGTCTATGGCGACATTAATAGAATATCTAATACTATAGTGTCCATACGTAGGCTTGTATGGTATTTCCCCCCCCCCCCCCCCATTATACCCTAAAATACTAAAAACATTCACAAGGGGGCGGGTGCGGTGCCCAAATCACAAACCAAAGTCCTATTCCAAAGCAAGACTGGAGAAGAGGGAGCGAAACAATTCGGTAGGGCATACGATGGGCTTTCAAGAGGAACGCACAAAAGATGTGTCTACTGACTTTTCCCTTATCAATGTAGGACAAACCAATCGTGCCGTTTATCCCATGAGTATGAAACAGTTTTCTGTTAGCACCAGAAGACCGGATGGAAATGTCGGGAGCCATCTTAATATACTAATTTTCCCACATGCAATGAACATAACTGTCCTAGAAAGGGGAAAAGGGGACGCACATTTCAACCTAACGATGCTTAAGGGAAATTAGGGTGGTTGGATGCGCGTTGATCCAAATCAAAGCGCAAAATGTCTTAGGTGGAAAACCCTGAATTTCGATGGACCAAAACAAACCAATATTGACGATTTTATATTTAAATTTGAAACTTTGGCAAAACGCTGGGGTTATCTATATGAGACACTAGATAGGTACATCTTGAATTTCGTTTCTGGCCAACCTAACACATTCCTGTTGAATTTTGGTCGAAATTATCCCAATACTATAGATGTCTGCAAAGATATAGTAGGCAATTTTATCTTAAATATGGAGATCCAAAATAATCGTTTAAGAACTCGTCGTTTTTCAGAGATATAATTACTTATAATAAGGAACAATCCACCCAGAATTTATTTTAAAGATAAGCATCATGTCAGAAAATATTCGGTCAATAGAGCATTCGGCGTATCCAAACCACAATATCAACCTTTGAATAATAAGACTCGACTTAAAAGTAGTAGTCTAAACCGGCCTCTTCATTCACCAGTCATCTTGCCTTTTGTCTCTAGAATTAAAAGATACTGGAATGGTAGATTTTTTTTTATCATGAATGCACTGCGGCTGCCTTATTAAATACGATGGTCTCCGATGAACCCCGGCCTCATGCCCAAATAAATGTTTTAGGCAAGATAAGCACTGGTCTACTTGATAGCGGAGCCACGATCAACATAATCGAAAGTTGAGCTTTAACCATTTTAAAAGATATTGGCATAAACTACCACAAACGGTATTCATCAGTTCAAACGGCCGACGGTACAAGAAACAAAATTATTTGATACGTAAACTGCCAGTGCCATTTCTGTGCAAAACCAGAAGTGTACTTCTCTATATTATTTCGACGATGACATATTTTATTTAAGAATAAATGTTTGGCATGGCTTCAGCATAGCACTGGTCATATTGAGTGAAATATCCTTGATCAATCAAGGAACAAAATATTCATAATCTTTCTGAGGGAGTCAGCAGGAGATTTTGAAAACCACAATCAATAAATTCGCTGCATTCAATGAATTAGGTCTAGGATTGACAAATCTCCACAAGCACCACATTGAAGTTAATTGCTCACAAGATATTAAGCAAATGTATTACCCTTTTTCGATGATCCAGATAAGTTGAAAGCTATTGTGAATTGTCCAATCCACAAAAACATCAAACAAAATTGTCGCTTCGTAGGAATAGCGGGGTGGTATTACAAAGTAACGGAAATTTTGTCTGGGCACCGAGGCTTTGAGATGTTGAAGAGTCACCTATTTGGGCGAGGATAGGCTAAAGAGTCTCAAGCTTTGAACCGAAGGAAATATAACGAATTCCTATATCGAGGTTGCAGAGCAATATCGAAGAGGATGCTGAACAGGAGGACGTAGATCGCGACAATCGTCACCGATACCTGGGCCATCAGGGATGACGCCAGTTACTCCAAACTACGAATAGAAAACCCAGCCATGCAACGGCAAGTAAAAAATGAGGGAACCGGAGGTAATCAACTTTAAACATGGGAAATATGATGAGAGGCTGATGATCTGCGAGAGCAGCAACTTGGACAATTTGCTAAGCGACGTAAGGAGTAAGAGCTTCAAATGCACGCGAGCCTAAACAAGAAATGAAAAATCTTGAAGAAGTAAACGGTCGTTTAAGGAGATGGTAAATAAGATTAAGCGGAGGCCCGCTTTGAAAAGCATACATCACAAACTATCGGAGATAGTCAGTTAAATAAAACGTTTTCAACAGAACCAGTTGCCGAAAGCTCAATAGGAATTTTAAAACCTCAGACATTCGATGGCGAAATCCCATTTGAGGATTTTAAAGTGCAATGCTAAGCAATAGTACAGCACAATTGTTGGGGCGTAGGGAAGCAGAGCAGCTCAACACACTCATATTTCTTTTCGATGGAAAGCTGTAAATATCTTGTATTCCATATCCACAACAAACAGGAGCTATGTCTGAGTTGGAACTAAAAATGGGCAGTGATACGTCAAAGAATTATGCAAAATATAACTACTATAACAAAATTGACGCGTCCGGAGTATGGCAATACACATGCATTTAATGGTCTAACAATGATCGCGTTTTTCCGTGCTGTCAAGGACGGCCATCTGAAACTTCATTTTAGAACCAATACTAGAGGTAAAACCATGAATTAAGTAGTAGCATTGGCTAGAGCTAGCCAGAGCAAGTTTAGCAGCTGATCCAGTAAAGTGTAGCAAGCTGGATTCAGGGGATACCAGGATACCACGCAAATAAAGGCACTTATAAAAGAGAGAATAATCATGGCAAGCTTTTCAATGTAACGAACGACAACGATCGCGTTCCTCGTCTTCATGTTGCGATGCCAATAACCCGACCATTACGTGAGGGATTACAAGCAGCTAAGCATACAGCGTCCGAGAGAAGCTGACGCACGAGGAGAGAACACTTGTCTCATTTACGAACATAGATTAGAGTAGTTTTAGTCGCTAGAATAATTTATGAATGCATTATCGGGGTAGATCATGAAGAGATTGCAACGGCCAGTTCCTGCAAACTCAGGAACACCGCGCATAGCATTGCAGAGTATTTTCTGTGTTTAGGAAAATACCTTGCAATGCATTCCACAAACGAATTGCCAGCGACACGCTGATCAAAGTAGTTCGTTTGGATTTTTGTTTCAAATAAATGATATTGTTTTTTTTCTTTACAACAGAATAGAAATTAAACTCAACGAGGTAACATCAAGAAAAATCAGGAAGCCTAAAAACAGTTAAAGTTAAAGGACAAGGTTCCAAAATTTTATCAAATAAATATATGTGTGTGTGTTAAACGTAAATAAATCTATATACAAAATCAACAGAAGTTGTGTTTCATTAATTATATACATAATTGGGGATCTTTAAGTGTTGTCTTCACCTAGTTAATAAAATCGACAACCGGCAGATAGCCCCATAAGATACTGGACGGTGGTGGATCTGAAAAAACAGGTCATAAAATGGTGTAATTTAACGAGGTACTCTTTCAAATAATAATAATAATAATATAATATTTATTAAACCATAACTTAAGTCTAACCTTTTATGTTACAGACATATTTACAAGAGACACCAAAAAATAATAAGTAAATACAATTTTACATTTACATACTACACAAAACCATAGCCAAAGTATCTACATATATGAGTATGTATATGTTACGGTTAAAGTATATAATTGATTATTATATATAATTACCAGTTATTATACATAATTACCAACTGCGTCGGTTAATATGATAAATTTTTTAGAATAATAATAATGGCGTAATTTTACTTTAAGTATATACACCGAGAAAATCAGATAAAGAGTAAACATTTAGAAATTTTTAAATGTACGATTGATTCTCAACAGTTTTTAGGAGGGGGAAACTACATTTTTCCGGAACATTTTTTGATTTTCTTAAAAATTCTCACTTTTCTTATTTGGTCAAAATAAGGTAAGATGTTAATATTTTGATAATTTTTGACGTTAGGATCATTAATTTTTAGAAAGTACAAGCCAAATTTTCCGAGAAAATGTATCTCTCTTTTACCTCGATAGTTTTAATTTTCCAAAATTTTTGTTTTTTAAAAATCATGTTTTTCATGAAACACGAAACATGCGGGAATTCTATATCCAGCAACCTTCATAGAACTCCTACCAAGGATCACAACCCTAAAACAAATGAAAATGAAGATGAAGAACAAATTGACGATAAATTCGATTTTGAATAAGTTAAAATTGAAATTTTGAATTAACAAACTATTTTTTATTTTATTTATTTTTATTAATAATAATTGCTTCGTCAACCTTGCAGACACGCTTCTTCTGATAGTGCCATAAACGTTAAAAAAATCAACTTTTGTAAATATAAATTTTTTAGTGTAATTTTAATTCGTTGTATACCATGGAGGATGGGGCCAGACGCCTATAAAACCCCCTTTTCCAGAATTTATACAATTCTTCTAGTTCAAATTTTATTTATAATTTTAAACTTACAAGGAAGGGGCGCGAAGTGTCCCTCTCCGATTTCGCAATTTGAATATGTGAAAGTAGACTGAAAAATAAGGGATACGTATTTTTTTTATCGGCGGAAAAACACTCTGAGGGGGTGAAACACCCTCGGAAGTTGGGGGTAAAAAACGGACTTTTGATAATTTCGCCTAGAAAAATCAGTGAAATTTTGAAGAAACTTATTTAGGAATGTGTATTTTAATGAGCTAAATAATATACTATTTTTTGAAAAAAATTCGGAACAATCCAGGGGTGAAACACCCCTAATAGGGGTAAAAAAATCAACTAATTGATGTAAAATTCTTACATTAACGCGGAAAATCTGAAATAAATATATGTTACTTAATAAGAGAAATCAAGGTTGACGTGTTCGAGGATTTTTTGAAACTACCCCCCGTATGGGGTAAACTACCCCTACCCTGAATCTTTGAATTATGGAAAGGAGAAAAAAAAATTCTCGGCGCAAGTTTCTTATTACCCTTACAAATGGTTAATACTAACCTATCTCATTAATATTAATAATTTTTAGTGTTCGAAACATCTCCTAATCGGCGTATAAATTTGAAAAATTACGAAATATTCAGAAAAAAGTTCAAAATCTTCTGGAAAAAATCTAGAAAAATTGTATAATGTTGCGTTTAAGTAAAGTTTTAAGTAAAAAAACTTTCATATTTATCACTTTAACCAAAGGGGTTAGGTAATTATTTATAATAACCGGTTAAAATGATAAATTAAAATAAAATCATTCTCACCATCTCATCATCACCAGATTATACACTTTGACTGTAACATATACATTATTTACATAATATATGAACAATAACTAAGCGTTACCATGTTTCCGCATAATTACATCAAATGTTGAATTTTTAAATATTTCCAAAAAATTTACTTGTTTTAAATCCACAGATAAACCATTCCAAGTGCTAATTGCGTTTAATAAACCCGAATATATAATTGGGGAAAAAAGTTCGTGGCCTTTTTGGGTGACATTCAAACAAAGAATTTCCTTATTTCAAATGAACAAATATGTGCAATTTTGATCGATGATCTTTTGCCATTTTTCTGGTAGAGCCATGACCCCATCACTGTAGAACTTCTGTGGTTTAGAGAGGCGAAAAATCGAAACAACTCATTTTCACAGGCCTTTTTTGAATTTAATGTAAAACCATTAAGATGGTTCTGCATGAACCGGAACAAATGGTAGTCCGATGGTGCAATGACAGGACTATATGGTGGGTTCATATCAACTTCCCAGCCAAGATCTCTCAGTTTCTGGCGGTTCATCAATGATGTGAGTGGTCTAGCGTTATAATGATGGAACACAACGCCTTTTCTGCTGATCAATTCTGGACGTTTTAACTGAATTTCTTGTCTGAAAAGCATTAGTTCCTGACAGTAAAGATTAGAATCAATCGTTTGGTACCGTTTGGGAAGCTTCACCTCGTTTCGTCCATGATCTTTGTCGCACAAAGTTGTCGTATCTGATCCATTTTTCATCACCAGTAATCATTCGCTTTAAAAATGGCTCGATTTCGTTTAGAAATCCCAGTCCATTAAATGTTTAACTGTTAATTCATGGGGTACCCAAACGTCAAGTTTTTTTTATATCCAGCCATATTCAGTCCAATTCTTTAACAATTGCATAGCATGCTGATATGCCGGTCTGCTTCAATTTTCTGTATGATTTCATCGACTTTTCCAGTGGTTCCATATTTCCAGAACGAAAGCGCGCGAACCATTTCTTTGCTGCTGGTTTTGATAAACCAGCTTCTCCATAAACAGCACAAATTTTTTCGCAAGCCTGAGCCACGTTTTTACCTTTGTCGTAATAAAATTGTGAAAGATATCGAATTTTTTCATTATTTATCTCTATGTTTAAAATGTTGTAACTTTTTATTCACTTCACCGGTTTTAATGTTTTGTTGATAACAAAGTGCAAGTTAAAATGTCGCCTTTCAAACACACATAAGAATTGCGCGATACGATCGGTTACTGAGATATATGAATGTCGAGAATGTCCATCTACCGGGAAAAAGGTCACGAACTTTTACCCATACCTATTATATTGGTTCTGTTAATAGGCAAATTGATATTTCTCGTGCCCAGAGATTTTGAAAAATTAAGTTTTTCGGGCAAATACGTTGGCAAGCCCGAATGAATTAATGGGAAAATAAAAAGAGCAGTTCTGAAATAATAATACTCAACCAAGTCATATTCAAGAATATAATATTTATACGACTGAATTATATACGACTTCATATTCATACGTCGGATAAAAATCGGGGATTTTTCTATCCCATCGTTTTAACCAATTACATCACGTAAATTATACAACAGACACACCTCTTTTCATCCAAAAAAGTTGAAAAAAATTGAGAAAAAAGAATAAGAGAAAGTTTATGTAGTCATGTCCATGTATATGTAGTCATGTCTACGCATAGGTTGGCCAGAATCAAATATAACGTAGTTTTCTATAACCTTTAACCACATAGAAGCCCTTCTAGAAGCTGCTACTACTGGTGGGCCGAATTCAGCCCAAAATCACTGGGATCTCCGAATTTATAGAAAACTGTGCAACATAACTGCTGTGCAACATAAACGACTTTAGCTGAACCAACCAACTTACGCATCACTGTTCCCTATTTGGGTTTTGAACCGGAACCATTACTATCCCAACCGGAAACATAGAAAGCTAACCGGAACCAATCAAAGTTTGTATAATGAGTACAATGTATTTTGAATAGTCGTGCAACATACAGAGTGTTCGGCTCATGTTGTACTTATTGTAAAATCCGGATAGCTTTAGTTGGTTCATATTGACAGAGTGTTGGTTACCGCTGAAATTTTAGATAATTACCAGTTGCACTTTGCATGCGATAAATAGTGCAATACTGAATTTGTTGCAGAAGTTAAAGGTGTTGGTAAATAAAGTTTGTAAAACTTTGAACGCTGAGTGTTTTATTTGAAAATCTATTACGAAGCATCGAACATCCGAAAATAGTAACATTAGGTGTCAAAAATAAGATTCTGCAAATGCCCTGTGTACAAGCAGATCTGCACGGTCAAATTGCGTAACAAAAAATGAAATATCACCGTTGGCAACAATGCACTTATGCCAACTGAAGACAACCCAGATGATGGGAAAGATTGATTTTTTGTTGAGCTGGTAGACTTCATCAGTAATAATCCGCACCATAACATCAGTATTATGGTGGGCGACTTGAATGCAAAAATCAATTGGAGCGCAGAAAGCGCATCACATATTGGTCCGCAAAGCGTGCATCAGATCAGTAATAACTATGGCCAACACGACGCAGAACTGGCAATCAAATGATGGAAGAACTAAAAGTCAAATTGATCACGTCATTATCTCGAAGAGACATTCTACCACTCTAACTATAACGTTAGATCATAAAGAGGAGGCGATATTGACAGTGATCATATGCTTATTACTTACAAATACAAGTGCAAATTATCATCAAAATTTAATAAACAAGCAAAGAAACCCGTCCGCTGGAACAATGATGCAATCAAAATGAAGGTTTTGTGTACAGTTACAAATTAGCTGTCACTGAACATCTGGACCTGCACAAGGAAAACCACGAGCTATAATCAAACATCCAGAAGCGGTGACAAGCCACCAAGTCAGCCAGAACAGCTGCAGCAGAATATACAATTGTTAGGAGACTACTAAGATCACGAAATGATTGGTCCGACGATAAATGCCGTCAACTCGTTGAAAATAAACGAAAGCTGCGAGAAAAATGGTTGGCTCGTAACGAGCACCTAAACAGAATATGTGCGCGCACCAGGAAAACCAGAATCGAATTCCTTCGATAAAAAAGCACGAATATATGAGGGAAGACTTTAAATATCTCGGTCAATTATAACATCAACAAATGATATCTAGGCAAATATAAAAACCCGCATAGCAGCCGGTAATCTAGTCTGCTATGCACGGTCAAGGTCGTTGCGAACAAAATATATTTCGCAGTCTATTATTGGACTATTATTAGAGTCATGAAATTCTACCGAGTCAAATGGCCGGGCCACATTGAATGATCCCTTTCAAACCGTACATAAGAAAAGCGCTCCATTACCAGTCGACGAATCCCAAGACCAGTCTTAAACCATAAACACCACATCGTCCAAGCAATTAAGCGATAACACTCTCTCAGGTTTTCAACCAAAGGCAATATAACGATCGCTATGGAAGAGGATGCTGAAACAGGATGACGTAGATCGTGACACTCTTCATCGATACCAAAACTATCAGGGATGACGCCAGTTCCTTTAAACGATGAGCAGAAGGAAGGTCCATCCTGGCAACGATCAAGTAAAAAATTTGAGAACCGGAGCGAATGACCAGACAGAAACAACAATATCAGTATAGCGCTGCTACAACAAATGAAAGAATAAAGCATCCACTGGCAGATCTGCGAGAGTACCAAGGTGGACAATTTGCTTAGCTACGTAACGAACAAAACGAGATAAGGTGAGAACTTCAAATGCAACAGTTTAAACGAGAGATGAAATCATTGAAGAAGTGGATGGTGGAGGCCCATTTTGAAACATAAACCTCGCAAACTGTTTTCCATCGGAGTTTTCCATCTAGATCAAAATTTGTCAACAGAACTAGTTCCCGAAAGCTTAGGAGGAATTTTAAAGCCTCCAAAAATCGGTAGCGAAATCCCATTCACGAATTTTAAGGTGTAGTTACAAGCGGTAGTACATCACAATTGTAAGGGCACGGGGGAGCAGCTCAACGTATTCATATTGGCTCTTCCAGGGAAAGCTGCAGAGATGTCTTGCAACCTGTACTCGCAGCAACAAGAAGCTATGAGGGGGTTATGATTGAGTTGGAACTCAGATATGGGTAGTCACAAGTCAGAGATTCATGTAAAATACAACTGCAAAATCCGCGACTACCATGCGAGGAGAGTGGGAGAGCCTACAAGACGTAGAAAGAGAGGTAACGAAATTGTTGCGTTAAGAGTATGACAATGCACCTACAGATGTTTTATGGGCACTTTTATAATAGGTAACCAATTCGAATTTGCGACCTTACAGGTATTGATCGAATTATATAACGCCGTATAGATAATGGACGATGCCTCTTTTTCGATTTCCAAATACGCTTCTTGTGCGCTGTTGCTTATTTTCGAAGCAAAAGCAATTGGGTGTTCAGTCCCGTTGCCAACATGATTGGATAATCGTTGTGGAAATGTACCAATTGAGCAGCATGTATTAATGATGACTTCAGTTCATTGAACGATTTTTCTTGCACTTCACCCCAGTAAAATTTCACATCCTGTCTACGTAGTTGATTAAGCGGTGCAGCTACCTGGGAAAAAATATTAATCTTGGTCGTCGTAGATTTTTTATCGCTCGACGTTGGTCGAGGACGAATTCCGTTTCGGTTCATGAGATGACCCAATTTCAGTTCGCATTTGTATAGTTGTAGTTTGAATCCGTTGGATTCTAATCGTTATAATAATTGTTCAACATTGTTCAAATATTCTTCATTGTTAGCGCCTGATATAACGAGATCGTCTAAATGTACTGCACAAAATTCTAAATCCTAAAAAAAATTAAAAATTAAAAATGAACCAGAATTAATTAAAAATGCCTCGTGCGCTAGATATTCCGAAAGGTATGCGTAAAAACTTGACCACCTTGTAACTTTTAAATAGCTCTTCGATTCGAGAGATTGGGTGACGATCCATATCGACTTGTGGATTGACCGTCACTTTATATTCGGCGAAAATTCGTATTCCAACATTCGGTTTCTTCACTGATACGATTCCAGAGTAGCCCATAATTGGTTTTAAAACGTTTTGCGAGACCAACCGTTGCAATTCATTTTTTACCGCTTTTCTTATGGTGAACGGTAATACTCGTGGCTTGAAAAATGTAGGCAAACGTGTTCAAACAAGTACGATCCAGTGTTCGACAGGAAAAACGCCAGTTTTTGCCGTCGTCCTCCACACCATTTGCCAAAAAGTACTGATTGAGTTGCAACCGATACGTGTCCCATGAAGATTTCCCTTGCTAAAAAGAAAATTGCGGCACGTATGTCGTTGCTAACATCAACTGTTCGAAAATTTTATTTTGGTTTGTTCACTCAAAAAATTTTCACTGTTTTTATAACACATCGGTTATTAAATCAGTTGTTAAAATTCTTAATAACGTAATTTATTGATTTAATAGTATATTATTTTTAAATAATAAAATTTGTTATTAAATTAATTAAAAAAAAATTTATTTTCACTAAACGACTGTAAAAATGTTACTGTTATTATATTGATAGTAAAAAAGATCCTAATAACAATTTTCTTTTGTTAAAATTATAAGATACTTGTGAAATTCATAATTTTTATTGTTACGCAATCGCAGTGAAAACAATAATTACAATTGTTGAAATTTGTTATTAAAAAAAACACTTATTATTAGTTTAACGATATAATTTTTCAAAGTAACAACAAATTATTATTTTAATAATCGTAATTGTAAAAGTAATAATAAATTGTTATTTCAATACTTATAGTTATTGTTTTTTGAACAGATTTTACTATAAATTTGATAATTTTTTTTGTAGATGAAAACGAAAATAAATCCATGCAATAGGGAAAAATATATTTTAAAATTGATAATTAGAACAATACCTTAAATTATTATTCGAAAAATTATAATTATTAAAATAACAAACCATTATTAATTTGATTTGCAAAGTTATTAAAATAATCATAAATTTTTATTTCAACACTGTTAACTATTAAAATAACAGTTGTTTATTTTTTTTAATAACTTGTGTTATTAACTAAATAGTTTTATTTAATTTGTGCCGCTTTTTCCTAATTGTTATTCATTTGAGAGTTACAAACCTATCAGTTCGGTCATTCGGAATTGTGATGTGATTTGCAAAATATCAAAAATTAAACACCATATTAAAATTACTCGTATTATAATTATATAATATTAATATTATAAATGAACAACCTGGAGGAAGTCTTAAATAGTTTAAATATTTATGAAATTGTAGTGCAGTTTAAAATTAAAGAAATTTTTCAAGGTGAGTAAGATTTTATATTATTAAGAATCGCTAAATAAATGGAGTTTATTCATATATAATGAATCTGATGACATTATAACGGTGATCATATTGTGTGTAAAAAATGTAACCGTATTTTATTATTATTAATGTTTTTTTTTGTGAATTATCATTATTAGAAGCGGACGTGGATGCCGAATCGTTGAGGTATATCCAACGATACCAATTACAGCCTATACTTAACAAACAGAGTATTCCATTAGGAATTCAAGCCAAACTGGAACATCATATTTTGCTGTGGCAAAAAGTGCAAAGTAAGTGGTTTCATTTATTGATAATGTGTTTGTTTAAAATAATTTTCATTTCAGATTCTGTAAATTATAGTCAACAACATAGTTTATTTCATTTATATCAGTAACTATATTTTATTAAAATAATTTTTAGTAATAGAATTCAGATAGCCATGAAGTGTTTTCTGTGTAAAAAAGATTTTCTTAATGTAAAAACTTTAATGCTTCATTTGAAAGTATTTCATTGACTTCAAAAGGATAGTGAATTTCAATGTTATGAAGAACTTTGTTTTCAATATTTCTCTAATAATAGTTCATTTAGAAAACATATAAGAAAACATGAACATAAATCTATTTCAAATTTTGTGCCTTGCATCACATCAAAAGAATTAAATTTTTCTGAATTGAATTGTGCTTCTTGTGCTGAACTCGAACAGATAATTGAAAATCCCATTGTGAACTCCACTCAACAATTAACAATCGTTCTGATTTCGCAAAAAGACCTTGCTTAGTTAGTAAATCTAATTTAGAAGAAGTGTTGTATAAGCAATCTTCTAAATTTACAGTTGAATTACATAACCTTCACAATTTTAAACAAAAAACGTCTATTCAATTCAAAATTTTGTAGTTAATTATTTAACGCTCCCAATATCGAACTATATTGAGAATATGGTTGAGTTAGAAAATCTTCCTTCAGAAACAAATTCTTCTTTAAGAAATATACCTGGATTGTTAAAAAATCCATTTAAAAATACTAGTTCGGATTTTAAACTAAATAAATGTTTGGTTACTAGCGATCTACTTTGCCCATTAAAACAATTTTCAATCAATGATGAAGTTGATGTGATAACTTACAATGGTGAAGCTGTTTATGATGTAGTTTCAACTAAAGGTGTTTTACTGTCTTTAAGATTTATAATGAAATTAATATTAGAAAAAGTAGAAATATCCATTGATGAATTAAAACTAAATTGTGTTGATCGCAACGTGTTTTCTAGCTTCCTTAAAAGTCAAATATGGCATGGAAAAACTTCTAATTATCCTAATAACATGTGTTTGCCATATTTTTTATATTTCGATGATTTCGAAATAAATAATTGTTTAGGCTCCCATTCAGAAAGTATAATTTGGTTTTCATTATTATCTTGAGATGAACATTGAAAAATGTCCTAATGTGTCAAATCAAACATTATATAATAATAATTAAAAAATTATATTTTCTTTTAAATATTTCAATTTGATCTGAATGTAGAAAAAAAACAATTTTAAGTAATTTAATGATAACCTTTGATCTACTTTGAATTTTTTAGTGCCAGAAGAAAATATCGAGGCTCATTTAGAATCTCTTAATGGTAACGAATGCACGTGGTCCGAAATTGAGGATAAGTGGCAGAAAACATCGAATTATCGCTTAAACGATATAAAAAATATTGAAACGACTGCTAAAATATTAGAACAATGGAATCACTTCGGAGCTCCATTAGGGTATAAACTAGTACGTATTAATCTTATTTAATTATAATATAACAATAAAGATAATTGATTTAATTACCATTAATGTAACCAAACTTTTATAAACTGATAATTTGTTAAACATTTCTATTTACACATTTTTGTTTCCTGTGGCTACAGACATGTTGGCTTTAGTGGATATATTTCCCGGACAGATGATGGAACTATATATAAGCAAAATAAAGGAATCAGCTGCTAGGTCTATGATTGACTTTCTTAACGCAGATAAAATAACACATAGTACGTTTTGTTTATAAATATTAAAAATACCTATTTGAGAATATTTTCTTTTCTTCCTTATTACAGATGGTAAATTTTCGACTATACGTTTTACTTACTACATTGCATATTGGTGCAAACAGCAAGAACCGTTTTTAGTATAAATAATGAAAAAAAAAATACAAAAAGTATTCAATTCGTGATTCACAAATGGCCTTTGTTATCGTTGGTAACATTGTTCAACAGTTAGAGGAAGCAATACACCGAAGAATTCAAGAAGCCTATTCAGCCGCTAATATTGATCACAGGAGCTATAGGAGATCCAAAATAAATTTTTGTGTTTTATGATAATATAAGATTTAATTTTGACTGTGTTGCAAGGGCTATATATGTTTGATTCAAATTATTTCATATTTTTGATCTTAAATATCCACTTGCTACCAATTTATTTTGGAGTTTTTTATAAAAAAAATTTTATAATATTGTTACGGTGATACCTAGATTAGAATAGAATAAGTTAATTTCATTAATTGCTCAATTGCATTTATAATTTATGATTTGGTTCAACATTTAGGCGTCATTTCTATACTAACATATTTGCTTGATGCGCATTTAGGATTATTCTAGAAACAAATATTTTGGTATATAAAGGCGCGCGTTGACGTGGAATGCTGAGTCTTATTTTAAACGTGATACAGTGAAGGTTAAATAGAAAGATTATTAAAGTGATTATTAAAGCGATTATTAAAGTGATAATTAAAAAGTGTGTTATAATTGTAATAATTAATTGTGAATTTTGTGTTGTATAATAAATTGTGTTGTGTAAATAAATTGTGTGAGTTCAAATTTGAAGCAGTTGTATTTATTCACAATCCAGTGATTCGAACCTTGAGTGACAAGGCAAAATCGTAACAATTGGTGACAGCGGTGGGATTATGAATAATAAGGAAAATGATTCTCTACGGATTAAAGCTTGCGCAATTAAAGGAGCAGCTGACACGGCGAGGTTTGGCCAGTGAAGGCACAAAAGCTAGTTTGGTGGAGCGACTACGTGAGGCCATGGAGATGGAAGGTTTAAATCCAGATGTGTATGATTTCGAGGAGGAAAAAACGGATGAGACCGGTGTGGACAAGAAAGAAGGCGACGTACAAATGGTGGTCGGAACAACACAAAATCCATCTGGAAGTTTTGATTTATCGCAGTTGATGGCTGCTATGAATCAAATGATGGGACAACAGTTGGTTGGAGTTAAACATGAGATACAATTGTCGAACCAGGACATGAAACAGCAGATGGAGCGACAAGGGGCGGACATTAAAAACCAAATAGAAGATGGCCAAAAGAAAATAGACGAGAGATTTCTAGAGTTATCTTCTACACTACACGGTAAAGTGGAAAAACTGCAAACAGAAGTACACGCAGAAATTCAAAATGTTAAACAAGATTTTAATCGTCTCGAGAAGGAGCTCCAAGATGTTAAAGTGAATGGAACAACAGGTCAAGTGATTCAGACGGTTAACGCAGCTAAGTTAAAACCACCAACATTTGATGGAACAACATCCTTCAGTATTTTTAAGTTCCAATTCGAAACGGCGATTAAGCAAAATCAGTGGAATGAAGAACAACGTGTTGGAGCGTTAATTGTGGCTCTTAAAGGCGAAGCGGCGGAAACACTACAAATCATTCCCTGAGGAGGAACGGAACATTTATATGGGAATTATGAAGGCGTTAGATCGAAAATACGGAAGTGACCACAAGCGAGAAATCTATCGCATGGAATTGAAGGGTCGATATCAAAGAGGAGGAGAATCGCTACAGGAATTTTCATCGGCAATTGAGCAGCTCGCGCATTTAGCACATTCAAATAAGTCGGCCGATTACATGGAGCAAATTAAAATAGATGCATTCATTGACGGTATTCGAGATCCTGAGACACGCAGAGCAGTGATATTGTCACCTAAGGCAACTTTTACGGAAACCATCGCTTGTGCGTTAACAAACGAAACTGCTCAGGCCATCGTCAAACCAGCAATGAAAATTCGTCGAGTGGAGATTGATTCCAGAATAGACACCACGCGGGCTACGCCAAGGTTCAGAGATGGAAGTGGCAGGATTAAATGCTGGGTATGTGATAGAATGGATCACATCTCACGGGACTGTTGGGAGATTAAGAAGAAACGAGCAAGGTCGCCATCTCCTATGAAGCGCAGATCAAACGAGGAGCAGATAGAATCCAGAAAGCCGGGTCAGACGACAGCGGAGTCGTTAAACTAAAAAGAGTCAGTTTGAAGGGGCAGAAATTGACTCCCACAACCGATTGCCCCATAACCACCATCCATGTTTCGAGAATAGCAAGGAGCGGTGACAGCTTAACAATTGAAGCCGATATTGATGGGAAGAAATGCATGATCACGCTGGATACGGGAGCAACTCATACGATTGTTCGTGAGGACATTATCGATGGAATTATGGAACCAGCTAATGGAATGAAATTACGAACGGCGACTGGAGAAAATTCAGCAATAAAGGGAAAAAGGTCGTAAAAATAAGGATTGGGCGAAATCACTTTCAACACGAGGTGCTGGTTGCAGATATTGTAGACGAAGTCATCTTGGGAATGGACTTCATGAGAACGAATGGCTTCGTGGTGGATGTTGGACGGGGTGTATTAACCTACGATAATATCGAGTTGCCACTTCACGTTAGCGCCGCTATAGGAGAAACGAGCAGGCAAATTATAATGGATCATCGGGAGAAGCTGCCACCGAACTCGGAAACAATAGTATGGGCAAGATTGGAAGGAGATTCTGGGTCACCCAGGTTGTGGGTTGTGGAAGCCAATGAAGCGGAGTGCGGAGCCAGAGAAATTATGATCGGGAAAGTCCTGGTGAAACCAGACAGCGATAATAGAGTACCAATTAGGACTCTAAATCTCTCGGATAAAACGAAAACCATCAAGAAAGGGACAATAATCGGAAAATGCGAAGAAATATCTGCGATTGTGAAATGCGAGCAGAAAAATCCGATTAATACGACTAACTCGCAAAGGCAGAAAGAGGTTGTAGAACAACTCACGGAAAAATGGACCGAAGATCTTACTAAAGAACAGAAAAATTTGGCAAAACAATTGCTCGAGCGGTACATGCCAATATTCTGCAGTACACTGGACAATAATGGGAGAACCACAATGGTAAAACAACGAATAGATACAGGAGCGGAAATGCCGATTCGTCAACCACCCAGGAGATTACCATTGGCAAAGCAAGGAGAAGTGGATCGAATGGTAAAAGATATGCAAGCAGCAGGGGTAATCGAAACATCAAGCAGTCCATGGAGTTCACCAGTGGTGTTAGTCGAGAAAAAGGATGGTAGCATGAGATTCTGCGTGGATTACCGAAAATTAAATGCTGTGACGAAAAAGGATAGTTATCCATTGCCAAGAATCGATGACACGTTAGACACATTATCGGGTGCTCGAATATTTTCGACATTAGATCTGCAAAGCGGCTATTGGCAAGTGGAAGTCTAGGAGGAAGATCGCGAGAAAACGGCATTCAGTGTGGGTAACGGATTATGGCAATTTAACGTTATGACATTCGGATTATGTAACGCCCCTGCAACTTTTGAACGGCTAATGGAACGCGTACTAAAGGGATTACATTGGAGGACGATCCTCGTATATTTGGACGACATCATCGTCATGGGCAAGGATTTCGACGAGCATTTAAGGAATTTGGCAGAGGTTTTGGATCGGATACAAGCCGCCGGATTAAAGCTAAGCCCAAAGAAATGCAAACTATTTAGAACGGAAGTAAAATATTTGGGTCATAAGGTAACAACCAATGGAATCCATACCGATGAAGACAAGATCGCAGCAGTGAAGCAATGGCCACGACCTAAAACTTACATGGATTACGGAACTTCCTTGGATTGTGCACCTATTATAGACGATTCGTGCCAGGATTCGCCAGTATCGCAAAGAGTTTACACGAATTAACCAAGAAGAACAAGGCATTCGAATGGAAGGATGATCAGGAAGAGGCATTTGTGGAACTAAAACGACGATTATGCGAAGCACCAATCCTCGCATACCCTATACCCAACGTTAAATTCATTTTGGATACCGATGCAAGTAATGATGGTATAGGAGGAGTATTATCACAGGCAACAAATGGTGAGGAGCGAGTTATTGATGTCCAAGATGTTATCAAAACCGGAACGGAATTATTGTGTAACACGGAAAGAGTTGTTGGCTATAGTGGAATGTGTTAAGCACTTCCATAAGTACCTCTATGGCCAAAAATTTCTTCTACGGACGGATCATGGAGCTTTGCGCTGGTTGTTACAATTCAAAAATCCAGTGGGACAAGTAGCACGTTGGATCGAACGTTTGCAAAGCTACGATTTCCAAATTGAACATCGAAAGGGAAGCGCACATGGAAATGCCGACGCATTATCAAGAAGGCCATGTCCCGTAGAATGCAAGCATTGTGGGCGTGCTGAGGGTAAGGAAAACATCATCGATATTCGGCTTATGCAAGTACTACCTGATGAGGAATGGACTGATGAAATGATCAAGAAAGAGCAATTACGTGATGCTGACCTGTCATTCATCATGAAACATAAGAAAAAGGAACACCGGCCCGCATGGAGTGAGATAGCTGACAAAACTCCCATTGTAAAAGCTTATTGGGCTCAATGGGATAGCCTCTACATAGAAAATGGATGTTTAAAAAGAAAGTGGGAAAGCACGGATGGTAAAGTAAAACAATTGTTGGTAGTGGTGCCAAAAGATCGGATAGCGGAAATCCTCAAGGAGTATCATGGAGGAGCAAGTGGAGGTCACCTAGGGATTAATAAAACATTAGCAAAAATTCGCTAACGTTTCTACTGGTCCGGATGTAGACAGTCAGTAGTAGAATGGTGTCGAAGATGTGATCAATGTGCGGCAGTAAAGGGACCAGCACGAAAAAGCCGTGGAACCATGAAACAATATAATGTCGGGGCACCATTTGAGAGAATTGCAATGCACGTAGCGGGGCCATTTCCGACCACCGAGAGCGGTAATAAATATGTGCTAGTAATAATGGACTATTTCAGCAAATGGCCGGAAGTGTACCCCATACCCAATCAGGAGACAACAACAATAGCTGATGCCGTGGTTAACAATTGGATTAGCAGATTTGGTGTACCGATGGAAATTCACACGGATCAAGGAAGGAATTTCGAATCGGTAGTATTTCAGGAGATATGTCAGATGCTTGGAATCAATAAAACAAGAACGACGCCTTTACACCCACAGTCGGACGGTATGGTGGAAAGATTCAATGGCACATTGGAAGAATATCTAGCAAAGGTTGTGGAAAGGAACCAACGTAACTGGGATCGACATATACCAATGTTCCTGATGGCCTACCGATCAGCGGTACATGACACAACAGGAGTGACACCAGCTAAAACCATATTTGGGAACAATCTGCGATTACCAGGAGATTTAAAGTTTGGGGCTGTTCCATCAGCAGCTCTATGCGGACAGGATTACGTCGACCGGATGAAAGAGGAACTTAATGAAATACATCAATTTGTACGGGAGAAAATTCGAATATCAAGTGATCGAATGAAAGCTCCATATGACATACGAGCAAATAATCAAGGCTTCGAAGAAGGGCAATTGGTATGGCTTCACAACCCGCAACGGCAGAAAGGATTATCACCGAAGTTGCAACCCACATGGGAAGGACCTTACACTGTCATTAAAAAGTTGAACGACGTGGTTTATCGCATACAGAAAGGACGGAAAGGTAAACCAAAGGTGGTGCATTTAGAACGTATGGCGCTCTACAGAGGAGGTGATCTGAATCCTGTTCGGGACGAACAGGCTTAGGTGGGGGGTAGTGTTACGGTGACACCTAGATTAGAATAGAATAAGTTAATTTCATTAATTGCTCAATTGCATTTATAATTTATGATTTGGTTCAACATTTAGGCGTCGTTTCTATACTAACATATTTGCTTGATGCGCATTTAGGATTATTCTAGAAACAAATATTTTGGTATATAAAGGCGCGCGTTGACGTGGAATGCTGAGTCTTATTTTAAACGTGATACAGTGAAGGTTAAATAGAAAGATTATTAAAGTGATTATTACAGCGATTATTAAAGTGATAATTAAAAAGTGTGTTATAATTGTAATAATTAATTGTGAATTTTGTGTTGTATAATAAATTGTGTTGTGTAAATAAAATTGTGTGAGTTAAAACTGAAGCAGTTGTATTTATTCACAATCCAGTGATTCGAACCTTGAGTGACAAGGCAAAATCGTAACAATATTGAAGCGAACGACATCGATCAACACTCCTCAATTAAATCTTTAATTACGAACTAAAATTATCTATAAATTAAATTTAAATTCAAAGCGTTTTTAAGCGTTTAAAAACAATATATGAAAAATAATATTATAAATAATCAGTACACATACATACATATTTCGTATGTCGTGATTGCTTGTAATATTAGTTTTATATATGTGGTTTTTGTTGTTCAAATAGCAACACTTTGAATATCATTTATTATTAATCCAAAAAGGATCTCTGATTTTTTCCTTATGTGATAAATATCATTTCGTATTTTTGTTTTTAATTTATACATATAACCTAGTGTACGTTAAACATCGATAGTTTCGATTTTTCTTTTTTCTTTTTTCGATAGTATCGATTAATTTACGAAAAACTATCACTATTATCGATAGTATCGATAATTTTAAAATTTCTAGGGAGGGAAAATTATATAAATAAAACATACTATTATAGCACTATTTATATTTCGGACAAATCAAGGCTAGTACTATAATATTCATTTACAAATAGTAAACAATCGATAGTTTTACAATCGATACCATCGATTGAACTGTCGATACTATCGATGTTTAACGTACACTAATATAACCAATATGAAATAGTTAATATAAAAATAATAATAATAATATATTGGTTATATATGAAATAGTAGAAATCGAAATAAAATGTTTAAATGGAATAATATTTAATTTTTATATTGATAAATAAATAAAATATTTATATTTTATAAAAATGGGATTATATATGTTTTATTTATTAGTGCTGTGGTATGCAAGATAATTTAAGAATATTATAAATTTAATATTAAAAGATTATTGATTTAATTGTTTCAGTTGTAATTTTTATTGCAGAATATTGTCAATATAATTATAATTTCTGTTAAAATAATAATAACTTAATTTTAAAACAATGTCATATTATTATTGAATTTACAATATTATTTGTTAAATATACTATTCTGGCTATTAAAATCATGATATACCTCTTTTTAAATCAATAGCTCAGCCTTTTCAATTAACAACTTCATTATTTAAATAACAACTCTATATTTTTAAAGATATAATTATTGTTATTAAATTGACAATATGTATTATTGAATTATAAGTTGCTACTGTTAATCTTATATACTTCACCTGTTCAATCTAAAATTTTATTATTAAATATATAATCATTTTTATTCGTCTCCATGTTATTATTTTAAGAACTTTCTATTAAATTAATAGAGAGTTGTTATTGGATGTATATTAACAGCATTTTTATTAAATTAATTGTAATTTTATTGATTTAAAAGTAAAATTTTTTTGAGTGTTAGTAACTGGAAGATAGCAGATGCTTTGGAGTCCTCTCCAATGTTATTGACCATCCCTTATCTTCGTCGCCACTTTTATACTTGGTAACTAAATAAAATTAACATGGTTACATCGAATTATATATTTTATTAACTATTTTAATTACACAACATAGCCCGCGAGAATGACAAGAATGACATTTCAATTGATTCAGCAGATTTTTATATATCAGAAAAGTAACGAAAAAATGACAATTATATAAAATAACGAAACTGCTAGAAATTGATATGCATGAAGTCATCACAAGATGTATTGAATGGACTAACAGAGAACGCGTTTAAAAGTGTTATCAAGTAAGAACATTTGAAACTTTATTTCAGAACCAATACTAGAGGTAAACCCATCAATGAAGTATTGGCTTTAGCTTTAGAAGTTGAGGCAGCCAACAACCTGGCCATTACATGAGGGATTATAAGCAGCCAAGTACATAGCGACCTATAGAGAAACTGATGCATGAGAAGGGAAACGCTAGTTTCATTTTTCATTTTTCAGACAATGCCTCCAGAACACAGTTTTGAATCACACAACTTGAGACAGAATACACAAATGTAACTATTATTATCCTAGCACAGCGACAAAGCGCATTTACACTGAATACCGTAGCTTCGAAATCAGTTCTTCGTTCTGATATGGCCAGAACAGGTTGATGGCATTATCCGCTATGACTTGCTAACAACAGCAACAGGTGAATCTGTGAAATGGGTGAACCATCAATTATTATGCTACTACTATCGACGATTTGTGCCAAACTACGTAGTGTTGCACCAAGTCTTTATCGCCTCACCGAAAAAAGTAAACTATTTGAGTGGAACGCGGAGCCTGCAAAGTATCAGCTGGCAGGTGGGACATAGGGAGGTGTATAGAATAGGTGCGTGTTATCACAGAGGCAAAACCGGGGAAAAAATTATTAAAAATCAAATAAAGCCGAATAGTTTTGACTGTGGCGAACAGTAATGGTCAAGACAAGAAGTAAAGAACTGTTCCACAGTATTGCGCGAATACAGTTTGAAGCAGAACATGGATGGGACAAGGAACATTTGAAAGAAGACCAGGAGAATGATAAGTCAATTGGGTCAGTAAAGAAATGGCTAATATAAGGCAGACGCCCGCTTGGCATTAAAAGGCATCTCAGAGCACCACTGTCAAAAGTTAATGGACGCAGTATAACTCGCTCAGAACAAAAATCGGATAGCTAGTACAAATTCGGGAATTGGCACACAGTAAATTGTGCTACAATCCATAGACATGGACATTGGAGATTAGTGCACATAGTGTGAAGTTTGTGCTGCAAGTAAGTGACCTACTTTGCGGTCGCGGGAGAATGCAGCAATACAATGTTGGAGCGCGGTTTGCACGGAAAGCAAAGAAGTTAATGCCAACCAGTATAACTGGCATCGGTGTATATTCATGTTTAGGGTATCGCAATGCAGTGTATAACAGGAAATTTATCTTCCGCGTTACCGTTAAACAAACGATTTACAAAGCATGAATTCGTGCCTATGTAAGATGGAGAATTAACTGGATGAAATAATGAAATTTTTATGAAATAAAACGCAACATCGCAAAGGTTGATAACAAAATGAAAACGAGATATAACCTAAGCTATAGGGGTATGCGGAGGGAGGTTTGATTTCGCTATACAATCCTAAGTTGGGAAAGGCTTTATTTGTAAAATCATCAAATGAATTAACGATGTTACATATCCCGGATTCAATTCATCATTGGACGAGCCTATTCGAGACGAAAAGTTGTGGGGTAGAGTTACGAAATCTACTCTACAAAGATTCAACACTTGGTGATGCAGTCGTTAAGATGTCCATCACAACAGCCTCGGGTTCACGTTAGATAGCATCGATGCCGAATCAAGTGTTTCTCTAATGTTGATTGGTAATTGGATTTTAGAATAGCGGCGAAGATTGCAGACGTACGTATGATGGAAACTACTTAGTTTGCGGAGATCAATGAAAATGTTCGTAGGACCTTATAAATTATTCTATTGCCAGCTGTTCAAATTTTTTGCAGATTTACCTCAGCCACCAAAAATTTAGTGGATTATTTGTAATTTATCCGAGGTAGTTGCTCCCATTTTGCAAACCGACAAACCAATGTGCGTCAACGATCATTCACAGTTACACACATCTCATTAAAAAAAAAAACTTAATAAATTATTCAACGATCGCGATTCTTTTTTAATGTGTAATTCTTACTCATATTCATATTCTAATGGAAAAATTACAAACGTAGAACGTCAAGAGGTATATAGTAGAATTATATATGCTTGCAGCTCCCACATGCCAAAAAATTTAGAGAAAAAAAATCAACCACGATGAATAACATTCAGCAAAATAAAAAACAATTAACGAATTGACAACACGAACTTGACTTGACTTGAAAGAAGTTAAAGTAAAAAAATTTTAGGTAGGTGCAAAAGACAAAAAAAATAAAAATCGGAACAGTTGCTAGATACAAGCAGTGTTGAGTAATCTAATTTGCGTGAGTTTCAAATTTTGACATGGCAGAATAAGACAGCGGTGTGAATGATTGTGATGTATCTCAAACATTTTTGACACTTTTCTCTGTACATTAAATCCGAGAGAAAAAAAAAATATTACAATTTTCTAGTGTGATGAAGATGAGCAGTTTGACATGCTTCTTGGTACACATTATATTACGTCCGTACGTACGCACCGCACCGCACACATTTTGATTGAATTTTAAAAGATTTTCGTCATACTCGTTCTAGTTCGTGTTAGTCATATACTCCGCACTACCCAACAGACTTTTTGGGTTCACTAACTTTTGTTGCATATACACATGCGAGAAAACCATATCAGTCTCAATGTCATTCAGTTACATAATTATGGTTTAATTTAATTATCTTCTATTATGATGAACTGAAGAATTAACCCCACCCCAAATATAAATATGTAAGTGTTAATTTCATTTGTTTTGTGCGCTACCATCATATATACGATCGTTCCGTGTTACAAATCGATCACAATTTATAGGCGTCGATTGCGCACGCGGTCGCACAAACGAATTTGTTAATTGTACGTGGTGTTAATTCTTTGGCAAAATATACGCGTACGATATTAAGATGTACAATGCAAAAGCGACAAATTATTCATTTGTGTATTAAAATTACGTAAAACGATAATGCCGATGCCCATTTGCATAAGCAAATAGAAAATCCATTACAGTACTAAAGAGTTTTGAGCGCGCGGTCGTGTTTTAAGTCTATAGATTGCGGAATTGATAATTTTTGTGAATACAATCGATAATACTTGATATATATGGAAGAGGATTGAGGCGGTTTTAAAACATTAGTCATGGTCAAGATGCATGGTTTTACGTATGTTTTGCGCTTTTTTATGTCACATGAACAAAGCTAGTGCGCTACTCTTAAACCAGTTCTTTAGCTGCTTATATGCGTCATACACTGGTGAAACTTTATTTATGAGTTTTATGCAAATCTTTACGAAATTTAAGTCCCAAATTACGAATATTGTGGTCATAATATGTGATAACGGGTATGCCCCTAATTTATAATATTTACATAAAGAAAGCATTTTTATGTACGCGATTAAAGTTTAATTTTACACAAAAAATCTTTTTTGAGAACAAGTTCTTTTTTTTTGCTGCTGCACCCAATTTATTAAGTGTGCATAATTCCAGAATTGATTTTACACTATTTAACAAGTTGATCTGGTTGTGGTTCAATTTACTTAATTTAGGAAATTTGGTGGCTGGCTACACAGTTGATATAACATCAATTTTAGCCTTAAAAGACCAGATTCCGGTTTTTAACGAGTGAATTGTTTTATTGCTCCGAAATCTATGAAATAAGAGTATATATTCCCGTGATGATTCACCTTTCACCTCACGGACTATTTTTTATGGTAATAGTGCAAATCTATTTGGAATGGTAGGGATTAGCCACCTAAGGGGGAATAAATGAAACTACGGGGATATATGGGGGAAGGTCAGCAAACATTTCGATAACATCGGACCTCTGTACAACGAGTTTTTATTCGTGTAAACGAACTTTAGACTTTAACCGTAACATGAACACTCCACTCAACATCAAAAATGGTTCACAGCAGTTAACAAGAGTAAAAAATATTAAAGGCCCAGGATTTAATGCGAACAATCCAAGCAATTACAAATATCAGAGGCAAATTTTCGAATATAGCAGCGTCACATCCAGAAGCTGCAGATAAGAACAGCATGATTGTGTGGTAGGTCATAAAGACAAACTGGAAAACTTACATCAAGTCGAAAGAGATACAGTAAAATTAACGGATTTTAAGCTTGTCTTAACTTGTCATAAAACCAACAACAACGTTTATAATTAAAATTAATAGTGCATTGTGTATAACTCAAAATCGCCATAAACGTGCTTTGTCCTAAAATATTTTGTAAGAGGATACTTCGGCTGAAATGAGTGTTTTCACTTTGTACTATACCCAATCCATTTAAAAACGTGAGTTTCAGCCGTAATAACCTCTTAGAAATATTTTAGGATAAATTGCTTTTAATGCGATTTTCAGCTTTAAAACTTTTGAATATTACACCCAGTGTTCCCCTAAAATTTTCTGGGAAATTTATGATTTTCAATTGGATTTGGTCTCGTATAAAATGAAAACACCCAATCTACTTCTAGAATCGGTGTATTCACTTTGTACTAGACCCCATCTAATCAAAAATCAATAATTTTCTGGAAAATCTAGGCGAACACTGGGTGTAACATATAAAAATTGTAAACCTCAAAATCATCGAAATGAACGTTTTAATGAAAAGTGTAGCTACACAAATTAAAGAAAAGTGTAACTACTAGAAAGTGTAGCAAGGAAAAAAATGTAAATAGCAAACCTTTACTAAAACAGATCTTCAAAAATGTGTGAATGAACGGTTGTGAAGTTTGTCCCAAAAAAAATCCCGTGTACATATACAAATTCAATTAGAAATTTTTAATGCAGAACAGTATTAGTATTTACACTGTTAAAATAAAATATTTGCGAAATAACTATATTATAATAGAAAAAGACGGAAATAGGTACCACATTTTTTCAAATTCGATTTATGTATTTTGCAAAGATGAAAGAAAGAGTGAGAAATAATCGAGAAAAAATAAAACACATTAAGCTCTCGCAAATCTAATCGATGTTTTAGCTTTGAGTAGTTTTAATTTAGATAAATTCTGAATATCCTAGAGTTTGTCGGAAAATTTCACTATATCTAAAAATTAGCTTCAGGCTGACACAATCAAATAAATCTGAAGCCATTTCCATATCTAGGGGATAGGTGTCATTTTTCGCTCTCGCAAATCTGAACGAGAAACGTACATCTCACGGTCAGAACTTTTAGTAACATCGTTTCTAACTTTACTTTTAGAAAATGAAACCAATACGTCTACAACACTTTCGATGGCTTCCAATATAACGGAAATTACTAAAAATCTTATGGATCCTGCGCTTTATATAGAATACCAATGTTCCGAATCTTGCGTCAAATTATCGAAAGACATATTGTATTTATCTATTGAATACTTTGAATTCTGCGAGAATCATTTCAAAGAAACCCAAAATAAGATAAAGCTTCCCCACGCAACTTGCAGTAATTATCGAAAACGCATTACAACGAAAAGCTTATACTTACGAAACGGAATTGTATTGGTTGACGTTGAACCTTTAAATAATGATACGGTTTATAAAATACGTTTATGTGATTTACAACCAGAGCTAACATTACTGGAGGAACCAGTATATCTGAAAGGTTTATTAAATTATAATCACCCAGCAATATCAGGAGCGATTGGACACTACACGGCTTATATTAAACGACCAAATGAAGTTTGGGAGTGCCATGATGACCTCAGAAAATTTCCAACACAAGTAAAACCTGATTTTTGCATTAACCCCTCAGTTTTAGTTTATATGAAAAATTAATCAGCAAGAAACTCGATTAATTAGTTTTAATATACTAGAAATTTCGATTAACGTAGTTTTAGCTTGTCATATAATCAACCGAATTTTAGCTGATCCAACTATACATACTATATTAATTTGATGATACATAACTCAATAGTTTTATTTTTATTTAATTTTATGAATTACAATACCTACATATTTTACAACTTTACAACTTTAGTAAAATTTCACTCCTATCCATTAGCTGCAATAGATTTCTTCATTAGCTTTTATTTCTTTTTTTTTTTTTTGTGGGGTAGGGGCGTCGGTCTTGAAGGTTTATATCCCTTTTTCAACCAAGAAAATAAAAAAATTGGTCCAACCCACACAAATATGTGAGTAAAAAACAATAGTATGTAATGGGGTTGTTGATAAAAAATTTCGCTTGATTTGAAGTAAAACCAACACAATTGCGTGTATAGATATAGTGTTTTTTTTCGGACGAAAATATTTTTTCAGACGCATTCACAAATGTGTTGGTTCAAAAAACATACAAAACCTAATTTTTGACATGGTACTTTTGCCATACCCGCACAATTGTGTTAGTAAATCCCAAAAGGGATATACTAGCCCAAATGTCAACCTCACATGCACGTGGTGCTCCCTGCAAATCAACCAACGAGGCTCTGGCGACTGAAGAATGGTGGGATAACCAAAAACTGTGAACCTAGCAAATGATTTTAGCTCTATTTAACCGCTACAAATTGCAATAGTTAGGTTTACAACATCTGCAATAGTCTGTTCTTAAAGCAATGAAGTTACAGTAAAAAGAATTTTACAAAAGATGGAACTGAAACTGCTCGGTTGGATTAACAACCCTCTAACGATGCCGGCTCAAACGATGCTTTATTGAGATAACCATTCAGATGCCCATTCGTTATCTAAATTTATCTAAACAAAACTGCTTAAACCAATAAAATCATTTTGATGAAAGAAATCAAATCGGATAATCCTGTTCTCAATTTGGATACTGGTGTTGTCTGTTATCCTAAAGCTATCAGTTCCAAGTAATGAAATTTTTCGACCAACTCTACGACATTTAGAATTTATCTTGAAATCGATTTGATTAGTTAGAGCAAAAAAACAATACCTATCCTCTAGATATGGAAATGGCTTCAGATTAATTTGATTGTGTCAACCTGAAGCTAACATTTGGACATAGTGAAATTTTCCGACAAACTCTAGGATATTCAGAATTTATCTAAACAAATTTTGTTCAATCCAATAAACTCGTCTACATTTTCCACAACTAAAAATGATTTCTTATTCTCGGTATCGTTTGGACATTGCACCTAATTAATTTATTTTTGTCAACAAAGGCTCTTATTTTTACATAGGTGATTTTTCCGACAATGTTTACGACAACCAGAATTTATTTTAACAAAAAATACGCAAGCTAATAAAATCGACTAAATTTAGCAGAACTAAAAAGGATATTTGGAAACTAGGTTCATTTCATTGTGTTATCTTAATGTCCTTTTCCGACAAACTCCACGATTTTAGTAATATATTTAAACTAAAACTACTTATACCTAGCGAAACGACTCCATTTACCAGAACAAAATTCAGAAATATCCTGTTTTTTGGAAATGTCCTTTAGCTCTCTTGATTTTCTTTTCTGTCTGGATATCCTTGTTACAGGCTGGCTACTGCCAACCTGCAGATTTCACTAAGCACCTGCAGAGGCCTCCACGGTGATATTTTGCCGGCTACGTTCTCAGGGAGAAGTGCTAAGGTCGTGGGGTTTGAGGCATACAGGGCTCCTGGCTTGATGATTACAGAAAGTTAGGGGAACGCAAAGAATAATAATACCGAGTTCCGCCGAAACTCGTCGGCCGGAACTTGAGGAACGAACACAACAAAATTATAAACCGGTAGAGGTGCCTTGGTGCGCGCATCCATTCGAATTCAAACAGGGCAAAGCCCCGGTTACGAAATTGGATGCGGGCACCAAGGGACCGCAAACACTAATCCGACACAGAGGGATTCTCCGCTCCCATCATACCTAACCGGGGAATTTAGTAATTCATTTTACAACAAACAAATAAAATAGAGAAACAACTTCCCAAAAAAAAGAAAGGGAGGGAAGAGAGAGAGAGAGAGAGAGAGATCAATGCGGATCGAGCATGCACCCCCTGTGCGGCGCTCGATCACAAAAATTTTGAAAATTATATATATAATAAATGTAATATATAAAATAAATAAAATAAAAAAAAAAATTAAAATAAAAATAAAAAAATTGTACCTTAATTATTATTTAAAATGTTGCGGCCTTGCGCTGTTATTGCTGCGGGGTCTCTCCCCGATAGGAAAAATGAGTTGCGGCCTTGCGCGGCCGTCATGCCACAAGGGACTCCTGTCCCCCGGACCGTTGCGGCCTTGGTGCCGTTTACCAATATAAACGTGAGCTGGCCTCAACTGGCCGCCGATATAAAATAAATCAAATAGCCGGTTGGCTACCCGAACGTTGCGGCAGACCACCGATAACCAAAAACACGGGCAACCGGTTGGCTACCCAAACGTGGCGGGGTCTCTCCCCGATACCACAAAATTATAAAAACCACGAGAGGCCGGTTGGCCACCCGTACGTTGCGACCTTGTGCGGTCGGACGCTGCGGGGCCTTTCCCCGATACCAATATGAAATACCAACGAAACGCGATGCCGGTTGGCAAACCGTATGTACACTACTACGGCTGACCTCAACTGGCCGCCGAATCCGCACCCCGCCGTGTGACCTCAACTGGTCACCCAAAATGTGTGGGCGTTGGCTCGCAAAAAAAAAAAAAAATTTACCGTAGAATGAATGACCTCGACTGGACGCAGGATACTTTAAGCGTTGTTTCGTCCAACCGTAAATCCGCTGTTGTTTGTTCTCACACTTTTGCACAAAATTACGGTGAATAGCTCCGTTGTTGGCCACCCGATTTACTGTAACACCACTGGCCGCCAATATTAAACACGCCGCTCGTAAATAAAAATGCGACCCCTCCGTACCAATAATCACACCCCTCACAAATTACACAAAAAATTTCCAAATTCAATTTTCATTCCACCTTAAGCACAATCCCTTTTGTTTTATATATTTATTTTAGTGTTAGTATGCTTTTTGGTTATTCTAAATAATTATATCAAATAATATATTTTTTTCCCGATTCTTGTTTAACTCAAAAAAACAAACTCAGATCAAGATACAACCAACTTTATTCTTCATGTTCAATATAAAAAAATTACTGATCAATTCAAGAACAGAACTTGAGAAATTAAAACCCGGTTGGCATCACAAATTTTTCACTATACTCTAATTACTTTTCAATCTAAAACTAGCATTTACTTTATATAAAAACAAGACTTGACTTATTTTCAAAATTCCAATGCAGACTCTATTTCAAAAAAATTACACACTCGACTGTCTTTTTATCAAACCAAAACTCGAATGTCATCATACCAAAAAAAATTCTTGCGCCGCACAACTCGTAAAACGTTCTAGAAGAAATGAGTCTCTCTTCTCTGTCTCTCCTTTATACCAAATTTTCGTTGGTACAAAAGAGAGACATATAAGAAAAAACATTTTTTCCAGAACGTTTTACTTTGCACACACTCGATGCGCATTGTTCCCTCTCTCTCGTCTTCTCTTCACCTCTGCGCCACCACACGATGGGGAACAAAACAAAACGTCGCGGGTCCGTTCACAGACAAACACAGATGTGAATAAAAACATAAGAGAAGATGGGCGAAACGAAGACAACAACCGGGGTGAATAAAATAACACAAAAATCGTCGTTGCGACCATACAGTCGTAACATCCTCTTATCGTGTAAATTCCACATAGTGGCTTTCTACACAAATTTTTTTTTGACCAGAAATTTGGGGAGTACTGCGGTTTTTATACCCGACATTAAGATATATTAAAATAAATTATCTTCTGCAAACTACTTACAAATGAAGAAAAATGGAAATGATTTTCCGTGGTATTATGAAGAATGTCAAATAATTTTTTTGAGTTTATTTTCTAGTTTTCACTCAAAATTCTTATAAGAATTTTTGTCACAGGGTATATACTAATACAGGTTTATTTTTGTTATTTGGGACATACTTCACTGCCATGTAAATGAATAATGATGCAGTTATCGGGATTTTTATCATAATAATTCTAGTCTAATGGTTGGTTTATTAAAAAAAATAATTCTTTAAATGTTTGAAAAGACATATGCGACATTATGGCCGACAAAAGAATCCCAGAGATGTTTCCAAGGGCGGGCATTATGCCATCTAATAGTGGGCGTCTTGAGCTGTTCAAAACGGTTAACCACAAGTTTTAAGACGTAAAATTTCATAAAAATTCAAATATTCTTTAAAATACTGGCCGAATCCAGGAATCGTCGGCGATTCCAGTAATCCCAGAGATGTTACCAAGTATGGTCATATGTCGTCTAATAGTGGGCGATATGAGCTGTTTAAAACAGTTAACAACATTAAAACAATTTTGGGTGACTCAACACAAGTTTTAAAGCCCAAAATTTTCTAAAAATTCAAATTTTCGTCAAAACGAAATGGTCGAATTTCAAAGATATATGTGTGGCGTGAACATATCTCGTCTGCACTATTAGTCGAATTGAGGAATTTAAAACAGTTAACCAAACCAGTTAAAAATGGCTATGAATTGGGATATTCGTTAATGTATTTTACTACTATACTATAGTACTACACTATGGCAGATTCTAGGAGTCTCAGAGATGTTACCATTTGCTGACATATGTCATTTAATAGAGGACGAATTGAATTGTTTTAAACAGTTAACTATGTAAAACAAAAAGATGTTGGGTGGCTGCACACAAGTTTTAAAGCGTAAAACTTTTAAAAAATTCAAATAACCATGAAAATACCTGCTATACCATGTTCCATTGCGTGCACACATATCGTGTAATAAAGGACGAATGGAGCTGTTTTTAACAGATAACCATGTTAAAATAAAAAGAGTTGGGGTGCCTCCACATAAGTTTTGATTCGTAAAATTTCATAAAAATTTAAATGTTCGTCAAAATGAGTTGTTAAAAAGTGTAGTGTGGTACAATAGCCTAAATTCATGGGTACCTATTTTTTTCATTGGGAGGAAGTTCGATGCATTTTGATCGATTTTTGTGGGTGAGGGCTGTTATAATAAATTTAGGGATGCATATTTGACTGGTAACGTCATCTATTGTAGGAATGAGGAAATCTTCACGTTTAATGGTCATATTTAAAGGCTTAGGATCCAAACAAATTCCCAATTTATCATTTGATTTCTCCCAATCTGTTGGATATGACACAGGTGAAATGATTTTCTCTCTTACCAATCGTTTTAACTCCTTGTCCAAAGTTTCTAGTAAACTATGCGGTATTCGTTTATTATAATGCAATGACGGCTCTGCGTCTTCTTTCAGTATGATAGATTGTTTTAATGGAAACCTCAACAGGCCATTAAAAATATTGGGAAACCACTTCACAAACAGTTCCTTTGTTGTTGGCAAGCAATCAATTGTGCCAATGTCCAATAAGATTGAAGTTAAAAGAGCTATCCAAACCAAGAATTGGTTCAAAAGTGTCATCTCGTCGTCAAGTTCTTTTTCGTTTTTAAATCCATATAATCCAAATCCAAAGTACCATAAATTTTAACTTTATTCTTACTGTAATCAAATACTGGATAATTTAATTTTTTATTTTGAATATTCGTTTTTGTTTTTTTTTTTACGACGGTGGTCGGAACACAATTCACATCCGAGCCAGTTGCGATCTTAAAATCCGCTTTTTGATTCCCCATTTGATACGTTTTGGTCCATCGACACTTGTTAGACCTATTGCTATTTGAATTTATTCTACAAGATAATATATTTTTACATATACTACAAGCACTTTCATCACTTACCTCACCACTGTTACCTATGCCACCCCAGGAGAGCGACTTTGTATATTTTTTTCCTTTTTCTTTTTTGTTGTGTTCCTCCAACCCACCTTGCTTGTTGTTATTCCATTTGACTCTGCTAGATTTACCGAATCGCGCAAAAAGACCCATTTTTCCACACGTATGGCATGACACCTCTTTTGCCCTACATTCTCTTTGATGACTTGGCCCGAACAATGCACCACAATTGTAACATTTGCGTACAATGACATCAACCACATTTGATCGTTGTTTTTCCACACTGTTGACCGTTTGAATGACACCCTTGTCCAACAGCAATTTGTTTTTGTTCACCGCTTCAAATGCCTTGCGTTTTTCAATCACATTATTCACTGGTTCATCCTTTACATCCAGAAGTTTCATCTGTAATTTTTTGTCCACTACACCAATGATGATGTGATCACGAACCATTCTTTCTTCATACGATAATCCATAAGTGCATTTATATTCACAGAGCTGAATTTGCTTACGTAGTTCGGTTTCAAAATCAGCAAATGGTTGTTTTTCCTGTTGCACAATACTGCGCTAACACTGCGAGTGCTAAATTTCCAACAATCCCGTTTGTCGATTCATCATTAGGGATCGGGAGTAACGTGTTGTAAATACCCATTGCACTTGCGCCGATTAACCACAAAAATTTTGCGATCTTTTCCGGTTTTTTGTCCACGTCTTTACCGTTGGCTATCATATACGTCTGGAATGTTTTTTCCATCCTGGCCAGTCACGTGCTAAATTCGAACAATCTAGCTCTAGCAGAAGGCGATCACTTTTTTCCATCTTCTTTTTTATAACAAAACTTGATAAATCTACTAAAATAATTGTTGTACTGTGTCTAACACATGATTAAGTCCTCGATTAATGATGTTTTTTGTTCCAATGACGTTTAATTTAGCCGATGATCACAGATCTTGATTTAATATGATCGACGTGATTTGCTTGTACCCCTTTATGTTATTGATGCTGATGTTATTGTTATCTTTTTCTATATGTATACACATATCTTTATATTGTCTTTTTACTTCTGACACCATGTAGTAATTATGCGATAATTATTAAAATAAAACAATTAATGTTATTTAATTATTTATTTAAGTTTATTTATTACGTGAATACATAGAACGATTCTATTCGCGATTTGCAACAAAGTAGCTGACATCTGGTGAACAAAATATGAATCATAGTTTGCTATGAAGCAAGGGGGATTAAAACTGTCATAACAATGGATTTGACAATTCTCATCCCCCTTGTAGACGTAGAAACCAACGCTATCTACATTCGATGAAAATCGCCAATACGACCAACTTATACAATAGTTTTCATCCTCGTCCCTAGCTGGCAGTAGCGTGAGAAGATGATGGGTGCGTTCTAAATACGTGCACACGGTGCGTCCCTATTACACCTATTTGTTGCATTGGAAGGAAGTTCGATGCATTACGATCGATTTTTGTGGGTTTGTGCTGTTATAATAAATTCAGAGGTACCTATTTGTGCGGTATGATCTATACAGAGAAATATTGTTTCAGAGAGCGGCAATTTTTAAGGGCAGATTTTGGCCAATATATTGTAATTTACTTTGTAAAAACTTCTTGTATCTACATCAGTACGATACAATGCTTTTAAACGTTTGCTCCCATTTGGGGTAATTTTCTAGGGGTTTAATTATGCCATTTTATTGTAATTAATTTGTAAAAAATTTCCAGCAAAACTAAACAACAACTAACAACAAAAATTCACACAAATGCAAAAGGCGTGGTGTGACAAAACATAAGGTTTTTAAAAATTGCACCCCTTAGGAGAAGTTTTTTGGGGCTTGAGCTATGCCAATATGTTGTGGTTACCCAACAAACATTCATGGATACGTACCCAAAAGAGTGCGATTATCGCACGGCATTCCTTACCCTTTGCTGGTTGTCATTTCAAAACATAATTGAGTTTTGAGAGAGAGAGAGAGAGTAGGTATAGTGCTAACAGTGTTGTTTGGGAGTGTATTTGTGTAGTATGCAAACAAATTTCAAGACGTAGCCATTGACTACGTACAACGATTACGACGAAATTTTCTAAACGGCGATTGTTCGTGCAGCGGATTGTACATTTGGAGAGGTAAATAAAATATTTTCTACCATTTTGTGTATTTTATAGTGGATTTTGTGGTTGTGTGTTTTTAAAATATGTCTAAACGAAATTATTTTCGGAAAATTAAAGAGGAAGTTGACTTATTAGTTTCGTTTGGAAAAGAAATTAAAGATTGTAATAAAGACAAGCAATCAACGAGTGAAAATGACATGGATGTTCAAATTGATTATATTATACAGAACAGCACAACTACAGTTCGTGTAGACGATTTTTCCGAGGAAATTATTGAAGAAGATTTAAGTGAAGTGTCTTCATTAGAATTAAGTGAAGATTTTAATGAATCTCCCGATGATGAAACGGGATTTAAGTTACAAAATGATCTGGTGGAATGGATCGTAAAGCATAGAACTACGAATGAATCTGCAAATGATTTATTGAAAATTTTAAGAAAATTCCATCCGAATTTGCCGAAAGACGCTCGTACCCTAAAAAAACACCGCAAACAAGGAACGTTATTGCTATGGGAAGAGGATCGTACATTCATATCGGTCTTACACATTATATTAAAAAAATTTTGAAGCAAAACGACATTGAAAACTTTCAAGAGCTTAAAATTGATATTGGTGTAGACGGCCTTCCATTGTCTAAAAGTTCATCTAGCCAGTTGTGGCCTATACTAGGAAATGTAGTTAACAAGAAGGAAGTTTTTGTTATCGGATTGTACCATGGGTATCATAAACCTTTCTGCGCTGATATTTTCCTAGAACAATTTGTTGATGAAGTGCTTTTTCTGAAATCCGAAGTTGTTATCTATAATAATAAAACAGTATCGGTGGTAATACGTGCAATTATTTGCGATGCACCGGCGAAGTCTATGGTTCTTGGCATAAAATGACATAATGGATACTACGGATGTACTAAATCATGTACTAAGTCAAAGGGGAATATTTAGATAGAAGAGTTACCTTTGTGGATACTAGTGCACCATTGAGAACTGATGAAACATTTTCAAAAAGAAAGCAGCGCGAGTACCACAAACAATTAGAGAAAATTGCATTAGAACGCATTAACATTGGATGCGTCTCAGAGATGGCTGTAGATTATATGCATTGTGTTCTGCTCGGAGTAATGCGGCAATGTATTAAGTCTTAGTTGAGAAATAAAAGGACCAAATATTCTCTAAATAAAGTTCAATTATCACTTATCGAAAAAAGAATTGAAATGATTAAGTGTAATATAATCAAAGAGTTTTCGCGAAAACCAAGATCATTCGCAGAAATAGATAGATGGAAAGCAACGGAGCTGCGATTATTTCTGCTTTATACCGGACCAATATTATTAAAAGACGCCTTACCACTAAACTATTACAATCATTTCATGTTATTGGTTTGTTCGATTAGAATACTTTGTGATCCTGGAGAATGCATTAATAACAACGCATGTGCTTCTGACATGCTGCAACAATATGTAATCGATTTCCCTAAACTATACGAACCGTGTTCTGTTGGTTATAACGTACATAATTTAATTCACCTAGCGCGGGATGTTTTAAAGTTTGGAAATCTCGATAAATATAGCGCTTTTAAATTCGAAAACTATATGCAATGCTTAAAAAAATGTATTAAAAACATAACCAACCACTTCAACAACTTAGTAATAGACTGTATGAAATGGATCTTCATTTAACAACAATCAGTGATGAAGAAAAACCATACGCTATTGTTGATTATAAATTATATGGATTTTCGTATCGGGCCTTACAATTCAACAACTGTAAATTTTCAGTGTTATCGCCAAATAATTATTGCTTTATAGAAACAAAAGTGTTTTTAATAGAAGAAATAACAGAAAAAAGTTTAGACATTAATATAAGAGGAAAATTTGTAGCAAATGCAGAACCATATTTTCACATACCTTTTTCATCCAACAATTTAAACATTTTTTGCTCGCATAATGAAATGTTTGAACAAAACTCAAAAACCTTTTCTCTTGAAGCAATTAAATTTAAAGTAATGGCTTTAAGAACTGATTATTTAACATTGTATATGCCTCTGTTATAGATTCATTGATATTTAGAAACATGGAGAGCCAGAGTCAAAGCCTATTTACATTCAAGACAAAAGGTAAGTTTAATAAAAAAAAAATATGAATATAACTTTCAAAATTCTTTCTTTCTTTTTTTTAAGTTTCGAAAGATTATGTGTCCAAATCAAAAGGAAAAGAAAATGAAGACGTAGATAATGATGAGAGTTTTTGTTGGTCAGACTCCGAGATCGGTTACCAGAACTTTTTAAAAATAAATAAAAAAATTCCTACTACGTCAACAGAAGCACCCAAACCACTGGACGTTGACGAACCAGAAATTCCTTATAACTATTTTTTTAATTATCATTTGGTTTTAAATAAACAAATCAAATCTTTTACTTTTAGCATTAGTGGTCGATAACGATAGACTGGCAAGAATCGAAAGACAAAATATTGAAATATTAAAAAATCAACGAACAATAATGCGACAGCTCGTTGTTCTCCGCTCCAACAGTGCTCACTTTCAACAAAATGATGAGGTTGATGAAGAATTTAGTCATTTGATTCCGACTAATTCAGTCTCAGAATTTCAAAATTTGGAAAAGAAGTGCAAAGAAAATTCGGAATGGGAGAAATATATCGTACGTATTTAAAGATAAAAATCTATAATAAAACAACATAATATTATATTTTTGTATCTGTCAGAAAAGGTGTTTAATAAGGTTAAACAAAATGACTTATCGAAGTACATCGCCACATCGCTACAACAAATAATTTGTGACGAATCAGCAACACAATTTTCGTGGTTTGGATTGCAAAATAATATCCAAATAAAAAATATGCTGTTGATGAAACTATTGAAAGGTAATTTTAGAAATATATTCTTTATACTTTTTTGTTTTGTGTAAAATGTTATGTTTACAAATCCAATAAAATTTCTTTATTAGTAGATTTAATTAAATTAATATTATAGACCAAATCCAATCTGAGAAAAAACTTACCTTAATGTTATTTTCGTTTTCTTTATTGTACTTCACAGAATCTGCATCTTTAATAACGCCTCGGACAGTGACATAACTAATTTAATTAAGAAATGGTTCCAGCGTGCCAAAGACCGTTTAAGAAAGCAGGAAATGAGAAAAGCTAAATGCAATTAAGGCCTAAAACTAAGAAATGAAGTCATGTTAATAATATTTTTTGTTCATAATCATTTTTGATTTATTATATCACTTCTGTGTATATTTTTAAGGATGTTTTAATGTTTTGGTTAAGACAAGAAGTCATTTAATTTAAGTTATTGTGATGTAGTTATAATATGTTTTTTATTAAGACACGAAGTCCTTTTTAAAAAGACAAATTAAAATATTGTTATATTGATAAAAAAGCTTTGGCTGTTAATGAAAATTATTTTGTGATATATGTATTATGAAAAATAAATGATATATCAATGATACTTTATTTACCCAAAATACTATGCTGTAAATGCATGGAACTGTATCCCAGAAAAGGTAAGAGTATGGAATGTGTACGGTAAATTACGTTAAATTAGCACGGGAAGCGTAATCGTAAACGTGTGTGTAATTCGTACGAAAGCGTAGCGAGTTTTAATTCTAAAATGAGCAGAATGAGCATGGAAAGCGTTGTGATTTTTAATTCGAAAATGTACGGAAAGCGTTGCAGTTTTAATTCCAAAATGTTCGGAATTAGCATGGAAAGCGTTGTAATTTTTAATGCGAAGTTTTAGTTCTAAAATGTACGGAATGACCATGGAAATCGTTGCGATTTTTGATTCGAAAATGTATGGAATGAGTACGGAAAGGTTTGACATTTATAATGCTATAAGGTACGGAAAGAGTATGGAAAATTTGGACGCACTAATACAGTCATATATAAAACTAAAAAAGAGTCGTGCGACAAAAGTGACAATCTTCTCCAGCAAAGTGCACCGCTTTCCGTGAGCTACAAGACTACTTTTCCGAGTACCCTGTGTGAATTCGTGTTCATAAGGGTACCGCTTTCCTTGCGCTTTGTTTGTTGGGTAATTTGTAAAAAATTACAGTACCACGCCCAGTACGGTACATTAAATATATTAACAAAAATATAAAAAGTGTGGTGTAGCTTTGTCTAACACCAGCCCACACACGAATTGAAGGATAACGGGACCAGTAAACAATTTTCTAACTGTGTAATAAATTTGTAATTAATTTGTAAAAAATTTCAGTACCATTTTTATTGGATTCTGCTACAAGTACTGGTTCAGCATTAGGGTCATCACTTTTTGATAATTTGTCTATCTACACTTTTTAGTCTACACTTTTCGTTAAAATGTGTAGCTACACTTTTTATTAACGTTAAACACTTCACTCCGGTAGCTGGAGATACTAATTCCGGAAAGATGTTTTGTGAAACCAGTAATGTAAAATAGAAACAGCGCTTAGATGCAACTTTGTGGCAGATTATTCCACATGATGTAAATTTCAAGAGTGTTCTGTATATGAGTTGGAACATCGACCGAAATAGTTTCAAGAAGAAGTTCTGTGACGAAGATGAACATCAATTTTGGTACTGTTCTTAGGGGTAAGACTAAGGCGATATCAGATACAGGTTTAGAGGCAAGAAGTGAGTTCTGGGCCCTATTCTTGAAATCGATGAAAATTTCCGCATTCGAATATAATTTGCTTTAAAATTCTTTATTTTTTTTGAATTTTTCGCCGGCTACTTTAATCGTTTTATTCAAATTTGTTTGCAAGTTTTCAATTATTTCCCTACTAATGAAAAAATTCCGACTGGGTAAATCGATGCGGAATTATTCCCATAGTAGGGAAATAAATAATTGAAAACTTGCAAACAAATTTGAAAAAAAAACGATTAAAGTAGCCGACGAAAAATTATATTCGAATGCGGAAATTTCCACCGATTTCAAGAATAGGGTGCTGTTTAAGAATTGGTAATTCGGTATGGTGGCTTGGGTGTGGTAATTGTAGATGGAATTGATAGATTTGAATCTGAGGTTTCGGAAGAGAACCTGGAAGCAGTAGAAATCGATGTAATATTATTTGCCGTATACGATTTTTTTTAATGATTTTATTGCTCGGTATGTTGGGTACAGGTGTTTCGGCTATTAATGTATCGTGTGGAAAGAAATAATACCAAGGCTTCCGTTGTTGATAGAGAAGTTAATCCCATCGTCGATGGAGAACACTTTATGTATATTAGTGTGCAGTAATCTGAGTTCGCAAATAGTTTTGTCAAAGAGTTGTGATCTCGCGTTACAAAAGGCCAACGCTGAAGAAATTGAGGCTAGGAACTTAATGATTTCTTAACTTAGTGAGAACGTCAAATGATTTAACTCCTTAGTCCAAACTATTACAGATTTAAACGAAAAGTAAGCACTACTTGATACGGTTACCCCTGCAAATGCAATTACAACCATAATCATTTCTGTTTGTTACTCTGTTTGTTATCTGATTCAAGAGAAATCAAAATGTATATTCAAATTCATTCCTGTACACGTACGTTCGGTCACTGTACGTACATGTACGTACATAATTAGAATATTTTATGTATATCGAACTTCATATATACTTATATCTAATGTAATATAAAGAAACTATCTAAAGTTCAACATCATATTCGAAATAAAGAAATGCCAGCAGTACGTAAATAGAATATAAAAATTTCAATACAATAATTTGACCCCGATCAATTTGTTTGATTTAAAAAAAAAAAAAATTAAATCTAAGAATTGAAAACAAAGCGCCTGACTTACATGGAATTTGGTTTTCGTTCGCAGGTCGACTGACCAAACAACAAGAAATTCTTACTTATTTGTGTTGACGTACAAATTTATATAGAACCAGAAATCTATAAAATTATTTATAAAGACTTGCAGACAATATTGCAAGAGCGCGGACTAGATTGGGAGGTTCGAGACTATTTTTATATTCATTATCAGTGTACATTATTCCTTATCAATAGAATGTAATATTTACTTAACAAAATCACGTGGTCATTATAATACTCGTCATATACTGTATATAATCCAATTTCTTATTCAAACTTCCTTCTGTAGTTCTTAGCTATTATTCTGTTTACGTTATACAACAACAATACAGATTTTAAAATTTTCTTCTTATAATTGTTTACATTCTAGTGATGTGAATACGCTTGTTGTATGTACGAAGAAATCTATAAAGGGTGACGGTTTAAAGGGTCTTCGATACCTGTTCACAAGAGTATCCTTATACAGTAAATCACCTTGCCAAAAAGGATTTACGATGAGTTTTGTAATTTGGGTTTTATTTTAATGAGGGCTTTATGGTCGTATTCAATTTAGGGTGCGGATCCACCCGTTGTCTAGAGCTTACATTTTTAAAAATCTTACATTTTTTGTGTTGAAGGAATATAAATAATACTTATATACAATAACAACAACAATAACAAGACAAATAAATAAATATAAAATATTCCATTTATGTACATACAAACATATACTCGTATAGATATATAGATAGATACTCGTACATACATGGCTACATATACAGAACACAAAATATATGAATTCGTTGTAATTTGAAACGAAAACAGAAAAACGATGTCGCCATGCTGTCTAACTTAACTTCAAGAAATTACAACAACAAACTCGACATCGACACTGTGTACAGTGTACACATTTAAGAATATAACAGAAATAAGAAGAAAAATTGTAAGGTTTTTTGTGGCATTGTTGTTGCATTTAATTTTAATTCATATGGGATTTTTTTTGTGTATTTGTTATTGTTAATGTTTAATGCACATATTCTCGTTTATAGGTTTTGGATATTATCATTTAAAATAATATCAAATGTCAAATACAAAAAATAATAATACGCGGTAGCAGTAGCCATGTTGGGACTTTGGGAGATTTAATGAAGTTTACTTAATATTCGAGTTTGGTGTAAAATTTTAATGTCCATGGGCCGTATTCTTGGAATCGGTGGAAATTTCCCCAATCAGAATACAACTTGCTTTGCAAATTGCAATTCTCTATATTATCGAATTTTTCGCCGGCTACTTTAATCATTTTTTTAAATTTCTTTTCTTGTTTTAAATTAAGAAACATAATTTTTCCCGCTACTAAGGGAAAAATTTCGACTGGGTAAATCGATTCGAAATTATTACCTTAGTAGCGAGGCAAATATTAGTAAACTTTAAAACAAATTTGAAAAAATGATTAAAGTAGCCGGCGAAAAATTCGAATAATATAGAAAATTTCAAAGCAAATTGTATTCCGATTGGGGAAATTTCCCTCGATTTCAAGAATACGGCCCCATATTATTCTCTCGGTTTAAATTTGGTTGTTTTTAGATCATGGTTTGATTCATTTTAGACCAAATTTTTTCTGAAATTTGCGTATTAATCACTTGGTTTAAAAAATGTACACTAAAATTTTTAAACCAATGAATCGGAGATTATGAACATTTTCGTTAGTTTAATCCATGTTTTAATATTATTCACGAGAGAGAAAATAAAATCTATCACTCTACTGTTATAATTCAGAAATGCGACGTCCTTACCGCACCTACAAGCGCTCCAAGGTCGACAACTACGACGCCGTCGACTTTCGTAAATAATTTCGGTTCCCCAAGGACGCGTTTTGGCGACTGCACGCTATGGTTCCCTACAGCATCGATGGCGATCCACGTCGGTATGTCATGCCCACATGCTTCATTAATATTTTCGGTGTTCCAAATTAATATATTATCTGAGAAGTCTTATTATGTACTTAATTTGGATAATGGCGAGATTTCATTCCGAATTGTTCGAACTGCTGTCAACCAGCGTTGTGCCGTATTGTCTACATGGCGTAATTAATACATTATCGACACGTGCAGACAATGTATGTCAAAAATTAAATAACTCACGTCGACAATGTCGAAAATGTCGACAATGTCGAAAATTAATCATAATTATTAGATATTAACAAAACAACAATAACAATACATATTTATTAATTATTCTTTAATAAGTTTTCTTATTTACATATTGCAAAATCTTTAAATATAAATAACGCCTAATTAAAAATAATAATAGCTTTTCAATCCAATTTTGATTCAAAATGTGTAAAATCAATTTTTGAATAAATTATAGTTTTTTTGAATAACTTTTAGATTTAAAAATTATGGGACCTAAATTTATACAAAAAAAAAACAAATCAATTAAACCGTTTTTCCTCGCACCAGCCGGCGAAAAATTCGAATAATATAGAGAAATTGAAAGTAAACTGTATTCCGTTTGAGGAAATTTCCAACGATAGTTTCAAGCAGCAGAAATTCTTCAATGTATTATGACCGAGCTATCAGCCAGCCGGGTAATATTTTTTGGGCCTTTCTTATCGGCTGGTGTCAATTATGCTGAACCAATTTACGTTCAGAAATCAAAACGTATAGGTCTAAACCCTATTCATATGCTTGCTGTCGTTCTGTTAAATGATTCATTCATGGCAGTGCATGCTTCCGGCAGTTTATATCAAGTCGTTCTCTTAAATTATAAATGACAACGGATATAATTTCGTTTGGACAAAACCGAATCCACACCTGTGAATTATTCGACGTTGTAAATGATAATGCAAATTTTAATTTTATTGGACAGAACTAAATTACTCGGAAATTTGATCCACCATATGAGACCGCAGTAATGCCTGCAAAATACCACTTAAAAAGAACATTGTCGGAGGCTCTACTGACCTATGGAGAAATGATAATACTTTTGATGCAGACTAACGCGATCCTCAACTCACGGCCTATTTGTATTAATTCAGACAACGACCTCAACCCATTGAAGCCAACACATTCTTTATTGAGCACACCCATTTATACATGACCTGGCACCATTCATTTTGTATTGACCAATGATCAAGATGGTAATACCTCCAGAGACTGCGACAACAATTCTGAAAAAAAGAGAATTCTTTAATAGACGACTTTCGTAAGTTTGTGTGATACCACATTCTTCTCTCTGATCTTTCGTATTATAATTCAGCGGGTTGTCACCATTTCACCCATGTTGTGCAAATTTTTCTTCGATTACGCGTCTTACTGTTGTTGCCGTTGTTGGAGGTTTGGATGCTCCTGCGGGCGCCTTACACAAGACTCAAATCATAAGAAAAAAATATTGGTTAATTTAGCCTAGTATGTCGCAATTGTGATGAGATAAGCGAAAGAATAGTACCGGCATGAAATTGGTGAGTTAAAGATAAACTGATATCTATGTGGTTACGTTAAATACTCCCGGATTTACAAAGTTTTAACGTCGTTGAATTACAATTCAAAAAGCATTTAGTAAGTGTATCGAATGTAATTCACACGCACGCTGCATCTGCAACCGACAATTTTTTTCTAATTCGTGGTGCTGATTAGGGGAGAGAGAAGCCACTTGCTGAGTTGAGCAACAGAAAAAGCCCATATTGACGTTTCAAACCGATTTACAATCGCAGTTAAAGTAAAGCTAAAAAGGCTGTACTCGCTAGAGCAGCTAAGCAAATTTGTAGATCGAAAACGTGCAAATCTTGGAAGACTGAAGTTCTGAAATTACGTAATTTGCGAAATTTTTTAGACTACATTAAATCTGAACATTATGAGGATCCATCTTACGATGAAATTCCTAATTCAGCACTCTTGTTATTCGAAAGAAAAACATTGTAGAACCGTACTTTTGACCATATTTTTCATTCGTTGATGAAATGTAAACTATCGCACTATCGATATGGGTGGCTCAATCTGAAGTGAAAATGTTCATGCCATCTCTATTGATTTATTGCACAAACTACGTTTTGTATTAACTTTCCTAGTTTTAGGCACAAAGCAACACCATAGATGTGTAGTCCTAAGGCATCATATCGTAATTCGAATGTATTTGAGGCATACAGGAAACTCAGGTTGAACTTGTAATGTATAGTGGACCCTAATGCTTAATAGCCAAACAATCATCAATTTAGTTTATTCTGAATTCATCGACAATTTAACTTAGTCTTAAGTATTAAAATTGATACGGGCAATGCTCGTACATTGACATTGTTATACGACCAACTTATAACAAACGCCTTTCCTTATTTTAATTTACAATAATACTAGTGTGAAATTATAAAATACAAGTACAGACTTAAACCAATATCTAATATTCTACAATTATCTACCAATTATCTACATTCTCGACATATTCTACGCCAGTTATTTACATTGTCGACGCCAAAAGCAATTGTCGACGCAAAATCAACGCCATGACGTCGAAAATTCCAAAATACGCGTAGACGCACAACGCTGCTGTCAACTGTCCTCCACACATTGAGCGACTCACTCAAATCGTCTGCAAAATGAAATCTCGCCATTATATAAATTGGGTAAGACTTTTTGACTAAAGACGTATGGATCCAAATGTTATACGCAGAAAATGCCAACATAACGTAAGATATATTTTTGATGTATTTTTATTTAAGTTGTTTATTTTCTTTTTCTGTTTCTTCAATTCACGTGAGTTGACCGCAGAAGAGAAATTGCTCGCTGTACTCCGTATAGTGGCCTGTAGTAACTTTGCGCAAACAGCAGCCAATTATATTGGCATTTCCCAGGCAACAATGGCCAATATTCTGCGCCTGGTAGGGAAATGTGCATTTTTCAGGATAACATTCATTTCGTTCAATTTTATATTTGTTTGGTAATTTGCAGAGCATTCCAAAATCGTCGCGGATATTTCTCGATTAACGATGAATTTTGTTTTATTGAAATTACCAATCCAAAGGAAGGTAAAGAATTATTTTTATTTTGTTTCCTTTTTGCAGAGCGATACACACTACGCGCACCACCGTCGAACGCTCTTATAGGCTGCTGAAACGAAGAATCCCGATTCTCATGTCGGGCATGCAACTGCACCGATTAGGCTTGATCAAAATCGATGGATGACGATTGCCGCACCATCGCCAGAACCTGTCGTAGCACCAGCACCTCCAATTGGACGTGTTCGGCGCCCAATTACACGGACTCAAATTGTTGAAACGTTCGCCCATCTTTTGGCTGGTGGAGCTCGCCTCATGCGCGCGAACGTCGTGAGGAAATACGCCACCAAAACATATATTTTTAAATGAAATACATTCGATTTTAGATTCGTCTGCTGCAGACTGCTCGTCAATGATCGAAACAGAATTGCCATCTCTTGTGGTTTCGCCATCGGCTGATGGCAATTGGCATGGTGATTGATGGACGTTTCCTCCCTCATTGACAGATCGTTTTTCAGTTTGTTGTTTTTGTTTTGTCAGCATGCAAATCCGCTTTCACATCAGCCTAGTCTTCCACATATTCAATTAATGCGACGGTCAAATCTAGTGAGGTTTCAGCATTCGCAGAATTTCCATCTTGGTGATTTTGTTGATTTTGGCCTAGGTTGTTGGGGGAGTATTCTACTAGATGTTCGTTTGATCGCAGAAAACTCACAAGAGTCGTATATCAAGTGTTAGACTGACAGTCGTATTCGATGAAAATTCAAGTGCAGAAATCGATTGAATTTGAGGTGCGGAATTCGATGAAAATGCATGTTGGAGAATGGATTGCACTGCATCCGTATTTGTTCTCCAAGGCGATGATGTTGCCGTGAATTCTGGATGACTGACATTGTTTACATCATCAACTACATTTGGCGTCAGTACTGTGTCCCAAACGGCCCACCAAACGGCCATGGATGGTCATTTTTTTGGTGACCAAGCTGCTGATGTCACTCAACAACACCAAACGACACAACAAATTCGTTTTAATTTGTTTGACCGCTTGAACTGTTTTGATGGCACAATCAACAGATTGGCATCGTCCACATTCACTCCATTTTTGATTTTTCATTCGATTCGTCATTGCTTGCCTTTCGTCACCTAAATTTGTGTTTGATCGTTGATTTTGTTGCCGATGCGGTGCACAAATTTACAATTTTTTACAAGTCAACTGCAACTTTTTACAATTCAACCACAATTTTTTATACTTCATTGTCAATTTTTTCTAAATCAACCTCAATTTTGTGCAAAGCAAATTCGGTTTTTTTCAAAGTAACTTCAAATAAATGCAAAGTAAATCCAAATATTTTTAACACAAATTCTAGTTTTAATATTTCAAGATTTGTAATTTTTTTGCAACATTTTGCAAATCAAATTCAGTGCTCCCAATTCTTAACCGATTATGATGGGATTGGGTATGCTGGATGAAAATGGGATTCTAAAATGATTTTTTGAAGAAGTTCTTGAATATGGCCACCTAAAGCGGAACTCAGGAATTTCTTAATCGACATTGATGGGATTAGGCATGTTGGATAGAAATGGGATTCTTAAATGATTTTTGGAAGAAGTTCGAGAATTAGGCCACTTGGGTCGGAAGTCGACAATTTCTTGACGGATTTTGATGGGATTGAGTATGTTGGGTGGAAATGGGATTCTTAAATGATTTTTGGAAGAAGTTATAGAATATGCCACCTGGAACGGAGCTCGGCCATCTCTTCTCTAATAATTATGAGATTTTGTATGTTGGATGAAAATGGGATTCTTAAATGGTGTATGAAAAAGTTCTGGAATATAGAGAGTTCCTTCTGACTGAATTCCCTCCCAGGTGGCCATAGTTCAGAATTTCTTCCAAGAATTATTTAAGAATCCCATTTTCATCCAGCATACCCAACCCCGTCAAAATCCGTCAAGAAATGGTCGACTTCCAACACTTGGGTTTCCTAATTCCAGAACATCTTCCAAAAACACTTAAGAATCCCATTTCCATCCAGCATACCCAATCCAATAAAAATCGTTGAAGAAATGACCGAGTTCCACCTCAGGTGTTCATCCAGCATACCTAATCCCATCATAATCGGTTAAGAATTAGGAGCACTGAATTTGTTTTGCAAAAAATTGAGGTTGATTTAGAAAAAATTGATAATGAGTATAAAAAATTGTGGTTGAATTGTAAAAAGTTGCAGTTGACTTGTAAAAAGTTGTGAATGAGCTAAAAAAAATTGAATATCATTTGCAAAATTGTGAATTTGAAGTGCAAATCCTATAAATAAATAAAGGGTATCCCAAAATATACGCAAGATTTGGATTAAATAGAAAACACATTTTTTTCAATGCCATTTTTTTTTTCATTGAATTGTTATGTATGGAATAGCACATCGGGCAAATGATCTCCATGGCTTTGCTGGATATGCTCGCTTTTGTCGAAATTTTCTATGACCATTTTGCACAAATGTGGTGCGGCCGAATTTCGTTGATACAGTGTTAAATCTCCTCCTTCAATGTATGGGTGGATGTGGACTTGGTGACATAGATCTTTGACTTCAAATTACACTATAGAAAGAAATCCAATGGTGTTAAATCACATGATCTAGTAGGTGGCCAATTTTGATCACCGAATTGAGAGTAATTCGATTGTTTTACAGGCTGTATGGCATGTTGAATCGTCTTGTTGAAACCACATGTCATCCACATCAATGTCATCCAAGTTAGGCAAGAAGAACTCGGTTATCACGTCGCGATATCGAGCACCAGTAACAATAACTGTTTGACCAGCGTCATTTTCAAAAAATTATGGTCCAATGACGCCTCCACCCTAAAATCTGCATCAACCAGTGACACGTTGTGGATACATTTGTTTTTCGACAATCACAGGTAGCTAGTTTGAACCCCAAATGTGGCAATTTTGGCGATTAACGAAGCAATCCAGGTGAACATGAGCTAGGAAAATTTTGCTCGAAAAATCAGCTTTCAAACTTTCATTATTTTTGAAATATTGATCAACGCGCATTGAAAACGCGTTGTTCTTTAGTGTAGTGGTGCATGTTTGCTAATCCTAAACTGTCAGCTGTCAAACTGTTTTCTTGTATGGTTGCAAACACTAAATTAATTAATTTTAAATTTAATTCAAATCGTGCGTAAATATTTGGACACCATTTGTGGAATTGAAACAGCACATCGAGAATAGCGCATCGGGCAAATGATTTCTACGGCTTTGCTGACTCATATGCGAAGCCAATACTAAACTTAATGGCGTATATTTTTATTATACTTTATTAAAAAATTGGAATGCAGAATTAGGCTTATTCCAATTGTAGAAGGGGTACCAAACTCACTATAATTGGAATAGTTCAGTCAATTTAGTTAAAATTATATTAGAAAACAATGTGCTGTTGTAAAGGAATTTAAGTATTTTAAATTTCGAGACTTAACTTTTCAGTATTTTTTCTTTCAATATTTAGCAAAATATTTTTTCCAGGATTATTAGTTTTCTTCGTTTTCGGCATTAAAGGTTTCGGTTTTTCTGTTCCTTCCCATTATTAAAACCAAAAATAAAGCAGTTTATTCACTTTGATGAATTGTCGTTTTCGATGAATTGTCGTTCTCGGTGAATTGTCGTTTTCGATTCTTTTATGATTTCGGTGAATAGTTGATTTCAGTGATTTGTCGTTTTCGGTAATCGTTCATTTTCACCTAATTGCTATTTCGGTGATTTGGTTTTCAATAAATTATTGTTTTCAGTGAATTGCTTTTTGGTGAATTGTCGTGCTAACTTCAAATAAAAGTAAAATGAGAAGCAGTTGTTGATGAAAATCAAATGAGCGAAACCTTGCGCCTTGAATCTAAAATAACAAATAGCGAAAAGTAGTATCCTTTTATGATTTCTAGCTCACTTTCTTAATCTGTAATGTCAGCGTCAGGTGTTTGCACTAATGTAAAATTTTGGTTTATTGTTGTTCTGGCTTTTACTTGTAAATCGACATTCCTTTAGATTGGACGCTCAGTTGTATTAGATGGTTAGTGAAACGATTTACTAGTATGGTTAAATGCTGTGCCGAGAGCGATGATGTGGAGGATCTCGTCTCTTAGTATACAACCAGCGTTAATGAGAGTTGACGTAGGATCCGTATATGTTACCCACAGTTGTGTCATTCATTCGTTTGGAGCATGAAGATCCAATGGTTGGTTGAGCGTTGTTTTTTGCCGTAAAAGGAGACAGTTCATTTCTTATGTTGTTATAGATGTGAAATATTCTCGATGATTGTCCACTGCTAGGTACTTTGTTGGCTGGTCTGCTACTTACATTCATGCTTCGATGTATATGAATGAGGTCGTGAATATTGTGGCCAGAGATGGTTATTGACTGGTATGTGATAGCGAATAAATTGTAGTTGGTCTCTAATTGAGACGGCGATACTATCGACGAGGGTCAATTCTATTATGTTTGTTAATATTAAGGGTACTCTTTCTTCGTGTGTTCGATATTAGTTGAGTTGTATCATTTCCAACCTAAATCAATACTGTTGAGGTCAAGTTTGATTGTCTATTGTTGCCGTCTGGTTTCTCATTAATGTCATCAGATGGTTCCCGTTGTTGTTGATGTTCGTAAACTGGACTTTATACTGGTTGGCTTTGCGCTGAGTGAGAATTACAAGTCTACGACCAAGTTGTTGATCTGCGCTGAAGTTGTTGCAGGAAAACGTTGCAGTTCAAACCAGACACTTCTTTTGCAGGCTGGCTGTTCGACTTGTGTTTGCTTAAAAGCTCCATCTCCTCCCAATATCTCGTGATGTTGTTAGAAATTACTAATTACAAATGGAAAGACCTTGATTTGGGTTTGCGCCAACCGTTAGTGGGTAGCAAGTTGAGGGTGTCGCTAATACTAGATGATTTGTTTTCGGTCGCTTTTGGTGCTGCTCTCTCGGTTACTGGTTGTTCTTTGTGGACTGCGTATTGTTTCTTTGCGTGGTTGTTGTATCTTTTGGTTCTGGTTGATGTTGTGTTTTATTTCTATTCTCGTCTACTACTGAATGGACAAGATAACTATACTCAGAGTACATAAAACGAGGTTTTCAGACTCATTAATTAAGAGGAGGCAGCATATTTTACCTTGACGCCTCGGTGGCAAAGTGGTCAGCATGCTTGCTTCAGCGACCGCAGGTCCTGGGCTAGATTTTCGGTGGTGACAAGGAAAAAGTTTCACGGCTGGTGTTACAGGATGGCTACTGCCATCCTGCAGATATCACTCCACGGTGATATTTTGCCGGCTACGTTCTCAGGGAGAAGCGCTAAGGTCGTGGGGTTTGAGGCTTGCATGTGCTTCTGGCTTACACCGTGATTAATACAGAAAGTTGGGGGGGGAACGCAAATAATAATAATACCCGAGTTCCGCCGAAATTCGTCGGCCGGAACCTGAGGAACGAACAATAAAAATCATAACCCGAGAGCGGTGCCTTGGTGCGCGCATCCATCCGAATTCAAACGGGGACAAGGCCTGGTTACGAAATTGGATGCGGGCACCAAGGGACCGCAATCAACACGCCAACACAGAGGGAGTCCCCGCTCCCATCACACCGAACCGGAAAAATTTAATAATTCATTTTATTTGGAAAAACAAAAACGAAGAGAAACAGCTTCCCCCTCCACCCGCACCACGACAAGAGAGAACGAGAGAGAGAGAGAGAGCAATGTGTACCGAGCGTGCACCCGCTGTGCAGCGCTCGATTACAAAATATTAAATTTAATATAATATAAAAAAATATATTAAAAAAATAAAAATCAAAAAAAATGGTACCTTAATTTAAAAAAAAAACGTGGTGGTGCGATCTTGTACGGTCGGGCGTTGTGGGGCCTTTCCCTGATAACCAAAAATAAAATACGAGTTGCCGGTTGGCCACCCGTATCGATGCGACCTTGTGCGGTCGTGCGTTGCGGGGCCTTTCCCCGATACCAAATATTAACGAGGTGCCGGTGGGCAACCCGTTACTTGGGCGTGGTGCCGCCGAAAATCTTTGGCCTCGACTGGCCGCCAAAATAATTTAGGCGTTGGCTCGCAATTACGAAAAATTTACCGTGGTTGCACCTTAAACCGTAGAAATAAACTGCTGCACCACTCGTTGAACAATTGCGGCACACGATATGCTGAAACGGCACACGGGAAATTTACGAATGGCGTGGTTTTCAACGCTGCGGCCTCGTGGTGGGCCGATAAGTATTAGGCGCCTTCGAGGAAAAATGCGGTATTGCAAATGTTCGCGATACCCGTAATAAGTTTTAGCACCCTTTAATTTTTCGTACCGTTAAAACAAGGCGGTATCCTTCAAAAATATGTTACACTAAATTTAAATCAGTAACAGTTAAAATTCGCGGCCTCCGCTTAATTAAGTTTAAAACCAAAACGCAACAAGGCAAGGTCTTATGACGAAGATTCACTTTTCTGGTTACACGAACCAAATTTATTTTTAAAAATGTATATCACTTCAAATATTCGGGAAACCAAAATAAAATGGAACGTTAAAACCCACACTCCAAATACTAGATGTGTTCACTCAATTACAAAAAAAACTTTTAATTTAATACTGCTTTTATTTTATACGAACAAATCGCAAACAGGTTTTATTTTACAAATTTCGTTTCACTCAACCAATTTAAAGAAAATGATCAGTTGTACACCTTTTATATCATAAAATAATTTATAAACCAAAAAAAAAAAATCCAACTTGAATATTAAACAAAATATTTTTGCCAAACTCAAAACTTTATATTTTTTCCAATTAAAAACTATGTCATGTAAAAATCGCACCCGACTTTTATGAAATTTACAACTCGAATGATGCAATCAAAACTTGAAATCCGAAAAAAATAAATTCTCCCGCCGCAACAACGCGCAAAACGTTCTAGAAAAAATTGTCTCTGTTCTCTGTTTCTCGTTTATATCAATTTGCATTTATATAAGCGAGAAGCATATAAGAAAAACATTTTTCTAAAACGTTTTACTTTGCACACACTCGATGCGCATTGCTCTCTCTCTCTCCCATTTTCGTTTGGTTACTAACAAAACAAAAACGTCGCGGGTGCGTTCAGCGCACAATTAACAGACAACTACCGAGGTGAATATAAAACATACAATTGTGGTTGCGACCACACAGTCGTAACACTGGTTTAGGATCAATGAATTAATCACTGATTATCCGAAATGAAAATATGATTATGAAACCTCATTTGAGGCGGCCAAATTCCTTGATGGGATATAGTGCCAGAGAGAGAGAGAGAGAGAGAGAGAGAGAGAGAGAGAGAGATTTTGCCAAGATTCCTTTTCAACGTGTTGTTTATGTAATTAAGAGTGACTAGAGTAATTAAGAGAATGTAGCTCGGGGACTCTGGCTTGGTAGAAGTGGGAGGTGGTAGTTCATCTTATTGAGTATTACTAGTTCTTCAACCTGATGGTTCGATTGTTCTTGTAACCTTTAAGGCTGGAGAAATCCGCCTTGATCCAAGTCTTCTGAAATAGCAGCTGAAATGGTTTAGAATTCAAAAATGCCTCTATTTGTGCTAGAAGTTGTACAGGCTCCTTTATACTACTTTTCGGAGGTGTTATTTCGTTGACTTGAGTCCGGCCTCCCAGAAACCTCCAAAGTATAAATAAATAATTTCTCCAATAAATTCTCATCTATATATGCTGTTTTATTTTTAATTTCAGCTTCTAGAATATTTTTAAGAAAATTTTCGTGTAGCTTTCTTTTATCCAACCTAGAACTGCTGTGGAATCACTTCAGAAAAATGTTGATAAGTTGTTGTTGATATGCAAAACTTGTATGACATTTTCGCCGAGTTTTGAAAGAAGCCAAGCGGCATTCAGTTCTAATCTTGGTAGTGATATAGTTTGGTTTAATGGTTCAACCTTTGTTTTAGATGTTGCATCTTGCTTTATACTACTGCACAATGCTTGATTGGAGACAACACAAAAACCATGTAGTTTAATCTTAGCATCGCTGGTGTAGTTTATGCAACGATGAATTCTATTTTTCTCTAACTATGGCAGTTTTAGTTGGTAGCTTAGCCATCTGTTTTCAAGATATAAATGGAATTTGTCGTCCCGCACCCAATACCAGAGGCTCATAAACTTGTAGTAAATTATTTGCGTGCTATTTCTTGCATTCTTTCAACTTTTTTTCGGAATTGTTACGGTTCAGCCCCAGCAAGCCTACCTAGTAAAAAATGGTCAAGACATCATGTAAAATAAAATTTGTTTGCGTCAGTTATGGCAGCCAATTGATTGTTCGTCTGTCAAATTAAAAAGTTTGTTTTATACAAAAAAAAACAGGTATAGACCTAATTATTGTAAGTATGGCAAAACAATTAAAAAAATCGAAAAGCATTAGTGAAATTCGCAAAGAAAATGGCGTATTAAATTATATTAACGGTGATATATACGAAGGAGAATATTCAGTTAACGTTAAACAAAGGCTGCTTGAACGTAATGGTTTCGGCATCTATACAACCTGGGACGAGCATGTGTATTCCGGACAATGGATTAATGATATTCTTAGCGATGAAGACGATGTTAAAATTCAGTATCCCGATAAAAGTTCGTTTGAAGGGACCATCTCACCAGAATTAAAATATGTTAGGGGGACTTACACATTTCAAAATGAATCGAAAATTATTGGTGAATTTAAAAATAATACGCCGATTGAAGCTGGAACAGTATTTATCGATAAAACAAATAAAACTTGGATTATGACGGTCACTGAAACGGAATTAATTTTAAAACAGCCAATTAATTTCTTTGATTATACACCAGACTTTACCTTAACGTCATCGTCCTCTGAGGATGAAAATGGCGAAGAGGCGGAAATTGAAGTTGAAGAAACGCAAGTTGAGGGTAAACCAAAACTTAAAACAGTTAAAAATAAATAAAATTGTTAATTGAAAATTGAATTGTATTTGTGGAATATCAAAAGAGAACAGTAGATGGTGCTTCTCTCACACTGGGGTTACATTAGCAATATATTGGAACCTATACGTTACCATAAACTAAAATATTTCGCGAGCGGGGGAATTATAAACATGACCAAATATAGAATTGGCACTGTATTGAATTGAGATTAGTGCGCCTACCGTGGGTCGGAGCTAGTCCACTAATTCTAAACAACTTACTGAATGAGAAAGGACATCCTGACTGATTTTATTACTTCGGGCTTTATTATGAAAATTTTACAGTTTATATATTTAGTATAGAGGCCTAGTTGCTACTGCCCGGAGGATTGGCTCTGATCCAGAAGTGGATCTGCTGTAGCAACTTGAGTTGTTCTTCTGTGCTTAGCATATATGATGGCTCCCGCGATTACCAATATTCCTTTAATGGCATAAGATGTTGTGTAGTGTTGAACATCATGCATATTCACTTCGGTAGTTGATGCGCCCTAAGATTCCTTTGTTGATTTTGATTTAACATTTTAATGACTTCGATCATTTAACCAGAAATTCTGAGTTGAATTTTGGGCTTTGGTTTGCTCTGAAGGTAGGATTTAACATCAGATGATCGCACAAGGAGTAGATACTCCTGATGATGACCTAACAAGTCGAAATCGACCGAGTGATTTTGTAAACATTTTGAACCAATTTTTTAATTAAAATATTCAAAAAGAAAAACAAGTGTCAAGTGAAATGTTTTATTCTTTATTAAGTGATAAGAGACGTATTTATTGATTGTGCTACATCGCAATCAATAAATAAGTAGAAGATGGCTTGATGTATATGTAGTCTCGAGGATGAATCATCGGGACTGCCACTGCGTGGTATATGCTATGAGTCCTCTGTCCTAGTGGAATTTTGATCTCGAATGTGACTGTTGCCTCAATTTCAATGGTTTTGACGGTGGCTATTTTATATAGGGCGGATATATTCTCACTTCAGTATGGCATAGCCTGATTTGGTTTAAACTTGGGAATGATTTGTTTGTGGAGTTAGGATCGACGCATCGAGTGTGCTTTGATGGACTTCCGTGATCCTGCTGATTATGGCGGTTTGAAAGTTTCGTAGTTTCATCATTTCCAGCATAATGTGTACAACAAGATCGGTAAATTCTTCATGGAAGAGGATAGTTGTAAGAATTTGAGTGCGTACCTCGAATTTCGAGTGTTTCTCGGTTTGTTTCACGATGTTGATAGTTCATAGTAGCACCCGAAGATTTTGTTGGCAATCGTACCTACAGAATTGAAAAGCGCCCTTCTTTTACGAGTGAGTAACATTTGACTCAATATCTGGTAGCGGTCTGATGTAATAAACTATTAACTGTGGTAAAATTGACCTTTAAATTAAAAATTTTAAGCCTTTACCGTTTGGAGCCAGTTCCGTGTAACCAAAATAATTTATTACACACCTGGATAAGGTTGGCCTGCCTATTACAATGTAAAAGGAGTAACATTTGACTCCATATCTGGTGGCGGTCTAGTGTAATAAATTATTTAATTTGCTTAAATTAACGTTATTATTATAAATAATCGTTTGGGGTGAAATTTACCCTTACGCAAGTTATAGGGGTGGTCTTCAACTAACTAGTTCATTGTGATTAATTTATAATAAATTCTGGTTCAAGAACCATCCTTGTATGCAGTTGCAGTTTTGGCGGTGCAGGCTTAATCATATAAGTCAAACCGGCCACTCGTTCCTAGAAAACGGTAACTGTAATAGTATCGGGGTTTGTTGTAATAAATTGTAATAAATGTGAACAAATTATGGTATGGGTTTCATTGAGGCGGGCTAATTTGGTCTGTGCAGGTTTAAAGCACTCATTTAGTGGGCACTGCACCACACATGTAAAAACTACTTTCTTTGACTTCGGCGATATAGCGAATGGTAAATCTGCAAAAATTTAAAGATAAACATTTTTCATAATGACTATACTTCAAAAGTACAGTAATCATGAACAATTTTGACCTCGTGATTTTTACAGATTTACCATTCGCTATATCGCCGGAGGTAATGAAAGTAGTTTTTAAAAAAGCTCTGTGTGTGCGTCCGTATGTGGTGCAGCGCTGACTAAATTTCAGTAACTTCTCTTAAACTCTTTTATCATAAATTGGGAGATCTCAGTGATTTTTGGAAGAAATTGGTTCACCGAAAGTGGCGTCCACCATTGGAGATTTTCGTTTCTGCCAAATATTTTGAAAAGTATATCATTTATGAGAAAAATGATTATACGAACTAAAAGATTCTAAATTACAATTGCAACAATGGCTCAGACCATTTTTCCGAAATTTAAGCAGAAATGACGTTTTTTGGCAAAAAACAATTTTACCGGATATGACGGGTTTTGATAAAAAAAAATTAATGCACTTAATTTCGGCATCTTCACAGTTCTGGCGGATTGACTATTCGGAATAAAATTTCATACTTAAATGTTTTTCTATTGGAAGATTCTTGTGAAATTTGCTGCAAGTCCGTTTATTGAAAATGGCAGTTTCATTGGGAGCTTTTTTGTAATGATGTTTAAAAGTTTAACATTTACAAAAAACGACAAAGAATTAAAAAAATTTAATAAATTTAAATATTACATTTTCAACTAACACGGGTTGACCTTGTTGGTTTTCTGAAATGTAAGCAGGGATAGTTTGTTTTGATTATGCAAGACAGTTTTACCAAAAGTCATGCGTCAAGATTAATTTATCGCTTTAAAAATCAAGATGGTCAATAGAAGGTCGGGTTTTGGCCATAACATATTCGAAAATCCTTTTTTTTTGTTTTAGATATATAGTGTTCTATAAGAATTCAGACCTATCTGAACACATGCATGTATAGTTGGCCCAACATACAACCCAGAAAAATACTATAACAACACCAAACTATACGAATTATATCAATAAGTCAGTGTCAGCCCAGAAAATATTTCACAAGAAGCTATTTACTATAGTCAACCCAAAAAAAAATTTCTATCGCTACAGAAAAACTCGCCACATGTACACTGTCAGCCCATAAATAAAACTGTCACTATACTATAAAAATGTCATGATAGTCGGAATTTTAATGTCAGTCCGAAAAATAGTCATTAAATTAATTGAAAACTCAATAAATGTGCCGTTTATTTTGAAGTGGTTTAAGTCCATTTATTTTTATATTGAGATTTTCAAGTGTTTGTGTTTGAATTGATTTAAAAATTCGTTAATTAGTTAATTTTCAATTGACAAATGTATTGTGCTTTTGACGATACTGGACTAAACTTGTTTATACATAAAAAGAATTATGAAAATTGTAATTCTTGTTACCATTAACTATTTTTCTTGTAAAATGGACTTAACTATTTTCAAAGTCGAAATTATTCGAGTACTGCCTTTAAGTTTGAGATGCATTTCTATTAGAGGAAGCCCAGAAGCACCCATAACGATAACCATTTTGAGGGAGTCGGAGGACTTGTGGGTTACCGTTGCTAATAGTACCCGAATAGTTTCGACACGGAAGTAAAACGAATGGCAATTTGTTTTAATTTATTCGCCAGGCGAATCTTGCTTACTATCATCTACTTTGAGATACTTGCCTTCGGCTGTCCTCACAATTACTTGCCTAACCTGGTCACTATCCTTTGATTTGATAATGTCAATTACTACTCCATTCACCCATGAGTTTCGTTTAGTTTCATCCATCACTACGACAACTTCGTCGATTTCGATGGGCTTAACTTTCTGGAACCATTTAGTTGTTCGAGTAATATTTTTAGCTTCTATTAGAGAACATCATTGGCATTGCCGCTATCAGATATTTTTTAACTGATTGTATCAGTCGTTTTCAACATCCGCTCATATGTGGAAATGCTGGCGGATTGAATTTTCATCGTGTTTTATCGAATTATATTTCGTTACTCATCGCGCTGCAGTTTTCCACGTAGTTGATTCAATCCATTATTCACCCCATAAAAATTTGTTCCGTTGTCTGTTCGAATTTCTAACGGATTTCCTCGACGTGCTATAAAATTCCAAATTGCCATAAGACATGAAATTTTACCCACAGTATGTGCTATTTCTAAGTGGATATAGCACTTGTAGTTAGACTGTGCCTTGAGTCTAACTCCCATCGGTTTAAAATAATCAATTCCGACGAGTGAGAATGGAGCAGTATATGATGCAAATCTTGCTGAGTAATGATCAGCCATTTCTGAAACGTTTGGTTTCGTTTTTTCAACTTTACTTTTTTGACAGTTTGCTCTGGCTCGCTTCAGTGTCACTCGAAATTTGCTAATGTAATATTTACAACAGTCTCGTGGTTATGATGATGAAGCTGTTCGTGGTACTCGACCAAGATGAAACGAGTTATATGATGTTTATTCGGTAGGATAATTGCATTTTTTGAATCGATGGCAACTCCTTCCATCTCATATATTCTATTTTTATGCAAATGTGGTGTGAGCCGACCATGTAGTACTACTATTATTCGAAAGTGTATTTTTTGTGGTTGTTGATGAATCTCGACCACGGCTGTTGATTTCGTAGTAACATGATCTGCTGAATTGTAGTTTTTGTGTACTACAGCATTATGCAACAATTGATGATGGTTCCTTTACGTCCATCTATCTTACATTTTATATGAAGCTTGCATGTCCAAAAAAGATGTCTTTTGAAGCATTTACGACACAAACCGTTTGCTAGTATGACATTGATCTTTCACTGCTCGTCATATTTTTAAATTTAGAACATTCTGCCAATAGATGTGCAAGCTCACATTTCAAAACGCATGTTAAACGATTATTATTGGCTGTTTTGCCGAATTTATATGTGTTGTCAGCAACAGCCACCACCTCGAGCTTGACCTGGCCATCATTCGAAGCTTTAGTTTCCACTTGAATAGTATTGACATATTTTTGTCTATTTTGATACAAACTTGTCAAACTTTTGTAGCTGTGGTGACTGTATTGTTACCATTTCAGCCTTTGTGCTCAACCAATCGCTAAGCGTATGTAGGTTGGCCGATTGCTATTCGGCCCATTGCAATTTTAATTGTGCTGGTAATTTCTGAACAACTTTTTGCATAAGTGTTGGGTTGTTCAGAAATTGCTGTCACACAAAGGTGTTGCACTTGCATTGAAAATTTAACTAATGCTTCTAAACTTTCTGGATGGATTGATGGCCTTTATTCAATCTGATCTATCATCAAGTCGAGCACGACGTCAGATTGCCCAAAAAAAATCTTCAATGTCTTGATAATGTGGGGTACGTTATGTGGTAAATATAGATAGGCTTTCACCACATCCCTTGCGTCACCCCATTTTTTTAGTCTTTCCAGGTTTTCACAAAATGCAGGTAGCTTCTTTGAAAAAACGTGCCTCATTGTCACCTGCTTCATTGTTATTCATGGTTGATCGCCTCAATCGATTTTATTTGGATTTAGATTTTACGGGCATCTTTCTAGACATTGTCTTGTATACGCACTTTGATTAGTTATCGACGGATATTGCTGCTGCTGATCCAAAATGTGTTTATTATCAAGCTTTGAATGGTAAGCCAATTTCTGTTGATTTATTCTAAAGTGATCTGAATCTCCGCTGGTTATTTGCTTTTGATTATTCAACGAATTTGATTTAAAATAAATTCCTCCTGCCATCTGTAGACGTCATTTTGTTATCATTTACACTTTTCTCATCATGAGAATGATCTAGCGAATTGACCCATTGTTGCACTCGATGTTTTAAACTAACTTCGTTAGAAATGCTACTAGACCGGTCTGATACTTCTAAAAGTTTTTGTTGTTCCTCCAGATATTGTTTGTCACGTTCTCGTTGCTCATTCACTCGAAGCATTTTTCCTCGATAATTTTCTCCTCCTCCTTTGCACGTAATTCCTCCAATGCTCGTCGTTCTTCTAAATAACACAGTACTAACGCCTTTTTTTTGATATTTTATTATCACGTTTTGAATTTTGCGAATTTTGTGATTTAACCTCTAAATCTCATACTGTTGTATTCCCACTCTTGATTGTTTTTGCCTCGATGTTGCCTGTGTTTTATGTCGTTTCGCCATTGCTCTGGCATGTATCACTAACTCTCTGCTCTACACAGGCTGGACAGAACCAATGAGACCCCTAGCTTATTCTCGATGTGACGCATACGCAATCAAAATGATGTCACTTCTTACACTCATCACATTCAACCATTTCATTCGTATCCAATTCCGTATATAGTGCGCAGCTTTTTATTTCAAAATGTACCGTTACTTCTTGAGATGAACGCTATTTCCGCAGATATCTCCCAATATATGGCAGTTAGAGATTTTTTTCAGAACAGAATTGAAGATCAGTTAATTTTCTACAAAAATGGGCCCTATAACTTTTTCCAAAAAATTTACCGTTTCCGATATAAACGAGCCCAAGCGCACTTAGAATATTGAGTTTGTGTGTTGTGTGCCGGAGAGCACAGTCCGTGCATTTACACATGAGCGGGTGGACAAATTATTCAATAACATTGTTAAAAATGCAAATATTTTCTCATGATTCAAAGTTCAAGTGAAAGAGGAAATCTACCGCTATTATACCCTGTGACTTGAGTCACGTTTTGACTCTTTGGTCATATTGGAAAAACGGGTCAAACTTTCTACTCCCGCGCGATTTTGACCTCGCCAGGAATTTTTTTCTGCATATTGTGTACTCCACACTTTGTCGCTCTATTGCCTACAATTTGTTGCTAGGCACATTTTTTGAAGCAACAAACCGGAGTACAATTAGACTGTCAACCCCAATCATACAATCCGCTAGATTATTATTTGAAAATGAAATATTTTGGGATTTGGACTTGAATGAAAATTGGATTTTAAGGTGAAAATTAGTAGTCACAAGAACTGGAAACTGCAATTTTCACCTGAGCTTGACTGAACATTTAATTTTTGGCTCGAAATTAGTTGTGACAATAATTGTACATTGCCTTTTTGGCCTGGATTGCCAATGAAGAGTGACATTTCTCGTAAACAATTTTCGAATTTGCAAATGACTTCCGCTTCAAAAAATATTGTTTATTCAATTCCCGCTTCCATTAACATTGACTTGACTTCCTCCTGTTTATTTGCGAAAAGGCACAGTCTTCCAAAGTCAAAAGGATGTCACGAGAGTCGGTCAAGAAAATCCATTTCCGAGTATTCCGGGACCACTTTGGAGCTGCTCATTAGAAGTATTGTATCTAATAACTACGAATGTTTTCTTCCCAGGTGATCCTCCTATGATTCGTGTAACCCTGATTGCATGCTTGAAAGACGAATTCGGCGAGGATCGGATAGGTTTTTGTTCTGCGAATGGTAGTGGAAAAATGATGTACTTCAAGGATCATATTCTTTATGAAGTTACGAGGGAAAAATTGAACCATAATGGACCTATCAGCGAGGATGAAGAGACGAAAATTCTGGACCAAGCGGCAGCAATTATTCGACACCACATGCTGGCATTTCCACGTAATAAGGCCATGTATCCTTCAAGTGACTGCCTCCTGGCCGAAATGGATGATAGTGTCCCAGATAAGTTACAGTATTTAGTTAAGAAGATTGTTTTGATCGATAAAAACAAAGATCTCGCTTCTCTAAAACGAAAATGCACTAGCATCAGTCATGCAATAATGGTGACAGCTTTTCTTTTGTCGCACTTGCCGCTCGGTTTGGTTTAATGCTTTCCCGAAAATTTGGTTCTCGAAATTTTATCGATATCTTTTCTCAATTAGGAAATTGCGTGTCTTATTCGGAGGTTATGAAGTATCAAAATAGTATTATGTACATTAAGCCCCCAAAAATCAAGAAAGGTTCCTTTGCTCAATTCATTTTTGACATTTGCGACTTTAACACAAATATGATTGACGGAAAAAATACCTTTCATGGAATGGGAGGAATTCTAGCTGTCACACCCGAAGATTGTTACGAGACCAAGCAGCCCTTAATACGCGATATTGACAATGTCGATGAGCAAGTCATTGATGAGTATAAAATAAGCTTGAGAACTTATGATGGGGCAACGAGATCGGGTACAAAAATATAATTGCCGCAGTCCTTGGTATTCCAGATTTCAGTATTGCCAATATTGATAATGCGGATTTCTTGTGGATGTATGGTAGAGCTAAGGTTTGGAAGACTTCAGATTGGAACAGTGGGGGGGTTCATGCGAAAACTAACCGAAAATATGCCTTATCAACGAAGTAAAGTTATATGCTTGCCGTTTGTTAATCATCCGCCAAGTAACTGAGAAGACAGGCATGAAAGATTACCTCACAAATATTGATACTATCGATTACAGGGATATCAAAGACTGTGCATTCATTAAAAATGCGAATGAAAAATTTATAAGTAAAATGACTGAAATTGAGGGGCGTTTAAAAACAGCCAAGTTGTGGATACATACAAAACATGCGCATGTTTCAAATATCAAAGTGTTTTCTTAAATCAGAAAAAATGGGCGATTTGATTTCTCAGTTGAAATGTATGGAGCAAATGCTTCCCTATTTCCATGCGGCCGGTCATTTCAACTACGCACGGTCAGCGCATTTGTATGTGCAGGACATGAGAAACTATCTCGAAAACATGGAGAAACTTCACGAAAGTCAACGCCATCGTGAAAATAATCAACGACTAGTTGAATAGCATAATTTTGTTCGAAGCGGGTTTAACACTATCAGACAGACAAATTTTTGATCGGGTAACTTCACTGTCATGACGATTGAACGACTTCATGAGAATGATAAAAGTTAGCGGCGGATTAGTTAACCATGGATTCAATACGAGTGCCACTACCAAGTTCATCGCATCCCTTTCTTTCAAGGTGGATATTTGTATTCAAATGGAGGAGTTTTGCGGGGTCCATTTCAACTCCGGTGACTAGCATATAGATGCCCGAGACAGCCGGATAGATCGCGATTACGAAGACTTGGCTAAGTTAAGGGAGTGGATTGAAATACGCAACCCGTTCCCACATACAGAAGAACTTATTTCCTTGTCCGGGGTCGTTGCTGGGAAAGAAGTTTATTGTCACGAAGATTTTGCGGTTGGAACAAATAGTATCCTTAATCAAGTGCAAGGCAAGAGGTTTCATGCTACTTCATTAACACGCAAGTATCGCGTAGTACCTCTTATAAATAAAACGTCTTCGATAAAAGTTCAAGATGAAGTTATAACAGTAGATCCCTTGTTAATTTTCCAAAAAATTTTCCTGACCCAAGAAGAGTCCTCCCAGAACCTAGAAACCCATTTCGATTATGAACTAGCTCCTTTTCCAATGAGCATATTTGACAATGGCAGAAACCGCGAATATTGACAAGACTAAATGTATTCACGTTGTTGGCGAGGGAATGTTGATACATCGGGTACCCTGGACGGGAAAGGAATTATTTGTTTAAATGTTCGGCAGGTATGTAAAACATTTAAGAGATAATTATTCCCGGGAAGTCACAGTGGTTTTCGATGGCTACGAATGCAATCGCGATAGTATAAAAGGGTCAGAACATTTACGACGTGCAATCAACATGTGATGCCCTGACATAAGGTTCGAGCCTAACATGGTTTTACCATTTCAAACGGAAACGTTTTTGTCCAATAATAACAATAAAATTCGCTTCATTCAGTATTTGAAGGGTGTTTTGGAAGAGAATGGCATTTCCATTAGACAGGCAGTAGACGATCCGGACTCGTTGATCGTACATACGGCGTTGCAGAAATATGCTGTCCACGGCCCGCCAGTTGTAGTAGTGGCAGAGGATATTAAAATACATGTACTGATAACAGCCCTGACCCCAAAAGATCAAACAATTTATTTCTTGAAGCCTGGAAAGGGAAAAAATCCCCAGCAAATGTTTTCCTCCAAGAGCTAAGATGAACGGCCCTTCATTAGAGACATTATTTTATTTCTCCATGCGATTTCGGGAAGCGATACAACTTCCGTTTTTTTCGGGAAAGGAAAAACGTCAATAGTCGCTAAATTAGAGGGAAAGGTTACGAAGAACAGAGACACGGGACTGGAAGTGCTCATTGAAAGTTTTAAAAACCATTATCTTCCCCACGAGACCGTATTTCAGGACTGGCAAACTGTCATTGCGTCGATGTACAGTGATGATGATACACAAACCCTGACAAAAATTAGATACGAGATCTTCAAGCGATTCATCAGAGACAGAAACAGAAACCATGCCGCGCTCAAACTAGCAACCTTGCCACCCACCCGGTGGGTACTCATGCCGGTCCAAACCACTAAGGAGCCAGTGGTTCCGGAACTCTTTAAGATGATATTTTGTCAATGTAAGAAAGAATGTAAGGAGCAGGGCTACCATGCTCATCTATTTGTGGTTCATGTGAGTCCCGCCAGTGTTTGAATTATAAAGACAGCGGATAACGTATCTATCCGACGAGGTAGAACTAGAGAAAACTCTAGAACCAGAAGGAGTCGTTGGCGGTTGCGACGTTGATGACCAAGAATTATTATTGGAGTCTTCTGACGGGGACTGGTGATCAACAGATTTATGTCATAATTTCAATGTATTTTTATATATTTTTCTATAATAAATGAAATTTAAAGAAACTTAATATCTCTTTATTCCAAAACCCTCGATCCGGATAGTTGCAAAAAAATTTGCAAAAATTTGCCGAGAATCTGCAAGAAATTGTTGTTGAGTATTATGGGTAAATATTCTGCACTCTTTAGAGATTATAGTTTCCGTTAGGAAAAACCTCATTGGACAATAGTTTGTCATATGGGCAAAACTGATTTTCGCTAGTTTTTCGCCAATTGGTGGGGTCCATCTTGCTATAATTAATCTTATGGTCTGCTTTCCTAATATGTATAAATTGAGCCCTCATCTCCGAGAAAAACAAGACGCTCGGAAACATAAAAATTCTTGAAAATTACATGGTTTACGGCGTTTCCCATTTATGGCCCCGAGGATTTTGCCAGTGGATGGATAATAATGGCGCCTAACAACAATCTACAATTGTTTTCCACAGTCAAAAACATTGAAAATAATGTATTTGCAACACCCCCCATCTCAAATTTTGTAAAAAATTTGCATATTTCAATGTTGCGAAAAAAATCATGAGAACCATTTTTGTACAAATTTAACTGATCTTCAATGTTTAACTGAACAAAAAATCTCTAACTGCCATATTTTGGGAGATATTCGCCGAAAACCGATTTTCCGAGTCTTTTGGGGCCATTTTCTTCCCCTACAACAGAATGTTTTCTTGAAAACTCGGTTTCATTTTTAATGAGGTACCAAATGCCACTTATCACCAGAAAATGAAAATTGCAGCTAATAACTTATAGGTTGGCCTTTTTCCCTCCTTCATTTACTGGACTATTAATGCTAAATTTTTGTTAGACAGTAAGTGCTAAATTCTTTTATATTTTAATACAGATTTTCATTGTGTTGTCCCACTAAATTCGAGAGCTAAACAAATTCCGATATTCATTTGCAACAAACGCCACTACTGTGTATTAAATCTTTGCAATGATCTTGTAACAATTAAAGTTGATTGCACATAAATCTATCGTACAGTTTTCTATAGAATCGAACTTGGAAGCGGATGAATAATTGCATGCGATTAGTTACGATTTTATGCAGCGCTTATCGCTGGAATTAATTATCAATTACAATTTTTTTATAAACATTTTTTTAAAATAATAATCGTTTTTGTTGCATTTGTTCTAATTATCTGTAGTAATTATTATAATTTTTTATATACTTAAGTATAAACATAAAGAAATAACAATCAGTATAAACAAAATCTTATATTGCATAGTGCAGTGTCAATATTAAGTTGAGAATGACGCAACTCTCGAAGGCTTCATCAATATTTTGGCAAATACATTACTCGTATACATTATTAATGCAAAAAATCTAAGCTGCATGCGAATCGATCGTGTTTGGCGTTTGAAAGTTGTAGTACGGGCGACTATCATAAACGAGCGGCACTCCCGCTCGACGATATAAAATTAATCGCGAAAAATGTTTTAAATTACAGCACAATTTTGTGCGGCAGAAAATCCATTACGAAAAACGTTTTTTATATCTTGAGTTGTTGTTGTTCGGCATTTGATTCATGCCGATATGTATATGCGCGACCGACTTGTCTTGTCTTTCCCTAAAATCTTACCATAAATGTATATACATAGAGAGTACATCCGTATGTGCGATGAACGCATATAAGTACGTACATGTACGTCTATTTGATGTATTTGTGGTGTGTTCAATCGTCTTTTCAACTTTAATTTCATAGAACAAAAAAAAGCGAAACAGAACACACTGTGCGCGCACAGTATAAAAAAAGTTAAAACGTTTTTGTGGGTTGTTGTTGTTGTTGCCGTATTTCTTTAAGTAAAGAACTCGGCATGTATAAGAAATACAACAACAAGAAAGTCGACACTAAGTCTAGTAAAAAAATTTATTTTATATTTAAGAATTTCAATGGGTTTAGTATTTTATATATTTTTTTTAAAATAACATTCCGACAAAGGAAGGACAAATCAAGAACATTCCCAAAAGATATAAGACGTTGTACATTTTATACAAGAAATAAACGAAAAGACTTTAAAATTGTTGATAAATAGAAAATGACATCATTTTTTGATATTTTAGATTTGCCGTTTACCGTCATCAAAAATGTTGTTATATATATGTTTGTACTTTTAGAACTGGTCTATAAATATACAATCCCACCCCGTCTATATATATATATACTCGTATACGATACAACTGCGCTAAGTTCTAATTAGCTGTCACCGCGTGACAATTTGCCCATTAATAATGACAAGGTCTAATCTTATCAAATGTTTGATAGTACATTAAAATATTTTTAGAAATTTAATTGAACCCCATAGGCAATTGTAAACAAAGGAAATTCTAATGTTTTTGGAGTTATCTGTATTACCTTCTTATCGCGTGCGCTTTTTGTATGTATGTAAAAAAACGGTTTAGAACGCGAAAGGTTATTCAAACGCAACAAGTATAGAAAAATAATAAAAATGACGTAATATTTGCCAATATGAAACGTGCGACTTCAGTTGTATTTCTGATTGTGTATTTTATACTAGACTTAAAAATGTGCATGGTCAGTGTGCGGACTAAGCATGATGTATGAAGAATTCAATATAAGTTTGAAGATTTGGCCGTATCACAGATAAATAAGAATCAACTTTCAGCTCGATTCTCCTTATTGGTTTCCGGTTAAAATATTTTTATCCACAATTGAACAGCAAAGATAACACATTTGTTCTCTATAGAGATATAATGAATCCAATAGTAAAGCGCTAGAGGCGGAAACCTCAGCAGGCAATCAGAACTTCGGTCTGGAAATTGACGAACCCGAAAGTTTGTCTAGAGATTGGGATACATTATTGCAAATTGCCAATAAGAAAACTGGTCGGAAAATGACTCAGGAAAACATGTAATATACGACCTCAATTGATTAGAGAATATAATTACCATTGCACCAAATCGGAAAACTCACATAAAATGAAAATTTAAAATTTCCATTAGAAAAATCCTTCACAATTTTGTAAAAACTTGCTGGTAAGGTGCTGGTGCTGGTAATAAAACTAATGTTTTTCCAAGACGCTTCAACCATGAATGGTTTATATGTCACATGGTTTTATTAGAATGAGCTAAATATAACAGCTTGCAGCGCCACAACGGTAGTTTTAAGTACTAACATGTTGCAACTTATTTTGTGATATATATTCGTATATATTCTATTCCAAAGAAATAATTTGAAACAAGCATCAAAATGCTGAATTTGTGAAATAAAATGATGATTTGGTTTGTAAGACCAAAGTTTATTAGTGGTCTGGATGTCTGTACCGATGATATCTCAAGAATTTGATTCAATTTTTATTCATCAATCTTTTTTTTTTTATTTCGGATAATTGAAAAGCTTCTGGGATCTATATCTCAAAAGGTCGGGTATCGTCCTTTAGAAATCAAAAACCATCCAATACCATCATGTTGCTTTACATTTTTCCCATTACACTCGTGTAGTTTATGGTTTAAAAGGTCTTGAATCAGACAAGTGACATATCATTTCAAACTTCTTGGAAAAAGCAACAATTATGTTATTCGCACTTTAGGTCACAAATCCGTTTTGACCCTACTACCTAATTTTTAAATTATCATACTGGGTGATAGAACAAAAAAAAGTCCATTATCAAAATTTAATCATTCCGGGAGGACATACATTAGTGTTAAAATTAGTACCCCTCCTCCCTTCTGGTAGGTGGGGCGGGGGTAACTTTAAAATTAAAATTGAAACCCCTGTTTTTATTGCAGATTCGATTTCTACGGCTTAAAGTACCATGGATTTCTTTGAAACATTTTTTTCGATTCATGATAGATGACGCGTAATAACGTTTTTAAATTTACAAATGCATAAGATACTGCAATACGTTTGAATTAAAATTATCACGTTTTAAGTGTAAATAATTGAAATTAGTCTAAAACAAATTGTATTCCTTAAATTAGGAAAAGAAAAAAAAAGAAAAAATTAAGTATAGCAGTTCCTATTCTAAACTCAAAGCCCCACCTACTAGAAGGGGAGAAGGGGAGAAGGGGTACTAATTTAAACACTAATGTATGTCCCCTCTCCGGAATGATTAAATTTTGATAATAAAGTTCAATAAATTCACCCAGTACTACATGTCGTATGTCATTATGCATATCCATGCTACGGTAACTTGGATCTGGTAACTTTTATGGCTTACACCCTTTACGTCCACACACATTTTATTTGAATCCGGTAACTTTTAAATTTTCTATGTGTTTGTGTAACAATGGTAACAAAAAAATCATTTTATTAAATTTTATTTTATTTTTTTATTATTCCAATTCAAATTTTGAATACAATTAAATTTTTTGTTTTGTGATAAGCATGGCTCAAAAACAAAATCAAACTAAAACAAAATACAAAAAATGCCAATGAGAATTTTTTTATTTCATTTTTGTTTGTGGTGGTGTGTTGAAATTTTTGAATCTACAAAAATTTTAGTTTAAAAAAGAATCCACGACAAAACCGGTTTTGTAGGTAAAGGGAAAAAAGAAGAAGTTACCGGATTCAAGTTACTCTATTAGTGCATATTCATACTACGGTAACTTGAATCCGGTAACTTCTTCGTTTTTTCCCCCTTTACCTACAAAACCGGTTTTGTCGTGGATTCTTTTTAAACTAAAATTTTTGTAGATTAAAAAATTTCAACACACCAACACAAACAAAAATGAAATAACCTATTTAAAACTAAGTCCAATGCATACAACAATTCAATGGTATATTGTTTTTCCTTTCAGTTAGGGGTAAAAGAAAATCGTTTGGAAGATAGTGGAACCACCTCAGAAACCAAAATTAGTGGAATCGCTTCACAGTACGATGGCAGTGGAACCACCTCACATCACGAATATCGTGGAACCCCTTCACAAAACGTAAGCTAATTTATTAGTGCTATGTTTAAATCTAAAAATACTACATAAATGTATCTTTTGACATGATGTCCCTTTTGAGTCGATCTTGCCTGAATCTCTGACTGGAAATACAATTTTGACTATAATTTTGTACCTCGTCATTTCAAAATTGAAAGTGCAGTTCATTGAAATTATATAGAATTATTTGTTTCATTAATATAACTTATTTTATTTTATGATTAATTTCAGAAAGGAAGGAAAAAATCCAAACTGGAAGCCTGTGGCGTGGAGGCACTACAATTTATGAAAAAGTACGTTGAAAATAAAGGGGTGAAAGAGCAAATGGGAAAGGAACAACAGTTCTGTAAATATTTATGCGGCCTTTTACAACGAATAGAATTAGTGGAAACATTTGTAGACCTCAGTTCAAGAATTATCACCATTGTCAACACAGTGCTTTCGGAGGAGAGGAAACATTTAAAAGAAAACACCTATTTCGCTCCACTTCGAATTGCCCTTCCCCCATGACTCCACCTCCCAGTTCCGTTCATTTCGATTCACGTCCCGAATCGCTCATCTCCACCTCATCCACCAATGCAACTCCGTCATTACATCTTTACACAGCTTCACCCGCACATCAGCCACCAGATCAATTCCCTTATCATTCAAACAATCCAAACGAACCGTCTCTCTCCGAATCTCGTCCAATACCTGTTAATTTTTACCGAAATTCTTTAGACACACCATCACCTACAAGAATTAATTCAGGCCTTAGTTCATTTTCTTACGCAAATAAATGCAAAGCAGTATACCAAAAATACATTCCCCAGAATTCAAATCCCCCATCACTAAATCCACCAGCATTGAAAACTACCTCATCGCTTGCACATTACCTACCAAAACCAGCTATTCCACATTCCAATCCGATCCCAATTCATCAATCCTATAAACTAATCATTCTTCAAAATATTTTGTTACAAAAAAAAATCACATAACTCCAAAAATGTTTTGCAATTGGCAATGGAAGGAGCTCTCGACCTTGGTGATGAAAATAACGAATAAATATATATGTACATATATGTATATATATTAACATTTACAAATATTTAATATGTAATGTGAATTTGAATTAAACGCAAAATTTTAATTTTTAAATAATTTTTTTTTTATTTGGTTATATTTCTAACATTTATATAAAACCTTCATTATTAAAGTAATCGGTTAGTTCTTTTCTAACGGTTTGCCCCGGTTTAGATTGCGAACGGCTGTCTGCCCTAGCTATCGTAGTATTTTGATTTCCTGATACAGTAGAAAATTGCGATTGACTTTCCTTTCGGTACCAACGGCTTCTTGAAATTAAAAAATTATGTAAAACGCAACAACATTGTACAATTTTAGTAACCTTTCCTTGGTGCAATTTTATGGGTTTTTGAAAGATTTGGAAACGGTTACTTAGAATTCCAAACGCTCTTTCAATATTCTGCCGAGCCCGACTTAATCTTCGATTAAAAGTTTTTTTGGCTTCATCTGTCGTTGTAAAGTAATAGGGCACCATCATATTTTCCGATAACGGAAAGGCATTATCACCAATAAACATATAAGGCAGCATTCTTGAATTTCTGAATAATAGTTTTGGTGGTAAATATTTATCAGGTTGTTGGAGAATGTACTTTAAATCCGATCGTTGCAAAACGCCAGCACCGCTAATGCGACCATTGCACCCAACGTCGACGAAAATAAATTTTCCGTAGGCATGATACTGCCATTTCACACTGAAGTCATCTGCAATTTTAATCCATTCCTCCTTGGTAGTCGGAAACTGAAATATAATTCTATTTATTAGTCAATTTTATGGAATTAGTGTTTTAAATCGTCATCTCTAAAAATTGATTTTTAACAGTTTGTAAATAGCCTCACACACATCTATAATTGTTGTTGCTAGGAATGATTTCGATAATTTGAAATTGTAGTCTAATTCCATATAATTTTCTCCAGTAGCCAAAAATCGTAAAGCAACTGGAACGGTTTCCTCTGGATTTATTGCATCCCTCATATGTGTATTCTGTTTCTCAATATCCGATCTAATTGCAGATAGAATAAAATTGACGGATTCTTCGTCCATGCGTATACAATTTTTAAAGTCCTTCGAATCTGGTTTAAGTTCCATCATAAGGCTTTGGGTGTTGCCAAATCATTTTCTGGATTTTCTATAGTCTCTACTTTAATCCAATTCCGTTTCTTTCCTTGTTGTTGTGCTTCTTCCATTTCCTCTTCTACTGCAGCTAATAGAAAACAAGCTGCAACTGTTGAGGCCATAACTACAACTAAAGCTTCATCATCGTCCTCACTGTCAATAAATGAGGCACTAGATGGTAAAAATTGATAATTAAAATTCATTTTTATTCCTTATAACTTGTTCTCCAATCGAAACGAGTGCTGATATTATATCCTTCCTTTGCACTATAACACGCAAGCACGGGATGGCGATGTAGGTGAAGGGTTTTAGTTTGCCGCTCTACAGATATGATATATAATATAATTCATAATTCGAATTATTCAAACAATAAATAAATTTTACCATTTATCAACACTTTTTTGTGAAATTATATTCGATAAATTATTTAGCAATGCCCACCACTTCAAAACAATTTTTCTTGCTACCAAAATTTTATAACGATGTACAATATCACAAAAATTATGGCGACTAAACAATTTTTTTTCGGAACAAATATAATGTAAGTACGTGCATCGAAATATTTTGTTATTAACAAACACTTTTTTGCATTTCAATTCATTATAAATTTAATATTAAATACTATTTACTTTTATATAAAATTTTTACCAAAACGATTTTTTTAAACGATATTCGTTGATAAATAACAATGGCGCCTGCACACTTCCCTTCACAGATTTTGTTTTTGTAGCATTTTACACACACATATAGAAAATCATCGGTTACTGGATTCAAATAAAATATGTGTGGACGTAAAGGTTGTAAAGGTTCAATCACTATGAAACCGCACCGCTCCGTTTCGTTAATCTGTCAAAGTAGAAAGTGTTACATTACATACAATTTAAATCGTAAAACGGATAGGCAAACACAATGGTCGGCGCGGAACGGTACGTGCGGAAGAGATAGACCAACTTTCTACTTTTTCGGATAACATAACCTAAAAAAGATTTTAGCAGGAACATAACAAATTTATTTTCAATTTTACCGGTGACATAAAACAACATTATTTTAAAAATGGAATTTAAGATTAAAAAATTCCTTGAAAAAATTAAATGCTTTACAGAGCTACAGATTTAAAAAAGCCCATAAAAATTACTTGAATGTAAAAAGAAAAGATAGATTATGGGCAGAAATCTCAATGGAATTTAATATCAAAGGAAAATATTTAACAGAATTATTGGATTAATTTTACGAAGCGGAAACATTGTGTTTGACAATCCGTAAAGGCGGCTTGACGCGGTGTGGTGCGGTGCGGTGCGGTTTCATTGTGATTAAACCTTAAGCCATAAAAGTTACTGGATTCAAGTTACTCTAGTGTGCATATGCACTTATGGATATGCACATTGAATAGGTCTTGGAGAATGCCGTTTTTTTCTGAAGCAACATAGTATTCAAAACTTCTGTTTTGCACGTTTTCCAGCACTTCAAGCTGTTTTTTCATTCAGCAATTTTTCTCAGTCTCTTCTAATCATGTATCATATCATTTGAAAGGTCTTGGAAAAGCAACAATTTTTGCTGTTTGATTTTTATTTTCAAAAAAAAAACACAATAAAACTGTAAAAATGTATGAAATTTTTATTTGAATCACGTCTGCAAATAAAAAAAATTAAAAACAATTGCTATAAATCAAAGTAGCTTGGAAAATATGTACTAATATCCACACAAATCATTTTTTATGATTCCCCTCACAAACGCAATAAAATATGTAGTTGCGGAACTAAAACAAATTTTACTGTACTAAATGTGGAATTCTATTTACTTTTCCAAATCAATGTGAAATTTATGGTTCAAGTAGAACGAAAAAACAGATTGATTTGCTTTTATGTAGGTAGTGGTAATTTTTGTGGAAACGACTAATTTACCAAGATCTTGCTTGGTGAAGCATCCCCATACATGAAGCTAGGGCGGGTGGAACACAGTTCGGACAATCCTTTTTTTACTTAGTTGGTCAAACACGCCTTATAGCATTAAAACCGCAAAAGGATGACTCATCGGTAAACACAATATGCGTAAAATCATTGTTTCTTTGTTCATTTGCCCACTGTAGTCGCTGTTTCATGTATTTTTGTGTTACCAGTGGTTTGACCAAAGTATTTTCATATGCGTAGCCATGTTCCATAATTCTATTTCGTATGGTGGTTTTTGGTATTGTAACGGAATTCTATCCAATTCCGTTACCAACCCAAATCTAAACATTTAAGAATTACCTATCGGCATAACTTTCGAGGTAAAACCTCAAAATTGTATCATAAACAATTACCATGCCGACTGCCGAGTTTGCACATTTACTTTTGTATGTACGTATATACAACCACGGCATATACTCATGCAGTGGTTCAATGGACGTATATTATAAGTTAATGCAACACGATCGCTATGTTTTTGATTTTGCAAAGGCACATGCTTTTGAGGTAAGTGGCATGAGTAATGAACTATGTTTTTGAAAATAATCAAAAATTGTATGCATCGTGCAGTCTATTTACGTTGCAGAAAAAATGGTTTTTCGCGTGCGCCGATTCTGCAAAAAAAATTGATAGCACGTTATTGTACATTGTTGTTGTACATTATTTTTCTGGCGACGAAAGCACAAAAATTGTATGATCGATGAGTATAAAGATTGTACAATTTTAGGTGTGGGGGGTCAGTTTTTTGAGTGAGACCAACGTGGTCAGTGAAGTTTTAGAAAAAAGTTCGGTTGTAGTATTTTGAGTTTTTTTTTTGTTTTTGAGTTAAAAATTAGTTTTTTTTGATGTGGTGTTTTTTTTGAATAAATTTACATTGAGTTTCAAATAATTAAGGCGATATAGCACCTTCAAATTTTCAAAAAATCGAAATTTTTTTTATGATAGAATATGTTAGAATGAACGTTTAAAACATGATTTTAATGATATAAACATGAAAATCTCAAAAAAAAAATTATTTTATTTATTGCGAAGCGCGCCAAGGCCGTTTTTACGCGGTTATCTCGAAATTACGAACTTTAAACGCGTTTATCTCGAAATGACGTTTTTCAAGTTGGCGTTCAAGATTGAGAAAATACTACTTATCCAATCGTTCTAAAATTTTAACACGTTGATCTACATATATTTCTGCTCAGAATGAACTACAGAACGAAAAATCGGCTTTCAATTTTTTGAGTTACAACTAATTGGGGGGGGGGGGGGGGACAAAAAAGCTGCATTTTTTCGCCATTTTTTTATTTTTCAACCAATTTTTTTGCTTTTAGCTCATTCCAAGGGCGATTTAATGCTGAATAAAACCCCGTTTTTTTGTTTTCAGATGGTTTCTGAGAGTAGTTATGATGCACGCCACGAATTTTCAGTGTTTTTGGAAAACCCTTGTAGCAGACGACCTTGGGCTAAAAAAAATCAAAAACATTTTTTTTGTATACTTTCAGTTAAATAAAATGTCAATGGAAAGTTTCATTAAAAGATATCTCTTTTTATTCCATTAAAAAAAAAATCTTTGAAAAACTTTTTTTTTCAATTTTGAAGGTGCTATGTCCCCTTAAAAAAAATTATGAGACTTTAATTTTTTTTTTTTTTGTGAGTGAGATTCAACGGAAGGGGTGCAGATCTACTGGTAAGTATAGTAGGTGATGAGCGTGAGTGAGGGTAATTAAGTGGCGAGGTCACTTGGTTGCTCGGAGCAAAAGCTTAGAGCGGGAGCATCGTGAGTAACCCTGCCCATAGGCGGGACACTCCCTTTCTACCAAAGTCCTCCTCCACTTATACGGATATAGAGGGCCTACGCCACCCTAATTAAGTTTTGTTTCATTCCTTTTTCACTCTCAAGCTACCATGCGAAATCCACAGGAGTCATGATAGCTTAAAAAGCATAAAGAAACAACCACGAGTATAAGCCCATCTTTTATGATGACCTAAAACCACCATTTTCGGGTCCGATACCCAATTTCATCCTCCCCAATTTTTTTTTCTTGAGTCTTTTTCAATACAGTAATCTAGGCCAATATCCAGATATCCCAAAAACCCACACCGTTCCCTCTAACTGACTGAGCTGCGGGAACCAATGCCGCCTGGGATACCAAAAGATATCGGCAATTTTGAGAAACCGGGCCAGCCTTTGCCTAGGTATAAGGCTGACTTGTTTCAAGTGGCGCCCAAACTTCAGCAATAGCTCAATTATTCATTTTTTAAAATTAAAAAATTTAACTCGTTCTTGAGAATTCCATTTCTCAAGTTTGAATTCAATTTCATAATTTCAGGAAGTTTTAAGTGTGGCTTTAAATCGGTCAAATATTTTTTTTAAAGTGAAAAAAATGTTTTAAATGATAAATAGTGTAACGAATGCCTAGTAAAGAGAACGGCAGCGGTCATGCCTTTTCGGTATGCCTGAGCTAATACTGGGTGGGTCGTACACGCACAGATGAATTCCTTACATTGTCGTTTTGCGGTACCGGATCTCCGAATATTCAGTTCGCCTGTGGCAAGTCCCAACCCGCACTTCGGGGGGTGAACTGGTATTTGTGATGGTATATGGAACTCGGCGATCCATTCTCTTTACACTGGTTCATTTCATGCACTGACAAAAATTTTGTACGATTTTCGATACCATGTACAACCCACAGTCTTGGCTTTGCCTTACCGGTAAGAAAGACTGATGCGAAAACTGAGGTAATGGGTGGTATCGGGTGGTATAAAGGGCTGCTTATTTCTCAGGTCGATCATTCTGTATCCCGGTCAGTAAAGTCGAGCTGCCCCAAAACTAAAATTTTTTTTTTCTTCTGTTGAATTTTTATGGCTATGGGTAAGAAATTACCACGAGCCGTAAGATACATTTATTTATTTTAAAATATGGATTTCAAAGTCGCAGTGTATAGTTAGGTTATTGCGTAAATTCCACTTCGTCGTTTTATTTAAATTTTTCATCCTCCGGGATGGAGTTGCCAGTCCTCCCATAGATAGTTTTAGACGCGTTCAGAGTATAATATGTTTAGCTGTCCAATCCGGTTTTCTATTAGTGAACGGATATTGATGATGTTTTAGGACATAAGTTAAACATTATTATACCACACACTGCAGAAATCCTTGGTGATAACCGGCGTGTTATCATCCCCAATAGACAGCAATAGCAGCTGTTGTTGGAGGCCTGTAAAGGTCTTATCTACGTCAGTTGACTTACATGGTGGCGTTTTTGTCAGCCACGTAAGTGAGCTCCTCTGAAGCAGAGTAAGAATGCCAACTGCGGATACTGGGGCACGAATTTTGTCATGGCCTATTGGGTACCATTAGTGTCATCTGTTTCCAAGTTCACCATAGCAGCAAGGATCACCTTGTATGTTAGGTTAAAACAACTGCTGCGAGGTGGAGAACAACGAAACAGGTTCATCAAAATTCTAAATCCATTTCCTTTTCCCATCCTTTTTTAGACCCAAATTGGTGGAATTTAGTACATCATGAGAGGGATGAATCATTCGTGGTTGTTTTGTTTAATCTAAATTTAGAATCGAAATTTATTAGTTTAGCTCAGCTTAGTTTATTTTTTTTTATTTTTTATTTTTTTTTATATATTCCAAGTAGTTGGTATTAAATATGAATATTGACCATGTAGACCAAGACGAGCTCGTAAAAGAGTTCGAGATACGAGGTTTGGGAGAGGAAGCAAAGCAAGAGATCACGGATGCTTTGAGAGCCACGCTTAGGGACAGGTTACGAAAAGAACAGGCAGACAGATACCAAACACCACAAGAAACCCATGTAGCACCTCGTAAACAACCTCATTAGAGGGCCACAAGTAATACCATCTCATAATTAGACGGACTGCGAACCCCTGGGCATGGCGGGTAGTCAGTGTATTGGCGGGGTGAGAGCTCGTGTGACACGCGGGGAAGCACACCAGTAGTAAATTAAGCGATGTACTAGATATTAGGTTAGCTTTGGGGCCTATATATTCTAAAAAAAAAAAAAAAAAAAACACACGAAAGGAAAAAAAGGAATACCGGATAGTCACGTACCCATATATGTATAGTTTATACTAGGATTAGAAATCGTGAGGGATAAGGTCAAGGTGGCGCTATCCGAGAGTGAAATAATATTAGGTTAAATTTAACTAGAAAAGAAAAAGGGAAAAAATTATATATATATATATATATATATATATATATATATATATATATATATATATATATATATATATATATATATATATATAATTTTTTCCCTTTTTAATATATATAACCGGAGTCTGCACTTCCAGGAGTTCCAAGCTGAGCCAGGTATATACTTCGCGGAGGAAGGCAGGGCTAGGGTTTCCACAAGTATTTGGACTTTAGTAGTATACTATAATCTATCAAGTTACTAGCTGGAGTGGGAACACATCAAGCTGACGCAAGGACTACTTGAAACAACATGTGAGAAGAGTACAAACACTACAAGGTATATTCGGCATTACGAGGCCTTATTAGCCCCAATATCCTACCACCTGATTCAAATAGAGGATAGCAACAGTCTTCTCAAAGCACACCATGGAGGCCAAAGACGAGATCCACTAGATTTCCTTGGAGATATAGCCGGTGATGTAATAGGGGTGCTTAGTCAGAAAGACGCGCGTCGTTACCAAGAACGGGTCGAGCACTTAAATGCCGGAGTATTAAAGATTCAAACGAGGTTGCAACAACAGATGCATGTATTGGACCTGACTGGAAATATCATACGCAAGGAACGTGAAGTAATGGAAAAACATTATCGTCTGATCCAGGATGAGATTCAAACCATAGTACTACATGAAGAGTACCTAGATACGTTGTTCCAGCTGTCTGCTGCCATCTTCATGTATAAGGACATAAAGGGAGACCTTATTGATATACTCTCTGACGTACATCACGGGCGAGCAAGCTTGCGACTGTTACCACCGTCTCAATTTGCGAATCAACTATGAGAAATCAGCAAGCAAATCCCTAATAACGTGCCAAGTTCCAAGTTCAAGAGAATACTGGATAAACGTGTACAAATTGTTTGATACCAAGGCCGCCATTGTCAACGACCAGTTCATATTTGAAATTCGGGTACCACTAATTGAGGGGGAGGATTATCAGGTATTCAATCTTATTCCGGTGCCGACAAAGTACAAGAGGAATCAATATAAAACCGATGTAAGCTCTGCCCATATTTGTTCCTATAGTTTTAAGTACAGTTATGCCGTACACGCTCTTGTTGACGTACTGTAAATTAATCGACGAGTGGCACCAAATTACGTCGGAAGAACAGGAAAACTGGTGCATTCAATGCAAAATCGCCTAAAATAGGGGAAGGAAGGGTGGCACACAAATTATTAATTATATTTATTAGTAATACTAATAATACAATACATACAGTTGTAATGTTTTTTTTTGATGTATGTTGTTTATTTGACTAAGTTTTTTTATATTTTTGTTAAGTAAATGAATTAATTTTTATATTTTTTTTTTATCTTTTTAAATGTGATATTATTAGTTAGTAAATAGAAAAAAAATCAAATACTAAAGATGTGTAAAGAAAATATATGAATTTATTGAAAAAATAAATAAGGTGTATGTTTTTTTTTGATGTAGCGTAAATGGAAGAAAATAAATTTCTTGACGTGTTGGTCGTTACCACTAGATTTGAAAATAAAAACTGCATGTATTACATTTAGTCAAGGCACATTTTTAGAAACATTTCTGTGTAGACGTACTCTTATTCAAAAAAGCCTCCTCGCGAGGTGACTTATATGAATAAGTCGGTGTTTGGAAAACAATCAAATAAGCTTGCTTTGTTTTACGTAGTTCGAGAGAATACAGTTAGACCCGTGCACCTTGAGTTATTTTTTTAGCAAAGTGAGCTATGTTTTGAGATCACAGCTTCTCGGGTTATTTTACAAATCCAAAATAAGTGAAACCAAATTCGTGGAGCATAGCTACTCGTACACCGTGATTTATTTAAATTCTATATTGAAACCTATTCCTTTGTTTCATTTTAGACAATTTCTATCGTATCTACCGTATAAATCGAGGTATGAGTGTACTGCTTACTTACCTAAATAACTGAACGTTTTAGACTCCTTTATAAAACGTATTATATAAATTCTTGATGCTCCAATCACATTGTACTCCAAACTGTTTAACATCGTTAATTAAAACTAAAATTAAGGCAAACACGTTTTATATTAAATTCTTAATATTTTTTTTTTATTTATATTTATAATTTCTTGTATAATATTTATATAAAGTTGTTGTTGTGCATTCAAATTGGATTCGAATGATATCGGAATGACATTTAATAATTTTGACAGCAAAACACTGCGCGGTTACTTAATTATGTATTATGTATATTAAATTAAAATACTCGTAGATAATTTAAAACTATGTATTTAAAAAAATGTTGAAAATTATGTAAAATAATTTTGTTTGTTTGGGTATTTTTAATTGTTATAAATAATCTTAGAGTTTAGTATTTTATAACATTAATTATTAATATTTATTTTTAGTATATAATTAGATTATTTTACTGGTATGTATTATGTATAAAACTAAGTAAGGAATAGTTTTTAGGTCTATGTACTTAACAGAAAATTTATCAACATGCATATGAATCAATAATTGACATAAACATACGTTTGTATTTCTAAATTGCAATTTACAAATGTGTGAAAGAGAAACAAGCAATTTTTTGTCGCAGATTGAATTGTTGACTAATGTACCAACATGCCTTCTATAAATCAGTTTCTTCATAGGAATTTTGGATGACATGTACACGATCGTTCTGCTTTAACATAGCATGGCGTATGTAAAGATCCATGAATACGCGCATTTTATTTCAAGTCGACCCTTTCTTGGACGTGGTTGATTTTTTTTTCTTTGTACAATAAATGTGTGTTAAAAATTAAACGATATTTTCGCAATTATAAAGTAAATATTTTTTTAATATATAATATTAATAATTAATTATGTTTCATATGACTAATATTTTTTATATTATTCATTTTCCGTGATTCTCCAACGCTTACATGATTGAAGGAAACTGGAAAGCCTCATTTTTTCACAAAAAGCGGCCTAGAAAAGTACACGTGATCAGCAAGGAATATTGCAAAAAAGTATATATATCGAGTATCGATAAAAGTATCGAGTTGAAGTGAGAGAGTTGGTTAATGAAAAAAGAAGAACTAGTAAGACTTTGCAGAGAACCAGAGCCCCTGAAGGCAAAACAATTATAAACAATTTTTGGATCAAACTTAAACTACTTTAAAATGAGATTTCGAATGAGTCAGTTGCCAGCTTTCTAAGTAACCTGATAGGTAAACCTGACACGGACTATTTCCTGTGAAAAGCGACCAAAGGTTTAAAAAGACCTAAAATGCCGGTGCCACGGCCCATAAAAATGGTTCATGGCTCGCAACGATATTCATAAAGCTGATCTGTTTGTCGAATACCTAGCAAATACCTTCAAACCATCAACTGGAAAAGGGGAACAAGAAAAAAGCCTCAAAGATAAAAACGCCCCTGGATACGACTTGATAACGGGGCAAATAATTAAAACCCTATAAGGTATACTAGAAAAATCACTAAGGAAACTAAAATAGCCAATTTATTTACTAGCAACAACATAGGGAGCAACAATCTTTTACCAGCACATCAATTTAGGTTCTCAACGATAGAAAGGCACTCAGCGATAGAACAGGTACATAGGATCACAGATCCTCTAAAGCTGTAAAAATAAAACCAATGTTAATATCATCCAGTCAATCTAAAGCAAAGCCTACGTGGCTCGCAGCGAATGCACCGTGGTACTCTAGAAAAGACAACCTTCTTAAAGATTTGTAGATGGATTTTACAGTGGAGAAAACACGCGAGAAAATACATGGAAAATATCAGTCTACATCAAAATGCTGAGATGACACAAACCCAGTAAGAAGGCTGCGAAAGGGCCACAACCCTCTAATTACAAGATGATTTGTAAATCCGTTGTTATAAATAATTGTAATTAAAAAAAATTATATTGCTGTAAAGGTTCCTTAATTAGCGATCGTTGTAAATCTTATTTTTACTGCGAGATGCGGTTTTTCGACTTGTAGCTGCTTCTAAGGTGATTCTTCGGGTGATTTTTTTATTTTTTGTATATGTTTTCGTGTATATGTTTTTGACACATTACGCGCGATTAGCAGCATCTGTCAAAGTCAATCGCGCTCAGTTAGCACTGCCATTTCATCATGGAAAAACGTACACTCGAACAACGTTTGCATTTTGTGGTCGTCATAATCGACTTACTGAGCAGCAATTCAAGCGATTACGACAAAATTTCGCACCAATTTTACGTAATTGGACATCAATCGACCAAATCGTATGCGGAGAATGCGTACTGGGGAAAATATTGCTGCTGTAGCAGCTAGTTAGTGTTGATGATAGCGACAAAAGGTCCATCAATCACAGGGCACATCAATAGGAATTGTTTTATTCGACGACGTGGAAGGTTTTACGCGAGAAGTTTGGTTTAAAGGCATATAAAACACAGCTCGTGCAACAATTTTAGCCGAACGGCTTGCTACAGCGTCGAAGTTTTGGTGACTGGGCCTTACAATGATCGTTTTTTTTTACCGAAAAATTATATTCAGCAATGGAGCTAATTTTTGGTTAAATTGGTTCGTTAATAAGCAAAATTGCAGCATTTGCCGCAAAAAAAAATTACGAAATCGTAAAATTCGATCCGTCGCGAATATTTCTATTATGAAACTTTTTTTGATCGTAAAATTTAAGAGCATGAAGTTTGCTGTTTTGTGTTGTTTTATCGAAAATTCCAACTATTTCCTGGTTTTTTCAGATAAACCGACTTAATTTAATTGGATTTTAATTTCACTACACAAATGTTGGATAGTCTCTATATACATAGATGTGGTCAAATTATTATCACCTCATATGAAATTCGTAGATCCGAACTGCAACCTTTTGTATAGTTGACAGTTGACACTTCATTATGGTAGATATCGACCAATCCAAGAAATTCGTGCAATAACAATTTAATAGAACCTGAAAATACGATTTTTATGAGTCGGGGGTACAATGCGTAACGTTGGTGCGGCAATATCGGAGAGAATAGTGAGACGTAAACTTCTTCAATATGGGCTATGTGCAAGACGACCTCGCTAGTAGCAAAGGTTAAAAGCTAGGATGATACAACAAAGAAAAACATGGGCAAATTGACATATTACATGATCTAGAGAGGATTGGGAAAAGGTACAAACAATAAAAGTACTTATTTTAATAATATTTTAAAGTTACACTTTTCAATAAATATCTCTTTCAACTTTATCTTTTTATATTTCTTGATTAGGGTGTATTCAGTGACAAGATTATGATGACTTTGATAATACCAACTTCCAGGACATTTCTTAGATCAAAAGGAGACGAATATTTACCTTCCTGTGTCCAACAGCAGGTCAAACAACCAGTTAGAGTCATGGTTTGGTCAGCAATATCATCAAAAGGACTCTTCATACTTTATGTATAGTAAAAGGGATAATGAACGCGAATCGATATTTAACTGTTCCGCAATCACAACTGGTACCGACTTTGAATGAAAAATTCAAGGGGGACGTGGTTTTTATGCACGACAAGGCTCCGTGCCGTATGGCGAAAAGTCACCGAATATTTAAGGACCAATGGCCTCCAAATCCTTGATTGGCCAGCGCATAGCCCAGATATGACTCCCATCGAAAATATCTGGTATATACTTTAAGAAAAAGTAGCAGAAAAGTGCCCGTGCACCAAATCAGAATTGATCGCAGCGATGAAGAAAGTCTGGGAAAATAACGCCGATCTACTGCCCGAAGCCAAAAATTCAATAATGTGGAATGACTCGTAGGATACAATTATTAGAAAATGCTAAAGGAATGTTCACCAAGTATTAGTAAATATAGTCATCATAAAAAAGATAATAATTTTTGTTTGAAAAATTTACTTTTTAAAGCAATAATCTTCCAAATATCTAAATGTGATAATAATTTGGCTACATCTGTATTAAGGCGCTTTTAAAAAATGTTACAAACATTTTTTCCCATATCAGAAATTAAAACGTCAACTTCGCGATCATCCACTACGACAACCCAAAACGCAGAAAATAATGGCATATGAACCTAATTCTGTGCATCTAGTGAGATCAGTTCGGCGTAGTAGAACATGAGCTACTCCAGCCTAATGTAACCATCACTGGAGAAGGTTATCAACAACAATTGATGCAATTAGGCCGTGAATTGAAGCTCAAACGCCCACATTATGTCAAAAGACGTGACAAAGTGATCTTTCAACACGACAACGCTGACCCACATGTTTCAAGAGTCGTCAAGGAAACTTTAGAGGAGCTGGGATATTCTATCCCACCCGCCGTATTCAGAAGGCATTGCTCCTTCCGACCATCACTTGTTCCGGTCCGTAACTCATGGTCTGGCCGAGCAGCACTTTACTGCTTACGAAGAAGCCATAAATTGGGTCAATTCTTGGATCGCCTCAAAAAAATACTTCGAACAAAATACATTGTAAAAATTTCTCTGAATTCTCAAAACTTATTTGTTTCTCAAATAGAGATTTGGCGGTCGTCTTGAGGCAAAGGTCTAGACAGAAAGGTTAAATTTTGTTCATCGGTGTATGCGTCCAATGTAGGTGTCAAAATGAATAACAACCAGAACAATTTAGTAATTATTTTAGTTTAGTTTTAATGAGACGGGGTTGTTAGCAGGCGAGTAAAATTGATGTATATCTGGTTAGTTTAGTCAATTTATTGAAATACAAATTGTTGAGTGACGTCATAGCCCGGCATATTTATATAAATTACAGTATAACTGTCCAAAAAATTATAGCTAAATAAAAGTTATGTCTTATCAATGATTTTTGCGTGATTCTGCATCAGGGTGTTAATTGCATAGTTAAAATTTTGTCTTCCTTATAATAGAAAATTAGGTTCCGTCAAATAAATTTGGCTTTCAACCCACCGTCAACCAATTTAAACGAAAAAACCCTAAAATGAGGTGCTAATACAATGGAACTGTACTTTTCCTATAATAAATAATACGTTGTTTATGTGTAATATGTATTTAGATATATGTAATATGTACATAGATTATATTACATTATTGTACATATTAGTAATCAGCGACTCCGTAAAATGACTCGAAATTCATTACGGCATTTACCACAACCGACGGCAACCGGTTTACTTGTGCGGAACCAGCCATTGTGACCTAACCTATTAAAATTCAAAATTTTTTAGTGGTAATAAATCATAAGCAAATTGTGCAGTGGCCTCCCAATTTAATAGCACATAAGCAAGGGATTATTAGTAGCCACATCACCAATACTAAATTATAAAAACAAAAATACAAAAACTCGGCGGTAAAATTCATTTTATTACAACAACAATAAAAACCTTCAATATGATATCCCACAAATATTATTAAAATATCATTCCAGTTCCCAACCGCAACTCACACACTCACTGTATATTTCTTACTTGTTTCTTCGTTGCTTGCAAGTAATCCAATCTCACTTACCGTTATACATATTATGTAATCAGTGTAATTATATTATTATTATTATATATTCTATTAAACAGTCAAAATAATATTTAATAAAGCTTTTTACAATTTCATCTTTGTAAATATTATAAAAACTAAAATTTATTAAAAAAGCTTTTCTATTGTGATTGTATACCAAAATGATAATGAAAATTAAAACCGTAAAAGGAAAACTTTAGAAAACAGTCCTAAGCGTCGCTAGCCGATTCGTATATCAAACATAGATGTAAAAAATTGTCTGGATAACTTAGATGCTCGGACAGCCATTGTAGTGGTGTTTCTACCGGCATTATAATACCTTGCGTCCGTGCACCCACTGTAAATACAAAAAAAAAAAAACATTTCATTATTAACATAAGAACGATATAGTGATGTGATTAGAGAAGAGGGAAGGAATTTTTGTGTTTGTATCCCAAAATTTTAAAGATTTGGGATTTTTTTACAATAAAAGAAAGACCAAAATAACGAAGGCGATACATAAATCAAAAAGTTGTTTTGCTTCTTTTCAAATTTATCCGTGTGCTTGTGTAAGTGTACAAAGATCATTAATTTATTCCAAAAACATACAAAAATTTTAACCCCGTATGGGGCCTGATTTGTGGTATTTTAGCGCCTAAACTTGTATATCATACATACGAAGACGAACGGATGTTTTAAAAATATTATTTAAATTACTCAACAGGCGATCCCAATATACAGGTCCAATCTCGTTTTTTGTTGTGTGCGTGCGCGCCGAATTTTCATTTAACCATAAAAATTTTTAATTTCGGTAGCACATCAAATTTTAATTAAATTTTTTGGGCTGACTGGCGGTTTTCTACCAAACTCATATACTCGTACGCGTAGCACTGCGCGTAATCATTATGTGAATAAACATTTTTTTTTTTTCTGCTAGAATTGTGTATGCGTCATGTGTTAAGTGTGCTTCCCGATATGGGCGCGTATAGTAAGCTTCCGATTTCGATAACAAATACAAAACAACTAAACTAAGATTATATAATATTTGTCAACATGTTGCTCGGCATGCAATTCGTAACTCTTATATGTACCCAGCAAAACCCGGTGACATTTTAATTGCAAACAACATAAATGATTAAATTGACGTCAAAGATATTATCGCAAAGATATTACTAAGAAATGTAGCGGGTACTCTATATTTTAAATTAAAAGAATGAAACGAGTACAAATAATAAGAAATATGAGATTTCTTAATTAGATGACGTGAGGTTTTATTATAAATCTTAATTGACGGTTAAATTAGAGGTCATTGCGGATTTTATAATTGTGCAAAGCGACATATAGTTATCGACTTTTTTCCAAAAAGAAATATTATGGGAGAAGTAATAGCGCAATGTAAATAGGAAAGATTTGAATGAAATTAGCATCCTAATCTCTAACAATTTAAGCGGCAGCCGTACAATTGACCAATGTTGCCATATTATACAAATTTAAAATCGTATACAAAAAACGGTATATACGGTAATATGTTTTTTAAAAACGGTATATACGGTAATAAAAAATTAAAAAAAAATGTCAGCGCTTTTTTGAGTTGTTAGATAATTAGCGTATACATAAGTAATTCTGAAGCGCACCAAAAAATTACATACGAGCCCCACTTAATAAAAAAAACATTATGAGACCGCAAGTAATTAGGATTAACTTCGAATATGATTATCCAGAATACAATTACAAAATCGTTCTTTTTAAAATTATAGGGAGAAAATCGCAGTATTTTTTCCTGCAACTAGCCAAAGAGGTAACAGTTATTGTGGTCGATTCCGGGATCTAAAATTGTATGTTATTTTTGTTTTTTCAATACAAATTCCAATAGGAAGCGGGGAAATAAAATAAATAAAATAACAGCAATTTTATGTCAAGAGAATCGGGCCCATTAGCTAATTACGGTTTAAAATTTCATTCTCAACGAAGGCCAATCATTCAATCTCAATTGACAGGGCGTGTATGCTCGTTCCTGTATTTGCTTAAGACACCACAATTGATAAACTTAAATCCAACTTGGTTTTTATTTGAATGATACACCGAATTTATTAAATTTCTAACTTTTATTTTATTTTTTTGTTTCACGATGGATGGCTTTCACACGACTCCCTTTTTCCACTTTTACTTCTTTTTTCAACAACAAAAAAGGTACTGATAAAAAATATACAAAAAAAGTACTAAAGATATTACGAATAGTAATATCAAATCTAGTCCATCCTTGTATTTGCGTTAAACGCAATTATGACAGCCGATCAACAATTTTTGTTTAGATTTTTTGTTTTGATTTGTTTTGTTTGCAAGTACATACATATTTTACATAGGGCCCGAACATCCCGCCGGCCATGAATCAATTGATTCATTAACTGGTAATTTGCAAACCTTGGATATTGGACGTTCCAGGGTCGTTCCATTTGACGTTTTCATTTGGATTACACGTACCTTGCCATCCTTACCAGGATACACTTCAGTAACTCGTCCTGTCATCCACTTCCCGGGTGGTAAATTTGGTTCACAAATCATGACGATATCATTTTCTTTCAGGTTCTGTTGCGGGTGCTTCCACTTTGACCGTGTTTGTAAAGATATAAAATATTCCCGTTGCCACCGATGCCAAAAGTTTAGAGTGATTTTGCGAACCAAATCCCATCGATCATTTGGTGACACAAATCATTCTCATTAACTATATCAGGTACTTGTTGTGCTGGACGATGTAAAATAAAATGCGAAGGTGTAAATATCAATTCAGTCGGTGATTATGAAGAACACAGAGGACGACTGTTCAAAGCTGATTCAATTTCGACTAGTAATGTGCTGAATTCTTCGATTGTGAGAATTTGTTCTCCAATAGTACGGTGAAGATGAACTTTTGCCAGTCGGACAGCTGATTCCCATAGGCCGCCCATATGAGGAGCACCCGGGGGGTTGAACTTGAACTGAATTCTCTCGTCCATCAAATTATTGGTGATTGCGTTTTGATTAAGTTTAAAGAAATTTTGCATTTCCTTCAGAAAATTGGCAGCTCCAACGAAATTGGTCCCATTGTCACAGAAGATGGTGTGACACAATCCACGTCTGCCAACAAAGCGTTTCAATGCCGCCAGAAAGGACTTGGTAGTCAGTTGTAGGCATAGTTCCAAGTGAATGGCTCGAGTTGCCATACAAACAAAAACAAACAAATATGCTTTGCTCTGCGGATTGTAACCTCTTTTGCGGATGGTGTGAACTCTGAATGGGCCTGCGAAATCTATACCGACACAGGCAAACGGAGCAGATATATTCACACGTTCCCTTGGCAAGTATCCCATGATTTGTGTCTCCAAGCGTGGGCGTTGTTTTATGCATCCAATACACCTTTGGAATGTTTGGCGTACTAAATTTCGTGCTCCTATGATGCAATACCTTTCTTGAATCATGGCCATTAACAGTGCCGGTCCGGGATGACAATGATCCTTGTGGACTTGATATACGATACGTTGACTTATTGTCCATTTCGACGACAATATGATAGGGTGCTTCGTGTTGTATGATGCCAAACTATTCTTAATTCGACCACCCACTCTTATAACCAAGTCATCATTTAGGAAGGGTGCATATTGTAGTAGATGACTTTTGTTGACTAACGGCTTGTGATGCAACAACAGTTTATACTCGTTCGAAAACTCTATGCGTTGCATCTCTCTACATAATATGGCTTCTGTTTGGTTGATTTCATCAACACTTAGCACGGTTGTATTAGGTTTGACAGGACTACAAATCCGACGAACATATGAACTGACGCGAAGAATTTTCTTATAGCTTGAAAATTTTGCGAAGAGATAGTGTAGTGTTTTGTTTTCCCTGCCATGTTCTCCTGTATCTTGCTTACCATGGGTTACTATGTTGCTGGCAACCTTCGATGATTTCTCTTCAATGTGTTGGGATACATTAAGGCTTGCCTGTACCGGCCAATAGTGTTCTGGTTCGGTTAAGAAGCTTGGTCCAGTCCACCATAACGGATGATTCTTTAATTCCTTTAAAGATATACCACGACTCGCGCAATCTGCTGGATTGAATTGCGAAGGAATGTGGCGCCAACAACTTCTTTTGAACAGGCTTGTGATTTTTCCTACTCTATTGGCGACAAACGTAGCCCATCTTCTTGGTTGGCTGGACAGCCAGTCCAACACTATTTTGGAGTCAGTCCAAAGGATGATACGTGATAGTTTCAGCTTGCTTTCGTTGATCACCGACTGTACATGACTAGCAAGGAGTTCCGAACCCAAAAGTTCTAGCCTTGGTAAGCTCACAGGTTTCAGCGGTGCGACCTTTGTTTTGGAACTGATTATGCGACAAGTAACTTGGTTGGTTTGGATGACACGCAGAAAAACCACTGCTGAGTAAGCCATCTCACTCGCATTGCTGAAGCCATGTAGTTCGAGTTCCTCATCTTCGTTAAATGTACTGCCCAACCATCTGTTCAGCTGAATGGAGTTTGAGTTTTCAATTTCTCCTCGTAATTTGAGCCACTCGTTGAATATATCTTCTGGTAGATTGTCATCCCAATCTACACTACTGCGCCACAATTTTTGTAGAACGATTTTTGACCTTATTAGCAGCGGAGACAGCCATCCAAACGGGTCGAATACTTGACTCGCTTCAGAGGATCGATCGTTTGGTGTGAAGCTTTCTGAATGGAAGGTGTGTCGTAAAGCGAAACTCGTCTTGAATTGGATCCCACTGGATTCCAAGCACTTTGATTGTATCCTTATGCTCATCTAACAATTTTACATTGTTGGTTTGTGACGGATCATGGATTTCTGGATGATTGCTTACAAATTTCCTTAAATGAAATTTACCACTTTGCAAGATAGCACATATGTCCCTTCTCAACGTAATCAGCTCTTCGATTGTATTTGCGCCCTTGAGAACATCATCTACGTAAACATCTTCTTGTATCGCTTTGGCGGCCTTTGGATATACTCGCGAAAAATAGGAGGCCAACTCGTTCAACGTGTTTGTAGCGACAAAGGGAGCCGATGATGTTCCGTAGGTAACGGTCGTGAGTTTATAGGTGCATAAGTTATTCTCATCGTCTCGCCAAAGGATTAACTGGTATGGCTGATCCAACTCGTGTACAGACACCTGCCGGTACATCTTCTCGATGTCTGCGGAGAAGACGTATTTATACAGGCGAAAACGTAGAAGAATGGCTCACAGTGTAGATTGGACGGTTGGGCCAATCATAAGCATGTCGTTGACCGACGGGTTCTGACCAGTTTTAGATGAGGCGTTGAATACTACCCTTAGCTTGGTGGTAATATTTTGCTGTTTTAAAACTCCGTGATGCGGCATAATGTAAGCGTTGGGATCAACGGGACCATCAACCTTTCTCATATGACCTAGCTTGCTGTATTCATCCAGAAACTCATTATAGAGACGATGAAGTTCTGGCTCGCGTTTGAATCGTCTGTATAATGCATTTAGTTGAGAAACGGCTATCTGGTAATTGGTTGGAATCTTGGTTATATCAGATTTAAACGGCAATCGCGTGATGAAGCGTCCATCTTCGGAGCGCGTTGTAGTTTCCTTGTAGTGTTTGATACAGGCTTCTTCTTCTGTGATCAATACCTCTTGCTTGCTGTCCCCTGCATCCTCTATCTCCCAGAATCGCCGCAACGTTCTGTCTACCTCGAAGAGAGTACAGTACGTTTGGATCTCTTGGGCTTTGGTGACTGCACTTCCCCCAATTATCCACCCAAATTTGGTATTTTGCGCGACCAGATTACTATTGGGCGATTTGATCCGACCGTCTTCTAAGATGTCAAAGAATACATCTGCCCTCAGCAATATGTCGAGGCTTCTCGTCTGATAGCACCTCGGATCTGCAAGCTGCACGGTAGATAACCACTTCACGTTATCACGGTTCATCAATTCAGGCAGTTTAGCTGCTATTTTCGGAATTACTAGAGCGTTTATGGTCATTTCCTCAGACTTATTTTGTAGTCTAGGTTTTATGCAAATTGTGACGATGCCTCGAGAGGTGCCAGCTGATGTATTTCCACTACCCGCAATATTGATTCGACCGTTGGATCGCTTTAGTCCGAGTTGTTGTGAACATGACTCTGTTATAAACGACGCTTGTGATCCGGAATCGAGTAATGCTCTGAATTCTCGCTCGATTCCATGATTGTCGACTACCCAAACCATAGCGGTCGGTAGAACTGCCATAACTTTTGAGGCTGTTTGCAGAAATTGTGTACTCGGTTGAGTCAAAGCTGAAGTGACGGTTTCTGGTTTTGAATCAGCGGCGGTGTGGTTTTCTTCAATATGTAACGTCTTATGGTGTCTCCGGTGGCAAATAGCACATCTGCTCTTCGAGTTGCAAAACTTAACCCGATGCCCAGCGTTGAGACAGTTGAAGCATCGAAATAAGGTGTTCTTGCCGTTCTTTGACTTCCATGGCGTTGTATTTTGAGCAATCGATCAACCGGTGAGCTTCCTTCAAGCAAAGTGGGCACGAACTGGATTTTGCCTCAACTGGCTCTGCAGATGTGGTAAGCGCAGTTGATTTTAAAGTGGGATATATAGCTTTTTTCGTAACAGCAGCTGTGGATTTGTTTGGTACTTGTACTGCATCAAGAGCTTTTCCTCGTGCGTCCAGAAATTTCAGAAAATCGCCAAATTCGAGTGTATCTTTGTTGACTGTTTCCTGCGCCCATAACAACTTCGTTTCATCATCCATCCTTTCAGTTAACAGGTATATTAACCACCAATCTCGCGCATCAGCGTTGTCACCTAATGCATTTACACCCCGCAATACTTCATCTGCTGTATCATGTGCTGATCTTACGTTTGATGCAGTTGCCCTTGACAGTTTTGGTATGCTGAGGAACTTCCGAATGAATGCGTAAATTATTGGTTTTTTACGATCATAGCGATGATTTAAACGTTTCATGGCTGCTGCATAGTTTGCGTCCGTGATAGGGAGATGGCGTACCAGCGCAGCGGCTTCTTTGTGACTGCGTATACGTTTCCATATTTTGAACAGCAGCGTTGAATAGGTCCATAAAGCTCTGGGACTCAGTTGGATCGCCCGAAAACGTAGGAATATCGACTTTCGCATACTTGACGATATTGATTGGTTGTTGCATGGAGAGGTTGAGGGTGTCATCGTTGTTGCCTGCGAGTGATTCTTTACGTGGTAGCGCTTGACGTTTGCGTAATTCAGCACTTAACTTAGATATTGCTGATATTCATCTTCGAAGTCACCGAGTCGTGATTCTTCAGCAGCGTTTTCTAGTATTGTTGTTCTATCTTGAGAAACCGATCGAGCAAATCTCTTGCATACGCCATTTTAGTTTTGATCTCATCCACCGGCACCTTTGAACCATCTGTTAGGTCATTGGCAAATTCCATGATTTTCGTTAAACCACCTTTGCAAGCAGAGCGTTGTCTTTTTAAACCATCCATCGGACTATATATTGGCTGCACTATGTATTTTGATTAACCACTAAACTGCGCTCCGGTACCACTGAGTTAAATGTAACTCTTGTTTCGACTAACTGCACAATGTAAAAGTAGCGGTATTGTAATGTACCAATATTATTACCACGTGTAGAAATTTCTCGAAGAGGTTGGATTTTCTTACTGTGGCCCCTTATCCGGCTCGAAGGACCATTGCCAGGGCGTGTATGCTCGTTCCTGTATTTGCTTAAGGCACCACAATTGATAAACTTAAATCCAACTTGGTTTTTTTTTGAATGATACACCGAATTTATTAAATTTCTAACTTTTATTTTATTTTTATGTTTCACGATGGATGGCTTTCACACGACTCTCTTTTTCCACTTTCACTTCTTTTTTCAACAACAAAAAAGGTACTGATAAAAAATACACAAAAAAAGTACTAAAGATATTACGAATAGACTGCGCGCACCCAAATCTAGTCCATCCTTGTATTTGCGTTAAACGCAATTATGACAGCCGATCAACAATTTTTGTTTTGATTTGTTTTGTTTGCAAGTACATACATATTTTGAGAAAATCGCAGTATTTTTTCCTGCAACTAGCCAAAGAGGTAACAGTTATTGGGGTCGATTCCAGGATCTAAAATTTTATTTATGATATGTTATTTTTGTTTTATCAATACAAATTCCAAAAGGAAGCGGAGAAATAAAATAACATAACAGCAATTTTATGTCAAGAGAATCGGGCCCATTACCTAATTACAGTTTAAAATTTCACTTTCAACGAAGACCAATCATTCAATCTCAATTTTAGATATTAAATTTATTTTTCAATATATATTTCCTGAAATTAGGGAAATAACTTCAAAAGTTTCTGTTGTTTCATAACAGAGACTTTTAAAATATGAAATCCAGAATTTATTCTAATACTCTCGAAAATGCTTCGAATTTGAATTATTGTGTTATTAACAATATTAGTTAAATAACTCTCTGGAGCAATTGGTTTCTAATGTGATGTCTCGAGTGCTTAACTTGGTATGACATCCAGCATTTGTGAGATAATTTTAAGACCATCCGCATTTTGTTATTGTAGATTTATTAAGTGTCGGGTGTGGAGTTTAGTGTGCTAAATGGACGACACCTATGAATCTGTAATAAAATGTTCAATGTTTGCCACGTCTTGAGATTGGTACATTAACCTATACGTGAAGCGGCTTATGCGGTTGATCTTAAGTCATTGAAGTTGGCCCGAAAAATAATCCCGAACTTTTTTGGAAAGTTTCTTCGCTAAAGTGTAGTCATCCATAAAAAATTGTAAATATAGAAAAAGTGGAGTTTCATCCCGAAAACATATTTATATATGCAAAGTGTCGATACACATTCTTCATGAAAACTGTATTACTTTATTAACATATTAATATCAATTTTAAGAAATAAATAAATTTTAAAAGCTTTAAACGACCGAGGGCAAGTGTTAATTTCTTTACCCTTGTGTCTATAACGAAAAAATTCTTCGTTGTTATATAACCGCGGCTACTCGAGTAGCCATAAACGCATTTTCTCGTTTATAATGGAAATGTTTGAATAAAATTTGCGGTATTGCATGTTTCCTTTAATTGTATTTTGTCATAATGTAAAAAAAACGATGGGATGACAAAATGGGGTTCCCCGATTAAGATAATATTATTGAATAGACAGAAAAAATATGTAGGTAACTAAATTATTCTCGTTTAGCGAGGAAATTTAAACCCAAAGGACGTGGCAATTTAATTATTTTATAATCATTTTTTTATAACTATTTGTATACTACATTTATATTCAAAAATGCCGGAACGTATTAAAGAAATTTTTAATGCTGAATTTACACGGTAAGATTCACAATGATATTATCTTATTATACTACCTTTTTTATTGAAATAAACTTAGTTTGTCGTACCAGGACGTGCAGTCATATCTTAGACGTTTATTGGACGAATCAGCTCTGACGAAGAACGGTTACCTGCACCACTAGACAGAAATAATGAAGATTCTGATGTAGAAGATATACGTGAAAACAGTTCAGTCAGAATTGGGCGAAGAAAGTGCGATAAGATGCCAAGGTATTTTACAAGAAAAAGATGGCCCAATATGGCGGCGAAAACTTATACAGAGCCAAACCATGAGACATAACATATTGAGAAGCCAAGCAAGAGGTCCTCACCAATCCACAAATATGTTGTATGTAGCAGACACGTTTAGGTGTACATTTACTAACGTGATGCCTAACATTGTTATACGAGAAACCGAGGCATTTCAAGAGGTCCTCACCAATCCACAAATATGTTGTATGTAGCAGACACGTTTAGGTGTACATTTACTAACGTGATGCCTAACATTGTTATACGAGAAACCTAGGTAAAATATAATCGGTGAAAGGAAAATATCCAGAAATTATTCACTACTATAACAGTAAAAAGTGGGGTAGACAATACGGAGAAGCTACTTATCCATTACACAGCCAAAAGAAGAACTCATCGGTGGCCCGTTGCTTTCTTTTACAATATTATTGATGCTGCGTGCGAAGTGGCATACACGACTTATATAGCAAATAATCCGAGTGACAAAACTCACAAACGATGAATTTTTTTACGGGATCTAGCATTGCAATTGGCCTTACCCCACATTAATGCTCGAGCAACATTCTCCAATAGTTATAGGCATTTCAATTAACGTTCAGGTATTGAATACGTTATTGACAAACCAATAACGTATATGATAACGTTTGTATATGGCGATAGAGTAGACGTTTGAGTTTGTTGCGGAAGATTAATTTTTCTAAATTAGTGATTTAAAATATATCAATAAGTGGCAAATTACGATAACTATATAAAGTGCATTTTAAACTGTGTTTTGTTTTATGAAAACTGTATAACGTAGTATGTATGAACCAGATATAACGATATGTGTGTTGTTGATGATGATGATGTTGCGGAAGTGAAAGATATAAAAGGCGGAGCACTTTGATAAATTAATAATAATAAAAAATAAAAGCAAAATTTAATTTAATTTTTAGAATTAATAAAAAACTTTATTTAAAAAAATAATTTTTGATAAATTTGGTGCTAGTTGCTGAGCAGCTCCTACTGCTTCAAAACTCCAGAACTGAATAGGAAAAGTTTTCAAAATTTTGTATAATTTATATACAAAATTTTGTACTGCAATCTGGATCATAAAACTTGGATTGATCCAGTGTTGTTGCATTTGGTAAACAAATCTGGTTTCAGCTGGTTATCAATTTGTCTGGAAAATAGACGTGCGTACGCCTATGAACATTATTGCAATGATAAATTTACTTTGTACTAATTGCCACGCCATCATGTTAACTATGCATTAAATGATTGTGTCATTGGTTATCACAATCATTTAATGGTGATGAGGGGGCATCTATAATAAGATTTAAACAACTACCGTGCCATCGTTTAATTTAAATATTTTGTGTCTTGGTTATCACAAAATGTGATGGTGGCATCTATGATGCAATTACAATATTGTTCATTTTAATGTTTGGTAACGATCTTGATTGTCATGCACATCGGTATGATAATAAAATTTGTTAATTTTGTAATGTGTACAAAATTGTTTTGTTGCATGCACCGATTTTATGTAACAAGACTGTTGTTGCATATTCTTTTGTAATATATGCTTATTTATACAGAAAATTGTCCGTTAATAAATAATTCAGTCTACGGAGAATTGTCCGTTTGTGATTATGTATATTGTGCGGTGTTTCTTGTAATTGAAGAAACAGGCCGCTACAACTTCATAAAGTGGCAATATATTCATCAAATTTTATTTACAAAAAACATTTTTAAGAAATGAAAAAAAAATAATAGTCTCTCTGTTTACTGTAAATAGTTGTTCGGTTTTTATTTTTGTTGGCGTAAACGATTACGGCATTGGACAGAAATTTACTCTGCTAGTATACTCAAACTAATCACAAATTAGATGCAGTGAAGATAATATTTTTTGCTAAATGTGTATAATTTAATTTTTGCCATATTGCCCGAGATACTATATCATAGAGAAAGTGCATATTAATATACCTAATACTAATAACTAAATCGTATGATTGAATCAGTTTAATACCATAAATCTAACTATAAACCTGTTATGATAGTTAATATCTGAAATAAGTGGTCTTACTTCATACAACATACAAACAACATCAGCTGTTCTAATTTTGCATAATAATCGTTCTTGTTATTAATCTAAATTATATAATAACAATATTTTGTCTAAAATGGGTCTTGGTGACATTTTAAAATTACAAAACCAAACCAACGCAAATATCATGTTTGCTATTGGGAAACTTCTTGAACTCAACAACGATAGTCACAAACAAATCACCGAGAGCATTGCTGACTCAAAACAACTATTGAAGGATTCGATTGCCGAAATAAAATCCGATATGAAAAAGATGGACACTAGGATTGACCATGTTGCGGCAGACCTTGGTACTACATCTGCTGTTGTTGAAGCTTTGCATCTAGAAGTTAATTTTTAAAGCAGCAGCAGTTAAATCGAGACCTGTTGATTACTGGTCTTCCAAATATTACCAACAATTTGAACGATGTATTATCTCAATTAAATAAAATCTACAATTTTGGGCTAGAAAATATAGAGTCTAAGCACAAACGTAATATATACAGACGAATTATTGCGAAAGAAAGTTTGGTCGAATACTGTGGCTCCACTTTTCATATTACATTATTTTTTGTAATCTAATCGAGGAACCCCATAACCCTGCCATCTATATATACATAGCATAAACAGCCTAAAAAAAACGTTCGTATTTTTTTCGCACCTAAACTACATACACATCACATAGTAATAAAACTTTATGAATGAAGGAAACAATAACAAAACAACACGATGATCATAGTGTCGGCTTATTAAAAACGAGCTCTCTTATTCACGGTTTAGTTGTTTTGTGTGTATGTAGTATGGATAATGAATATTTATAAAAAATAAAATATGCATGTATATCACAACACACGGGTAGTGTAGTGAAGCACGTGGAGCTTGGCCATGTGCGCTATACATGTACAGAGAAAAATAGATTTTAAATAAATTTCGTAAAATAGATACATAATTCTTTTTTCTATAATGTTGCTGCATGTAGTTTTTTGTTTCTATATATAGTTCTGTTGTATGTGGATATGTAGTTTAAATTTTTTATGAACTACTCAGACATATTTTATGGCTTCCTGAATTGAAAAAGGCCGAAATTAAAAAGGTAGACTTAAAAAATATATTTTTATATGCAAAAATGGGACCTTTTTTAAGTCATATTTATAACAAATTTTCTGACTTAACAAAGGTGTTTTACAAAAACAAATTTAATTTAAAAATGACACAGGGAAGGCATATTTTAAGTCATTTTAAAAATACATTTTATAATTCATTTTCAAAATGACTGAAAATAGCCATATTTTATTTTACATTATAAACATAAAATTTACATTTGTTTTTGATAGACATAGAAATGCATGCGTTATAAGTGGACTTTTATGCCATTTATAAATACACATTTTATGCTTTTTATAAATACACTTCTTAAATCATTTTCAAAATGGCTTATGATATTCATTAATAAAGTACGGTTTTTTTTATTTCATTTTCATTACAGATTTTAAGTCAATTTTAAAATGAAATAAAACGCTGGTTTTAAGTCCGGAAAAATACAATTTTTAAGTCAGCCTTTTTTTAATTCGGGGAGTCATATTTTATATAGTTTATATAGTTTTCACTTTTCGTCCTTCGTTTGTTTCCCATTTGATATTTTTGCGCACCATAATTTGCAGGAATATAATGTATTAAAATGTTAACTCGCACAATAACGATTATAAAGTATACGTTATATTATTTATCATAGATCATCGTTTTTTATTTTTAATACAATTTTCATTGAGAATTCTTCTTTTTCCACGTATGTACCTATATTTATTGATTGTTGATAATCAATAGAGTTAAATATGTGTGAAGACAAATGCGCTTCTATTATGTTTGTAAAAACGTGTAAAAATGAGCAATACATCATAATGCCGAGATGCTTTAGTCGGTCTCGGTAATTATATTAATATTTGCATATAAATGATAATCAAAAAATGTGTGTCAAACACATAGCGATCCTACGGCACGATACGATTCAATTCTGATCTACTGCAAGGAAGGATAAAGGTTTAGTATAGGTTTAATCGAGATTAATGATGATATTGGTCTTCAATAATTGCTTCATTAAATCAGTACCTAAGAAAAAAAATATATATTTTGGATGTATCTAGAGATTTCCTGAAATTGAATACTAAAATTAATACTTTTCTTATTAATCATAAAGAGCAACAACATATTCATATTTGAGGCTTGTAATTGACTCCAGCTTTAAATGGAATTTACATAAAGATAAATTAAAGAAATGCATTATAATATATATATATGCGATAAAAATAACGCGAAACAATTTACCCAAACCAATCCTCAGTATGATCTACATATCATCCATATATTCACATATAGTGTATTTAAACCCAATATGGAGTGGGGCACCAGAATATTTGCTAAACTGCATCTTTAACCACTTGAGTGGTTTGCCCGAGCGTGACTCGGACGCGTAGTTCGATTGTGTTTTGATTTGCCCGAGTCTTGCTCGCGCAAAGCTTGTATTGAAACAATAATTGAAAAATAAAAATTTTGTATTATTTTCTAAAGAAATGTAAAAAAAAACCTAACAATTTATGGACACACTTTCTCACAAAAAGCCGTCACTTAAGTGGTTAAGTTCTCATGATTTGTTTATAATAATTAAATAAAAAAGTATTTCTGTAAAATATTAAATATCTGCGTATTGTTCGATGAACTCTGCAGTGAAACAATAAAAAAAACTGTTAGCCTATTTTGAAATAAAACAAAATTATGGCTATTCATCGAAGAATATAAGTAAAAATTAGTAACATATACTAATTTTTAGTTATACCAGTTCTTCTATACTTAAGGTTTTATCTAAAATAATTGGTGGAATACAAAACAATCAGTTACTTTTCATCATAGAAAAATACGTATGGATAATATTTGTTTCTTGTTTTAAACTGGTTTTCGGCTAATTGTTTGATTGGTATTTGCCATTTTATGCGAAGCTGTTTGCAAAATTGCCAAGAGTTATTTGCAAATGGTAGTAAGCAAAAGTTATTTGACAACATAGTAGGGATTTAGCCGCCTTATTTCTAAGGTACACAATCAATTAAATTTCGGATTAATGAGCAAATGATTAGTTCATTGAAACCAAGCCAGATCCCAGGGCAGCTGAAAGAGGCATATTGCTACTGGATGAGGAATACTAGCATGCCCGGAGGATGAATTTATTTCCCTCCATTTACTGACCAAAACAACGATTGTTTGACTTTGTTGAGATACATTGTTAAATTGTTTCTCTCTGCCATGCCAACCAAACATTGTAGATATTCTAAGTCCGAAGGATTTTACACATTCACTTGAAAGCTAAATTTTTGTTTTATATTAATGCTGTGTGCAATCAACTACGTTGACTAAACTAAATTCAAACTAGAAGTCCCTGAAATTTAAAGACAGATATCACTAAAATAAAATATTTATTCTGTGTAGTTTATTTGTTAATGTACATGTACAGAAATTTTAAAATCATCCGGAGTACACCATAATAAAATTATGACAATTCTAATCTAATAATCAAAAAGTAATCAAAAAGTAACCACCTAAACTTAATTGCATCAGTCGCGTGCTGAACAATAGCAGAAGCTTCAATATTTGTTTAGTCAAGGCAAATGGCATAAGTTGTTCATTCTAACAACTTTTGAATTCATTAACCACCCACATATTAATTTTTTCCACATATTAATGTAGTTTCAATTTTCTGAATAATAAATCCTTTTTTGCAGTATTCTACAACCAATGAAAAGATATACACCTAAATTAACGCCTACTTTCGCAATTTATTATATCGCAGATGAGGAGTAATTAGAATAGAAACGCCAGCTAAGGGGCCAATGTTCCAGATTTTCATGCCATTCTTGTGTTATTCACTTTCACTTGGCAACAAACGAAAAAAGTTTTTGTCCGGGTTGAATTAGTTAATACCAATCTTTACGATCATTGAGTTATATAGATTTTAATTTAGTTATTATTTAATAAAATATTAATCATTCGATTATGTTGTTATTCGAAATAGTAGATAAATAGCTGAGGATGATGATTTATTAATTTATATAGTTATAATAAATGTTGAAAACAATTATGTCGCTAGCAAAAGCTTGCTGTTTTACATTCTATTTCATTGTCTTAACAACTCAGTTACTATTGACTATTTAGAAGTCTGAAACTGGGTCCATTTCAGGATATGATAAAAACGATGATCTATGGATAAATAATATATCGAAAACTTTAAATTCATTTTAAGGAAAACTGTGCGAGTTAACATTTTAATACATTTATATTGGTGTAGGAGAAACATTTCGTGGTTTTTTCGGGGTAGATCGCTTTACATTCATATGTCCCAGTAAACATTGAACGTATCAGGCAACCTTGTATGCGTTTGAAAGGTGACATTTTAACTTGCACTTTGACATACAAAACATTAAAATCGGTGAAATGAATAAAAAGTTACATTTTAAACATATAGATAAAAAATGAAAAAATTTGTTTACTTTTACAATTTTATTACGACAAAATTAAAAACGCGGCTCAGGCTTGCGAACAAATTGTGCATGGAGAAGGTGCTTTATCAAAATAAGCAGCAAATAAATCTCGCTTTCAACCTGGAAATATGGATGTGAAAGATGCCCCTCGCTCTAGTCGACCAACCAGTGGTAAATTCGATGAAATCATGCAGAAAATTGAAGAAGACCAGCATATAAGCAGCCATGCCATTGGTAAAGAACACAATATTGATCACAAAACAGGTTTAAACCATTTGAAAATGGCTGGATACAAAAAAAGCTTGACGTTTGGGTACCTCATGAATTAACAGTTAAAAATTTAATGAACCGGATTTCTATCTGCGAAACGCGAAAAGGAATCGTGCAATATGAGATGCTGCCACCTGTTGATGACATATCAGATATATCTGAAATTTTTTTTAATTTGGATGTACCTTTGCAAGAAGCTTCAATGCGGTATATTGTGGGCTACGTAGCGTTCAAAATTTTGAGTAAAATTAAATGTGCCCGTTGTGAAAACATGTTTATCAAAACTGATGAAACTTTAGAGGCTCCGACAGAATATTTGATTAGCAATAAAAATTATGACGATGAAAAAAAGAAGAATCTTAAAGCCCCAACTGATTATTATTTCAAAATTTGCAAAGAACAAATTTATTTATTTTCCCGGATGTTTTCAGAACGTGCAAATATGAAAGATTTGAAGAGGAATATTGTCCAACTTTGTATTGTTAACACCAGCAGGTGTTACAAAGATTTGTATGTCGAACAAAATCCATGCCATGAGCATAACAAGGCAGCCTTAAACTTCATGATTTTAGTTTTAATCAGAAAACACTGTACCCGGTTAGCTGAAAAACACATACAAAAAAATTAAAAACCGTACGAAATCCTAATTGGCGAATACTATTGCCTTAGACAAGCAAATTAGATTTTTCATTTGAACTAAAAAATGAAAACAAAACAAACTTCTGATAATTCCAATGTCATCGTTGTATCTGTGATTTTTCGATAAACTGCGTATACGTATACGCAAAAAACAAAATATTTTTGATTGTATGCGGCTATTTACAGAAAATGAAATCGCAGTTTAAATTTTTACGTTTACATAGGATGAAATATCTGTTTTAGGTTGTCTCAGCTATTGCAAAACAAATAATTATATACAAATAATTATATAATGAAATGTACCGCACATGGGTTGTTATTTTATTTTTAAATTTTATTAAAATTTATTTTAATTTTAATAAAACTTTATTATTGAAATTTTTATTTTATTTGTTTTATTGTTATTGAATTTGATTAAATAAATTAATTATAATTTAACTAGTAAAATTGCTGGTTTCTTTCTCTTTATCTAGTGGTATACCAAGTGAAATTTATTGTATATGGACGATTTATTGTATACGGAAACGTCCCCATACATATGTTTGATGTACATTTTCTTCTAGGGATTAAAAATTCAAATTTAATGTCAAATAATCTCACTCTCTTGAATAACCTCATCGCAATTCTTTTTGAATACCCTACCTGTTTAACCCTTTGCCTGACCACCATTAATATTAAAACTTACTAGTCGGACGTTCTGTGCATATCGTTCATAATTTTTCTCGTTATCAATTAGCATCAAATCAAAATATGCAGTTGAAATGTATGTATTAAGACTAAATACAAAATATACCAAAGCATATGTTGTTATTATTTCTGTACAAAATTTATAACTGTTTTTACAGTTAGTAAATATAGGTACATTAATTATTTTTATCAGTTAGTAATGTTCTCAGTCTCAAACAAAATTTTGTAATAAAAAATAAGGCAAAGTGTATCATCACCACATATGATGCGCAGGACAGTCAAAGGGTTAACTCATCGTATAGTTAATTGATTATAATAATGGTTGCACAACAAATTCGATATTAAACAAAAAATTATTTAACATAACAATTAAAACTAATTTCAAGTAAAACAACGTGCATACCATGTGTCATTTTTTGTGTGTATGTGTCTCGAACTAACTGCCGATATTATTTTGTTCGATTCATGGTTTTTATTTTTCGTATACATATAGCCAATACTAATAGTAATTTTCTTATCAATAAATTTTCTTATTGATCCATGGTAGGTATGAAAATAAACAATATGAATATAATTTAAAACAACCAATGAATGGAATAACGAAAATAAAAACAAATAAAAAATAATAATTTACAGTTTTCACTTATAAAATTGTTTTTCAGTTTTTTGTGTATCTGCATACGTAAAAATTGTGATGTTTTCGACTATGTTGATGGTAGTGCCATCTACTAGTAAGTAGATGTCAAATGAATATCAAAATAGCTAATGAGGTTCCTCGATGTAGTTTAAATTTTTCTCACCACACAATTGGCGCAATTATCAGTCAATTTGATAAAACCATGTCTTTATTCGCCAATAATTCGTCTGGATATATTGAGTTTGTGGTCTTAGTTTCTCCGGACTTTCACAAATTCAACCAAAAGGAGTGCGCGTAGTGGAAGAGGGAATTATGTCCATTTAATTGTGAAATTCAAAACTATCGAAGCTAAAAACTTTCTAATGGATAAAATTCGTGAGAACGGGCCGATCTTCCTTAGGCAACTTTATTCAAACTTGGGAAATAACAAAGATATTATAAACATACGGGAAAGATTGACCCCCACAAACAACACTATAATGAAGGAGCTGATTGATATAATCTATTAAAATAAATCATTTGCTTTATAAAGCAGATCATTCACATGTTAACTTATTTTAATTATTTTTATTTTTGATTTATGAATTTGAATATTTAACGATTTTTTTTCCTTTCTTTGCCTTTTTTTTAGATAAGCAATATTCTAAATCACATTTAACTTACAATGTAATTAATACTAATTTTTCGCAACATACACGATATTTAATTTTGAAGAAAAAAGGATCGTACATTTTATAATATTGTGAAATATGTCGTTTGTAAGTATAACAATAAGCATTACCTAAATTTATTTCAATTTTCGCAGGAAACTAAGAATCTGCTAACTTTGAATATCTTTTAAATAAATATAAATGATTGAGTAATAAACTTGATGCGCTAGAACTTTTTCTGTCGTCATTGAAAGAACATATAGACATCATCATTCTAACTGAAACATTTCTCTATAAATCAGATTTCATAATTTAGACCTCTATAAGTCCTGTCATAGTACTCGTGAAAATCGAGGCGGTGGCGGCATTACTATGTATGCTCATCAGGATCTAGATTTTTGCTTTTCGCAATCAGAACTTATTGCAGTAAACGAATATTTGGTACTTTATTCTAAATTATTAAATTTACATATTACAGGATTTTACAAACCACCACATACATGTCACTCATCTTTTCTCAATATGCTCGAAAATATAACGTGCAGTTTTAAAAGCCAAATAATTGTTGGAGACTTCAATCAAAATTTACTTGATAATTTGGCTACTCAGATTCTTAACTACCGATTAAGTCTGTTAACGAATAATTATTTTATTATAAACCAAATTGATTGATTGATTGATTGATTCTGAATGTACGACCAAGTTCTTACACAGGAGCTCCCGGGTGACGCCGGGCCCACCGTACACTCTTTTTTACATATAACAAAACCGAAGGATTGGATAGGCTAGTTAAGCGGGACAGAATCGGCCCGGTTACAGACACCTAGGTATAGCCGATAGTTAGTAACACAAAGACAGCACAATACTAATCTACTATGGAAGGATAAAGGTTTAATAGGTTTAATGGATAACGATGGTATTGGTCTTCAACAATTGCTTCTCTAAATCAGCAACATGAGGAAAAATTTGTATTATTTCACGTACATCTGGAAATTTCCTGAAATGTAATTACAAATTAATGCAAAATTTAATTGATTAAATCGGCCCAGTTGCAGACCCCTAAATAAAGTCGGTAGTTATTAATGCAATGACACCACTCTAATCTACACAATCAACAATTAATATTTCAAAGAAATATTTTTCTCGTCAACCTGTAGATTTCCTGAAATTTAATTCTAAATTAATATTTTCCGGCTTCTTAAATAATATAAACATTTATTAATTTAATCCTCCTGCAATTCCACAACTTACAATAAATTTCCTGAAACCATAATTATTCAAATTATATTAAAATTACTCTAAAATCCATTAGTTTTTAATCCTTGAATCGGGCAACCACGATAGCAATAAAAAAAAATTCAATGTTATTCAATGTCAGATATAAAAAGAATATTCGATTAATTACCAAGTATAATTATAGTACACAGGATATTTATATCATGCTCAATGGAACTTTACCATTCCTCAACCAATAACTGTTAAAATATGCTACGCAGAATTAAATTAACTCTAGCATGTTCAATGGAACTAAGCCAACTCTAAACAAATGATGATCAAATTCGGGGTGCAAAGCCGAATTTGACGAAATTTTCAGATTCAGCTATAGTGAATGAACCAGGCCATTTCCAACCGAAATTTTTCAGTTTAGCTTGTAGAGCTGGGCTAGGATTCTAATAAACTAGGATCAACTTGTATTGGGATTTTAACGTGTTTTTTTGATAAAGTTCTAAAATTCGATCATTTTGAATGAAACTTGGCCATATACCGACCAATTATTTTTAAATTAGGTGAATAGAATTACATGTGAATTTAAAAATGGATTTTAGAGAAGTTCTGGAGTTCGGCCGTGCTAAGCAATTTCTTAACTAATCATGTTCGGATCTGGTATGTTGAGCTGAACCGGAATTTCACCATAAATTCCGGATGAAGTACTGGGTTTTTCAACAAAATAAATCCGAAAATAATCGGCCAAGGAATTTTCTTATTCTTCCATTTACCCGTCAAGACAACCCGTTGAGAGATGACCCAGCCGACCTAAGCCTCTACAAAATTAATGCTAATTGCTAGAATTGCGATTTGCTAGAATTCCAATTCAGCCCAAAAATGATTTTATGCATCTTCCGCAGTATACTGTCTCAATCAAACAAAAACGATCATGATTTACGTGAGGTAATGACACGAACGGAAGATAGAACCACGCGGAAGGTTTTTTACATAATCGGTACATGAGCAGGTCATTGATTAGGATTTAGAACTCAAATCAATCGATATTTCTATATGTCATTTCCATGGAAAGACGAACCTGTTTCGAGAAATATTATTGAGCCATAAATACTTTTAGATAAAATAGTGCCAGCAGTACGCACTCTTAAAGCAGTCAACATTAAAAGGCCGAAGGATATCACATCAAAGATTTATTTGTCATTACAAATGGAAATAAAAAATTAAAAACCATTTTCTCTTTGCCATGCCGTAACACATATGAGGTCTCATTCCTTTAAATTAATCTATAAAAGAGTCATGATATCAAATTAATTTTTAAAATATTAAAATGATTATAAAAGGTAAAAACAATCAATCATATATAAATATACACATGCGTATATATAACTAAACATATACAAATGTATAAATAAATATGAACCAACACACACGCGCATAAACATACATACATGCATATGCACACATATCCACACATACGCATATATCAGGGTTTAAAAAAGTCGCTCGTTAAAATGTATTATTCACTCTACACCGATCGAACGGTTTCATGTCCCCATTCCATGGGACAAATCTGCTGTCAGTAAAAAATAAAAGCGAGAAAGAAATATAGATTTTACTGGTTGTGTACGAAGTAAAACATGTTGTCAGTAAAATTTTACTGAGAGAATAGTTTTGATGGCGGTAGTTTACTGCTATAATACTGCCATAAAAAAATGTAAATTGGAGTATTTTTTATGGTAGTATTTTTCACACATGTACAGAAAATGTTTGTAAAGATAAGAAATTTTTCTCACACTCATACAAAATAAGTCGTCCGCCATTTTTATACTCAAAAGTCGATTTGATTTTTTTTGTGTTGAAATTTGTTAACGTTAGAGGTTTTTTGTGGTATTAAAATTAAAATATCCGTTTTGTGTTTTACTAACACAATTGTGCTGGTAGGGCAAAAGTACCATGTCAAAAATTTAGTTTTGTATGTTTCCCGAACCAACTCACACACCCGCGAACTCCTCCCCAACTTACCCTCGTCCGAAAAAAACACTATATCTATACGCGCAATTGTGTTGGTTCCACCTCAAACCAAGAGAAACTTTCTATCAACAACGCCATTACACACTATGGTTTTCTACTCACACATCTGTGTGGGTTGGACCAAAATTGAGCCAATCCTTTCATTTTCTTGGTAGAAAAAGAGATATATAAAAAAAAATCGAATTGTACGAAAATGTACAAATTAAAAATTTTATGAAATTGGTAGGTTATGCATGCGAAAATGTAAAACCATTAAGTTTTACTATAAAATGAAATATAAAATATTTCTGTTCTTTGTCACTCTTATGAAATTAAAATTTATTTTTTTTTCGTATTATCAGTAAAAAAATTGCTGTCAGCAAATCTTTCCATGGAATTAAAGCATTATTTGTAATACTGATCAACAAGAATAATGTAAAGAAATAAATAATATTTTGTTTTACTATTCACTTATCAAGAATAATGTAGAAAGAAATTATATGTATTCTCTAATTTTATTATAAACCAAATTGATGAGAACTTTTCCACTCGTATTACCAGCAATTCTCGAACTGTGATTGACCATATTTTATCGAACTTTGAAGAACAATTTCATGTTTATTACGGTGATTGTGATTTAAGTGACCATCGGTTTTTCTTTATAAAGTTTATCCTAGCGAAGAAAACTACAAGAAAAACCATCCAGAAAACTAGAATCAACTATAACAAAATTATTACTACTGTTATGAATATGTATCAAAACCAACAGAATCCAAACTTTAATTTATTCTATCAATTCCTAACAACCTCTATAACTGATAACACCACGAACTCTTCTGTAATTATTAAATGTTCCTCATATAATAAACCTTGGTTCAACCCCTCACTGCAAGTCAAAGGTAAAACTCGAAATAAGTTCTTTATGCTCAGTAAAAAGTATCCACAAAATGTTTTCTATAAGAAAATGCATGTTTTACTTAACTAGGAATTTATAAAGTTAATACGCAAAGCAAAAAAAAATTATTACACTTCGAAATTTATTGAAAATGCTTCATATCCCAGAAAGATGTGGGGTTTAGTTAATGAAATCTTAACCAATAATAATGCCTCATCTAGGAAGTCTACTTCAACTACTGTGCTTCTGAAATATGACAATAGAGTTATTACTAATCAAAAAGAAATTGTAAACAAGTTTAATGAACATTTTATAAAGGTCGGGCTAAATTTGTCAGTGCAGAGCTCAGTTAATAATTATATTGTAACACCTATCCCAATTAGCCGATTCTTAACTAACTTTCAAAATATCACTACAGATGAGGTGACTAATTGTATTAATAACTTGAAGGGAAATTGTGCACCTGGTTATGATAAAGTTTCCGCTAATCTAGTTAAACTCTTAAATAATATCACTGCAAATTCTCTGACCGGATTAACTTTTGGATTGATCATTATAAATTTCCATCATTTCTGAAAAAATCTTATGTTATTCCTATCTTCAAAACAGGTGACCCCTCCCTACTTACAAACTATCGACCAATTTCTATACTGCCAATTTTCAGTAAAATTTTCGAGATGATAATCCATAAATTTCTCTTAGAACATTTAAACTTCAACAAAATAATTGATAACAATCAGTACGGGTTCACTAAAAAATGCAGTACAGTTTCAGCTACCCTTAATCTAGTCGAAAATATCTATGAATCCATTGAAGCTAAAAATAACATCTCTTGTCTGTTCTTGGATATCCAAAAAGCGTTCGATTGCGTTAGTCATCGTATTCTCTTAGAAAAATTATCCATTTACGGGGTCTCTGGTAAAGCAATTAAAAGGTAAAAGAAATTAATTGAAAGTTACCTTATGGACAGAGAACAAACTGTCAGACTAAATAATTTTGAATCTAGGAGCACGCGAGTTCTTTCTGGGGTTCCACAAGGATCAATTCTTGGGTCCTACATTATTTTTGGTTTATATTAATGATGTTTTCAGCTTACCACTAAAAGGCAAAATACAACTATTTGCCGATGGCGCGGCTTTACTGTAGAAATCCTCTTCATACACTGAACTGAAATCGGATATGGAACAGGACATTATAAAGCTAAATGATTATTTCTTACACAACAATTTTAGACTGAACTTTTCCAAAACCAATTCCATGATGTTCTATCTAAAACATCCATCGGCAAACATATTTGATGAAATTTCTTACAATGGTGTTAGTATAAAACGAGTTGATTCGACGCGCTACCTTGGTCTTAAAATGAGTAGTAATTTAGCTTGAACGGAACACATAACTGAAATAAAGAGCAAAATTTATCCGTTCATAGGAGTCTTAAGAAGAGTATGGGATATCTCCCACCACTGAATCTGCGTACCAGCCTATACTACGGCTATATTCATTCTAATTTAACATATTTGATTCAGATTTGGGGAGCTGCCAGTTCGGATCATATTAAAGATTTACAAATAATACAAAATAAAGTTCTTAAAATTATTAAATGTCTCCCTTTACTTACCCCGACTAAACTGCTCTACGATGAGCGTATTCTTCCAGTTACACACCTAATCGATTATGAATATTTAATCACAATTTATAAAATCAGGCAAAAACTAATGAAATTTAATCTAGATATTCCTACAAATTATTCCGTTACTGAAAGAATCACTCGAGGTTCATTAAATTATCGTCTTCCACAATATAGGTTGTCGTGTACTCAAAATAGTATATTTTATAGAGGCCTGAACTTATTTAATCGCCTGGATGATCTTAAAAAAACATTAAAATTTCAGAGTTTAAAGCTTATATCAAAAACAAGCTTTTCTTAAATTTTTTAAATAAGTATAATATTTCACATTTATAATAAAATATAATGTTATTCAAATTTTTCAGATTATTATTATTATTATTTTTGTACTCATATAATCGTATCTTCTCGCCTGACTTGCTTTGGCTAATGGTTTTGGTACATACCAGCATTAGATATTATAATATTATATCGTTTACAGTTTTTTTTTTTCTTCCATATAAGTTATTGAAAATTTGTATCAAAATAGTAAAATATTTTCCTATATAAAAGAATGTAAATTTTTTTCTTGGAATAATAAATAAAAAAAAAAAAAAAAAAAAATGCCAGCTTAAGTACCATCGTCCTCAGCCGAAAAGATTCACGAACGGATGGATCTCGCACACTCGGAAATGCCGGATTTGTTTGGAGTCGGATCCAAAGAAATAGAGAGCTATACGAAAATGATGTAGTTTCTTGTAAAAACCATTGTGCGCCGACTATATGCGCATTGCTCCATGCCAGTTTGTAGTTCTGAGTTCTGCACTCCGACAATCTTAAATTCTCTGGAGCCTATACTAAAGATAAATATGGGTATACGTGCATATAGAGCCGCACAGACCTTGATCATACCTAGCAACCCTAGCATAACATGGCGATACGATATAGTTTTATAAATATTTGTTTCATCCTATTAAGACAAATTCTTAAATTTATGATTATGATATACTATAATAGAGATAAATATGCCACTACACATATTTATCTAGGCACAGAGAATTTAATATTTGTAGTCGTCGGTTTGTGGAAAGTTGGCCAAATTTTAGTAAAAAGAGTTTTTTTTAATGAAAAATCGTCAATTCCGCTTAAATTTTGGAAAAATGATCTGGATCAGTTTTATTGCAAATTTTGTGTAGAATCCTTTTGTTCTTAATTGATTTTCTCGCAGGCGCTATACTTTTTAAAATATTAGCAAAAAACGTCAAAAAGCAAAAAGTTCCTATGAAAACTGCCATTTACGTTGGACCGATATCCACCAAATTTCATTGGGATGTCCAAACGCAAAAAAAAACTCTTAGGTGAAAAGTTTCAACTAAATCAGTCAACCCGTATGGAAAGACGAAAGAAGACAAGAGAGAATAACAAACAGACAGACAAGAACCACCTCTAAAACCACTGTTTCAGACTTTGATAGTATATAGCGAATGGTAAATCTCCAATTCAAAAATTTCGAGGTCGAAGATTTTCATGATTACTATTTTTCATGATTACTATTCATTTTACTTACCTTGTAAAAGAAACTAAAAATGTTATTATGGTCCGGATGTATCAAAAGACACTTAGGAAAGAAGAAAATTTTCTGGCTACTTAGACATGACAAAAAAGAAGGCGGCCAATTGTCTAAGATCTAAAATGACATCAATAGGTTTATCATCTCGAAAACGAGAGCAAATGTTTGATTGAAGCATTCTCTATAAATTTCGCCATAATATTTCTTCTTTGGATGAGGATTATTTTTCAGTTCAGTTTTATAAAACCATTATTCGATTTTTTTCGACTTTTCGGACCAAATATTATTTTATCCGAAAAGGCAAAAAAAATCTCAAAAAAATTAATATCACGGACGATTATGATATACTTATTAAAAACCATTTTCTTTTGCTTTTCCGTAAACTTTGCTATAGTGCAAGCAGCATCTACATAAGTGTTGCTCGCGCTGAAAGTAGTTTTTATTAATATTTCGCAGTATATGCCTCACTTAGTGAACTTATTGCACTCCGAGTAACACACCGATTGAAATTATAGTTAGGAAAAAAAGGAATGATTCTTCAATAATGTTCAATCCGTCACCAATTGAAAAATTGAGCCAAAGGCGAGTGTATGACATATAAAACCCTGCTGATAGATGTGGATTCTTCCATATTTCACAAATTAAATGGTTAGTATTTAATATTTACTCAGAAAGTAACTCGCCTTTTATAACGATTTTCGAATTTTCCAAGCTGTGTAATTTTCTTCTTCTCCACTTCGAGTTAATTGTCGAATTGTCCCCCGAGTCACCGGTTGAACCTTCGGTTCATACACCAACCAGATTATGTTCTCACAACCTCTCAGCCAACAGCGATCATATCACCATCGCTATATTGTGAAAGTAAAAAAAATGTAAACTACTTTTCTTAACAATTCAAGATCTAACTTCCTCCAACTTGCCTGAATATACAAATTTATGTTATTTTGTTCTGAGGCAATACATAATATCCATCTGGGTAACGACTAACTCCTCCCAAGATTTAATCAGTCTGAGAAAGAAAACTATCGAGGCTGCTATTATGTGTTGCACGTTATCTGATTATTCGAAGCATCTTGCAGTGTTTAATCACACAACCTTTCGTCAAATACCCGCTATAGCAGGCCAATGTTAGTGGATCTATAAAGAGTAGTTAGCATCGTTTGGTTCGCTCTTCCTGTGAATTCGGGCGATATCTTCAGACTTCAGGGAAAAAGTTTGAATTTGTACTCACTGGCTATCTTCCATGTAGCGCTTGGACCGATTAATTTTATTCAATGCAAGCGCAGTAATTTTCTGGATTGGCTATCGACTCGGAGTCGAAAAACGCCAATTGATTTTACGATATGAGATGGGATTCTTCATTATCTCCGGCTTCTTCAGAAAACAAACGCATGTCCATGCTTTCTAATTATTACTAGCTTCGTTCCTATTGAGATCCAATGGCCTCTGAGCTGAGCACGAAGTGGGCTTAAGTGACCCGTGACACTATCTAAAATCCCTGGAGGCTAGTGTGGCTACGTGAATTTTTCATAATATTTTCCAAAGTATGTTCTCCACGTTCACAACACCAAAAATGAAAAAAATGTCCGAGAATTGAAGATTTCTTCTTCAATTTTTAATTCGAAGAATTGAACAGCATTTACGACCTATACGTATAGGGAGTCGTCTACGTAATATAAAAAATCGCCCAAAATAACCATCCAACACCACGATATGGCTTTAAATAATTTTTATTATTCCCATATTCTCATGTAGTATATAGTATGAAAGGACAATTTGGAACACACAACAATTTCGACATTATCAATTTAGTTCATAATTCCATCGTTTTGGCACTGTTGGCAAATCCTTCGTTTGTCATAGAATTGATATTTGACTTATATCGTTGAAAAGGTCGTGAAGAATGTCATAAACTTAGGTCGCAGTATTATTTGTTCTCATTCCTATATATAATCATATGACAAATCGTTGGAAAGGCTAAGCAACAATTTTTTTACCATCTATTATTTTACCGTTCACAAATCTGCCATTTTGGCTCTGGTGGCAAATTATTCGGTTAATATAGAATATGTTCGTGTTATATCATTGCCACTATTGTAAAATACGCTGCAAAACTTATCAACTTAAATCATACCTAAATTGGCCTTAATTCTAAAAGCTATGTATTTAAACAGCGTGGTGGAAACAAAACTGGTCTGGTTTTTCTAAAATTTGTTTATATGTATAGATCAAGAAAATATGTATTCTAATATACAAACCCAGCACAACCTCGTGGAAATGACGATTAAAAAAAACAAATTTTACAAAATCCAAGAAGCACCATATTTTTTCTGATTCGATTCGTGTTGAATTTTTCAGTGGAAATGTTTGGTGTTCCCGCATTTTCTTAAATTTTCCAAGTTTGGTGCAAAGGTAAATAATATTCTTATAAAAATTGTATTCATTCATTTATTATTTTATTTGGCGAAAAACAAAATTGTCACAAAATCAAAATTTTACTAATTATTTACCAGTGACCAATTTTCTTAGTGAGAAATTTTTACAAATTTCCTGTGATTTTGTCGAGTTGTCAATTTGCGAACCGAAGTTCCAGGGTATCGATTTTGTCCCGTGAGTTACTCATTTAAAATGTGTGAAGCAAAAAAAAATCGAATACGTACACAGTGTATAATACACAATTATGTCCTTGTATTTGTATTTTTCTTTTGTTCGTATTTGTGTCATTTGTATGATGAACAGTACCAAAATAACGCGTTCCGGGCGAATCGGTTTAATTTTTATGGTGCTTACTTCCTTTTCTCAGCACATTACGTCTGCTCTCGAGCTGTGGAGTGTCATTATTTAACATGCCAATATATTTTATATTATCTATTATCATAAATTAATTTTAAATCTAATAATAAAATTTTATAGGTAAATTTATTTTAAATTTCATAAATTTTAGAAATTATAAAAAATCGAAAGTACATAAACAAAACGCAAAAATATGGCGTTTACAATGGTTAACCCTTTGAGTGCCAAAAAGCGCAATCGTGTTCCTCAATACACTAGCCGAAATCATGTTTGCACTGAAAGAGTTAATATGAATAAACAAAAAAAGAATGACACGTGACTTGCATATGCAGAAAAACAATCATACGCACGACACTACCACAAATACATATGCTACTACTATATCATTCCGGTTACACTCATTTCGTTTCACACATTTCGGGACAAAATTGGTATACTGATTTCCTCGTTAGGTTGTAGCTTCTTTGATATTTTTCTTCTGGCTATAGCACAAAAGCCTGCTCTTTTCGGATCTTAAAAAACAATTTGAGCTATTTTAGCACGCTTACAGTCCATAGTTTTCTCAATCTGGCATATTTGCCTTTTCGATGCGATGTCTCTATTCAAATTATTATGAACAGTATTTCAGGTACATGCCACAGACTCTTTATGCTTATTAGTTAATTGATCTTCAAGTGTAAGGCTCAGCGTGCAGAATTGTTCACTTACTGCCGGCGCTGTATCTCCCTTTAATTTTATCTTTGTGTTCAAAGAACGAGCTCTTCATTTGCGTTTCGAGTTGTACGACTTTTTAACTGTATTTGTGACCGTTTAGGTCACCAGCGGCCCTATTCTGGTAATTCTCTGGGAAAGATTTTACATAGATTTTGTCTATAAATCAGTTTTTTCTGGCCTGCTGAGAAAAAAAAGTTTGATGTAAATATTTGTAAATTGGGTATAATTTTTCCATAGCAAAATTACCAGGGTAAGTTATTCCCAATTTTATTTTGTCTTCAAAAAAATTACCACTAACTTTTTACCTGAGTATGCCAGAAAAACTTATTTAAATAGAATTTATATGTAAATTCTTTCCCCAATTCCCTATTATCCCAGAAAAACATTACATTTTTTTGTTTCAGTTCATATCTCGTAATGGAAATAATTTTCATTGATCGTAGTTTATAAAATCGTTAATTGTTAAAAGGAATTAATTGATTAAATCCGCTAGTATCTGGAAGCCCTGCTAGTTAGATTAATAGTTTTAATGTAGTTTTCAATGGACAACCTAAGTAGTAATCTGTACGTTAAGCCCCAAAACTAACTAAATCATAAACAGGTGAAATAGTATTAGGTGGGATAAACACAGTAGATCTCTAAGCAACAGATTTATAAAAAATACTTAATTTGAGAATCCAATTGTACGAGTTAAATATTTATTTAACACAAATTGAAAACATTGATTTAAATATAACAACAAATTATGAATGCCTTACAATGTATTTTTTTCCTAACTATACACCTCTAGACATTTCACATGATTCTGATTTTAGTATTTTCACCAATTATTTTTTAAGCACAAATTCTCACAATCACTTAGTATAATTTTAACATAATATGCATCAATATTTAGATTACCATTATTCTGTTATTCTGATTTATCATCGACCGCACGTAAAGCATTCTTTGTCGTTTTCTCTCTATTAGTATTAACCTGAACCACAGCCAAAAATTATTTCAGAACAAATTAATTCTCTCACGAAAATTGTAAATTCTTTAAATTTTTTATAAATCACGCCGATTATTCCTTGTTATTATAGTAAATTTATTCAAGTTGAACACTCCCCAATCGTGCACAACAAAATCCATACTCTATTTTATAGCATCAAACCCACTTTTAACATATTTCAAATCGTAGTAAAAATAAACAATAAAGGACTATTAATAGATAGAATATTTTCTAATTAAAAAGTGCGATTGCAAATAAATACATATAGACAAATTATTTTTATCAGCTTCGATCGCGACCGCAAATATGTTGCCCCGACATCATCATAAACATATACGCGGGCGAGGCGGTAACCAAACAAATACTTTAACTCGTATGACCGCAGCCATACTGCATAATGAAAGTATTGTTTGTAGATTTTTGGCAGAATAAATATACTTTTTGATTATGAAGATGATGATAGATAATTCAAAAGGAAAGTGTATAAATTTTAGAAAAGAATTTTGTTAACCCTATTCCGCCACATTTCAAAATGTTGGTGTAAATGCAGCAAATATTTTGATTTATAAGGGTTTTGCAATACTCGTTCGTTACAAATAACCCGTCCCACATGATTTTTATAATTGAATTGAATTCTCTTTGTGTTAATTAATTTCTAAAATTATATAATTTTTTTTTTAATTTAGATTAAAAACTATCAGTATATACACAGAAATATTTCTGTGGGTGTGTCACGAATTTCTAATTATTTATATTATTTTAGGTTTTGTAATTATTATTTTTTTGTTGAACTAATAAATTGTCTCAAATTGATTGAAATCTATATGATTGAATGAAAAATCGCAGATTTTCAATCACGTTATGCAAATCATTGAATTGTTATTAGAAGTTTCTAAATACTCGTAACAATAGAAAAACGTAATCTTAAAAATTTTAGGGTGGGTGTGTCTTCATGTGATATTTACAGAAATTTTCACATGATCGAAAGACAAACGTAATTTAAAGGAATTTTTTTGTTGTATCGCGGGTAATGATATAATCGAATCAAACTTCAATTTGATTATTTTTATATAAAAAACAACATAAAATTTGCAATATAACGATTCGGTACGTGAGTCTCGTGATTAATTTATCTCCTTTCCTAATCTCAATTGATATGTTTTGAAACGCCATTGACGTCAGCAACCAGTTATAACCAGCAACCAGATTTTGGACATTTCGTATCTTAAGAATTGAATATATTATTCATTTTAAAGATAAGGTTTTTGTTGTTGTTAGGTGACAATAATTTTAGGGAGATCATATCTTAATTGAAGTAATGTTATTTATGACAGGGTTCCGTGCTTGAAAAACAAAGATAAATTTAATTCGGACGCATGATATACAATACATATTAACCTAATTGAACCGATGCATCGCATTTTGACAGATTAGATGATTGAATAAGTTTTAGTTACCTAGAGAAAAATGCTTCGAACTAATTCTAACTTTTGCTTACCAGACTAACGGTAGCAACAGAAATAAAAGAGCTGCAAAAATGAACTGGTGAAATATATAGAAGCTTGCATACGATAGCCACCGGATATTAGTCTAAAAATCAATAGTGGCATGGCAGCATTAAGGAACGAACCTCTCCTTTTGAAGATCGAGTGTTCCGAGTTATAGAGAGCTTGCCGTATCATCGATGTCGCACACACTTCCAGTAATAAAGTTTTGTTTGACTTTATATTGGAGACCAATATATTCTCTAAAAAATAAAGTTAGAGAGAGAGAAATAAAGAGAGAGTTAATTAAAAATAACTCGATGTTTCTGTTAGCGTTCAATTTTCAAGAGAAGAGCAATGCCGAGCGTGATATGTGTTGATATGTAGGTTTGGTATAAGGTGCTTTCAAGCCCCAGAAGAGCACCACCATTATCCATACCCAGGTTTTTAATCATTAATATATTTGGAAACATTTTTATTTGAAAATTGTAAGCCTGGCGAGTGTCAGTCTGAGGTTAATTTTTAAAATTGCAGCCATTTATATTTTTTGTAGTAGAATGCCATATGTTATTTAACAAATAACAAGTAGAAATTTTCAGATTATTAAAAATGGTGAAATATACGATTGAACAACGCGTATTTATTGTTAAAAATTATTTACAATTTGGTCAAAGTTATGCAAAAGATGTAAAAAAAAATCGTGCAGAATATGGAATAGAAAATTATCCGTCAACTATTGTTAATTCAAAAAATATTTGGAAAATTTGAGAAAACTGTTTCGGTAAAGAATGAAAAAAGCAAAATATACCATCGTAATATTCGCACAGAAAAAAATACATATACACATCAAAAGTGTAAATAAATAAAAAAATCAAATCAAATTCAAGACAATGGCAACCTAAAAACCATATGTTCCATACATATGGTTTTTAGGTTGCCATTGCCTTGAATTTGATTTGATTTTTGTTTCTAGAATTGAGTTGATTTGTTGTTTCAGACTTCATTCGGTTTGAGAGAGTGATTTTAAAATTGTGAAATTTAAAATTTAGTGTAAAAGTAATAAATACAGCAATACACATCATAATCTAACTCATAATGAAATAGACAAAGCAGTACGAATGCTTCGAACTGAAAGAAGCTAAGCACGTTGCACGTCATTTTAATGTGTCCCGTAGATTTATCCCCGCAGATTATGGCAACGGCAATGTATGACTGGGAGTCAGTACGCGCACTATCCAGGTCGATTAAGAGTATCAACTTAAGCGCATGACCGTTATATTCAACTGCAAGTCCGCCGAGAGTAAACTTTAACTGCCCGATAATTACTGTCACGCTCGTGGACAATGAAAACATGCCAGGCCACTCACAATAAGAATCACAACAGACTGGTCAGGAAATCCATATGTTACCATGATCAGCACAAGCCCCGGATCGAGGAGGCAACACCACTTATTAAGAAACAAAAAAAACTGTACTAATCAAATGAATTAAAAAAAATCTGAATTGGGCAGAATTCGTAAATTTGTAAAATTTGAAGGCGAAAGCGTACGCCACCGATCCTACAAAAAACTCATGAAGGAGGTCATTTACAAGACATTATTTTCTAATTCTAAGCCCGAACCTTTGTACTATCATTTGAAATAAAATAAAATTTAAAAACTAACCTCAAATTGGAACAACCGTTACTATGTGTTTGGTGTATAACTTAGTTTTTTTTGATTTTCTAAGAGATGGCGTAACTTTAGTACTAAACATTCTTTTGACCTCACTTCTTTCTTTTTCTTTTCTGAATCATACCTACGGTTTTTTAAAGTATTGACAATCACATTAACATTTAGTTTGTCATTATTCGTGAATGCGTGAACGACATATTTTTTAAACCCGTTTAAACATATCAAATTCGTACCAACAAAACAGCATTTGCGGGAAGCATTACTTTTTTGCTTTAATCAAAAGAAAAAGCTGCAACAAACTTGCGAAAAGTTTAAAGGATTCAAAAGTGGTGATTTTGATGTCAGTGACAAAGAACGTTCTGGTCAACCAAAAAAATTCGAAGATGAAGAATTGGAAGCATTATTGAAAGAAAACTCAGCTCAAACAGAAAAATAACTTGCAGAACAGTTAAATGTCACTCGAGCAGCCATAAGCAAACGTTTACATGGCATGAAAAAGATTCAAAAAGAAGGAAAATGGGTACCATATGAACTAACTGAAGCGAACATTGAAAATCGTTTAATGGGTTGCAATTCTTTGCTTACTAGACACCGAAGCTGGCATTTTTTGTCTCAAATTGTGACTGCCGATGAAAAATGGGTTTACTACAATATCCCGAAACGAAAAAAATCATGGGTTCATCCAGGCGAGCCATCCACATCAGCAGCAAAATGAAACATTCATGGAAGTAAAGGTTATGTTGTGCATTTGGTGGGATCAGAAAGCAATGGTGTACTATGATCTGCTAAAACCGAACGAAATTATTACTGGTGAACGTTGCCAACAACAATTGATAGATTTGAACTATGTATTGAACGAAAACCGTCCGATTCCAGCCAACAAACAGCGTAAAGTGATTTTGCTGCAACACAATGCTCGACCACATGTCGCAAAACAAGTAAAAAATACGTTGGAAGTACTTAAATGGGGAATTCTGCCGCATGCTCCCCATTCACCAGATTGTGCCCCATCAGAATACTATTTGTTTCGATCAATGCAAAGCAATCTTCAAGACCAGCAATTCAGATAGTTGGGATGCACATCAACACCGGAATTTTTGTGACACTTTTCTTTGGCGGGTAGTAAGGATTTTCGTGTACTTAACATGGTTCTTTCCATAGAGAGCGTGTGGTTTTTGCACGCGAATGTAAACGGAATTCCGTCGGCATTGCATATTGGGATAGGACTATGAGTGTATCCGAAATGTTGAATGCGCATTTAGCGAACACACATTTCAAACTACATACCATGTTTCTTTTACGTGAATTTTTGAACGTTTTTATTTTGTCTCGAATTACTTTTGCATGACAGATACTGCTCTATAAAAATAATCATTACCGGCTTACATTCACGAATCTGCAGTTACAAATGAACACAAACACCTTCTGACAAGGTAGCGAAATTATTTCTCGTTAATCTTAAATAGACAGAACGATTTATGCATCTTGAATCGTAATATCACGTCTCCCAAAGAAGTTGTGCTCTCGTTGATACCAAATCGACGAAAACCAAAGCGAAAGCGAAAACCAAATATGAGGGCTGTCCTAAAAGTTTTTAGGAAAATGGTAATACTAGTGTTTTTCGATGCAAATCTCTATATTAGTCAAAAAGCGTAACATTTTTGGAGGTTATGTTTCTCAGATATCATCTGTCAGTTCGCATCGCAACATGGTTTTTTATGTATTTGAAAAATTGAATTCAGTGAAAAAATGGAATTATCGCGTGAAAATTTTCATGCGACGAATTTTTACGATTTTCGAAAGGAGCTAACTCAACAACAGTGCTTCGAATCACTTCATTCGACTTTTGGCGATGAAGCACCATTCTTAGCTAGTGTTTATAATTGGTACAATGAATTTAAACGCACGTTCACTCAAAAACGAGCCAGAAGAGGATCATCATGAGTCTTATCGTGAAATCGAGGCATTAGTAACACCAGCGAACACGTTGGATTCCACATTTGTTGACTGACGCACAAAAAAAGGTTCGTGTCGATTGGTGCCGTCAAATGCTTGAAAAATTCGTTGGAGGCACTTCCAAAAACGTAAACAAGATCGTGACAGGTGACGAGGCATGCATATATGCGTATGAGCCAGAAAGAAAAAGCAATCGAATTTTTGGGTCTTCCAATTCGAAGAAAAACCACCAAAGTTGTGCGAGTTGTGTTTCACGAAAACCAGTCATGTGGCTCTTGAAAATCAAAATACAGTCAATTCAGCATGACTTTTTGTTTGCCCGAGGTTTTCAACAAATTGAGAGAAAACTACCCAAATGGCGAATTATTTTGCATCACGATAATGCGAGCTCACACACATAACATAAAACAAGCTCAAACGATCGAATTGATGGGTCATCCGAATTACAGCCCGACTTGGCGCCCAATGACTTCTTCCTGTTCCCAACAATCAAAGATAAGATGCGTGGACAACGATTTTTATCGCCTGAAGAAGTGATTGAAGCGTTCAACAACCATGTTTTGGAGCTATCATCTTCGGACTGGCAAAAGTGTTTCGATAAATGGTTTGAGCGTATGTAAAAGTGTATAGATCTTAAAGGCGAATATTTTGAAAAGCAATAAAGCAATTTTTGATGAAAATTTTTAATTTTTTACTACTTTTTCTAAAAACTTTTACGGCAGTCCTCGTACAAGCTTATCGCTAGAAGGCCAACACATGGAGAATTTTTAACAGGCAACACACAATACGAAAAGGTGAATGAGGTTACATACCTGGGATCGATAATAAATGTGAACTCAGTCTCTGAATATATAACATCACGGATCGCAAACGGTTACCGAGCATTATTCGTTAACATTAACATTTTCCAGTTTTTCAATATTTCGCGCAAAACAAAATTAAATATCTATGAAGCGCTGATAAGACCAGTAGTCACTTTTAATAGCTACGAGGGCTGCCTTTTATATTTCGGGATTGGAGAACAAAAACAAATATTAATCATCGAAAATCACTTTATTGTTTCTCAAAATATTCCCCATGAAGATCTATACACTCCTGCATGCGTTTGAACCAATTGTCGACGCACTTTTTCCGCTCTGATTGAGGTATCTCCAAAACATGCATTCTGAACGCAGCAACCGCAATTCAGGTGTCGAAAAACGTTGACCTCTCAGTTTGTTTTTTACGTACGGGAATAAAAAGAAGTCATTTGGTGACAAGTCAGGACTATACGGCGGATGACTCATCAAATCGATGTTTTGAGTGCTCAAAAATGCAGTTGTTTGAGCCGATGTGTGAGAGCTCGCATTGTCGTGGTGAAGAGTGATCCGTCTTCGGCAGTTCGTTTTCCTCATTTTTTGGAAGACAACTGGCAAACAAATGGTTGTGTACCACTCAGAATTGACTGTTCTGCGTTGTTCTAGTGGTACGGTTGCGACATGTCCATTTTTTCCGAAAAAACAGGCGATCATTTGCTTGCAAGTGCTTCGTGCGCGAACAACTTTTGTTGGATTCGGCTCATCTTGAAACACCCATACAGTCGACTGCTGTTTACTTTCGGGCTCATACGCTTAAATCCACGATTCATCACCTGTCACTATGTCATAGACGTGTTTTGAAGCACCGCGATCGTATTTTTTGAGCTTTTCTTTCGACCAATCGACACGAGCCTTGAGCGATTGACAAATTGTTTGGGATCCAACGCGAACAAATTTTTTTGACATTCAAATGTTTATGCAATATTGAATGTATGCTGGTCCCACTAATGCCTAAGGTTGTCTCAATCTCACGATAGGTCACATGACGATCTTGCAATATCAGTTCGCGCACAGCATCAATGGTTTCCGGAACAACAACTGATTCTGGACGACCTTCACGAAATTCGTCTTGGAGTGAACTACGACCTCGATTGAATTCACCATACCATCGATAAACACTGGTCCTTGATGGAGCTTCATCGTCAAAAATTGAATTAAGTTCATCCATGCACTCTTGCTGCCTTAATCCACGTCGAAAGTTGTAAAAAATAATCGCACGAAAATGTTCACGATTTAATTTCATTTTTTCGCCGAGATGTTGAGTTAATGAGTACTGTAAACAACACAAATAGCGCTCGAATGTCAAAACGTTCTGAGTACGTATAATCTCAAAAATGTCAAACTTTATGATAGAGCTGTCAGTTGCCAGATTGCAACACTAGGGTTGTCCAATCCCGAAATATAAAAGGCAACCCAACATGGAACAGCCAAAAGCTTACCATTTTTGAGAGCAAATGGTGCTGCTAGGACCTATTGAGACCTATTTGGTTAAGATGGCTCGGACACGTTCTACGTTACTAAAATTGTACCATAAAACAGGTCCTAGGGTCGACACTAATGAAAACAGGACCTCGCGGGAAGCCCCCTATTCGATGGATGGGCGACGTAGAACAAGACCTTCTAATTTTTGGTTATCGCATCAGGCTCTCTCTTGTGAAGATCGAATTTTCCGGACGAAAATTGTTAAGGCTAATTCCTTCATGGGATGTAGCGCCAAAGAAGAAGAAGAAATGAGCATATTTTCAAAAATGAACATTAAATTCTTATTACACACGTATGTCTATTGAATTTCAACTACGTTCTGTTTAAGTAAATTAGCGAACTTGGCGTGATAAGTTTGTCATGTCGGCTATTTTTTGGGGTTAGAGCCTTAGGAGACAATGTATGCGCAATGTTATGTGGGATAATGGTAAGATATTTTCGAAAATCCTCAATCAGATTTAAAATCTGTTTTTCTCGTGAAATGACCTAAATTCGGAAATTCGCGAAGCTGGAATTTGTTATGTTATTTAATAATAAAAAGTTTCAAGTCAAATTGTGTCTATCATTTATTGTGCATCAGGAGTGCAGATGCCTAAACTAATAAATTATCCCTCGAGAAGTTTAAAAAAATTCGAAGAAGGTGGTAGAACCTCACAGCAAGTGTGTAATGTTGACAAAAGAGTAAAAGTTTGGGGACTGATACTAGCTGGAATAATCAGGATTAGAAAGCGGCTATTATCAATAACTCATGTTTAAAGAAAATTTAAATGCAGTATAGTTGAGAAAGATGCATACATTAATGGAAATGGGTTGGCTCCTTCAACAAATCTTCGAAAACTGGCAGATTATTGATGGTGTGCAAACGCGTTTTCTTTATTTGAGGAGAAAGAAGTAATTTTGTTACAAAAGAAAAATGACCAGAACCGAATTTCAATAATTTCTTTATTAAGATCTGCATATGAAACCCAAATGGAAAGATATAGATGGCCTACAACGAATTGAGAAAGAAATGGAACCGAAACTTATTGCGGTCATGGAAAGAGCAAAATGACAGATCATATTTAGTAGATTGATAAATAAACCTATAAACTTCATCCAATTTAAAGTTAAATTGGATATGGTAAATCACACAACATTAAAGTTCAACGTAATAACGTAGTCTGAGCATGTCGATAATGCAGACCAATAAAGCGATAGCACTGGTGTGACGTCAGTAAAGCAGACATGACTATGCTATGCTGGTAAAGTAGATGTGCGGTGTCGGTAAAGTAGGTACATGATACCACCGTAATTTGATGCCTAAAATTTACATCGATGTAGTAAATATGAATACATGGATAAGCATTTTAAGTTTGTTTAATGATAAAACGGTGCCGGTAACTCTAAAGAGTTTGAGCAGTGCAATTTCGGATTTTCTAACTATGACTATTTAATACAACATAGATTAGGGTAAGTCTGAAGTATTAGAAGAGTGTAATTTCGAATTTTTAAATTATTTAAGAGACAAAAAATAGCAGAAAAATGTTAGGTCAAAATTCAACAGTCGCTAATATGAATATTCTGCTAACTTTTTATAAATTTCCACGAAAATTAGAAATTACATTCCCATCTTACCCCCCCCCCCCCCCCCCCCCCCCCCTTCAGTACGATTTTCTTCACTAAATAATGTTAAAATTAAAAATAATACCCCAAAATCCTGAGACTTACCTCAACCATGCTAGAAAATTATGCCTAAGTTCTTACTACATCGAATAGCCACAGCTAGATAGCTACATCGATGGCAAACTGACAAAATGCGAATATAAATTCGAAAATAATAACGGCAATGGAAGTCACTGATTTTATTCCTTCCGAATATTAAAAAATAATAAAGATTTAGACGAGAATAAAAGAAGAAAGAAAAGAAAATAGTCGATAATGCAGATGTATAGACTATTTTATTTTCGGCTAACTTTACCAAGGCAGGTTTCTTCCAAATTGATCAATATTGATTTGCAAACATCTAAGCGATAGGGGTAAAATTTGAATTAGCATCACCGCAGTCCTATAATTTTTAATTTTGATTTATACAGTAGAACCAACATTTATATGAGATAATAATTTTATGTAAATTTACGTTAAGGTGGGTTTTAATGTTCAAATATTTGTATATTTGTGCTAAAAAATTTAAAATGCCAGGAATCATTTTCAATGATTCGTGTTTGGGAGGTCCTGAAGATTTGAAGATTTCAAAATAGGTTCGTTTAGAGATACGCCATTAGTACCCAGCTCTCTTATTTAAACTTTTCTCGGCTCGAACGATTTTGACAAAAAAAGGGAATGCAGTTTTCGATTGATGAGAAGCGATTGCAAAAAGTCCTGTTTCAGGAATAATTTGTTTATCGAGTGCGCCGAGGAGCGTTTATGATGAAACCTAATTTCCGAAATATTTGGTCGATCTGTGAGAATCTGGTTGTATTTTACCGAACTTTTCGGTTTGAATAGTTTTATTGACAAATGGGGGGTTTCGAGTGCCAGGAAACGATTACAAAAAATTCTGGTTCCGAAATAATTCGTTTAGAGATCAACAGTTAGGAGTAGTCTTCTTAAATTTTCGCAAGACAGGTATGGATGGAGATTAGCTTTCATACATCGACCACAGAACGTTATCATCTGATCAATAAATCGAATTCTTCTACCAACCAGTTTATTGAAACTTTAACTGTGGCAGATTTTCACTAAAATTGACACTTCTAAATATACGAAGGTGCAGCAAATTTCATATTGCCCATCCAACTCTATTGACACCTACAATACATATTCAATAATCGGTTTGGTAGAAATTTACATTATTTCACAATCAACATTTCCAATACAATTTTCAAATGTTAATTAAAAATTGTGTTTATATTTAATTGTTCAAGGTCCGCTCTCTGACTAGTTACAGCTTAAGATCTGTCTATCCATTCATATTCGTTTATCTAGAAAACTCGATTATTATAGTAAACTGATGTTGAGTAAAACTATTAGCGCCATGTATATTCGTGTAACCAAACAATACAACAATAAGAAGACAAAACAAAAAAATTACAGAAATACCACATAAGCCCTATATAATCCCGCACCACAGGGTTAAATTAATTCTTCTATTTCTTATATATGTAAATGCCTGTGTGTATGTCAGTGAACATATACTAAAATTATAACTCAAATCTCACAAAACCTCGTATAAAAAACTTTTTGTGTCCATTCAAATTCATTTTCTTGTGTTTTGTGTTGAGATGCTCTTCAAGAAATATTTCACTTTTATCGTCATCATACCCATCCATTAGATTCTTGTTCCCATTGGTCTTAAATTTTTATAAGAAGCGAACAACACACAACAAAAAATGTTAAGAACAATTTTTTGACCTGTTCACTCGAATTTGAGATTTTTTCTTTAGTTTCTGAGAAAATAATAATTAGATTTTAATCTTTTAGCTTTTCAAAAAAAAAAATTAAGTTAAATGGGTTTTATTTTTTGAAGCGACCTAAGGTTTCTTCTTCATCATTTTTTGATGCTTCTTCTTGTCTTGTTATGACGTTACAATGATTTCGTTTTTATTCAACATAGTCGATGGCTAGCTAAAATAAGGCATCTCCCCTGAGATATTGCTCGATATTGTCCATACTTACAAAGGATATTAATCATTGCTATTGAAATTGTTAACCTATCAACAATGTATACCTCTACAGACCACCGTCCCAAAAACCTTGGTATACTTAAATTGTTCAGTAAAAAATCTTTTTTTTTTGGAATATCCTTTACAGTGCAAGGGTATTAAATGTTGGTGCGATGGATAAAAGAAGGGACAATGCACTCACTATAGAGTTTCCCTTTGTATAAACATATTGAATGGAAACCAAAAAAAAAAAAACAGAAACAAAAAATTGGAAACTTCAGACTGCGTGGCGACAGAATTGTTTTTGTTTTCATCGTCGTTTATAATTTCAACTTGAACATTTTTAGTATTTCAGTTTATCGTTTTTATGGGCTCATTAAAATACTCATAGTTTCCATGTGTATGTTTTATGTCAGTTGTATGTATTTATTACTCGTATGTTATGTACATACACGTTTAATGCATTGTAATATCGTATATGGAGGTTTGTTTTTATAAGTAACGAGCTGGAAATTTATTATTATTATATACGGTGAGATTACTTTACGATATCCTCAATAAATGCGATTCAGGTGTGTCAGTATAATAGTCACTTGTAAAGGTCACAATTGTAAAGATTTGGTTTATTCCCCTAATTGTACTGATTTATTGAACATGGTAAAGTATTTAACGTGAAATGTTGCCACTTTGAAAATTCAGGTGTGATTGTGGAGTGTAAATTTTAATTTCGGTAGTACAGACGCAATCTAAAATTGGACTGCAAGATCGTCGTTTATACAGCCACAAATACCCTGGCATCTGCCTGGTCAATACGCGTATACGCCCGTCGATTGTTGAAACACTTTTTATTTCAACATACAAAACATGCCGGCGGTATAATATGCCTGGATAATTACTCTTAGAATTTGCGACCGATAAAATTATACAAATAAGTTTTCGAATCGAGTTCGTTACTCAAATTTATGACATGTTTTTTTTGGAATTGATGTGAAAGGTTACACCGTGTTCTAATCAAAAACAACTCCTAACCACGCTACCGATTTCACAATTTGAAGTGCCCTTCCATTTACCGCCAGCATTAGTGATTTCCTAATGTTAGGATACCCTTTAAGCAGAATCATGACGATTTTTGGAAGACGAAGGTTGTATTGCTATTGTATTAGCATTTTGTCCCTTGCGTTTGCGCTTTTTCATCTGACATCCAAAATTCCTTAATTGTTTCATAATAGCATTCCATCATAGATTATAAAAATCTAAATAACATCTAGGAATACTGCCAGGACGGACTTTTGATCCGACTCTTTCAATATATTGATCATTCTCAACATAGCGTTCTCTATTCCTATTTTATCTGAAGCCGAGGGCCTATTATGAAATTTTTTCGATTTCGTAAAATACATACGAAATAGTAAAAATTGATCTGCCGCGAATATTTCTAATATGAAACTTTTTTTTTGGTCGTAAAATTTAAGACCATAAGTTTGCCATTTTGTGATGTTTTACCTAAAATTCTAACCATCAACAGGTTTTTCAGGTGGACCGACTGAATTTAATTGGTTTGTAATTTCACTCCACAAATGTTGGGTAGTCTCTTTATATTGATGCACATTTAAACAATTTTTCGCTATGCCAACATTTTTTTCCATAAAAGAAATTAAAAAATCAAATTGGCAACTATTGGTAAGTGACCTACAAAAACACAATAAAATAACTAGTGAATTTTTATAAAATAATTAAGTAACTTACATTTTAAAAAACAATTGAAGTATTTTATTTTAATAAAAAAAATACATATACATACTCTATTGTTTTCGTAAATACGATATCCGTCACCACAGCGCAGTCGACGTTTGACATTTGATTTTCGTAAAATTCGATTTAGATTTTTTTTTTGTTAATAGGGCGGATTTTACGATTTTCGAATTTTATGAAAGGAAAAAAAATCATAGTACGAATTTTCGCGATGGATCGAATTTTACGAAATCGAAAAAAATTCAGAATAGGCCTCTCGAACTGTTTATCGCTGTTTATCGCCCACTACTTTACTTACTTTTGTAGGAAAGTAGTAATATGTTTATCTATCTGCCAGTAATCTATTTCTGAAGTAATTTACTTAATTCTGGAAATGATTTGAAAGTATGATTTGGGATCGGTGTAATGACTATTACCGCCCTCCTTGATTAATATAATTTTGTCAAAATTTTGGAGAATTCTCAGATATGTATTCAAGACCAATATCTATAAATAACCTTGACTTCAATGTTATCTAGGCCTAGCGCTGTATGACGTGATTGAAATCGTGGCTTCTTGGCGCTTTTTTTCACGCACAACAAACGGTCTGTTTCTATTAAATAAAACTTTGTTACCTTATGAAACCTAGTTCTTTTACTTTGATTTTTCGATTGTATAATGGTGTGGTTGTGATTGTTCCGTATATTGGTGTATTTTGAATTCTCTCGAATAGATAATACAATCGTAGGAAATTCTTATACGTCAATCTGTGTGACACCAATTATGATAATCGATACTCACTTATACAAAATCAACTTCCCAACCATCTCATACTTTTCGTTTCGTTAACGCTGATTCGCGGAATAAATTTGATTTTTTTTTTTGTATGAAAGTATGGGGTGGTTGGGCCAACTCCAACTTTGTAGAGGTAAACTGTTGAGGATGCAGAAGCAATTCCTGTATTGTACTTGCGGGAAGTTCTAGATGGCACTAATACTTATCCCACGAAGGGTCTTTGTGCTTAGATCATTGATTCATTATTCTACGTAGTCAAAATTACTAGAAAAAAGTGCTCCGATTGCCACATTTATATATAGACTTTAACTAGGAATTATAAATTGATAATAATTTAGTATATAGATAATTTGCTGAACGAATTGCTATTAGTCCCTTGTACATTCTTGCCGACTGTTATAAATAATGACGTTTACCACCCATAGCCGCAAGAAGGCATGACTCAACTTTTGCGCACTATTTCGTTCTTTTAAGAGTTCAGCACAGTAGTACAGAAACTTTGGAAGAACTTAATTGCTTATATTATGTACTATTATCTAGCTAATTCTCTTCAGTGATACGAGGGTCACCTCCTTATGTCTTATACTTCAGTTCCTCGAAATAATGATAGTGTTCTGTTATAATGAATTTCAGTATCTCCGTAGGCCTTAAACTTAAAATTGTAGTACAAACGCATGGCAAAGTGATACTAAATGCCTGTTGGCGCTCGACAGCCCAGATGGATTGACTAATTGTGGTGAAACTTCATACAAAAGCTTTTCCCACAAATTCAGCTTCCATAGGAATTTTTTCTTTTTTTGGAAATATTTTGAAAAGAATGTTATTTACGAAAAAATGATTATGAACTAAAAGAATCGAAATTAAATTTGCAACAATACCGGTCCTGATCATTTTTTCATAATTTAAGCGCAATAATGTTTTTTTACAAAAAAAACTGTTTTTAACAAAAATTTGGCCCTGTACATGCCAGACCAACTGATTGATTGAGATAAAACTTCAAACTTAAGCTTTTTCTACAATTTAGGAGATCCCAATCAATTTTAGCTAAATCGGTCCACCGGAAGCTACCACTTCCACGCGAACTTTTTCGTTGTTTGCAAATATTTTGAAAATAATATCATTACCCAGCTGGACTGACAGATCGTGATAGAACTTCAGACTTATGCTTAATAAATTGGGAGATCCCAGTGATTTTGGGCCGAGATCGGTCCATGGGAAGTGGCAGCATCCATAGGAGGTTTTCGGTGTTTTGCGAATATTTTGAAAAGTATATAGCATTTACGAAAAGCGATCAAATAAAAAGAATGTAAATTAAATTACAAAACAATTAGTTCAGACCATATTATAAATTTTACCGGAAATTTGCATTTTTTGCAACGAAGATTAATTTTTAACAACGGTTGACCTTGTGGGTTTTCTGCAATTTAAGTAGGAATACTCATTTTTGATTATACAGGACAATCTTTATCACAAATCCGGTAGGTTCAATTTTTCGTTTTAGAAATTAAGTGTGATGTATTTGAGATCTATGTACATTCATCGTAAAAGAATGTCAGGTGTTGGTCACACTAATTACACCAATTTATCAATAGAAAATTGAATGACCTTACTAATTTTAGGCGACATCGATAAGATGATTGGCCCAATTTTAATAGGCCTCAAAGACACAGTTTACACAACAACTATTCCTATTACGCAATGTTACATATCATAACTCTCGAACAATCTCTTTAGCTAACCGGCCACTCCATAACATTGCTGATAAATTTTCTGGTTCCAGAAAAATTCAGAACAAAAAAACAATTCCGAAAAACGACAATTCAGAGAAAACCAAATCAGAGAAATTATCAATTCTGAGAACACTTCCGAGAAAACGACATTTCCAAGAAAAAGGTAATTCCGAAACAAAATAAATTCAAACAATAGCCCAATTCAGAGAAAACACAATTAATAGAAAACACAATTTCAACGAATTTTTTTATCTCCGAATTGTAGTTTATTTTTTTATTTCTTTAAATAGATTTACTAATAACTTTTCGCTTCATTAGGCCGCGGTTACATTTGATGCGACTCCGCACGAATATTAATTCTCACCAATTCGTAAAAAATTCAGTCGTACAAATTCATAAGTTAAAGTGTTTACATTATTTGCGAAATTGTAGTACAAAAACAAACGTATTGCTGTCAATTAGTAAAAAATTAATTTTTCATCACAATCCATTTTGTATTGGATTCGTACGCACAACTGATAAAAAACAAAATATTTTGTTTGAATTTAAATACCGTAAGAATTGTTAAGAATTCGTACGAAATAAGCATCAGTAGTGTAACCGTACATATAAACCTTTATAATGTTGGCGTGAAGTATTTCCTAAAATTGTTTAAATATTTTTAGAATTTTTTTTAGGAAAAAATTCACGTTTCTAGCCAGAGTTGTGAAAAATTTCCTAATCCTAAATAGTTGAGAATGTATTAGTGTAAAATATACAAAATCCATATTAAACAGAAATATTAATTTTTTAATCCAGATTTTATGTTCTTTTTATTAAGTAGGACGGTTAAAATAGAAAGGCATGAATTTGTGTTGTTCAGGCAAGCTCAACAGGTGTATGTATAACTTACTTAAGGTAATGTAAATAGTAGATTGATGATCCTGTACAGTAAAAACTTGGTTTTGTATTTCCTGACTTCCGCTGTGCAAATAAGTTAAATTTGTAAGATCAGCAAAATTATTACTATGTAAAATAACTATATAGTTTGTTAAATGCGATTTGTAGAGCTAGCTCAGCAACTAAATATTTGTTGCTGTAATTTAAGTGTAATTTTTGTTTTTGTGTCGGTTATATACGAAGAAAATTGATAAAATAAATTAGAACAAATTAAAAACCCAACCTGCTTGTTCTGTTCTATAATTGAAATTATAAAGTTTATTTAAATGAAAGGTAGTCAGAACCCTACCAGAGGTAAGCGCACTACTGTAAAAACAAAAAATCTAATTCCAAACTGTGGTTGTAATTATTCATATTATAGTCTAGACAGTTGGATTCGAATATTCATTGTCCTTCGAGCCATATCTCAGCTTGAACGAGATCAGCATAGCAGTTTCTCTCATCATGACTCTCGAAACAGTGAAATTCGTAAAACAACAAGATGTCATCTCTGACAAGATATCCACCATGAGGCGGAACTATGGAAAAGCCGGCGATCATCGCAGAAGTCAGAATTATCTACAAGAACCTATTGCAAAATTGAAGGAGCTATATGCAAAATTCATCTCAGCCGACGTGAAAAACATCGCGATGTCGCCGCTGAGTGATAAACATTCTATCTGCTGGCTGAATTACAACAGCGATGTAAGTCGCTCTCAGATCAATTACAATCGTCATCATTTAGTGCCAACAAGCTAGACAACAACAGTAGTTATCAAAGCAGGCCCCGGCCAACTCGAATTGAATTGATCGATCAGCTTGATAACCCGTTCAAAAGCAAGACGTACTCATGCGTCAATTATACCAACATATACATCAAAATGAGTACAAACTGGATAAAGAAGTTTGTCCACCCGAATACTTATAGATAAACGTCAACATACTGCAAAAAAGTATGAACGATATCGACCAATTGCATACGACGATTTTCGACGTTAGAAACAGATGAGAAAGATCAAAGAATTGACCACTTGCTCAAGGATTACTACGATACCTTTTAGTGGACACAATATTGGATGACACAATATTGCGACTGGGGTTAAAATTCAAGTTTGGCCCCGCAAGATGCGCAGTAAAAATCTACCGAAGGTGGACATACAAACATACATTCACCGAAGGTTATATATACCTAGAGCTCGATCAACTATTTATTCACGGAGCTCATTCATCAAGAAAATCTCGGATACGGTCAAAAGAACTTAAACTCATACGGCCAGAAAAGCGCGGCTCAATTCATCAGCCATCTCTTAAACGTAGGAGAAAAATATGAGAAAGCACGATATTTGCTACACGCCCGGTATAACAATTCTCGACTAGTTGCGAACAAATATTTCTACTCGCGTTTATCTCCACCAACGTATCAAGCGGAAATGATGACATTCCATCGGATGGTTCCACCAATACTCATTACCACTAAATTAAAAATGCAATAAGCTTTTAATTGGCTGATGATTGGCTTCACAAGGAAATCATCTGTTGAATTACATGAGTGCGCTGATGCTTTGGAGTCAGCATATGCCGCAGCAATTTATTGCCGACATTCTGATGAGCGAGGCTACATCACCACCACCATGATTTATTAATCTCAAAAACACGTGTCACACCTAGCGGACATTAGATCTTACTGTTGGTCGGATTCGACAATCAAATTGGCTTGATAACCTTGGCCAATAACAATTTGTGCTGGAATGATCCAGACTTCTTGCAACTCGAAATGACGTACGACAGTTTCGATGCAGCCAACGCTGAAAGAAGCAGTGGAGGAGAATTATCACCACAAGAATTAAAAGATAACACGATATTTACACTAAATGATAACACGTGTAATAAATTATCCGAAAGACAGTCAAGCTTTCATTGCATAAGGACAGCTACCAGACAGCTAAGTCATCCAACATCAAGACAAGATTTTAATCGCGAAATCGATTGTTTAAGAGAGTCAAACACCTTGAACCAGAAAAGCCGACTGTTGCCTCTGAACCCAGTGATTGATGTACACGGCCTGTTGCGCATGAATTTTCGACTACAAAATTCAGACCTACCAGTTGCCGCACAAGGTCCTGTAATATTAAGCAGGAATAACATAGTTAACTTACGGATCATAGGGGATAATCACCGCAAAACGTTGTATGGGGGTACCCAATAGACTTTAGCATATCTAATTAACACATATTGGATTATAAATGGGTAAAGCACTGTACACAAGTTAATTCAGAAATGCATCAAATGCCTCCGTCACAAACAATACAACGACTTAGTTCTGTTGAAAACGAACAATTGCCTGCCACACACTGGAAGTTAGTACTTGGTCCACACCTACACCGGAGAGGATGGATTGTTTCTAGTAGCAACCATAAAATGTACCGGCGCAGTGTACAATATTTTCATTGTGAAATTGTACAAACTATCCATTGAGCATGAATCTGTAACAACATTGCCAGCAATGCAGCTCGCAGTCTGGTCCAATCGAGACCACCTGCCCTGCTCGCAGAGGACAACCGCACAGGAGACCAATTACCATAACACAAAGCTGGCCAGGGAGTATGTTAAGGCAAGCTCAACAGGTTATACATATACTTACTAAAGTAACAATTAGTATACTAGTAGGTCAATAATTCGAATCAATCAGTTTGACCAATAATCAGGCAACGTCCGTACGTTACCGAAACGCAAGGTCTGCTGAAAACTTCGCTGCCGTGTGTGATAATTACGGGAAATTCTTAGGCAGCCTATTTCCCGCTTTTAGAAAATTAACAATGATTACTTCAAATAGTTATAGTCGAAAGACAATCAATTTATTAAAACTTAACAAAAACCTTACCACAACATTATCAACATCATGATCAGAGACAACATCGTTTGCGACAGGAAATATTGCAATTTCAAGATTATACATCATTTGAAGACAGAGCCTCCGGTATATGCAAAAATCGTTATCATGTCCATCAAAAAATCTTACATCCATCCAAATTCACACCAAGTCAGCTAGCAGAAGAGTAAAAATTATTCGGCAACAAGCGTCTATAGCCTATGGCCTATACGGCAACACGTGCCTATAATTAGAAATAATTTCTCTGTTTTCGTTCATGTTCAAATTATTGACATCAATCATTGAAGCACTCAGTCATAAATCATATAAGTTCTACTGATTTTCGAGCACTAGACAACCTGCGTGAACACTTTGCATTCTTAACCAGAGAAAATGTTAATCGATTTTAAGTATTCCAAACTACACACTTTTTATGCGAAATATCACAAATTATCAATATACTCCAATCAACCAAACGCAATGCGAGGTAGCGATCGTACAACGCAATAATGGACTAGATACCGTATGCAGCACTAGGATAATGAAATCCAGTAATCACTGGATCAAATTTTACACTACCAACCAATCAATATAATATGTGGTAACCAACGAAACCACAGGCGATGTTATCTTATGAAATTGGAACACTATCAATGGATGATGGATGAGCGAGCCTTAGTTTCAGTCACAATGGGCATGTTTGACTAGTAGAAAAAACAAAGATTCTTGAGTGAGAGAGGCGAAAAGTAAAAAAGAAGAGTTTAGGCTCTATAATATGTAGTTGGTTTTATAAAATTGAATATTTTTTATTAATTTCTTAAATTTGTTTAAATACATATATACATACATAATTTTATTCAAATTATTTTTCAAGTGAATTACAGAAAATACAAATATTATTATAATATGGCAGAAACTCTTGGCAATCCAAATGTATTCTTCTCTTGCAATATTGACAAATGTTGTTCTTTTCTCCCAACTTCCCGTAACAGTAGAAACAATTTTCCTCCATACTTTCGGAATTTTCCGCTAATATACCCTGGATTTCTTTGCGGAAAGCTTGAAGCGCCAATTCATTTTGTTTTACATTTCTCGAATGTATATTTTCAATGGTTCTTCCGTTAATAATAAAAGCTACGCTGTAAATTATGTACACTCCACAATTGTACCCGTCTATTTGTTGCGGTAAATCCTTTCCCGGAACGATTTCGAAGTTTCGCGGAGTATCATTCAAATATTTTACTACTTCATTTGCGAAATTACGCACTTTTTCGCCCATTCTATAAAGCACTTGGGTTGGATTCAGAGGGTCATATGTGATAATTGCGTTCGATTCAAAGTTGATTATAGCAACTGTCCAATGATTACTACTGCAGTATGGAATTACAACAAATTTTTTTTTTAAGCATAGATCCAACTCAGGTTGTACATTTTTATCTAATGCTTTGTACATTTTATTTTCGTCAAATATTTTTAATGATACGTAATGGTCTAAGCAAACACAATTTCGATCTTTTATCATAATCGATATAGCGTTACAGACAATATCGCAAGTCAAAAAATTTTTATCACTTAATGATTCAAAGCATGTGTTATATACACAGCTTTCCCATAGATCATTATACGAAAATTTAAAAATAACAAGGTTATATCGAAGTTGGCCTATAATTTTATAGTACTCCTCAGGCATTTTATTAAGTTTAAGCGATTTCGGAATAAATCGTTGAAGCGCTCTCTTACTAGCATATTTTGCCACTCGTACCTTTGATTTTTTACGCCAATTTTCCTCATTTTTATCATCATCAGGATTTTTCTCATCATCCCTCATTGTGATTGGGGTCGTAAACGGTGTAGATTCAACATATAATTTTTTTGTTTTTTGTTTGCTTGTCTTCTTGTCTTCAGTGTTGATAGACGATGAACATTTTACTGTTTTAAGTAGCAAGGCAGTCTTCTCTTCCAGTGAATCGACGAAACGTCCTAACTTCATGTGCAGTTCATTTATTAAATTGTGTTTTAATACATTAAACCAATTTTCTATTGTGCCGTTGGATATACGCTGCTCCACTCCAAACTTACTTAAAAATATTGTTGCCCACAATGGTATATATTTCATATATCGTTTAGTAAAAAAATCAATAAATTGTTGGCAATATAGTTGATTTGGTTTCCCTGTATCATTACAATGCTCTAATTTAGTTAAAGCTTCTTTAAACTTCAACATATATCTTAAATAAAAAGGAGATTCTCCCTGATCGAAAAATAATTCAAAACTGGTTTCAGGATTCAAAACGACCTCAGTTTCATTTACCTTATTATTTTTTTCACTCAAATTTAATGAAGTTATTAATATTGCCAATTTATTTTGGGCATCGTTAAATATATTATGCTCATTTTTAGAACAACTCAAAATACAAAAAATTTCAAATAAACAGTCCAAGTCCTCAATTGTTTTACTGTCTATAAGTAAAAACACAAAAATCATAATATGTTCTCGTACTGATTTGGAACAATTTGGAATTTTTTGTTTTATTTGTCTAATGACAATTGCAGCGAAATGCGAACAGCAAACAAACACGCCAACTTTTTGTTTTTTATCAGCATTATCAGTTAGGACTTCAAATGCAAATTGTAAGTATTGTTTTATATTCATTTGATTGCATTTCGATAGAATGGCATTTATAAAGACCCACGACCAATCGGTGACGAATATTTGTGGTATTTGAATTTTTGGTTTTCTTATGTTAATTTCGTTAGCAAAATATTCAAAAAACACGTTAATCGATGTCTGATCATGACGAGCACTTATCAGTTCTGCAACTGGAAGGGTAATCCCATTAACCTTAATCACGCAGGCGTAGTAATATATGCGATTATAATCATGATTTCTACAACATTTTGGGTTTCGTATTAAACCTCCCGTAGCATCTACATGAATAATTTTAACTTGTTTGAGTAATTCTAACGTCTCTTGTCTTAAAAGAATTACATAGAGTGGATTAGATGCCAAATAAATATAGGATTCTTCTTTTTTTTTATCATTAAGTCTGTAAAGAAGATCCATAACTTCACAACCTTGGACTAAGTCTCCCATTAATTTTCGCTCGGATCTTGCTTTTCGAAGATTTGTTGCTGACACAATACCCTGAGTATTTCCACTCTTTAATAAATTTATATCCACTTCTTTGAACTGCTTTAGACTAAATAAATAGGCATGCGAATGCTCAAGTTCATTTTGGGCCAGTTTTCGACGTTTACCTCTTAACTGGATAAATTTCTTGCATTTACCATGGTCGCTGAGGTCATCTCCTTTTGTAAACATATTTAATGTTTTAAATCCATTAATAACAAATTTAAATTTTTGTTCGTGATTTGAGTACAAACATTTTGCATACTGCGTTACAATTTGTCTTTTCTTGTTAAAATTGACTGTATTAAATTGTAGCACACAAGGATGTTTTGCTGCGTTTAAACTCTCTCGGATAGCGTCCCTGAGGTCTTCATAGTTCCAAGGTTTTGCCAATTCTATTGAAATAGACATGAGCCCACGCGAAAACCAGTTTTCGGCATCTGATTTTTGGAAAACTATTTCCATCGAACTAATATTTATATTATTTGTAGACTGCATCTTATTGTCAAACGAGGATACTTCAGTTGCATCTTCTGCTGGGATAGATTGCACTTCAATTTCAGTCGAGATGGTAGAGTTTTTATAGCTATCGTCGTAATCATCATTTTTTACACATTCTCTCTCAACGGGACATTCGATTTCTTCTGCATTTTGTGAAGATTTTACAATTTTTCGCCACATGTAGTAAAGTCTAAAGCGATTTGTCTTAGAATTCTCTAAATTTAACTCATTACAAAAGTTTGCCCATATTTTGGTGTCACTTCTTGCTAAGTGTATTTTAGAAATATTATTTCCATAATTTTCAAAAATTAACTGATTAAATTTAGATTGATGTTTCTTTAAATTATTTACTTTTCTTATGTAAAGCGTTTTCTTTTTCTTACTAGACGCGGCCATAAAACTATCCATATCGTTTTAAAAGTTGAAACCTAAGTATATTAAAAAAAATCAAAATAAACCATGATAATACGCGTAATTTGTGTGGGACACGACAGAAATCCCATTTTGGAATCCCACGGTTTTATTGTTTTGTGGAGTAGTATGTATTTGATTGTACAATTTGGTCCGTCCAAAGGTTAAATTTGTACATATTGTATTTTGGGAGATAATGCGAGATTTATAACGTTATTATCACTCCAGCAATCCTATAGATCCATTTAACCATTAAAGCATATGTGTTACTTTAGATTATTTGTGCCAAACCGTACAGGGTCAAAAACAATTTATTTTTCCACCACTGTTATAACAACAGCACCAATGCTATATACATATATGACATGGATTATATCAAATTTTTCCATATACTATACATACATGTACATCCGTTAAATACTGATGACATTTTTATATTAATAAGAACAATCAGCAATCAAAAAATTACAGGTTAAAAGAAATTGAGATACCAAAGTTCAATGGGAACTTATTGTCAATCAAGGGACTGTTATAGTCAATCAAGATGTTGATAATGCAATGGCAAGCACCACAATCTACTTCATACAAAGCAGCCTACAACTACAACTTCAAGAATCATTTCAACCAACAGTGCGGTTAAAACGCATGAGACTATCTTTTGTCAAAACCACAAGGTTTGATGGAAGGGAAGAGCTTTTAAGATTGCTGATCGACACCGGCTCACAAACATCATTCATAACAACAGAAGCCAAACAACGTTTAAATCTAGTAGGTCGTAAAATGAAGAACCAATAGTATTGTAAATATCAACCTACAAAGAAGATATTCGTCAACATTTTCAATAGGAATTGAAGCTCTAGTACCCGCCAAAATAAGCAAAAATCTGCCAGAAACACCGTTTTTGTTTGAAAAATGGAAACATTTAAATGAGCTGCTGTTGGCCGGTCCGAACTACAACATTCCCACACCGTTTGATATACTACTGGGTGCAGATTATTACAAGCAGATCATGAAGCCACAGTGCATCAAAGGAAATAAAAACGAATCAGCAGCACAGCTCACTTAATTCAGATGGGTAATTTTAGGAAGAATATCTACACCCAACAAGACAACAGAGCTAAAATACAACTCCACGTCTCTCGACTGAGATAGATGAACGCAACTAAAAAAATTTTGGGAATCAGACGAAATATATCGGCCACGCTTATTCAGAAAGTTTGAGAAGGAGTGTGAGGAATTCTTTCGTGACACGCACAGGTGACTGAAAGATGGGCGCTATGAACTACGTATCCCATTCCAGAAGGATCCAACGATGCATTTGGGAGATTCTAAACGCATGGCAATAGCAAGGTTCCTTCAAGTCGAAAGAAGGTTGTCAAGAGAACCAAATCTCTGAAAAAGTTATACAGACTTTATGCGTGAATATGAACAACTTAGTCAAATGTAGATACTAAAAGATGAGAAAGATTCAACTGTAGCATATTATCTCCCACACACGCAGTGATGAAATCAGACAGCACGATTACAAAACTTACGAGTCGTGTTCAATGGGTCGGCAAAAACAACATCCGGGGCATCATTGAATGACTTATTGCTAAATGGTCCATCGCTACAACAGGATATAATATCAGTTCCAATGTGATGGGGAAAACATAAATTCGTTATCAAAGCTAATATAGAGAAAATGTTCCGCCAGTCATAATCAATGAAGAAGAGAATTACTAAAAGAAGAAATCAAAACGTTTAAACTTAAAACAGTAACATATGGGACCACGTCAGCAACATATTTAGCCACTAAAGTCTTATGTCAACTAGCGCATGATGAAATAAAAAACTACCCAATCGCGTCAACAATAACGTAAAGAGATTTCTATGTTGATGATCTGCTTTCAGGAGCGGATACATTAGAAGAAGCATTAGAAGGCCAATCACAACTCATACAACTGCTAAAGGCACGAGGTTTTAATCTAAGAAAATCGGTAAGTAACAAAAAATGATTGACAAGACACCTACCTACAAGCGCTCGCAAAGATGGGCTATGCTCCATAAACAACAATGAAACAATTAAGACGCTCTAAATAACGGGACCCATTTTTTGACAATTTTGGATTTAAGATTTCATTGTCCGAAAATATAAAAGAACCAACAAAAAGGAGCATATTGACAGAACTATTCGATCCATTAGAATAGTTTGCACCCATCATCATCCAAGCTAAATTGTTAATGCAGAAACTATAGATAGGGTGTTGGATGAGTTGAAACTATAAGTATTGAACTACAAAGACAATGGAGTCAATTCAAAGAAGGTTTGAATGAAAATGAAAATATTACCATAAGCAAATGGATAGAACACGGGCAACAATGAGAAAATGAACTAAATGGATTCAGCGATGCATCAGAGAAGGCAGTTGCGGCAATACTACAAGACAACAAACTCCCAAGGCACTCCGGCCGTTTATCTAATAGCAGCAAAAACCAAAGTTGCTGATATAAAAAAACAGAATATCGTTACCAAGGTTGGATTATGCGGTGCCGTACTATTGGCAGTTATTAAAAACAGTTCAAGATGCCATGGATTTGGAAGCGCTACTACCTAAAATATGGTGTAAGAATTACTTAAACAGTCTACGTACAAATGGAAAGAACCAAAAGCAAACTACAGGATTGGTCAGCTAGTTCTAATAAAAGATAAACAACTTCAACAACCATCTTCTAGAGACCGATTACAAAGATAAGTCTCCTTCCAACTGAGGATAATCAAGATCCAACAAACTGTATCAGCACCAACGACTTTAGCATATGCCAGTTAATCCAGGCTATGCATCAGAGTCAAGGATGTTTTATGTGAACTGCTTCTGCTACGACAAGAAAGAGTGAATAAAAAATGCGAGGTGGTCGAAAGGAAGACGAACAACATGCCCAATACATGGATTCAACTAAGAGATTCCAGATGGCTTTCTTCAGTACCAGCTGAATGTACAATCAGTATCGCTTGTCAACAAGAGCCATTTTCTACAAAGATATCAAGAAGTGGAATACTAAGCTTAGGCTCTGGTTGTACACTGAAGGGAAGAACCATAAGCATACTAGCGAAACAATCGTACTATCACAAAGTATACTCCTCAATATTACCAACATTTAATCTCTCAACAGAAATGACCTAGAAACTACAAGATTACTCTTATCTCTTTTAAGACTTGTCAAAGATACAAAGAATCGAAGAACTACAGCAAAGAATAAAAGCAGTAACGATGAACGCGCAGGAGAAAGCTTATCTCATCACCACGTGTACCACAATGCACTCACGAAAGGCTCCTTGCGCTCGTACTCATAGGCATATTCTTTGTGGCAATCAAAAGGAGAATTGATGTTAACAAAAATAAACCAGAGTCACTCCTCTAGATGCACGATGATCGTCTCATTTTGGGCGGAGGGAAAGTTATAACAACAACACCAATGCTATAAAATTATGATATGGAATATATCAATTTTTATATTGACTAGGGCATTTACATTTATTTTTGCATAGTCAATAGTTTTATAAATGATTTTTTGTATATAAACCAAATGAATTATGGAATAAAAGGTTAGTTCTTAACACAACAGTCAACGTGTTGCTATTCAGCCCTGGCCAACAGCAAGCGAGAAACATTTTAAGTAATTGCCAACTATCAAATTTGTGATTTGACCAAAATACGTTCAAACATCCACAATTGGTCATGATTTTTCCTAGAATGCCTATATCTGCCTATTTACAACATCAATATGTACAACATCTATTGAAGTAGATCAACTATGTAAGAAAATTTCGTAGAATTCTGGTCACAATGTTTAGACTAGATGTATATAAGCTGCTAAGACTAGGATTCACTGGCGGTAGACTCCATATCAGCCAGAATTGCATATACAAGACCGTTTCTTCAACCCTAATTTCAAATAATCATTTTTGAAAAATTGTATATGACTGATTTCAGAAAATCTCACCTTTTGGAGGGAGTAGGCATAATCATAAAATTTATTCAGAATGTTTATTTTAACTAGTTTAAGTGATTTCATTTATAAAAGGTGGGATTTCCAAAAATCACCCATATAAAATTTATCAGAAATGATCTTTTGAAATTAGGGTTGAAGAAAGGGTTTTATATATGCGATTCTGGCTTATATGGAGTCTGCCGCCGGTGAACCCTGGTCTTAGCAGCTTATATACATTTAACCTAAACCTTGTAACTAGAAAACTACAAAGGTTTCTTACATAATTGATCTACTTCAATAGATGTTGACAATATAAGAAAAATCATGACCAATTGTGGAGGAGAACTAAATTGTTTTTGACATGCACAATTTGGCACAAATCTAAAGTAAAACATATGCTTTAATGATTAAATGGATCTATGGGATTTCTGGTGCGATAATCACGTCAGAAATGCCACAGTAGCCATGTTTTTTTATAAGTGCCCGATAGATATATCCGGGGCACCCAAGTTTCTATGTCAAAACTTATATTTAGCGCGCCATTTTTGCATATAATTAATTTTAACTCAAAAGTAATATTTTTCATTCAACTTTTTAATTAAAAATCAACATAAAATTATTTTTCTCTTCCTATTTATCGGGAGCCGCTATCGGAAGCGCTATCCATTTCAATGGGAAATTTGAAAATGTCTTTATTTTGTAAAGCCCTGAAACCATTAGAAACTTAATCTTACAATAAAAATTAAAAACGCAGCAAGAGGAATTCTGTTTATAATGTAATGTCAAAATAAATGTAAATTGGTATATTTCAGGTCATTAAATTTTTATTTTATGGAAGAATTTTTTTTTATTTTTTTTTAGTACAGTGACTTTCTCTCTCTCTGGCACTATATCCCATCAAGGGATTTGGCCGCCTCAAATGAGGTTTCATAATCATATTTTCATTTCGGATAATGAGTGATTAATTCATTGATCCTAAACCAGCCGTGAAATTTTCCTTGTCACCACCGGGAATCAAACCCGAGACCTCCGGTCGCTGGAGCAAGCATGCGCTCACCACTTTGCCACTGGGGCGGCTACTAGTGAGTAATACCTGCAGTTTTAGTAGAAATTTCTCATTCTGCGTCGGATAGTGCTCGAATAATAAAACACGGCTATTATTCGAGCACTATCCTGCGCCGAATGGGAAATTTCTATTGAAACCGCTGCTATTATTCACTGGTGTCGCTGTACTAAAAAATTTAAAAACAAATTATTTCATAAAACAAAAACTTAATGACCTGAAATATACCAATTTACATTTATTTTGACATTACATTATAAACAGAATTCCTCTTGTTGCGTTTTTAATTTTTATTGTAAGATTAAGTTTCTAATGGTTTCAGGGCTTTACAAAATAAAGACATTTTCAAATTTCCCATTGAAATGGATAGCGCTTTCGATAGCGGCTTCCGATAAATAGGAAGAGAAAAATAATTATGTGTTGATTTTTAACTAAAAAGTTGAATGAAAAATATTACTTTTGAGTTAAAATTAATTATATGCAAAAATGGCGCGCTAAATATAAGTTTTGACATAAAAAATTGGGTGCCTCGGACATCTATCAAGCGCTAATAAAAAAACACGGCTATTATCTCCCAAAATATATCATGTACAAATTTTACCGTTAGACGTACCAAATTGCACAATCAAATACTACTCGACAAAACAAGAAAACCGTGGGATTTCCATAATGGAATTTCTGTCGTACTCACACGCGTAATTTGTTGTCACCAACCAAGGAAACAGGTTTTTACCTGTTTTAGCTACAGTAATCCACTTTACGCTCACTATTTTATATAAATTCTCACTTTAGTACTCTATAATATTTCACACACACAAATAATAACAAAACAAAAAACCGTTACAACTACAATTCAGTAAACACTGTTATTGTTTTAACCACACAACGTAACTTTTTTTGAACTATTATTTATACAAAATAGCTAGGTAGCTTAAAATTGAAATTACAAACAATTTTGTAATTCTGTTATTAATAGTATATTCACAGTTGTATACAATATTACTCAAAAATAATAAAAAAAACCTAAATTATATTCATATTTTATGTTATATGATAAAATATCCTTAATCTTATCTACCAGAAAGGCTACTTTTAGAAAATTGTGTATGATTTTCCAGTTAGTCTGACTGAGACCTACTCAAAACAATTTTCCGCTAATATGCGCGGTGTTTAGAAATATTGGAAAACTCGGAAAAACGATCGTTTTTAATGTATCGTATTTATATGTGACCAAATATCCTTAATCCTAACTACCAGAAAGCCTACTTTTAGAAAATTGTGTATGATTTTCCAGTTAGTCTGACTGAGACCTACTCAAAACAATTTTCCGCTAATATGCGCGGTGTTTAGAAATATTGGAAAACTCGGAAAAACGATCGTTTTTAATGTATCGTATTTATATGTGACCAAATATCCTTAATCCTAACTACCAGAAAGCCTACTTTTAGAAAATTGTGTATGATTTTCCAGTTAGTCTGACTGAGACCTACTCAAAACAATTTTCCGCTAATATGCGCGGTGTTTAGAAATATTGGAAAACTCGGAAAAACGATCGTTTTTAATGTATCGTATTTATATGTGACCAAATATCCTTAATCCTAACTACCAGAAAGCCTACTTTTAGAAAATTGTGTATGATTTTCCAGTTAGTCAGACTGAGACCTACTCAAAACAATTTTCCGCTAATATGCGCGGTGTTTAGAAATATTGGAAAACTCGGAAAAACGATCGTTTTTAATGTATCGTATTTATATGTGACCAAATATCCTTAATCCTAACTACCAGAAAGCCTACTTTTAGAAAATTGTGTATGATTTTCCAGTTAGTCTGACTGAGACCTACTCAAAACAATTTTCCGCTAATATGCGCGGTGTTTAGAAATATTGGAAAACTCGGAAAAACGATCGTTTTTAATGTATCGTATTTATATGTGACCAAATATCCTTAATCCTAACTACCAGAAAGCCTACTTTTAGAAAATTGTGTATGATTTTCCAGTTAGTCAGACTGAGACCTACTCAAAACAATTTTCCGCTAATATGCGCGGTGTTTAGAAATATTGGAAAACTCGGAAAAACGATCGTTTTTAATGTATCGTATTTATATGTGACCAAATATCCTTAATCCTAACTACCAGAAAGCCTACTTTTAGAAAATTGTGTATGATTTTCCAGTTAGTCAGACTGAGACCTACTCAAAACAATTTTCCGCTAATATGCGCGGTGTTTAGAAATATTGGAAAACTCGGAAAAACGATCGTTTTTAATGTATCGTATTTATATGTGACCAAATATCCTTAATCCTAACTACCAGAAAGCCTACTTTTAGAAAATTGTGTATGATTTTCCAGTTAGTCTGGCTGAGACCTACTCAAAACAATTTTCCGCTAATATGCGCAGTGTTTAGAAATATTGGAAAACTCGGAAAAACTATCGTTTTTAATGTATCGTATTTATATGTGACCAAATATCCTTAATCCTAACTACCAGAAAGCCTACTTTTAGAAAATTGTGTATGATTTTCCAGTTAGTCAGACTGAGACCTACTTAAAACAATTTTCCGCTAATATGCGCGGTGTTTAGAAATATTGGAAAACTCGGAAAAACGATCGTTTTTAATGTATCGTATTTATATGTGACCAAATATCCTTAATCCTAACTACCAGAAAGCCTACTTTTAGAAAATTGTGTATGATTTTCCAGTTAGTCTGACTGAGACCTACTCAAAACAATTTTCCGCTAATATGCGCGGTGTTTAGAAATATTGGAAAACTCGGAAAAACGATCGTTTTTAATGTATCGTATTTATATGTGACCAAATATCCTTAATCCTAACTACCAGAAAGCCTACTTTTAGAAAATTGTGTATGATTTTCCAGTTAGTCTGACTGAGACCTACTCAAAACAATTTTCCGCTAATATGCGCGGTGTTTAGAAATATTGGAAAACTCGGAAAAACGATCGTTTTTAATGTATCGTATTTATATGTGACCAAATATCCTTAATCCTAACTACCAGAAAGCCTACTTTTAGAAAATTGTGTATGATTTTCCAGTTAGTCTGACTGAGACCTACTCAAAACAATTTTCCGCTAATATGCGCGGTGTTTAGAAATATTGGAAAACTCGGAAAAACGATCGTTTTTAATGTATCGTATTTATATGTGACCAAATATCCTTAATCCTAACTACCAGAAAGCCTACTTTTAGAAAATTGTGTATGATTTTCCAGTTAGTCTGACTGAGACCTACTCAAAACAATTTTCCGCTAATATGCGCGGTGTTTAGAAATATTGGAAAACTCGGAAAAACGATCGTTTTTAATGTATCGTATTTATATGTGACCAAATATCCTTAATCCTAACTACCAGAAAGCCTACTTTTAGAAAATTGTGTATGATTTTCCAGTTAGTCTGACTGAGACCTACTCAAAACAATTTTCCGCTAATATGCGCGGTGTTTAGAAATATTGGAAAACTCGGAAAAACGATCGTTTTTAATGTATCGTATTTATATGTGACCAAATATCCTTAATCCTAACTACCAGAAAGCCTACTTTTAGAAAATTGTGTATGATTTTCCAGTTAGTCAGACTGAGACCTACTCAAAACAATTTTCCGCTAATATGCGCGGTGTTTAGAAATATTGGAAAACTCGGAAAAACGATCGTTTTTAATGTATCGTATTTATATGTGACCAAATATCCTTAATCCTAACTACCAGAAAGCCTACTTTTAGAAAATTGTGTATGATTTTCCAGTTAGTCAGACTGAGACCTACTCAAAACAATTTTCCGCTAATATGCGCGGTGTTTAGAAATATTGGAAAACTCGGAAAAACGATCGTTTTTAATGTATCGTATTTATATGTGACCAAATATCCTTAATCCTAACTACCAGAAAGCCTACTTTTAGAAAATTGTGTATGATTTTCCAGTTAGTCTGGCTGAGACCTACTCAAAACAATTTTCCGCTAATATGCGCAGTGTTTAGAAATATTGGAAAACTCGGAAAAACTATCGTTTTTAATGTATCGTATTTATATGTGACCAAATATCCTTAATCCTAACTACCAGAAAGCCTACTTTTAGAAAATTGTGTATGATTTTCCAGTTAGTCAGACTGAGACCTACTTAAAACAATTTTCCGCTAATATGCGCGGTGTTTAGAAATATTGGAAAACTCGGAAAAACGATCGTTTTTAATGTATCGTATTTATATGTGACCAAATATCCTTAATCCTAACTACCAGAAAGCCTACTTTTAGAAAATTGTGTATGATTTTCCAGTTAGTCTGACTGAGACCTACTCAAAACAATTTTCCGCTAATATGCGCGGTGTTTAGAAATATTGGAAAACTCGGAAAAACGATCGTTTTTAATGTATCGTATTTATATGTGACCAAATATCCTTAATCCTAACTACCAGAAAGCCTACTTTTAGAAAATTGTGTATGATTTTCCAGTTAGTCTGACTGAGACCTACTCAAAACAATTTTCCGCTAATATGCGCGGTGTTTAGAAATATTGGAAAACTCGGAAAAACGATCGTTTTTAATGTATCGTATTTATATGTGACCAAATATCCTTAATCCTAACTACCAGAAAGCCTACTTTTAGAAAATTGTGTATGATTTTCCAGTTAGTCTGACTGAGACCTACTCAAAACAATTTTCCGCTAATATGCGCGGTGTTTAGAAATATTGGAAAACTCGGAAAAACGATCGTTTTTAATGTATCGTATTTATATGTGACCAAATATCCTTAATCCTAACTACCAGAAAGCCTACTTTTAGAAAATTGTGTATGATTTTCCAGTTAGTCAGACTGAGACCTACTCAAAACAATTTTCCGCTAATATGCGCGGTGTTTAGAAATATTGGAAAACTCGGAAAAACGATCGTTTTTAATGTATCGTATTTATATGTGACCAAATATCCTTAATCCTAACTACCAGAAAGCCTACTTTTAGAAAATTGTGTATGATTTTCCAGTTAGTCAGACTGAGACCTACTCAAAACAATTTTCCGCTAATATGCGCGGTGTTTAGAAATATTGGAAAACTCGGAAAAACGATCGTTTTTAATGTATCGTATTTATATGTGACCAAATATCCTTAATCCTAACTACCAGAAAGCCTACTTTTAGAAAATTGTGTATGATTTTCCAGTTAGTCTGGCTGAGACCTACTCAAAACAATTTTCCGCTAATATGCGCAGTGTTTAGAAATATTGGAAAACTCGGAAAAACTATCGTTTTTAATGTATCGTATTTATATGTGACCAAATATCCTTAATCCTAACTACCAGAAAGCCTACTTTTAGAAAATTGTGTATGATTTTCCAGTTAGTCAGACTGAGACCTACTTAAAACAATTTTCCGCTAATATGCGCGGTGTTTAGAAATATTGGAAAACTCGGAAAAACGATCGTTTTTAATGTATCGTATTTATATGTGACCAAATATCCTTAATCCTAACTACCAGAAAGCCTACTTTTAGAAAATTGTGTATGATTTTCCAGTTAGTCTGACTGAGACCTACTCAAAACAATTTTCCGCTAATATGCGCGGTGTTTAGAAATATTGGAAAACTCGGAAAAACGATCGTTTTTAATGTATCGTATTTATATGTGACCAAATATCCTTAATCCTAACTACCAGAAAGCCTACTTTTAGAAAATTGTGTATGATTTTCCAGTTAGTCAGACTGAGACCTACTCAAAACAATTTTCCGCTAATATGCGCGGTGTTTAGAAATATTGGAAAACTCGGAAAAACGATCGTTTTTAATGTATCGTATTTATATGTGACCAAATATCCTTAATCCTAACTACCAGAAAGCCTACTTTTAGAAAATTGTGTATGATTTTCCAGTTAGTCAGACTGAGACCTACTCAAAACAATTTTCCGCTAATATGCGCGGTGTTTAGAAATATTGGAAAACTCGGAAAAACGATCGTTTTTAATGTATCGTATTTATATGTGACCAAATATCCTTAATCCTAACTACCAGAAAGCCTACTTTTAGAAAATTGTGTATGATTTTCCAGTTAGTCTGGCTGAGACCTACTCAAAACAATTTTCCGCTAATATGCGCAGTGTTTAGAAATATTGGAAAACTCGGAAAAACTATCGTTTTTAATGTATCGTATTTATATGTGACCAAATATCCTTAATCCTAACTACCAGAAAGCCTACTTTTAGAAAATTGTGTATGATTTTCCAGTTAGTCAGACTGAGACCTACTTAAAACAATTTTCCGCTAATATGCGCGGTGTTTAGAAATATTGGAAAACTCGGAAAAACGATCGTTTTTAATGTATCGTATTTATATGTGACCAAATATCCTTAATCCTAACTACCAGAAAGCCTACTTTTAGAAAATTGTGTATAATTTTCCAGTTAGTCTGACTGAGACCTACTCAAAACAATTTTCCGCTAATATGCGCGGTGTTTAGAAATATTGGAAAACTCGGAAAAACGATCGTTTTTAATGTATCGTATTTATATGTGACCAAATATCCTTAATCCTAACTACCAGAAAGCCTACTTTTAGAAAATTGTGTATGATTTTCCAGTTAGTCAGACTGAGACCTACTCAAAACAATTTTCCGCTAATATGCGCGGTGTTTAGAAATATTGGAAAACTCGGAAAAACGATCGTTTTTAATGTATCGTATTTATATGTGACCAAATATCCTTAATCCTAACTACCAGAAAGCCTACTTTTAGAAAATTGTGTATGATTTTCCAGTTAGTCTGACTGAGACCTACTCAAAACAATTTTCCGCTAATATGCGCGGTGTTTAGAAATATTGGAAAACTCGGAAAAACGATCGTTTTTAATGTATCGTATTTATATGTGACCAAATATCCTTAATCCTAACTACCAGAAAGCCTACTTTTAGAAAATTGTGTATGATTTTCCAGTTAGTCAGACTGAGACCTACTCAAAACAATTTTCCGCTAATATGCGCGGTGTTTAGAAATATTGGAAAACTCGGAAAAACGATCGTTTTTAATGTATCGTATTTATATGTGACCAAATATCCTTAATCCTAACTACCAGAAAGCCTACTTTTAGAAAATTGTGTATGATTTTCCAGTTAGTCTGGCTGAGACCTACTCAAAACAATTTTCCGCTAATATGCGCGGTGTTTAGAAATATTGGAAAACTCGGAAAAACGATCGTTTTTAATGTATCGTATTTATATGTGACCAAATATCCTTAATCCTAACTACCAGAAAGCCTACTTTTAGAAAATTGTGTATGATTTTCCAGTTAGTCTGACTGAGACCTACTCAAAACAATTTTCCGCTAATATGCGCGGTGTTTAGAAATATTGGAAAACTCGGAAAAACGATCGTTTTTAATGTATCGTATTTATATGTGACCAAATATCCTTAATCCTAACTACCAGAAAGCCTACTTTTAGAAAATTGTGTATGATTTTCCAGTTAGTCAGACTGAGACCTACTCAAAACAATTTTCCGCTAATATGCGCGGTGTTTAGAAATATTGGAAAACTCGGAAAAACGATCGTTTTTAATGTATCGTATTTATATGTGACCAAATATCCTTAATCCTAACTACCAGAAAGCCTACTTTTAGAAAATTGTGTATGATTTTCCAGTTAGTCTGACTGAGACCTACTCAAAACAATTTTCCGCTAATATGCGCGGTGTTTAGAAATATTGGAAAACTCGGAAAAACGATCGTTTTTAATGTATCGTATTTATATGTGACCAAATATCCTTAATCCTAACTACCAGAAAGCCTACTTTTAGAAAATTGTGTATGATTTTCCAGTTAGTCTGGCTGAGACCTACTCAAAACAATTTTCCGCTAATATGCGCGGTGTTTAGAAATATTGGAAAACTCGGAAAAACGATCGTTTTTAATGTATCGTATTTATATGTGACCAAATATCCTTAATCCTAACTACCAGAAAGCCTACTTTTAGAAAATTGTGTATGATTTTCCAGTTAGTCAGACTGAGACCTACTCAAAACAATTTTCCGCTAATATGCGCGGTGTTTAGAAATATTGGAAAACTCGGAAAAACGATCGTTTTTAATGTATCGTATTTATATGTGACCAAATATCCTTAATCCTAACTACCAGAAAGCCTACTTTTAGAAAATTGTGTATGATTTTCCAGTTAGTCAGACTGAGACCTACTCAAAACAATTTTCCGCTAATATGCGCGGTGTTTAGAAATATTGGAAAACTCGGAAAAACGATCGTTTTTAATGTATCGTATTTATATGTGACCAAATATCCTTAATCCTAACTACCAGAAAGCCTACTTTTAGAAAATTGTGTATGATTTTCCAGTTAGTCTGGCTGAGACCTACTCAAAACAATTTTCCGCTAATATGCGCAGTGTTTAGAAATATTGGAAAACTCGGAAAAACTATCGTTTTTAATGTATCGTATTTATATGTGACCAAATATCCTTAATCCTAACTACCAGAAAGCCTACTTTTAGAAAATTTTGTATGATTTTCCAGTTAGTCAGACTGAGACCTACTTAAAACAATTTTCCGCTAATATGCGCGGTGTTTAGAAATATTGGAAAACTCGGAAAAACGATCGTTTTTAATGTATCGTATTTATATGTGACCAAATATCCTTAATCCTAACTACCAGAAAGCCTACTTTTAGAAAATTGTGTATGATTTTCCAGTTAGTCAGACTGAGACCTACTCAAAACAATTTTCCGCTAATATGCGCGGTGTTTAGAAATATTGGAAAACTCGGAAAAACGATCGTTTTTAATGTATCGTATTTATATGTGACCAAATATCCTTAATCCTAACTACCAGAAAGCCAACTTTTAGAAAATTGTGTATGATTTTCCAGTTAGTCAGACTGAGACCTACTCAAAACAATTTTCCGCTAATATGCGCGGTGTTTAGAAATATTGGAAAACTCGGAAAAACGATCGTTTTTAATGTATCGTATTTATATGTGACCAAATATCCTTAATCCTAACTACCAGAAAGCCTACTTTTAGAAAATTGTGTATGATTTTCCAGTTAGTCTGGCTGAGACCTACTCAAAACAATTTTCCGCTAATATGCGCAGTGTTTAGAAATATTGGAAAACTCGGAAAAACTATCGTTTTTAATGTATCGTATTTATATGTGACCAAATATCCTTAATCCTAACTACCAGAAAGCCTACTTTTAGAAAATTGTGTATGATTTTCCAGTTAGTCAGACTGAGACCTACTTAAAACAATTTTCCGCTAATATGCGCGGTGTTTAGAAATATTGGAAAACTCGGAAAAACGATCGTTTTTAATGTATCGTATTTATATGTGACCAAATATCCTTAATCCTAACTACCAGAAAGCCTACTTTTAGAAAATTGTGTATAATTTTCCAGTTAGTCTGACTGAGACCTACTCAAAACAATTTTCCGCTAATATGCGCGGTGTTTAGAAATATTGGAAAACTCGGAAAAACGATCGTTTTTAATGTATCGTATTTATATGTGACCAAATATCCTTAATCCTAACTACCAGAAAGCCTACTTTTAGAAAATTGTGTATGATTTTCCAGTTAGTCTGACTGAGACCTACTCAAAACAATTTTCCGCTAATATGCGCGGTGTTTAGAAATATTGGAAAACTCGGAAAAACGATCGTTTTTAATGTATCGTATTTATATGTGACCAAATATCCTTAATCCTAACTACCAGAAAGCCTACTTTTAGAAAATTGTGTATGATTTTCCAGTTAGTCAGACTGAGACCTACTCAAAACAATTTTCCGCTAATATGCGCGGTGTTTAGAAATATTGGAAAACTCGGAAAAACGATCGTTTTTAATGTATCGTATTTATATGTGACCAAATATCCTTAATCCTAACTACCAGAAAGCCTACTTTTAGAAAATTGTGTATGATTTTCCAGTTAGTCTGACTGAGACCTACTCAAAACAATTTTCCGCTAATATGCGCGGTGTTTAGAAATATTGGAAAACTCGGAAAAACGATCGTTTTTAATGTATCGTATTTATATGTGACCAAATATCCTTAATCCTAACTACCAGAAAGCCTACTTTTAGAAAATTGTGTATGATTTTCCAGTTAGTCAGACTGAGACCTACTCAAAACAATTTTCCGCTAATATGCGCGGTGTTTAGAAATATTGGAAAACTCGGAAAAACGATCGTTTTTAATGTATCGTATTTATATGTGACCAAATATCCTTAATCCTAACTACCAGAAAGCCTACTTTTAGAAAATTGTGTATGATTTTCCAGTTAGTCTGGCTGAGACCTACTCAAAACAATTTTCCGCTAATATGCGCGGTGTTTAGAAATATTGGAAAACTCGGAAAAACGATCGTTTTTAATGTATCGTATTTATATGTGACCAAATATCCTTAATCCTAACTACCAGAAAGCCTACTTTTAGAAAATTGTGTATGATTTTCCAGTTAGTCTGACTGAGACCTACTCAAAACAATTTTCCGCTAATATGCGCGGTGTTTAGAAATATTGGAAAACTCGGAAAAACGATCGTTTTTAATGTATCGTATTTATATGTGACCAAATATCCTTAATCCTAACTACCAGAAAGCCTACTTTTAGAAAATTGTGTATGATTTTCCAGTTAGTCAGACTGAGACCTACTCAAAACAATTTTCCGCTAATATGCGCGGTGTTTAGAAATATTGGAAAACTCGGAAAAACGATCGTTTTTAATGTATCGTATTTATATGTGACCAAATATCCTTAATCCTAACTACCAGAAAGCCTACTTTTAGAAAATTGTGTATGATTTTCCAGTTAGTCTGACTGAGACCTACTCAAAACAATTTTCCGCTAATATGCGCGGTGTTTAGAAATATTGGAAAACTCGGAAAAACGATCGTTTTTAATGTATCGTATTTATATGTGACCAAATATCCTTAATCCTAACTACCAGAAAGCCTACTTTTAGAAAATTGTGTATGATTTTCCAGTTAGTCAGACTGAGACCTACTCAAAACAATTTTCCGCTAATATGCGCGGTGTTTAGAAATATTGGAAAACTCGGAAAAACGATCGTTTTTAATGTATCGTATTTATATGTGACCAAATATCCTTAATCCTAACTACCAGAAAGCCTTTTTTTAGAAAATTGTGTATGATTTTCCAGTTAGTCAGACTGAGACCTACTCAAAACAATTTTCCGCTAATATGCGCGGTGTTTAGAAATATTGGAAAACTCGGAAAAACGATCGTTTTTAATGTATCGTATTTATATGTGACCAAATATCCTTAATCCTAACTACCAGAAAGCCTACTTTTAGAAAATTGTGTATGATTTTCCAGTTAGTCTGGCTGAGACCTACTCAAAACAATTTTCCGCTAATACGCGCAGTGTTTAGAAATATTGGAAAACTCGGAAAAACTATCGTTTTTAATGTATCGTATTTATATGTGACCAAATATCCTTAATCCTAACTACCAGAAAGCCTACTTTTAGAAAATTGTGTATGATTTTCCAGTTAGTCTGGCTAATATGCGCGGTGTTTAGAAATATTGGAAAACTCGGAAAAACGATCGTTTTTAATGTATCGTATTTATATGTGACCAAATATCCTTAATCCTAACTACCAGAAAGCCTACTTTTAGAAAATTGTGTATGATTTTCCAGTTAGTCAGACTGAGACCTACTCAAAACAATTTTCCGCTAATATGCGCGGTGTTTAGAAATATTGGAAAACTCGGAAAAACGATCGTTTTTAATGTATCGTATTTATATGTGACCAAATATCCTTAATCCTAACTACCAGAAAGCCTACTTTTAGAAAATTGTGTATGATTTTCCAGTTAGTCAGACTGAGACCTACTCAAAACAATTTTCCGCTAATATGCGCGGTGTTTAGAAATATTGGAAAACTCGGAAAAACGATCGTTTTTAATGTATCGTATTTATATGTGACCAAATATCCTTAATCCTAACTACCAGAAAGCCTACTTTTAGAAAATTGTGTATGATTTTCCAGTTAGTCTGGCTGAGACCTACTCAAAACAATTTTCCGCTAATATGCGCAGTGTTTAGAAATATTGGAAAACTCGGAAAAACTATCGTTTTTAATGTATCGTATTTATATGTGACCAAATATCCTTAATCCTAACTACCAGAAAGCCTACTTTTAGAAAATTGTGTATGATTTTCCAGTTAGTCAGACTGAGACCTACTTAAAACAATTTTCCGCTAATATGCGCGGTGTTTAGAAATATTGGAAAACTCGGAAAAACGATCGTTTTTAATGTATCGTATTTATATGTGACCAAATATCCTTAATCCTAACTACCAGAAAGCCTACTTTTAGAAAATTGTGTATAATTTTCCAGTTAGTCTGACTGAGACCTACTCAAAACAATTTTCCGCTAATATGCGCGGTGTTTAGAAATATTGGAAAACTCGGAAAAACGATCGTTTTTAATGTATCGTATTTATATGTGACCAAATATCCTTAATCCTAACTACCAGAAAGCCTACTTTTAGAAAATTGTGTATGATTTTCCAGTTAGTCTGACTGAGACCTACTCAAAACAATTTTCCGCTAATATGCGCGGTGTTTAGAAATATTGGAAAACTCGGAAAAACGATCGTTTTTAATGTATCGTATTTATATGTGACCAAATATCCTTAATCCTAACTACCAGAAAGCCTACTTTTAGAAAATTGTGTATGATTTTCCAGTTAGTCAGACTGAGACCTACTCAAAACAATTTTCCGCTAATATGCGCGGTGTTTAGAAATATTGGAAAACTCGGAAAAACGATCGTTTTTAATGTATCGTATTTATATGTGACCAAATATCCTTAATCCTAACTACCAGAAAGCCTACTTTTAGAAAATTGTGTATGATTTTCCAGTTAGTCAGACTGAGACCTACTCAAAACAATTTTCCGCTAATATGCGCGGTGTTTAGAAATATTGGAAAACTCGGAAAAACGATCGTTTTTAATGTATCGTATTTATATGTGACCAAATATCCTTAATCCTAACTACCAGAAAGCCTACTTTTAGAAAATTGTGTATGATTTTCCAGTTAGTCAGACTGAGACCTACTCAAAACAATTTTCCGCTAATATGCGCGGTGTTTAGAAATATTGGAAAACTCGGAAAAACGATCGTTTTTAATGTATCGTATTTATATGTGACCAAATATCCTTAATCCTAACTACCAGAAAGCCTACTTTTAGAAATTGTGTATGATTTTCCAGTTAGTCTGGCTGAGACCTACTCAAAACAATTTTCCGCTAATATGCGCGGTGTTTAGAAATATTGGAAAACTCGAAAAACGATCGTTTTTAATGTATCGTATTTATATGTGACCAAATATCCTTAATCCTAACTACCAGAAAGCCTACTTTTAGAAAATTGTGTATGATTTTCCAGTTAGTCTGACTGAGACCTACTCAAAACAATTTTCCGCTAATATGCGCGGTGTTTAGAAATATTGGAAAACTCGGAAAAACGATCGTTTTTAATGTATCGTATTTATATGTGACCAAATATCCTTAATCCTAACTACCAGAAAGCCTACTTTTAGAAAATTGTGTATGATTTTCCAGTTAGTCAGACTGAGACCTACTCAAAACAATTTTCCGCTAATATGCGCGGTGTTTAGAAATATTGGAAAACTCGGAAAAACGATCGTTTTTAATGTATCGTATTTATATGTGACCAAATATCCTTAATCCTAACTACCAGAAAGCCTACTTTTAGAAAATTGTGTATGATTTTCCAGTTAGTCAGACTGAGACCTACTCAAAACAATTTTCCGCTAATATGCGCGGTGTTTAGAAATATTGGAAAACTCGGAAAAACGATCGTTTTTAATGTATCGTATTTATATGTGACCAAATATCCTTAATCCTAACTACCAGAAAGCCTACTTTTAGAAAATTGTGTATGATTTTCCAGTTAGTCTGGCTGAGACCTACTCAAAACAATTTTCCGCTAATATGCGCGGTGTTTAGAAATATTGGAAAACTCGGAAAAACGATCGTTTTTAATGTATCGTATTTATATGTGACCAAATATCCTTAATCCTAACTACCAGAAAGCCTACTTTTAGAAAATTGTGTATGATTTTCCAGTTAGTCTGACTGAGACCTACTCAAAACAATTTTCCGCTAATATGCGCGGTGTTTAGAAATATTGGAAAACTCGGAAAAACGATCGTTTTTAATGTATCGTATTTATATGTGACCAAATATCCTTAATCCTAACTACCAGAAAGCCTACTTTTAGAAAATTGTGTATGATTTTCCAGTTAGTCAGACTGAGACCTACTCAAAACAATTTTCCGCTAATATGCGCGGTGTTTAGAAATATTGGAAAACTCGGGAAAAACGATCGTTTTTAATGTATCGTATTTATATGTGACCAAATATCCTTAATCCTAACTACCAGAAAGCCTACTTTTAGAAAATTGTGTATGATTTTCCAGTTAGTCAGACTGAGACCTACTCAAAACAATTTTCCGCTAATATGCGCGGTGTTTAGAAATATTGGAAAACTCGGAAAAACGATCGTTTTTAATGTATCGTATTTATATGTGACCAAATATCCTTAATCCTAACTACCAGAAAGCCTACTTTTAGAAAATTGTGTATGATTTTCCAGTTAGTCAGACTGAGACCTACTCAAAACAATTTTCCGCTAATATGCGCGGTGTTTAGAAATATTGGAAAACTCGGAAAAACGATCGTTTTTAATGTATCGTATTTATATGTGACCAAATATCCTTAATCCTAACTACCAGAAAGCCTACTTTTAGAAAATTGTGTATGATTTTCCAGTTAGTCAGACTGAGACCTACTCAAACAATTTTCCGCTAATATGCGCGGTGTTTAGAAATATTGGAAAACTCGGAAAAACGATCGTTTTTAATGTATCGTATTTATATGTGACCAAATATCCTTAATCCTAACTACCAGAAAGCCTACTTTTAGAAAATTGTGTATGATTTTCCAGTTAGTCTGACTGAGACCTACTCAAAACAATTTTCCGCTAATATGCGCGGTGTTTAGAAATATTGGAAAACTCGGAAAAACGATCGTTTTTAATGTATCGTATTTATATGTGACCAAATATCCTTAATCCTAACTACCAGAAAGCCTACTTTTAGAAAATTGTGTATGATTTTCCAGTTAGTCAGACTGAGACCTACTCAAAACAATTTTCCGCTAATATGCGCGGTGTTTAGAAATATTGGAAAACTCGGAAAAAACGATCGTTTTTAATGTATCGTATTTATATGTGACCAAATATCCTTAATCCTAACTACCAGAAAGCCTACTTTTAGAAAATTGTGTATGATTTTCCAGTTAGTCTGGCTGAGACCTACTCAAAACAATTTTCCGCTAATATGCGCAGTGTTTAGAAATATTGGAAAACTCGGAAAAACTATCGTTTTTAATGTATCGTATTTATATGTGACCAAATATCCTTAATCCTAACTACCAGAAAGCCTACTTTTAGAAAATTGTGTATGATTTTCCAGTTAGTCAGACTGAGACCTACTTAAAACAATTTTCCGCTAATATGCGCGGTGTTTAGAAATATTGGAAAACTCGGAAAAACGATCGTTTTTAATGTATCGTATTTATATGTGACCAAATATCCTTAATCCTAACTACCAGAAAGCCTACTTTTAGAAAATTGTGTATGATTTTCCAGTTAGTCTGACTGAGACCTACTCAAAACAATTTTCCGCTAATATGCGCGGTGTTTAGAAATATTGGAAAACTCGGAAAAACGATCGTTTTTAATGTATCGTATTTATATGTGACCAAATATCCTTAATCCTAACTACCAGAAAGCCTACTTTTAGAAAATTGTGTATGATTTTCCAGTTAGTCTGACTGAGACCTACTCAAAACAATTTTCCGCTAATATGCGCGGTGTTTAGAAATATTGGAAAACTCGGAAAAACGATCGTTTTTAATGTATCGTATTTATATGTGACCAAATATCCTTAATCCTAACTACCAGAAAGCCTACTTTTAGAAAATTGTGTATGATTTTCCAGTTAGTCTGACTGAGACCTACTCAAAACAATTTTCCGCTAATATGCGCGGTGTTTAGAAATATTGGAAAACTCGGAAAAACGATCGTTTTTAATGTATTGTATTTATATGTGACCAAATATCCTTAATCCTAACTACCAGAAAGCCTACTTTTAGAAAATTGTGTATGATTTTCCAGTTAGTCTGACTGAGACCTACTCAAAACAATTTTCCGCTAATATGCGCGGTGTTTAGAAATATTGGAAAACTCGAAAAACGATCGTTTTTAATGTATCGTATTTATATGTGACCAAATATCCTTAATCCTAACTACCAGAAAGCCTACTTTTAGAAAATTGTGTATGATTTTCCAGTTAGTCTGACTGAGACCTACTCAAAACAATTTTCCGCTAATATGCGCGGTGTTTAGAAATATTGGAAAACTCGGAAAAACGATCGTTTTTAATGTATCGTATTTATATGTGACCAAATATCCTTAATCCTAACTACCAGAAAGCCTACTTTTAGAAAATTGTGTATGATTTTCCAGTTAGTCAGACTGAGACCTACTCAAAACAATTTTCCGCTAATATGCGCGGTGTTTAGAAATATTGGAAAACTCGGAAAAACGATCGTTTTTAATGTATCGTATTTATATGTGACCAAATATCCTTAATCCTAACTACCAGAAAGCCTACTTTTAGAAAATTGTGTATGATTTTCCAGTTAGTCTGGCTGAGACCTACTCAAAACAATTTTCCGCTAATATGCGCGGTGTTTAGAAATATTGGAAAACTCGGAAAAACGATCGTTTTTAATGTATCGTATTTATATGTGACCAAATATCCTTAATCCTAACTACCAGAAAGCCTACTTTTAGAAAATTGTGTATGATTTTCCAGTTAGTCAGACTGAGACCTACTCAAAACAATTTTCCGCTAATATGCGCGGTGTTTAGAAATATTGGAAAACTCGGAAAAACGATCGTTTTTAATGTATCGTATTTATATGTGACCAAATATCCTTAATCCTAACTACCAGAAAGCCTACTTTTAGAAAATTGTGTATGATTTTCCAGTTAGTCAGACTGAGACCTACTCAAAACAATTTTCCGCTAATATGCGCGGTGTTTAGAAATATGGAAAACTCGGAAAAACGATCGTTTTTAATGTATCGTATTTATATGTGACCAAATATCCTTAATCCTAACTACCAGAAAGCCTACTTTTAGAAAATTGTGTATGATTTTCCAGTTAGTCAGACTGAGACCTACTCAAAACAATTTTCCGCTAATATGCGCGGTGTTTAGAAATATTGGAAAACTCGGAAAACGATCGTTTTTAATGTATCGTATTTATATGTGACCAAATATCCTTAATCCTAACTACCAGAAAGCCTACTTTTAGAAAATTGTGTATGATTTTCCAGTTAGTCAGACTGAGACCTACTCAAAACAATTTTCCGCTAATATGCGCGGTGTTTAGAAATATTGGAAAACTCGGAAAAACGATCGTTTTTAATGTATCGTATTTAAATGTGACCAAATATCCTAATCCTAACTACCAGAAAGCCTACTTTTAGAAAATTGTGTATGATTTTCCAGTTAGTCAGACTGAGACCTACTCAAAACAATTTTCCGCTAATATGCGCGGTGTTTAGAAATATTGGAAAACTCGGAAAAACGATCGTTTTTAATGTATCGTATTTATATGTGACCAAATATCCTTAATCCTAACTACCAGAAAGCCTACTTTTAGAAAATTGTGTATGATTTTCCAGTTAGTCAGACTGAGACCTACTCAAAACAATTTTCCGCTAATATGCGCGGTGTTTAGAAATATTGGAAAACTCGGAAAAACGATCGTTTTTAATGTATCGTATTTATATGTGACCAAATATCCTTAATCCTAACTACCAGAAAGCCTACTTTAGAAAATTGTGTATGATTTTCCAGTTAGTCAGACTGAGACCTACTCAAACAATTTTCCGCTAATATGCGCGGTGTTTAGAAATATTGGAAAACTCGGAAAAACGATCGTTTTTAATGTATCGTATTTATATGTGACCAAATATCCTTAATCCTAACTACCAGAAAGCCTACTTTTAGAAAATTGTGTATGATTTTCCAGTTAGTCAGACTGAGACCTACTCAAAACAATTTTCCGCTAATATGCGCGGTGTTTAGAAATATTGGAAAACTCGGAAAAACGATCGTTTTTAATGTATCGTATTTATATGTGACCAAATATCCTTAATCCTAACTACCAGAAAGCCTACTTTTAGAAAATTGTGTATGATTTTCCAGTTAGTCAGACTGAGACCTACTCAAAACAATTTCCGCTAATATGCGCGGTGTTTAGAAATATTGGAAAACTCGGAAAAACGATCGTTTTTAATGTATCGTATTTATATGTGACCAAATATCCTTATCCTAACTACCAGAAAGCCTACTTTAGAAAATTGTGTATGATTTTCCAGTTAGTCTG